>JAZGTL010000060.1:0-1200000 GCA_037349345.1 Oemleria cerasiformis
TTTAGAGCCAAAGGAGAGAAAGAAGATTGTTTGATATTGAGTAAAAATGATTGTAACATTATCTGCTATATATAACTACTCCATTTTAGGGAATAGACTATACTACAAAGGCATCAGACAATATTTATTATGATGCTATTACTAACATATGCATCACTTTTATATTTACTGAAGTGTGAAAGTAAAACGGCTTCCACGTTAATTTAGACCGATGCCTTTATGGTTATTTAACATCAGCTAGTTTGAAAAACCGAAACCTATATAAACTATTTTCTTTCTTTAGTTTAGCATATGTTGCTAAAAAAATTATCTACCGATGCCTTCAATAAAAATCAAACCATAGGTCAACCTCAAACGTTTTCTTTCCCTCCATTTCATTTTCACAAGTCTAATTTTCTATCTCGTTGAAAGAACAAAAAGCAATTAAAAAATCTAAGTTGAAATTAAACCTAATCCAGCTCGCGCGCCTCCCATTGGTTTTCCCTCTCACTGATTTTCATCCTAAATAAAAAAAAAAACCCATATCTTGCGCCTCCCTGACCTTTCCGTGAAATTAAAGCTGTCACTGAACCCATCATCTCGGGTCGTCCTTAACCCATCATCTCCGTCGGCCGTCCTTAGCATGTCATCTCCGTCGTCCTCCACCACCATCTTGCACCATCTCCCTTCTTCACCGTCCCCCACCAACACCCTGTGCGCGAAGAAAAGGACCTGTGCGCTGAAGAGAAGCTGCTTCACTTTCGCTTCAATTTTTCAGTCTTCATGGTAAGATAACTTAAAATGACCCAAAAATTATTAATAACTAACTAATTTTTAATGTTATTAAAATCAAACTCTTTATATTTGATCAATTTTGAATATTAAATTAATTTTTTCAAATTTAAATATATAACAAATAATTTTCCTACAACGGCTAGTTTTTAATGATTAATTTTTAGATTCATATTTCTTCATCCTATTGTCACATCTCAATTCATTTCAAATTAATTTATCTATGACCAATGATGAAAATCTCTTTTTTCACGCAAATATCGACAATCAAATTTAAGAAAATATCGATGGATATTTCGATATCGTTCACGCTGAAGACGAAATTTTTTTCAATTTAGATTGAGGAATTGGTAGAAATTCCGAAGACGAAATTCGAAACAAAGAAACTGAATTCGTTAGAACTTTTCGTAAATAAATTCTTTTAGGAGTATTAGAAATTTTAGTATTATTATTTATTTTATTTTATTTGTTTTTATTATTTTCTATTGCTTTTCTAAAAAAATTACCCACCAATAATTAAAACACCATTTTCTCATTTTCTCCTTTATCTCGCTTCATCCTCTTCCTTCTCTCTGCGACCAGCGACCAACAACCACGAACACCGACAACCATCACCGTGCCCAATCCGAGCCAAGACCAGCCTCACCATCCCACTTGAATTCGTCCCCTCAACGAGACAAACACCACCCTTCCCTCTTCCACCTTCGACTTTCACTGTAGAAGACGAAGCACGGTTGTGAAACCTAGAAAACGCCATTGTCGTCGACGAGGTTTCCGGCCGACTCAGTCTACGATACCAGTCCCAATCAATTCGTCTGGGCAAGACGATGCTAACCTTACCCTTCTGCACGATCATCAGTGCTCGTAGCTCGCGAATCGAGGGCCGATAGCCAGCGGTATTCGAAGCTTCTCAGCTCGATTCCGTTCGATCCAGGTAGATTCTCGAGAATCCAAGCCCAAATTCGTAGTCCTGAGGTCTCGTAGATGCGTTTTGGTGAGGTTTACGCTAAGACTGGATCGTAGTCTTTCTCTGAATTTCACTAATATGGGTGAAGATATACCCTGGTGGCTGTGATCGTTAGCTGGATGCGATGGCTGGATCAAAGTAAGAGAGGATGAAGATGATGAAGAAGAGAAGAGAGAGACGCAAATGAAGAAGTAGAGATGGAGAGCCGCTCGGTACATATATCGAGTGTTGTTCACAAAGTTAAAATTTAGGTTAAATTTAGCTAGTTTGCTGCAAATCCATTTGAAGCTTTTAGACAAATTTTAAGTTAAATTTATCCAAAAATGAAATTTAGCTAATCTGATGCAGATGCTCTAAGATGATTTTAGTTAAGGTTTGGGATGTTTTAATAATTGTAGTTCATGGATGTTCCATGTCTGTTTAATTTTGGTTGGATTTCGATTCTCTTTTGTTAGGTGACCAAAACCCTAAATTCGACTTCTGCCACACCCAAGCTGCTTTCGTCAAGCTTGATTCAAGGTTCATTCAGGTATACAATCTTCTTTTGAGTTAGGGTTTCCTTAAATCTCATTCGTTATTTGCAATTTCTATGAGAAACCCACTTAATTTGAATCAGTTTCTCTTCAATCTCATTATGTTTGGAGGTTTTGCGTCAGTTCCTTCCAATAGTCCACACTTACGAAAGTCAGGTGCAGACCTGTTGTCTCCGATCTGGGTACAATAGGCTAGTGTTTGAGTTATGTTAGTTGCTGTGTAGATATATATACCTTGGTTTTCTTTTTCCCCCTTGGCTAGTCTTTTTCCCCCTTCTCCAAATTCCCTGAAGGAGCCTTTCTCCCTGAATGCATAAATTGGTTATTGGATAATCAGCTCCATGATGGCTCATGGGGTCCTCCTCATTTGCATCCCTTATTGATAAAAGATGCTCTCTTATCTACCTTAGCATGTATTCTTGCACTAAAGCGGTGGAGTGTTGGTGAAGAACAAATTAACATGGATATATCTGCTGTCTTGCTTCTTTTGAAATTTCCTCCATTGATGTGCTATAAATGAACTCATCTATTATTCTTTTAGGCCTACATTTCATCGAATCAAATTTAGCTTCAGCTACTGATGAAGAGCAACAATCTCCAGTTGGATTTGATATAACATTCCCTGCAATGATTGAATCAGCAAAGAATTTGGATATGAATCTTCCCCGGGGAGCACCAATCCTAGATGCTCTATTTCAGAGGAGAGACTTGGATCTTAAAAGGTACATTTTGTTTTAAGTTTTGTCCTAATTTTAGTTATTTGTTTGTTTATTTATCTATTATTATTATTATTATTTTGATGCTATCTCTAGGTTTATCAAACCAACCCAATTCAAATCTGTAGATGTTGGCTTTGCTTGTTTATAAGAACTTGAGAAGGTGGACCTTTACCATGGAGGAAAGAAACAAACTACGGATTGATTAGTATTTGCTATGCATACTGTTCTTTTCTGCTGCTGCAACCCTTTTCCCTCCGGAACTATCAGATGCCCGTATATCATGGGCCAAAAATGGAGTGCTTACGATTGTCGTTGATGATTTCTTTGATATTGGTGGTTCTGAAGAGGAACTGGTAAACCTTATACAATTAGTTGAGAAGAATGTTTCCCTTTCCCATTGCTTTCCTTTTATTTTTTAATCTTTCTGGCACAGATATCTTAAAGTCCTTGCACTTTGGACTCCAGGTGGGATGTGAATGTGAGCGTTGATTGTTGCTCCGAGCATGTTGAAAATATATTCTCAGCACTTAAGGACACAATTAATGAGATCGGGGTCAACGCATTTACGTGGCAAGGACGCAGTGACAAGTTACGTGATTGAGATTGTAAGTTGGTACTTTTACATTGTCCTTATTATAATTGTTTTATCTACTGAGTAATGTTCAAAATTTGTTTTTTTTTCCTTTAAAGAAAAAAAAATAAAAAAAAGAAGCGCTAGTTTTCTTCCGAATAACTTAAAATGTTAGAAGTCCTTCACTTTCGTGAAATTTCTTACTAATGGAGAGTACCCGAAAAGGTCTTTACCAAGTTTTATTTCTTTTATCCCTTAAACCTAGGCATGAAATGGGCTCAGTTTGAATTTCAGTGGTTGGATTTGCTCAAGTCTATGTTGAGGGAAGCTGAGTGGTTGAGAAACAAGTATGTGCCCACGATGGATGAGTACATAACAAATACGTATGTATCATTTGCCTTGGAACCAATTGTCCTTCCAGTTATTTTCTACTTCTTTTGCTGAATAATTGTAAAATCCGCAATTTGGTAGAAGAAGGAAATTTCGTTTTTTTTTTATTTTCTTCTTCATTTTCTATTCCAGTTATTTTCAGCTTCTTTTATTTTTTTTTATTGTGTTGGAAAATTCTGAAATAGATGGCATGGTTTACCAAAGTTTGACTGTATACAATTAAATCATTCCTTCATTCTCTACTTTGTTGTGATAACTGAAATTTAAAGACAAGTAAATCAAAGTGCAGAAAATAACAATGCAAGAATGAAAGGTTGTTAACTAAGGCGAATTAAGGCTTACTATCCACTCTAACCAATTATAGTTCTTAACCAAATTTCCTTGACCTAATTACTATGCATTTTCTGAATTAGGTGCCCGTGCCTAGGACCTGGCGTTGGTTCACTAGACACATCTTATTCCCTCTTACTTAGCATGTTCTAAACAGGGCATATGCCTAGAACGTCTATCACCTACCTTTTAAGATGATGCATGAAGTTTAAAGAGAATTTAATGACACCACATTAGCCTAGCAAAGTGGCATACAATCCTAGGTCGTCATGAGTTAAGATTACAAGTACGAATACTTTCGATGCTCCAAATCACAAGATGATATGACGGTCACTCAAGCAATTACATCTATAATTATATGCAAACAAGGTAGCTAATCTTATAGGCATAAATTAAGTTCATTAAGCATAGTAATCCAACTTATTCAGCATGCATAGCAATCATAATCAAGAGCCAGAAATCCAATCAATAAGCTAACATGGCTAGGGCTTCAAGCAGCCCTAATCCTAATGACTACTCACACATAACTGAAATAAACACAAGTATAATTGAATCCATAAGTAAATTGTAATAATGAAAATAAGGGTACAGAGGAGATTGTTAAGAACAGATGCAGCAGAAGACACGGCAGGGCCTTCTTCTCCAAGCTCCACGTCCAATAATCTATGTGAAAGATTATCTCCGAAAATATGGTCCCTAATTCTCTAGAAAACCAAAACGGAACTCTTTGTGGCTCAAGTCTCTGTTTTCCCAGAAAACAAAAACGCCCCTAATCCTCTATCTGATTCTCCTTTTTATAGACAAGGGAAAACCTTGTTCTATAAGGATTGGTATAACCTTGTTCTATACAGATTGGTAAAACTTTGTCCTATACAGATTAGTAAAACCTTGTCCTATAGGAATAGGGTAAGTTATTTTACTTTTAATTAATTACAAAGTCTTTAAAATCTATTAGAACCAATCAGAACACGGCTGGGAGTGTGAATGCAAGCTGGCAAGTGGGAACGCAAGCTGGCCAAACTTGAATTTTTGACTGTCTTCGTAATCAGGATCTGAGACCGCGCTTTTGAAGTACGTTAGGAGTATAATAGAAGCGCATTGTCGTTCAGGCTTGGCGCAAATGTTGTCAGGCTTAGCGCAGAGGGAGAACCTCTGATCCACCGCTGGCGGAACAGGGACCCCGGCTTAGGCGCACATCTGGGCTCGGATGGGAGTTCTTGGGACATGTCCTCGACCTGCCTTGGCGCGACCTTGGCACTTCTAGGACTTGACCTTGATGTCATGAAACACAGGTTTGAGACCCGGAGGGCCTGATATGAGGTACTTGGCCAGTGGCCCAAAATAGGCGCACTGGCGCACTCAGGACCCCGTTGAGGACCTGATATTGAAATGAGGACATCTCCTTCATCTGGACTCCGATTTGAGTCATTCTTTTTGCGTTCTTTCCAGATTTTACCTATCTTTCTAACTCTGCACAAGTCTCACAAGATTGATCATTTTCTACTATTGATGGCACGAAATCATTCAAAAGACATGTAAGAGAGGCATATAAAGACCTAAAAATGATGCATAAATAACGACTGATCAATCTTCACTCGGACAATGCATGAATTGACTCACTACACTCACTGCATACGCAATGTCTGGGCGAGTGTGTGAGAGATAAATAAGTTTTCCAACTAATCTTTGGTATCTTTCTTTGTTTGTTGGCACTTAGTCTGGATATTCTCGCAGTTTGTGGTTTTGGACAATTGGTGTATCTGCAGGCTTGCGTTCCAGTAGTCTCACCTCTGATAAGCAGTCTAGAATATATTTTCGTTGGGAAAGAAATATACCTTGCTTTGATCTAGCAACCTCAATTCCTAGAAAATATTTGAGTCCTCCCAGATTTTTCATTTCGAATTCATTCGCCAAATGCTCTTGAAGTCTTGATATCTCTTCTGAATCATCTCCTGTAATAATCATGTCATCTACATAGATTATTAAGGTCGTGACCTTGCCCCGTTGATGCTTTAGGAATAGTGTATGGTCTGAGTGACTCTGTTGGTACCCATATTTCTTCATTGCCAAGCTGAACTGCCCGAATCATGCTCTAGGTGATTGTTTCAAGCCATACAATGCTCGTTGTAATTTGCACACCACTTCAACGTTGGAAGTTGCTGTGTAGCCTGGTGGAACATCAATGTAGACCTCCTCCTCTAGATCACCATGGAGAAAGGCATTTTTTACATCAAACTGATGCAGTGGCCAATCAAGGTTTGTTGCGAGAGGTAACAGCACTCTAACCGAGTTCAACTTTGCTACCGATGAGAATGTCTCTTGACAGTCTACACCATACGTCTGGGTGTAAGCCTTTGCTGCCAGCCTTGCTTTGTATATGTCGATCGAGCTATCTGCTTTGTGTTTAACGGAGAACACCCATTTACATCCCACCGTCTTCTTTCCGACAGGCAAGGGAACAAGAGTCCATGTTTCATTCTTCTGCAGTGCCTCCATTTCTTCCCTCATAGCCTGGGTCCACTTAGGATGCTTCTTGAACATTTGCAGGGACACGACATTAGGAGATTTCATGCATAAATGTCTTGAGAGGTTCAGATAGCCTCTTTGTAGACACATAGTTGGCAATTGGATACTTTGAACTTCGTTCTCCAATATCTGGATAGTATCTATTCGGTGGTTTACCACGATTATGCCTGAAAGGTAAAGTATAGCCAATAGGGGTATCTATAGTATTAGAGTGTGAAGATGTGGTAGGGGAGTTTACCTCAGGGATATTCTCATCATGATATGGGTCTTCAGGTACTAAGGAGTGGGGTTCTTCGATTTCGGCACCCAGTGATGTAGTCTCTTTGGAACCTATATCTCCCCCTGAAGACATCCCTTGTTCTGTATTGGGTTCCTTATTAACATGGAATTCAGTATTGCTTTCGTCAAAACTTAGCCAATTCTGCTCATCACCACTGATCTCCCCCTAACGAGGAGAAGTTGGTAAGGCGGAAGCGAAGAACGGGTCTGATTCCAAAAACGTGACATCCATAGTCACATAGGTGCGTTTGGTGGCCAGATCGTAACATCGATACCCTTTTTGATCTGTGGCATAGCCCAAGAAGAGACAACGAATGGCGCAAGGATCAAGTTTCGTGCATTGGTTCTTATGAAGGTGGACAAATGCAACACAACCAAAAACCCAAGGAAGCAATAACATCGATGGTAAGGACACACACATCGACAGGGTGTGTAACGGGGACTGGAAGTTCAAGATTTTAGAAGGCATCTGATTGAGGAGATGCACAACGGTAGCGACAACATCAATCCAATGTCTATTGGGCACATGAGCCCCAAGTAACAAAGCCAGAGCAGTTCAAGAATATGGCGGTTCTTTCGCTCAGCAACACCATTCTACTGAGGGGTCTGCGGGCATGAGGTTTCATGAATAAGGCCATGATGTTGGAAATAATCCTGAAACTGGTGGTTCACATACTCACCACCATTGTCTGATCTAAGAACCTAAATCTTAGCTGAGAACTGGGTTTGAACTATAGTGTGGAAGGACTGAAATGTCCTCAAAACTTCGTCTTTATGTTTCAACAAATAGAGCCAAGTCATGCGAGTACAATAATCCACAAATATCACAAACCAACGGAGACCCGATATTGGAGAAACTAGGGAAAGACCCCACACATCAGAGTGAATTAACGCAAAGGGAACATTACTTTTATTCATACTCAAAGGATAAGTAGCCCTATGGCTTTTAGCAAGAATACAAGTATCACATTTAAGGTCACATAACAGTTTATTGGAAAATAAACCAGGAAACAAATACTTCATATAACCAAACGACGGGTGTCCTAACCGACGATGCCAAAGCGAAATCTGTCGCTTGTTCTTGTCGACTGGAAAAGACATGTGATGTGCACGGCCAATGCTAAAATCATCCATGTTCTATCGTCACTTTGAGAGGAACTACAAAGAGCAGTACCAAGTTTACCTTGATCCATGGTTGGCAAATCACCCTGGGTGAGTTCCACGTAGAGAGAGAGAGAGAGACTGGACTGGGCTGCAGCTACAGCAACCTAACCTGCGTCTCCACCAGCAGCAGCACGACATTTACGAGTCTGATAATCATTCCACCAGTCAGGGTATCCATGCAGTTTGAAGCACGTATAGCGAGTATGTTTCATACTACCACAGTGAAAGCACTTGGTGCCATCGGAGGAAGAAACTCGCGACTTGGAGGAGGTTCCGGTCTTCCCCGTGCCCAGAGAGAGAGACCGGGTAGAGGATGGTCCAGTCGTGGGCCCTTTTGAGACTAGAACGGCTCTAGGAGTATCTGTGGAGCCATCGGGAATCATTACTGCTTGTCGGACAGCTTCCCAGCGAACATGAGCAAACGCTTGTTCAACTGTAGGAAGCGGGCGCATCTATAACGTATCACTTCGAATGTTGTTAAGCCTATCGTCTAGGCCATCCAGGAAGGCATATACTCGGTCTTCCTGAAGTAGGTCATTATGGTGCTGAATATCAACACCACATTCCATTGGGTTTGGGCGACGAAAATCAATCTCTCGCCATAACCCTTGGAGATCAGTGAAGTATTTCTCAAGGGAGCCACCCGCTTGTTTCAGACGAGTCACACGCCGCCGGAGATCATACACCTGAGATGTATCATTCCCGTCAAAATATGTAGTAGCACTGGAATCCCATAACTGTTTCGCAGTCCGAAACCTAATGAAGTTGCCAATTAGGGTTGGGTCCATGGAGTTGATAAGCCATCCCTTGATAATAGCGTTGTCAATGCGCCATTTGCGGAAGGCTGGGTCGGTCTGTAGTGGCTGTGGAATGTCGTCGTTGATGTATCCCAACTTGTCTTTGTCAGAGATGTACATCTCAACAACTTAGGACCAAAGAGCATAGTTAGAGCCGTCCAACTTGATACCAATTGGAGCAACGCTATCAATGGTCTGGGTAGGAGCCGAAGTCTTATTCAAGACATCAGTCATTTTGGAGGTTAGTTCAGTGATGATATAAAGGTCTTGGTGTTGGTCGAGTTCAACCATAGGTGTAGCGGCAAGAGGTGCAGCAGCTTGGTAGGGTTAGGGTTAGAGAATAAGAATAGGGCAAAAAGTTAGACACAAAATTGGAACTTGCTCTGATACCATGTCACAATTCATGGGAAGAATCTATTTTTCCTTCTTCCTATCTTTACAAGTAATAGGATGTAGTTATATACACAAGGAATCCTATTTAATCTAGGAGTCCTATTTAGGTCTATCCTAGAATCCCTTACAACATGGGATACACAATCACAGCCCAATCTAATCTCCTAGAATCTCTCTAATACAACTCATGCCAACAATTGTTATATACAAAAGCAGCTAGATGAGGTTCGAAGTGAATGGGCAAATCAAGTCATGTGGTGGGTTTGACATATTGCCCGCTATTTAAACTTCTAGCATTGTCTTTGATTGTCATGTATATTTTGAATTTTAACTTAACATGAATATGTGATGTGAGGAGTATGATACATTATATAAGCAGCCCTCACTTGGAATTGATATATTAGATTTGATAAGTATTTCTAGTTTCATCGAATTGTAAGCACATTGGTATTTAATTATTGACAATCGAAGTTTGCTCTTGCAATGGCAACAATGCATATTTATATAATTATAAAGTCAGGGAATAAGTAAAATGTAATGACTAATACACAAAAAACCTGTCAGGGAATAAGATAAATTGTATAAAAATACCCAAATTATAGGGGTCATTTTAGGTTCATATCCTAACTACGAAAATTTTCATCTAGGTACCCAAACTATCAAAACATAACATCTAGGTACTCTCCGTTAGTCAATTTGTTAATCAAACTGTTAAATGCTTAAATGAAATTATTGAGTCAGAATTATCTGTTGAGTTGGACTCTACATAAGCTAAAAAATAATATAAAATTAAAAAATAAAACATAAAAAATTTAATTTAATTTTTCAAAATTGACCAAAAAAAGAAACCAGAAGAATTACCAGATTCCTTCTTAGCCTCAATTAATCACGTCCACCCCCCATACCACAAGAATTCCCCGAACCCCCAACACAACCACTGAAGAAACCCCCACAACCAGCAAAGAAATCCCCATCCTTCCACCCCACCCCACAGCGCATATCCAATCATCATCATCTTCGATGACCTTCTTCAAAATCATCTTCGTCGAAATCGCCATCGTCTACATAATCGGAATACTCTGTCAATCATTACCACATGAAAATTTCAACTATTTGGCTACAATTAGTTATTTCTGAGACATTAAATCAAACAGATACTTAGCAAGCAACTTGTTACAAGTTTTCAGCCAATCTAATTTCCCACCAGAAAGGCCATCGGAATCCCAAAAGGCCAAATCAAATTCTTTGCAAACAATCAAGAAAACCCATTAAACAGCAATGACTTAATCAGATACTGACCCAGTAGAAGGAGAAAAACTTACAAAATGAAGTAGATGGCATATATAGCGATGGATGTGTAGTCGCCGGCACAGCCGACATCCACCGCACAAAACCCTGAAATTCAAAACACCGTCAACCCAGAAGAAATTCTTGGTTCAGAACCTGATCGTCAGACATTCCAAAGCTGTAGAACAAAATTTAAAAAAAAAAAGGGCAATCACCATCGCCCAACCACAGCATCATCAACATCATCCTCAGCATCTTCATCTTCAACAGATTCATGCTTGTGGAGAAAGAGAGATATAGAGGGAGCTGGCGACTGAGATGCAGAGAGAATGTGCGACAGTTGAGTCTCGGATCTCTGCAGCCCAGCAACCCCATGGTCGCCGCCGAACGCCTTTGAACCTTTTCCAGCAAGCCGCGTCCGATTTCACCAACTTCGACCCCGGTCTTTTAATGGGTCGTTGGTTTTTCTTCGACAGCTTAGTACAACCCGAAGAAGACGAAGAAGATGGAGGGTTTCACGAATTGAATTTGGGGAAGGGATTGGCCACTTGCGCCGCGGAATTGGTGAAATTGATAGAGGGTTTCACCAAATGAACTCACTGGGCTTGGGCGGTCTTTTAATTGAATTTGTTTTTATTTATTTGTTATTTATAATTTAGTTTATTTTATTTTATTTTTAATTTTTTTTTATAATTTTAGTTATTATTTTTTAAAATATTCAATTTTTATTAGTTTTTTTATCTATATGGATTCCAACTCAGCATAAATAGTTTGACCAAAAAATGACAACTCAGCATTTAATGGTTTAACTAACAGATTGACTAGTAGATGGTACTTAGATGATATGTTTTGATAGTTTGGGTAATTGGATAAAAAATTTCATAGTTGAGGTATGAACTTAAAATGACCCCTATAGTTTGGGTATTTTTATGTAGTTTATCCTACTTTATAATAACATCAATTTTCTACCAAAAGATTGATGTTTATACTATGAAAATTGCATCAACACTAGTAATGTTTGAAGCCTTCAGGAAAAATTAGCATCGCCTTACTTTTAAATGGTGAAGTTGTAACAATAATATAGCATCGGTTTTTATGAGGTGACTGATGCTATTGTATACATAAGGCATCGGTTTTTATGAGGTGACTGATGCTATTGTGTACATAAGGCATCGGCTATTAAGAAGATATTGATGCTATTTTGTATATAAGGCATCGGAAGTCAACGCTTTTAGTGTGTCTAGAGGGGTCATAAACATCGAATATTTCCAAATACCGATGTTGTAGATGGAATACACTTTGGTGAAAAACCGAAGTCTATTCCTATAGAAAAGGCGACAGTCACCAATACATCAGTGTTTATACCCAATAGACTTCGATGAAAAAGTCTATAACGAAATTTGGCATAGTAGGGAATGAAAATACTTTTCATAACAGAGGTAACGTTTCAAAAGAAAGGTTATGTTCATCTGTCTAATTAATTCAATATGCATCTTTTGGATGAATCAGTGAATTTTTTTTTACATAATAAAACAACTATTCAGTTGATTTCAAACAAAAAGAACTGACTATATTCAACGTATCAATTCAAAAGATGCATCTCCTAATCAAATGGTGTCTCTTCCCATCACAAGAAAGGTTATGTTCATCTGCCTAATTAATTCAAGAGACATATTTTGGATGAATCAGTAGCTGTAACGACCTGGATGTAAAAATCAATTAACTTGTAAAATCATTCAAGGAAAATACGATTTTACCCTTGAGTTTCGAGGGGTCTAGGTTCAGTTTTTGTTCAAAATTGTTTTTGGAAGTTTTTCTTGTATCATTGCGTGGGTCTCGAATTCACAAGTTCGTATACATGCGGCATGCGTAAAAAAGAATACGTACGGGAAAATTACGAGTCTAGAAAGACCAGGGGCATTTTGGTAATTTGGAATATGGAGATATTTTTAAGTCCTCATTTTCTCTCTCCTCACCACATTGGTCAGAGAGGCTATCTTTTTCCTCTGTGATCACCAAAAAACCCCCACCACCGTTGACCTCAGTTCCGGTCGAACCAGCCATCGCCACCACCATCTTTAGAACCACCGTGATGTGACGAACCCAACCATGCCAACTTCCACAATCACAAGCAACATGAACGTGTGTTTTACGAGTGAACAATAACTCGACGAGTTTCGAATCTTTCCGGCCACCACAAGCCATAGCGGGACAAGACCTCGAGACTAGGAGGAGGCATCATCTTCTACTATGCTACCACTGTGTAGGATTGCTGCTGAATTTGCAATTTAAAATTTAGTCTAAAAGGGAAACTGAGATTGGATGGCGAGTTCCATGGGCATTTGAAGTAAAAAGTCATTTAATGAGTTTTTTCTAAAACAACAATTCTTGTCAAAGATAATTTGTCTTCAATATTACAACCCATGCAAACATATCAGACTTCTAAACATAAACAACACAAACACCTAGGTAACAGTGCGACACGATTCGACAGTTACATAACGTTTTTTGATGATTAGACGACGACTTTAACTCCTCAAAACCTAACGATTTCCGACGGGCGAGGTTAAGGCACATAAAACCACAAACTAAAACCTCAAGATCTTCAAATTCGATCGTTTGGATATCAGTTGAACCAAAACTTCGAAAAACATATTGAAATATGCATAAAGTGTTTAAAGTGTTTGATGAATAAGATGATTTTACGGGTTTAAATAATTTGCGAAATGAATTGACTGATCTTAACCGTCCACATTTATTGTACATGCTCAAATCTCCTCACCAAAAATTAGCCAATTTCGAAGTCCCATGACTAGGTAACGGTATGACACGATTCGACGGTTACATAACGTTTTTTGACGATCAGATAACTTTAACTCTCAAAACCTGACAATTTTTGGTATGTCCCAATTTCCTTTGGTGAACACTTTCATTCATTTTGCATGTATAATAATGTCAATCCTTTGGTGAATACTCGACATTAATTTAAACTAGAAAGTTGTGGTGTCCAAGTAATTCTGGTTTATTATGGATACATATAACTGTGATCCTCTGTTAAGATTCATGGGATATGATGGGGATATGCATAGGGATAGGAAGGTAATATGGGGGGATATCTTGGAGATATGGGGATATGATAGGGATATACAGGGAATATGCCTGAGATTTGCAAGTAATGAAATATGATAATGTGGGGATGTTGGATAAGTATAATATAGTCGGCGATCCAAACCGGTATACCTAAGACAATGTAATCAAAAAATAAAGAAATTTTGTAGTTATACCCAAGACATCCATATAGTACATTGTTTGGAAAGGATCATCTCCTTCCAGAGCAATTGACATTCTATATTCACAGAGTATATGAATATTGCAGGGATATAATTTCTGAAATAAGAAGTTTTTTATTATCTTCATTTACACACCAACTAACTTAGGAAGGGATCATATTTCCTCAATCAGAAGTTTCATAATTTCTCAAATCAGAAGTTTCATATTTCCTCAATCACAATGGAAAATCAGAAATCGCATCTTTGTGAAACAGTGGTAATAAGGTTTTAAGACATAGTTTACAGGATATAGCAACTCACCCTACCGCTCGTACAAGCTTTGTAACCTGACTTCCAGCCCACACAATGGCCATTTGAGAAATCTGAACATCATTGTATCGTTAATAACTTAATATCATTTCTACATTCCACTACATTGCATAGCGAGGTAAAAAACTGAACAAAATAAGTCTGCGGTATTCATATGAGCAATTACCTCTTAGCAGCTGCGAGGTAACCCATCCTCCCCGGTGCTGGAGCAACATTGAACCTATGGAAAAAATGAAGCAGTATAATAATTGCAACTTAAGAAGAATAACACAATCTTCTACAAATGCTGAGAACAAATGAAAATAATACTTAGACTGCCAAAACAGAAGCATGATGACAATTGAAAAACAAGGCTATACAGTCCTTAAGAGTTGGTACCTTAAGAGTTTAGACCATCAAACCTCACATGCACTTACAAACACAGATGGAGAAAATATCTGACCAAAAATCTAACCTATGGTGAAAATATCTGACCTAGAATCCAAATATACCAGCAATTGAAGCCAAATCTATGAATGTCAAATCATCCATGGACTCCATCAAGATATTTCTGCCTGATAAATATGGTATGGTAGGAACCAAAGAACTCAACCCAAACATGCCCATGAGTTACTTAATGGCTACTGTTTTGGAGGAAAATGAGTGAATTGTGTAATAAATCATTGCCAAGAACTAACAAGAGCCGAAAACACAAATACTATGATATGGATTTGGATTTGTGCTAAGACATAAATTCAAGGGGCTTTAAATTCAAACAACACACCCTAACACAACAAATTTACACTGATAGGATTGAAGCAAGCTTTCAGATCAGCCTCAATCACTGCAAATTTCAAATACCTATTACACTAACCTCAATTTGGAGGAACAAATTGACATTCATTCTTTCAAATAATGCAAAATAAAAATATATCAAGTAATTTCGGGTTCAAATTAAAAAAACGAAAAATAATTTTCCAAGGCAAACATAACACCTAAAACAGTTCCCAATAGCAGCAGATCCTATTCCTATACCACACATAAAAATAAGTGCAAATCTATCTTCCTTTGGTTGCCATTGGCTAAAGAGGATAATGTCCAGAACAGCTTAAAAATTCTTCCCACGGTGTTCCAGCAAGTCTCTTGTTGAAACAAGTAATAAGGGTTCAAGTGAATAGAACTATTAGAAATCGAAAGAAGGTAAATGTGAAAGACTTGAATTATGTTTTTCAACGATTTTGAGGAAACTATTAACTTAGACGTACGACCTGAAACCGAAAAAGAAATTTCTATTTGAAAGCTTATGTTCTTTAGATGCCAATCTAATTGTCCATTAATGGGGAACTCAACCTCTAGGTCCTCTACCACTCGGAAAGGAAAGAAATTGAGCAACGTGACATTATAGAAGAAACAAATAATATTTCAGGCAGAAGAAAATTAGTATGTGCTTGCAATTATGAGCACCAAATTTAGTCGCTAAACACCTAGCTTCTGAGATTGAATAAAAATATTTCAAGTAATTTCACGTTCAATAATTTTTTTTTGGTCAAAATTTCACGTTCAATAATATTCAATTCACTTACATAACCATTAGCATCCCTAATGCACTCTAACCAAACCTAACAACAAGTGAAAAATGGGAATTAAGTAACCGTTATTGGCGGTTATGCGGACTCAAGATTGACGTCGCTAGCCTATATTCCACCTTCGATCGTCGGAGAAGTTCACTGGTTCCGTCTGCATTCCAAGATCGCGCCGCCTTCTAGGTTTTGGTTTTGGATTCTCCGACCCACTATCGCGTCGCCTATGTGGGTTTCATTCCTATCGAATCTCCTCTTCCTGACAATGAGTCCAAGATCGCCGCCTCTCCCTCAATTCCGTCCAGGCTTCCAAGATCGCAAAGGCTTGCTTCTGTGGGTTTTGGTCCTGAGCTCTTCCTCAATTTTTGTTTCAATTCTTAACAAATGAAACGATGGGACTACGAGAGCGATAAGTTTTTTGTCCTTTATATATAAAGTTGGGTCATTTTTATAAATATATAGAAGTAGAATTTGATGTAGGTTGGTTTTTTTAGGAAAAATACAACTTTGAAATGGTTTTCCCTAAACAAGTCATATTAGACAATACCCCTATTAAAAATGTATAATCCTATTTGTTATTTTCGTTTTGTAAAACAATATTTTAAAAACTGTTTTGGAAAACGATACCAAATGGACCCTAAATTTCTAGGGAGTTGATTTTCACACTCCATTGTTTACTTGCTGCTCTCCACTTCTAATTTTACCTTTTATCTTTTTAATGAAGAAGCGGAGTGCATCAAGTAAAAAATGGAGTGTGGAAATCAGTTCCGAATTTCTATGTTTATAAATCCAAACCCAAAAAAGAAAATTGGTGCAAGGGAATTTAGAATGCTGAGTTTTGATAAAATTCATACCCTCATGCGAACACACCAAAGAATTTGGCCAAAAGTCAAAATTTCGAAATTCTCATATACCACTTCCCTTATTTGGATTCATAAATATATAAGTTTAGAAAATATTTTTCCCTACTTCAATAATTATAGAAAATTAATTTTATTAATTTCAATTCCATAAATTTCTGGTAATTTGAAAATTTCTCATCTAAATACATTGAAAATATAACAGGTCATCATTTGTCAAAAAGAAATTGCTATACTCAATCAAAAGACACGAATTTATTTTTAACAAAACACGAATTTATTTTATTTTTTTAATACCACTTTTATCTTTTAATCAAAGATTTACCTTTTATTGCTTAAAAAAAGATATACGTTTTAAATTTTATTTAATTATCAAAGGTAGGAAGGAAAATAAAATAAAGTTAAAAAAAGGTTTGCACACTATGAAAGTTGAAACCTTATAGCCTAGTATATATATATTAAGCTTGAGAAGGAACGAGAATTATAAAATATGTATAAGAAAATGGGAAAAAATGATTTGAGAGTGGTGATTATTACGATGTGTGGCCCTTATTCAAATTGTAACTTTAGGTCAAAGTCCCTCTCAATCTCATCAACCACTCAGCTCAGCTGATGATGGACTCATAAATTCCCCTATATATTATCATTTTGTTAAAAATTGCAGATTAGCTACTCGTAAATTTATTAATTGTATCGATGCGGTTCCTTGGAAGTGCCGTGGGATAGGATCACAGGAACAACTCATAAACTCTGTAATTTCAAATCGACGAACGTGTTAAAAGCCACAAAAAATCCATTTGTAGTCGTGTGTTACAAAACTGATTACATTGATGCATTTATCAAATGGAATTACTATCTTATGGTAACTCCTTATATCAGCCTCTCGATTTATATAATTTTTGTTATACATATATCATAATTGAAACCGTTCAATTCCTTAATCATCATTTCAAGATCATTTATACAAATAATCAACAAAATCAGAAACCATTTAACGCTTTATATGTATCAATTAAATAGACGATTCTCCATAAGGATCTTAATTGTTACCGAATTCGTTAAATTATTTGATACACATGAATGATTACATGTCCTCGATTTTTTACAGAGATAATTTTAAAATGATGATTTAGAGAATGAACGATTCCGATTATAATATATATATATATATATAAAGATTGTTAGACAAATCGAGAGAATGGTACAAGAAGATACCACCAGTATGAGATACAACTATTATTCATTTTAATTTACAGTATTAATTATAACAATTTGTATGTACCAAAAATTCCTAGTGGGTAAGAATGGAATAAATCGGAAAACTCATAATTTTCAAGCCATTGTAGAAGGAAGAAGTGAATGCTAATCCCAAGAATGAAAAACATTCACTTCCATCTTCAAAAAAGCTTTAACTTTCTAAATTCTCCGATCCAATCTAATCTAATAGTGCCCGCTGAACAAGCCTTGATAGTCCAAAACAGACCTCAAGGCTCCAGCTAATGTCAAGAAAAATAATCCCGTCTATTAGAGGGCATCTCAAAGCCAAACTTGACTCTCCCTAAACTAGCTGTTATCAGTTTCCAGTTTCAGTCTACTGCCTGCCCTCAAATCAACAATCTGAGCAATTGCTCCATATATTAGAAACTGATCCCCCACCAGAAACTTAATACCTGTACACAATCCTCTTGCCCACAATCTATAGGAAAGCAGTACAATCAAGCTTACAAGGTACAAGATGTGCGAAAAAAAAAATTATAGAAGCTAATACCAACACAAAATCAGAAGTATTTTGACTGTATCTACTTTATACAAACACAGAACAATCCAACCTGCAAGCATAGCAAAAAGATACAAATGTCCCCAGCTCTAACAAAACCAAAGATCGACTCCAATGAAGACCAAAAACAACTTTGTCCTACAACTTTGTTGGCTGAGAAGGTGTTATGCTTCATATAGGTGCTTCATATAATAATGTATCATAACCAAATCCTTAAAACATGTCAGATATGCCAGGAAAATTATTTGTAACATAAACATAGATATATCCACCAAGGTTTGAACAATGAAAAAGGTCACAAAGGATACATCCACAAGCATTTAGGAAAATAGATTTTGTCATAATATTTATACATAGCCCTTGAAAGATAGTGAATTAGGATAATCATACGGGTTTGCAGATGTCCTACAAGATGTTACTCTGCACTAAGGACTTCAATCTCAAAAACCAGAACCGAATTGGGCTGGATCCCCCAAGCAGGAAATCCACTAGGACCATAACCATAATCTGGAGAGCACTGCAAAGCCAGCAATAAAGAATATAAGAAGTTATTGTTAGACAAAGTTCCCGAATAACAAAATGCATACCAAATGAAAAGAGGAAAGACTGGATATTCCTAGCTTAATACAATTTAAATCAATATTTTAGAAATGGCAGATAACAGATGTAAAAACTGTGACAGTGGCCGTTCATTTAGAACAGGCTTTCATAATTTCGGTATCAGTCAACACCAACAAACATTTTATAAAAAATAAATCATGAAATGAGAAAAAGTATATTTAGAATAAAGCCTTCAAGTTACTGATAAATTTCAAGAGGCAGGGGGCAAAAACATGTCCCATAGAGAAGGAAAGAGGTAAATAACTCTTTTACCATAGATACATTTTTTTTTATAGGTGAATTAAAATTTCTTTGCAACATTTGGTGTTGAACCATGGACCACGTGAACCAAAGATACATTGATCATATCACATTTCTAATTACTTAAGAGTGCATAAAACGGTATATACACAACACTAGAGTAACCATTAGAAGAGCAAAAGATGTGATAGAGTCGTTAAACCATTACCTATATATGAAGGTCTATTGCTAAAAATGCAATGAAAATGATTTCACAATGACGAACAAATGAGAAGATTAAATTCCCAAATAAGACATCAACATGATGTCCAAACAATTTGGTGAGCAGGAATGGATTGTATAACTCATCAAATTCAATCTATTTTGAAAGTAAAAATGGGTGTTTTTATTGTAAGGGGATTAGGAAGTAGGATAAAAGAAGACTTATCCAATCCAATCCTCAAATAGAAAAGGCAAGTTTCCTTCTCTATCTAATACTATTGAATCCTCACGCATCCATTTATACATTCAAAATATATTGAATTTGGTAAGTTATCCAATCCCGCTCACCAGGTGGCCATAGGGTATAAATTTTCACTAGCAAAGAAGAAGAACAATACCCGGAGACGAGCAACTTCTCCCAGCTGCATTTGGAGCACACCTTCATCCCATCCTACAAATGGGGTTCCAATAAAATATGTGAAAAATATATACAAGAAAGAGAAAACTTGAAGAAAAAGAATATACAGCTACCTTTAATAACAGCCCCACGGCCAATTTGGAAGGAGAAGGGCTGCTGCCCAGGGTCTTTCGTGCTACAAAGAGCAAAGAAGACAAGTAATTCAATAATTTAACTTTCCAAAATACACAAGCAAAGAAAAGATTGTCATTTTTTATGTCCTACAGAAATAAATATTCAACAAAATGCTCACCTCCAAAACTTCTGACTCAGATCACCATTTTTACCTACCAAAACAAAAGTGGAAATCAGAGAGCAGAATAAAATCAAGCATTCAATAAAACTTTAAAATTTTGCTTTTTTTTATTATGGCAGAATTTAAAAGGCAAAATAAAAAATTGAATGAAGAACTAACCGTAACCAGTGCAGTGAACGGTGACCTTCTGACCAACTGCCGGTTTGGCACCGGTTCCAGCCCTGATTACTTCCTTCTCCACTCCCATCTTCGTTTCTCGCTGCCGCTGTTACGGTGATTTGGTGTGAGGTTAGGGTTTTGTGGTCGTTAAATCAGTCCTAGTAGTAAGATCTATTTAGGATTTTGTCACTGCAGGCCTATTGGGCCTGGGTATAATTGGCAGGCTTCCATAACCATGTAAATCAACTTCCTCTCCCGTCATATAATTAGCCTTTTATGGTACATTATTTCAATCCGATAGAATAATTATAGATTAAGAGCATTTTCAATAGAGTCTTTAAAATACATGTTTTTATCTAATTTAGAGATTTTTAAATAACAAATGGCCCAGCATAGTCCATATTTCACTCCCTACTTTAGAATTTTAATATTTTAGGGGTTTTGAATCCCTAAATTTCCAAATAGGAGAGAAAAAGTAGCAATTGCTATCTTCTTATAATTGGATGAATTTTATAAATAAAAATAATAATTAAAAGAGTGGTAGCCCCTTCTTCTTCCTCTCGTAAACGTCGACCTCGCTGAAGCTCAACATACCCGAGTCTGTCATAGGCATCAGCTGAGCTTATCAAATTCTTCATCATCTCCCTACCGTTGCTAGGAAATGTTTGAAATCTCCCTTTTTATTTTTTAGTTTTTTTTTGTGAAATTTGTATATGGGTTTTTGGTTTTGTATAAAATTCATTTCATTCTCCAGTTATTCGATGTATTAAACGAATTCAAGGGAGAACTAACAACTGTAAATTGAGGATATTCAAATGTTTAACTTGAAACAAATAATAAAATATTTGAGATTTGCCAAAACAAAATAGGGACACTACTGGAGTAATTTTTTTTTTTAAGTAGTTTGCTAAAATAACTTTCCAACTATTTTAGCTAGAATTTAGCTTTAATTTAACGACTCTGATGGAGATGCTCTAAGAGTATGTTTACTTACCACTAAATGGGAATGAAATCAAATGTAATAATATGGTTAAAGTGACAATTTGACGACATAGTCCATTTCAATATTAAGGAGATATTCGATTGAGATATTAATGAGTTTTAAATGATTTGGAGAGTCCATTTCAATACTAAGGAGTATTCGATTGATATTTTAATGGGTTTTAAATGATTTAGAATTGTAATGAGTTTAAGTTGATTTCTCTTTATTTCATATTATCTCACTCGATTTCATGTCAAATTTCAAAATAAAATTTCTTTGAATTTTGAAGTGTTTGGTTTATCCAATTGATTATACATAACTTCATGATAAACAAAAGGTTTAGTTGATTATACAAATAAAAAATTCCAACGTTTTAAACTTCGAATATGACGAGTTATGTTTAAATATAATTAAAATTCAAAAATAGTACAAACTGAGTAAAAATTAGTGAGCTATAAATAAAATCCTCAACAACTTAGTTGAATTCTAACTATTTTCAAAATGAAAATTCAAAACCAAACCGTTACTGACATGATAGTTTGGATTTTCAAACTGTTTGACTTTTATGCGATTAAATCCAATTCGAAGTGCCAATAACAATTTGAATCGAATTAGTTTCCGACTTCGACGGATTTATGCCTACCCATACGTGCAGGTGGCTAGTTGTAAATTTATCAAAACATAGACGAATTAAAAATCCTAAACAATTCTTTTTGAGGAAAAATCATAAACATCTTTTTGAGGTAAAAATCATAAACATTGGGCATTTTACTCAAAATGCTCCTTGAACATCAACTTTAGTCTCAAAATGGTCCCTAAACTCGATTTTGACACATGATGGTCCCTGAACCCCCATTTTCGTCTCAAGTTGGTCCTTTTTCGTCTACTTTCATAACTCTCCATCAAATTGAGGGGCAACCTTGTCACTTTGGACAAGTCAGCAATTGAGTGGCCTCTACTGAGAAAATGCGGCTAAGTTCGAATGGGAGAGACAGACTCTGCCTCATTAGTCGAACTAGTTGAACCAATGGATGAAATCGGACCAGTGAAAAGCATAGAGAAAGTTAGGGTTTAGTGGGTAGTGTTTTTGAAGGTTGCGGCTACTAGCGAGAACCAGTAGCCTTGTCCCCTGAAAACGTTCAACTTCGTCTTCCTTGGAGTCGAATTTCGCTGGTGGAAACAAACCTAGAAACCGTTCAACTTCATCTTCCTTAGCGTCGACTTTCGGTGGTGGAAACAGCGAAGAAGATGATTCCTCGCGAACCCGAAGTCGAACAACCAAAATACGGTGAGTAAAATGAGTTTTTTCAAGAGTTTTGAATATGGGTTTTTGTAAGGACCCATCCCGAATTTCACCTCGAAATCCGCGAAAAGCCCTTATCCCGTCTTACAGCTCTTTTTTCCTTAAAAAATTTAATACCAGGAATACCCTTTGTCCTTAAATTTTTAAATAAACCTTATAGGGTTTCCAACAAAACCTCTCTGTACTTATTGACCACACCTACCTGTCAGACGCATGATAGCTTACAGGTCACCGCCGAAACCTCGGAATAGTGGTGGTCTGAAAAGGTAACACGCTCTGACATCAATTGTCAGTAGGTCAGACACTACTGAACCTCTACTGTAATAACACAAGACAACTGACTCGACAATCTGGGTCACCGCCCATACCATCCCACTAACCCGGATGACGAAGGAACCAGACTTGGTTGAATTGAGTCTCACTGACTCGCCCCGAGTCGAACTCGATATCCATGCTCCTCGAAAGCACCCCGAGTGGTAACTCGATATCCCAGCTCGTCTTGACCCCCCGAGTGATAACTCGATATCCCGGCTCGTCCTGAGCCCCCCGAGTGATAACTTGATATCCCTGCTCCTCTAGAGCTATCTTAGACCTCAACGATATGACGGAGAAAGATCCCTCGAACGCCAACATTGGAGAACCTCTTGAAGATTTGGCGGAGACATACCCTCTAACGCCAATCGGAGAACCCTCAACAATGTAGCGGAGAAAAACACCTTCCACGTCAATCATCAGAGAATCCCATGGTATAACCCAATACCTAGAAGTATGCATACCCATGCAATCCCGGAACCCTAGCCCATTCACAGCGCGAATAAAATACCAAATCATGGATGCTTTAGCCCCAAGGAACTCTTGACACAATATTGACCCAACTATCTTGACCTCCCGAGCTCAAAACCTTCTCCATGGTCAACCGTTACCGCTGGGATTACCGAACCGGGGCTCTAAACGAACTTCAACAGCCTCATAACCATCAAAATTCTGTCTGGAACGTCCCAAAACCCTAGCCAAGTGCCGCCGTGACCTCGAAATCGGTCCCAGGCGCCGGTAGAAGGCCGGACCACGCGCCACACGCCAGCCACGCGCCTGCTACAATACCCACGCACTGACCCGGTCTTACCCGACCTAACTCGGCCTGACCCAATCCAACTCGACCCGACCCGATCCACTCGACCCGATCGGTCCACTCGACCTGACTAGTCCACTCGACCCGACTGGTCCACTCGACCCGATCTGGTCTACTCGACCCGATTGATCCACTTGACCTGACTGGTCGCCGGTGTCAGGACCCGTCCCGAATTTCCCCTCGAAACCCGAGAAGAACCCTGATCCCGTCTGACAACCTAAGAAAAGGTTCCCAAAATACCCTTCAATCCATACAATTTATAATAACAATGATAAATACTTCCTCTTGTCAGACAAGGGACTTAAGCACTCAATAATTCCCGTAATTAACGGCCAAACAAATACAACATAATATCAGAGCGTCTAAGTAGGATCAAGAGTAAAATTTAGATATCCTACTCAAAAATACAACACAGCGCAGTTGAAATCCTAATGCCTCAGCCTCGAGATCAATGTTCGCGTCAACGCTACTCAACTGCCTGAAGGGGGATTTAAACACAAAAGTTGTGAGTGGACAAAAATAATCATTTATAAATTCCTTTTCGAAGAATTACCTTTCTTCCCCTCCATTTATAAAATCATGCATGCATAACATAAAACAATTTATCATATAAAAGCATCATATGTAAATCATCCAAAATTCACATTTATCTTTAAAACCATTTAATTGAACTCACATAAAATCTGTATAATGAAAATACCTCGTGATCCACAATTTGGTTTGAAAACTCTCTTCAAATGAGTTTAAAATCATTTAATTCAATCTGGACACAAATTATCTCAAATTCAAATCATTTGGTTCAATCTGCCACATAATATCTCAAATTCACTGTTCCCGACATATTCATAACACACCAGGGTATCCCTTGAGATGTGTTCAAATCTGTACAACTCTGTGTACCATATGTACTGTCTGTAATATCTGTACTATGCATAGACAGTTTCGCGACCCGGCGGAGTCATGCCCCTCAACACCTAAGGTCCGAACCCTCAACAACTGGTAGAGCAAGGCCCCTCAACACCAGTCAGAGCAACAATAACCATCGGGACGGGAACCAATGAATCAAATCCATACTTCCAAATCTTTGTTTCGCGGCCTTAGCCAAATTCTTTGCAAATATCATTTTATGGCCAAAATCGGTAAAATCACAATTATGGGTGTCAACCCAAATCACATACTCAAATAGTTACCACGTCAAAACGATATAAAAATCGAGTACAAAATCAGGCCATTTCTCAAAACATACTTTCACTGAAATATTGTAAAATATGTGTCCAGTATCATTTCTAAAATCCAGAAATTCATTTCACTCATACTCAACAATATTTAAATCAAAGATACATTTATGCATGCATTATAGTTTATAAATCAAAGTCCACTCACAAACCTGTCGAAGCAATCTCAATCCCGAACTGTACGCTCCCCTGAAGTTCCCGGAGCAGTATCGCCTGTGCTAGCCGGAAAATCGATCGGAAGGTCCGAAACTTCCTATCCTCGGTTCGGCTTCCTCCGTGGTCCTCTCCTTCGATGGTTGGTACGGTTGTGATCGCGGGACGGAGTAGAACACGATTAGTTGATCAAAACTGGAAGTTGAAGCCTTGAAATCAAAGTTGACTTTTGTGGGTTTTTGGATGATTTTCGCACGGTTCGGGTGGTTTGTGTTTGTTTGTTCCAGAGAGAGAAGGAGATGAAGATGAAATAAGGATGAGGTGGATCAGAGAATATCTGATTTGGGGGTTAAAAATATCTACCCCAAGTCAAAAATTACCAAAATGCCCTTGCACATCTAGACCCATAACTCTCGTCTACGAACTCCGTTTTCCGCGTGCCGCCTGTCTACGAACTCGTGAGTTCGAGACCTACGCAACGGTACCCAATACACCACCGAAAAGGTTTCGAAACAAAACTTGATCTACATGCCCTTTAACAAGCAAGGGCAAAATCGTCATTTTACATAAATAATTTAATTAAATCCAATAATTGAAATTCCGGGTTGTTACAATCTACCCCCCTTAAGAAATTTCGTCCCCGAAATTCAACTCTATCCTTGGAACAAATATGGATACTGCGTACGCATTAGTTCCTCGGTTTCCCACGTGGCTTCCTCTACGTTATGATTCCTCCACAACACTTTAACTAGAGGAATACTCTTTCGACGCAGTACCTTCTCTTTCCAATCCAAAATTTGCACTGGTTGCTCCTCAAAGGTCAAATCATCTTTCAGCTCAAGTGGCTGCTCTCCCAATACGTGAGACTCATCAAACAGATATTTCCGGAGCAAAGATACATGGAAAACATTATGAACTCTGGATAATTCCGATGGTAAAGCAAGACGATATGTCACTGGTCCTATCCTCTCCAGAATCTCATACGGACCAATGTAGCGAGGACTCAGTTTTCCTCGTCTACCAAAACGTACCACTCCCTTCCAAGGAGATAGTTTCAAGAATACCCAGTCACCTACCTCAAACTCAAGGTCTCTGGTTCTACGGTCTACATAGCTCTTCTGGCGATCCTGAGCTGTCTTTAACCTTTCTCTGATGATCCTTATCTTTTTTTTTTCCTCAGTCGTATCAACCAACTCCGGTGTTAACAGTTTCCTTTCACCCACTTCGTTCCAACATAGAGGTGTCCTGCACTGCCTCCCATACAGTGCCTCGAAAGGAGACATCCCAATACTTGACTGATAACTATTATTATAAGCAAATTCCATCAGAGCCAGATGTGAATCCCAGTTTCCTTTAAACTGTAGTACACAAGCTCTCATCATATCCTCCAAAATCTGGATTGTCCTCTCAGACTGACCATCCGTCTGAGGATGAAAAGCTGTACTAAAATGCAATGTAGTGCCAAAAGCCTTCTGCAAACTCCGCCAAAACCTGGAGGTAAATCTAGGATCCCTGTCCGAAACAATGGACTCTGGAGTCCCATGTAGTCGTATGATCTCATCAATGAACAATTTGGCATACCGACTCATCCGAAAATCTTCCCGCACTGGCAAGAAATGTGCAGACTTCGTGAGTCTATCAACAATTACCCATATCCCATCATGTCCTTTCTGTGTCCTTGGAAGTTTATACACAAAATCCATCGTAATGTGATCCCACTTCCATTCCGGAATAGGTAATGGTTGAAGTGCCCCATATGGTTTCTGCCTCTCTGCTTTCACTTGCTGGCACGTCAGGCATCTACTCACAAACTCAGCAATTTCCCTTTTCATCCCAGTCCACCAATAATGTTTCCTTAGGGTATGATACATCTTGGTACCTCCTGGATGCATAGCGTAAGCCGAACTATGAGCCTCATCAAGAATTTCCCTTTTTAGTTCCAGCTCATTCGGTACGCATAATCGGCCATCCCTAACCAAGGCTCCATCATCCCTAAGCGCATAGTCCTGTCTGTTTCCAGCCTCCAACTCCATCCTGATAATGCACAATGTAGGATCCTGGAGTTGAGCCTCAATAATCCGATCAATCAGAACAGGCCTCACATGAAAACTAGCCAATAAAGCCCCCTGGCTATCCATGTCCAGTACTATCCCTGCTCTACGGAACTCTACCAGTAACGGTAAGTAGACTGTATGCAAATGGGCTAAAGAACCCATGGATTTTCTGCTTAAAGCATCTGCCACAACATTGGCTTTCCCGGGATGGTACTCTATAGTACAATCATAATCCTTTATTAACTCAAGCCATCTTCTCTGCCTCAGATTCAGGTCTTTTTGGGTGAACAAGTACTTCAAACTCTTATGGTCGGTGAAGATCCGACACGTCTCCCCGTACAAATAATGTCGCCAGATTTTCAATGCATGCACCACTGCAGCTAATTCCAAATCATGTGTGGGGTAATTCAACTCATGGGGTTTAAGTTGTCTAGAAGCATAAGCTATCACCTTTCCATGCTGCATCAACACGCAGCCTATACCCCGCAATGATGCATCACTATACACCTCGAATCCCCCAGTATCATCAGGAAGGGTCAATACTGGAGCAGAAGTCAACCTCCTCTTCAGCTCCTGAAATCCCTGTTCACAATCAGCTCCCCAGTCAAACTTGACTCATTTCCTCGTCAACCGAGTCAACGGCCCTGCTATCGTAGAAAATCCTTCTACGAACCGTCGATAAAATCCTGCCAAACCCAGAAAACTCCTCACCTCTGTCACTGTCCTCGGTTGCTCCCAGTTTGCCACTGCCTCAATCTTTTGGGGATCTACGCTGATACCCTCAGCCGAAATCACATGACCTAAGAATCCAACTTCGGTCAACCAAAACTGGCATTTACTGAACTTGGCAAACAAATGCTTTTTCCTAAGCATATTCAGCACCAACCTTAAGTGTTTCTCATGTGCCTTAGCACTCCTCGAATACACCAAGATGTCATCGATTAACACAATCACAAACCGATCCAAATACTTTTGGAACACCCTGTTCATCAAATCCATAAATGCTGCTGGGGCATTAGTCAACCCGAAAGGCATCACCAGGAACTCATAATGACCATAACGAGTCCTGAAAGCTGTTTTCTCAACATCCCCTTCTCTGATCCTCAACTGATGGTATCCGGATCGAAGGTCAATTTTCGAAAAATATCTTGCCCCCTTAAGTTGATCAAACAAATCATATATCCTTGGCAAAGGATACTTATTCCGCACCGTAGCCATGTTTAGCTTCCGGTAGTCGATACACAACCTCAAACCACCATCATTTTTCCTCACAAATAACACTGGTGCACCCCAAGGTGAAACACTTGGGCGAATAAATCCCATATTCACCAAGTCCTGCAACTGAGTCTTTAACTCTCGCAATTCTGCCGGTGCCATCCTATACGGTGCCTGTGAGATAGGTTGAGTACCTGGCAAAAGCTCGATGGTGTACTCAATCTCCCGGTGAGGTGGCAATCCCGGAAGATCATCTGGAAACACATCAGAGAATTCACTCACCACTGGAATATCCTCCACTCTCATCGGAGTATCCCGAGAATCAAACACATGAGCCAAGTAACCCTCACAACCTTTCCTCAGCAATTTCTCAGCAGTCAAAGCTGATATCACTCCACAGGGTAGTACCCTACGATCTCCTCTGAATGTAAGTTCCGGTAAACCTGGACTCCGGAAATCCACTCTCTTGTCATAACAATCAATAGAGGCATGGTGCATAATCAACCAATCCATCCCCAGAATCACATCAAAATCAAAATATCTAAGGGGATTAAATCTACCTCTAATGCATAATCATCCACTAACACTGGGCAACTACGAATCACGAGATTCGCCCCTAACATATTCCCAGTAGGAGTACTAATACCCATGTCCCCCTGACGACATCTCATAACTGAAAACACTCGCTCTAAACGAGTAATCCACTTTACTACATCATCTGGGCTAGAGTCGCCCATAAATATTATAGCCCCTAATCTCTGGGCTCTCTCAATGTACGTACCTTCAGTAGCAGCCCTACTCTGAAGTACAGAAGTCAACATATGACCCAATTGTTCCAATATTTGCCCCATATCAGGCTCCACTGTAGGTTCAGGTGTGTCCCCAATATTTTCCGACTGTTGACGGAACTCGCGTCTCGGAGGCATTACGCTGTTAAGAACTATAACTCATCAATACCAAAATAATTGTACACATACTGTACAGTCTACAGGAATTTAACCTAGTGCTCTGATACCAATTGTCAGGACCCGTCCCGAATTTCCCCTCGAAACCCGAGAAGAACCCTGATCCCGTCTGACAACCTAAGAAAAGGTTCCCAAAATACCCTTCAATCCATACAATTTATAATAACAATGATAAATACTTCCTCTTGTCAGACAAGGGACTTAAGCACTCAATAATTCCCGTAATTAACGGCCAAACAAATACAACATAATATCAGAGCGTCTAAGTAGGATCAAGAGTAAAATTTAGATATCCTACTCAAAAATACAACACAGCGCAGTTGAAATCCTAATGCCTCAGCCTCGAGATCAATGTTCGCGTCAACGCTACTCAACTGCCTGAAGGGGGATTTAAACACAAAAGTTGTGAGTGGACAAAAATAATAATTTATAAATTCCTTTTCGAAGAATTACCTTTCTTCCCCTCCATTTATAAAATCATGCATGCATAACATAAAACAATTTATCATATAAAAGCATCATATGTAAATCATCCAAAATTCACATTTATCTTTAAAACCATTTAATTGGACTCACATAAAATCTGTATAATGAAAATACCTCGTGATCCACAATTTGGTTTGAAAACTCTCTTCAAATGAGTTTAAAATCATTTAATTCAATCTGGACACAAATTATCTCAAATTCAAATCATTTGGTTCAATCTGCCACATAATATCTCAAATTCACTGTTCCCGACATATTCATAACACACCAGGGTATCCCTTGAGATGTGTTCAAATCTGTACAACTCTGTGTACCATATGTACTGTCTGTAATATCTGTACTATGCATAGACAGTTTCGCGACCCGGCGGAGTCATGCCCCTCAACACCTAAGGTCCGAACCCTCAACAACTGGTAGAGCAAGGCCCCTCAACACCAGTCAGAGCAACAATAACCATCGGGACGGGAACCAATGAATCAAATCCATACTTCGAAATCTTTGTTTCGCGGCCTTAGCCAAATTCTTTGCAAATATCATTTTATGGCCAAAATCGGTAAAATCACAATTATGGGTCTCAACCCAAATCACATACTCAAATAGTTACCACGTCAAAACGATATAAAAATCGAGTACAAAATCAGGCCATTTCTCAAAACATACTTTCACTGAAATATTGTAAAATATGTGTCCAGTATCATTTCTAAAATCCAGAAATTCATTTCACTCATACTCAACAGTATTTAAATCAAAGATACATTTATGCATGCATTATAGTTTATAAATCAAAGTCCACTCACAAACCTGTCGAAGCAATCTCAATCCCGAACTGTACGCTCCCCTGAAGTTCCCGGAGCAGTATCGCCTGTGCTAGCCGGAAAATCGATCGGAAGGTCCGAAACTTCCTATCCTCAGTTCAGCTTCCTCCGTGGTCCTCTCCTTCGATGGTTGGTACGGTTGTGATCGCGGGACGGAGTAGAACACGATTAGTTGATCAAAACTGGAAGTTGAAGCCTTGAAATCAAAGTTGACTTTTGTGGGTTTTTGGATGATTTTCGCACGGTTCGGGTGGTTTGTGTTTGTTTGTTCCAGAGAGAGAAGGAGATGAAGATGAAATAAGGATGAGGTGGATCAGAGAATATCTGATTTGGGGGTTAAAAATATCTACCCCAAGTCAAAAATTACCAAAATGCCCTTGCACATCTAGACCCATAACTCTCGTCTACGAACTCCGTTTTCCGCGTGCCGCCTGTCTACGAACTCGTGAGTTCGAGACCTACGCAACGGTACCCAATACACCATCGAAAAGGTTTCGAAACAAAACTTGATCTACATGCCCTTTAACAAGCAAGGGCAAAATTGTCATTTTACATAAATAATTTAATTAAATCCAATAATTGAAATTCCGGGTTGTTACAGCCGGTGACTCGCCGGAGAAGACGGCCGCACCGTCGTCGCCGGAATCCTCCATTTCCGGCTGACCTTGAAGTTTTTCTAACTTATTCAAAACTCAACCATTTTTCACGAATTTTACGTCTAAATCTATCTACTTGAACCCAGGAATTCAAAAATGACCTCAAAACATTAAACCCGTACCTGTGCTGGCTGGAAAATCGACTGGAAATTTCAATTTTATCTTTTCCTCCCGTCTCCCGCGGTTGTCTCTTCCGATGGTTTGTACGGTTGTGCTCACGGGAAGGAGGAGATCCTGATTTGTTCCACCAAAATGGGAGACATAGCCTTGAATCAAAGTCAATGATTTTGGGTTTCTTGGTGTTTTTTGGGTTTCTTAGTGTTTTGGTTCACACGGGTTCGAGGGGGATTCCAGAGTGAGAGTGAAAACTGAAGATGATGATGAGAGATCAAATTTTTTTAGAGGTTAAAAAAATATCTACCCTTACCAAATTACCAAAATGCCCTTGACAATCTAGACCCGTAACTTTCGCACACGAACTCTGTTTCCCGTGTGCCGCCTGTCTACGAACTCGTGAGTTTGAGACTTACGCAATGGTACCCGAAACACAGCTAAAAGTGTCTCGAAACAAAATTTCACTTTCACGCCCCTTAACAACTAAGGATAAATTCATCTTTTTGTTAAATAATTTACAAAAATTCAATAATTAAATTTCCGGGTCGTTACAAATCACCCCCCTTAAAGAAATTTCGTCCCCGAAATTCCCTTAACTCAGGTCAAAGGACAATCCTCCTGTTTCAAGTTCTCTCACATCACCACCGACACGAACCAGGCGTCAGATGCGATTCCCAATAGAACCTGTGCACTCTGCACATTTCCCTATTCCAGTTTTGACAACAACCCAAAGGCGAGAACTACATCTAGGAGACATTCTGAAGGCACCAGAATCTATTCAACTCGGAACACACCTCGAAGTAGGTCACTAAGTCCATGTAGTCCACCGCGGGTCCTACTCCCAACATGACTAACATCACCTCAGATCATGACGTTACATGCCTGAAAATACCTCGAAACTAGGTGTCGGATAGGGGCACGTGTACTACGTGCAGTCAGCCTCAACGATCTAGCGGAGCATTACCCTACAATGCCAGCATCGGAGAACCCGTCAACGATCTAGCGGAGAAATACCCTCCTACGCTAATCGGAGAAAAACCTTAACGAATACGTGATGGAGAAGACCCTTCATCATGTCTAAAACAATGCGTGCATACACAACATTTATTTTCAAACAAGTTCATAAAGATAAGCTAAAAGCTTACCGGAAAAATCCATCTTTTGAAAATAAAAACATTCGGTAGGACCCACGAAATTCAAATAATGAAAACATTCCGTGGTCCGCAACCCTGCTTTGAAAACCCTCCTCAAAGGAGTTCAAATCATGTAAATCAACCTGGACACATCAAACCACAGTTCCCGAAAGTCCCTCCACACACTCGATATACCTTGAGTTGTGCAAAACCCTGTACTATGCATAGACAGCCTCAACGACCCGACGAAGAACACCTTCGACACCAGCATCGGAGAACCTTCAACAACCAGCGGAGCAAAACCCCTCAACGCTAGTCGGAGCAAAACCATGACCATGCACACTCGATATACCTCGAGTGGTGCAGAAACCTGTGCTATGCGTAGACAGCCTCAACAACCCGGCGGAGAACACCCTCGACACCAGCATCGGAGAAACCTCAACAACCAGCGGAGCAAAACCCCTCAACGCCAGTCGGAGCAACATTGACATCGGGAACAAAAAACCAGTGAAAACCAAATCCGTGTTTTGAAATCTTTATTTCTTGGCCTAAGCCAAATTCTTTGAAAAATCGTTTATGGCCAAGCCCAGTAAGGTCATAAATACGGGTCTAAACCCAAAATCATGGACTCAATAATTACCACGTCAAAACGATATCAAAACCGAGTCCAAAACCAGGCCATTTCCCTAAAACACATTTTCACTGAAATGTTGAAAACTTGTGTCCAGTAAGATTTGTAAAATACATACAAGAGTTTAATTCAAATATACGTGTATGCATGCATTGTCATCTACAAAACCAGGGTCCACTCACCAGCAACAACGACGCCTACCTTGCACGTGCATCACATGACCTCCGTCTCCCTCAGTTCAAGGTCGCTGAAGAGACAAGCGTCTCAGAGGCATCTTGTTAACAAGAATCCTTAAATAATTTGCACACAAGTGTGCAGTCTGTAGGAAGTTAAACCTAGAGCTTTGATACCAATTGTAAGGACCCTTCCCGAATTTCGCCTCGAAATCCGTAAAAAGCCCTTATCCCGTCTTACAGCTCTTTTTTCCTCAAAATTTAATACCAGGAATACTCTTTATCCTTAAATATATTAAATAAACCTTATAGGGTTTCCGACAGAACCTCTCTGTACTTACTGACCACACCTACCTATTAGACGCAAGATAGCTTACAGGTCACCGCCGAAACCTCGGAATAGTGGTGGTCCGAAAAGGTAACACGCTATGACATCAATTGTCAGTAGGTCATACACTGCTGAAACCTTTACTGTAATAACACAAGACAACTAGCTCGTCAATCTAGGTCACCGCCCACACCATCCCACTTACCCATATGACGAAGGAACCAGACTTGGTTGAATTGAGTCTCATTGACTCGCCCCAAGTCGAACTCGATCTCCCTGCTCCTCTAGAGCACCTTGAGTGGTAACTCGATATTTCGGCTCGTGTTGAGCCCCCGAGTGATAACTCGATATCCCGGCTCGTCTTGAGCCCCTGAGTAAAAACTCGATATCCCGGCTCGTCCTGAGCCCCCGAGTGATAAATCCATATCCCTGCTCCTCTAGAGCTATCTTAGACCTCAAGGATATGGTGGAGAAAGATCCCTCGAACGCCAACATTGGAGAACCCCTCGATGATCTGGCGGAGACATACCCTATAACACCAATCGAAGAAACCTCAACAATGTAGCGGAGAAAAACACCCTCCACGCCAATCATCGGAGAATCCCATGGTATAACCCAATACCCAGAAGTATGCATACCCATGCAATCCCGAAACCCTAGTCCGTTCACAGCGCGAATAAAATACCAAATCATGGATGTTCTAGCCCCAAGGAACTCTTGACACAATATTGACCCAACTACCTTGACCTCCCGAGCTCAAACCCACTCCATGGTCAACCGTTAACGCTGGGATTACCCAATCGGGGCTCTAAACGAACTCCTACGACCTCAAAACCATCAAAATCTGGTCCAGAACATTCCAAAACCCTAGCCACGCGTCACCATGACCTCGAAATCGGTCCCACGCGCCGGTAGAAGGCCAGACCACGCGTCACTCGCCTGCTACAGTACCCACGCGATGACCTAGTTTGACTCGGCCCAACTCGACCTGACTCGATCCAACTCGACCCGACCTGGTCCACTCGACCCGATCGGTCCACTCGACCCGATCGGTCCATTCAACCCGACCAGTCCACTTGACCTGACTCGATCCACTCGACCCGATCGGTCCACTCGACCCGATCGGTCCACTCGACCCGACCGGTCTCCGGTGACTCGCCGGAGAAGACGACCTCATCGCCATTGCCATCGCTAGAATCCTCCATTTCCGGTCGACCTTGAAGTTTTTCTAACTTCTTCAAAACACAACCGTTTTTCACGAATTTTACGTCTAAATCTATCTACTCGAACCCAAGAATTCAAAAATGACCTCAAAACACTAAACTCGTACCTGTGTTGTTCGGAAAATCGATCGGAACTTCCAGTTTTATCTTTTCCTCGGTCTGGCGTCTCCCGCGGTTGTCTACTCCGATGGTTTGTACGGTTGTGCTCGCGGGAAGGAGTAGATCCCGATTAGTTCCACCAAAATGGGAGACATAGCCTTGAATCAAAGTCAATGATTTTGGGTTTCTTGGTGTTTTGGGTCACACGGGTTCGGGGGGGGATGGGTTCTAGAGAGAGAGTGAAAATTGAAGATGTTGATGAGAGATCAAATGTTTTTAGGGGTTAAAAAATATGTACCCTTACCAAATTACCAAAATGCCCCTGACAATCTAGACCCGTAACTTTCGCACACGAACTCTGTTTCCTGTGTGTCACCTGTCTACGAACTCGTGAGTTCGAGACCTATGCAACGGTACCCGAAACACAACTAAAAGTGTCTCGAAACAAAATTTGACTTTCACGCCCCTTAACAACCAAGGGTAAATTCATCTTTTTGCAAAATAATTTACAAAAATTCAATAATTAAATTTCCGAGTCGTTACAGTTTTGTCTGATTGGTAATATTTTGAGGTTTTCTGTATTTTTCACTTTCGGGTTGTGTCGATTGTTGAAGAATGGTTTTCTTTAAATTTTTCTGTTTGGTTTCGTTATACAAAGTTGAAATAGGGTATTTTTCATGTTAGTATGTAATGTTGTTAGTCATGTGAGATGAAACAAAGCATAGATGAAACAAAGATATGTACATGGTAATTGGTTTGTTGGTTCAAGACTAGAAAAACAGAGATGAAACAAAGATGTTGGTTAGTGTGGGTCATGTGAGGTTTGCCTTTCTTTAATTCTGTGAATGTGTTTCTCTTAGTGATAGCTAGATTTTAGATTTCTAGTTTTTTCCTCTAAGGCAATGCTAGTGTCTACAACTCTTTGATGAGGTGCTTCTTCCAAGTTGTTGTCTTAGGTTCATTCTTTCTTTGAAATTATCATTTGGTTGGTGAACTGAAGGATAATATGGTGTATCAATCTTATTGAGAAATAAGGAGAATTAGGTACCTGTCATTTGAGTTTTGTGGATTGATAAGTTGATGTCTGATCTTGAGAATTTGGTAGCTGTAAATAGTTGGTAGATTACTATGGCTTAATGGGATTTTTGTTGCATGTTCAGATATTTGATTGAAGGTGAAACTATTTTGTTTTTGCCAATAGAATTTAGATTTCTTGATTTAAGTTGATTCATCACGCGGAAATTAACAAATGCAGGGGATTTTTTGTTGGATGTCGAAGAGCAGATTAAAGGCAAATAGCCAGTCTAATTCAAGTTTCCCCATATTTTCTAATGCTGCATTTAAATTTATTCATTGGTTTAGATGAAATTTCGCAACAATTAGTTGCCAATGCTTGTTCTTGGAAGTAAACTTCAGGGCTGAATTTGATTGAAGTAAATCTTCCACTTTTTGCCTCAATTAGCAAAATGGATCTCTCCTTGATAATAATTAGATCTTGTGATTGTGGAGAACTGATAGGTTTTCATTTGATCTCGATGTGCACTTTAGCTATTTCCTTTTATATGATTACTTGTGTGATGTGCACTTGAACCCTGCAAAACAAAGGTTAAATAAAGATGATTACTTGTGCTATTTCCTTATATATTCTTTGTGTGAATTGGTTTGTGGAATGTACTAAATAGAGTGTATTGATGTGCTTTGTAGATGATGCTAATCTATTCAGTTTAGAGGTGCATCATCGTGGTGTGGTGGTGGAAGGGGGGAAAGATGGGTTGACAATGTCGTACAAGGGGGGAAAGGTTAAATGGTATGACTTTGTGTTGATTGATTATATATCAATGTTAGAGATGAAAAGTGTGGCTAAGGAGTTGGGTTATGATACTAGGTCTGTTTCCATCTATTCAAAAGAGTGAAACAGTGAGAACTTGGTTAAGTTGAGTGGTGATGGACAATTGTACCTCCTTTGTAAGGGATATATTCAGTCAAAGGGGAAGGTAATCCCTATCTACTTAAGACGTGGTGGTGGTGATGGGATTAAGCTACCCTAAGAGTTGGATTCAGTAAATGTGGAACACGTTTTTGAAGAAGTTGAAGAAATTGCAGTTGTGGAAGAAGTTGTTGAAGAAGTTGTAGCTGAGAGGGGGGAAGAAGATGCAGAGGTTAGAAAGAAAAGTAAGGGAAAAGAAAAAGTTATGCAAGAAGAAGAGGGAAAACAATCCAAGAGATATGTTGTCAAAGGTAAGATATTACCTAGAAGAAGGAAAGATCTTGAGTCAGATAGTGAAGAAGATGATGAGCTTGATCCAGAGTTTATTGACACTGATTTTGTACAAATAGAAGAAAAAGGTGTTCAAATGACAGACATGGATGATTCTCTGTTTCAGAATTATGTAGACCATGAAGAAGCTGAAATTGATCCCAATGGTCCTGAATGAGGCTTTCAACAAGGCAATCATACCAGCAAGAGACAAGCCTATTCTAACCATGTTGGAGAAAATTAGGATTTATGTCATGATGTTGCATTCAATAAGAAGGTTAGTATGTATTAGTATGAGATAGTAAGTATTCTAGACGTATTATAATAGTATAGATAGTATTGCCCTATTGTAACTAATCTGAATATTCACTCTATGTTGCTCTGTAGGTTGACCCCCGATCATTGGCATGGACATCAAATTGGGCGAAGAATTCGACAGTTGTTGGAAGAAAACAAGAAACAAGGACTACAGTTTCTGTCAAGGCATGCATGGAATTATATATTTGAAATAAGTTCTGACACTGGAAGGTGAAGTCATGTTCTTGTCGAAGGTGGGATCTTAATGGAATTCCCTGCCCACATGCATGCTCTACCATAAGTACATTGAGTCGTAATGCAGCTGAATATGTGGATGAATGTTACAGCTTGGAGTCGTATAAGAGGTGTTACTTAGGAATCATCATGTCAATGACAAGTGAAGACCAATGGATATCAACTGGAAGTAATCCTTTGAAGCCACCCAAGTACCATAAGCAACTTGGCAAAAGCAGAAGAAAAAAAAAGCACATGATGAGCCCAAGATGACCCTAAGTACTAAATTGCCAAGAAATCCCACAGAGATGAAATGGAGCAACTGTGGTTCAGTTGGACATTATATGACCAAGTGCAAGGTATTGTCCCTTACTAAATACGTATAGGTTTAAGTTATAGAAAAATTGATAGTTTCTGTGATTTAGGTGAACTGTTGTGATTTAGTTGAAATGTAGCAACTGTAGTATTTGAACATGGTAGTTGACTTGTAATCATAGAAAGCTTTTGCTTGCTTTCTGTTTTTTATTTTCTGGTCATGGTGGTTGACCAATTATGATTACTGGTTATTTCGAATGGAAGTGTTAGAACTGGTGGCATGTAATTATGTTGGATGCTGCAGGTAGTTGGTGACTGTTTTGGTTGTGAGATGCTCATTTCTTGCCTGTGTTCTTATTTGCTGATAGCCATATGTGACTTATACCCTTTTCATGCACGAATACAGTTTTCTTGTAACAAGTTTCTACACTTAACTTGCCAATATCTCTTTGTGACTCTGTTAGTGTTTGTTAGAGAGATATGTAATTTATTGGAATTTTGGAGGCCATTTTTTGTTACTTTGGGTTAAGCTTGTAGTAGTTTATTTCGAAATTGAATATGCCAAGATTGGATATTATTTCTCATTTTTGTCCAATGTCAACCATAGAAGTAGTCAAGTATAGAATAGAGTTATGGCTTTTTAGTTGAAATGTACCCAAAATTGCAACTTCACATGTGCTTTGCAACTTTAGTCACTTTCTTGCTGAATTTGAGTATTGAAGTGCTGTTTTGACTTCAATGATTAATGTTCTAGTTGAATTTGAGTATTGAAGTGTTGTTTTGACTTCAATGAGTCATGTTCTAGTTGCATTTGAGTATTGAATTGCTGTTTTGAATTCAATGGGTCATGTTCTTACTGAATTTGAGTATTGAAGTGTTGTTTTAAATGTTGAGACTCATGTGCTTGTTGATTTTGAGTATTGAAGTGCTGTTTTGACTTCAATGAGTCATGTTCTTGCTGAATTTGAGTGTTGAATTGTTGTTTTGAATTCAATGAGTCATGTTCTTGCTGAATTTGAGTATTGAAGTGATGTTTTAAATTTGAGGCTCATGTTCTTGCTCAATTTGAATATCGAAGTGCTGTTTAGGATCAATGAGTCATGTGCTTGCTGACTTTGAGTATTGAAGTGCTGTTTTAAATTTGAGGCTCATGTTCTTGTTGAATTTGAGTATTGAAGTGCTGTTTAGGTTCAATGAGTCATGTTCTTGCTGACTTTGAGTATTGAAGTGTTGTTTTAAATTTGAGGCTTATGTTCTTGTTGAATTTGAGTATTGAAGTGCTGTTTAGGATCAATAAGTCATGTTCTTGCTGAATTTGAGTATTGAAGTGTTGTTTTGAATGTTGAGACTCATGTGCTTGCTGATTTTGAGTATTGAGTATTGAAATGCTGTTTTGAATGTTGGGACTCATGTTCTTGCTGACTTTGAGTATTGAAGTGCTATTTTTAATTCAATGAGTCATGTTCTTGCTGAATTTGAGTATTGAACTACTGAATTTGAGTTTTGAAGTATTGTTTGGGGTTTTGAGGTTATGAGTTTTGAGCTGATTTATATACTTGTTTGATTTGTCAACTTACAAGAACCAATAACAGCAAATGCAGTTGCAAAAGCCACCAAAAGGCAAGAAGCACGTCGCATATGTAAGGAAGTGAAGGAAAAAGCATTTGTTGCCACCATAATGACAAGAACAAAATTGAAGCAGAAAAATATTCTTGGGCAAGCAGTTTCTGAAGAAATGGCTTCACAGCCAAGTGTATATGAGCATCCCCTTTCACAACCAAATCCACCTATAGAAGACATGTCACAATATGGTGGTAGCCATCATGCTCAGTCTCAGCCACCACTACAAGGTCTCGTACATGGTGCATCTCCTTCAAAACAGTTGAGGTTTAAATCCCCAGCAAAGAGAAGGGTTTCAATGATAACAACCCAGCAGAAGAAGTTATTGGCTACTTGCTTATGGTTTTTACAAATAGATATGTATATATAGTGACACTTGAATGCTTTCTGAATTTGACATATTGGATAGTGGAGGCTTGAATTTGACATGTTACGGGATTGCTTTAGTTGGGTAGGAGCCTTCATTTTTTGTTAGAAAGCTTTTGACTTAAAGATGTTGGTTAGTGGATGCTTCAATGTTTTGCAAGGGAAATTAATGAAGCTCACTCCATTTCATCCATTACCACAATGCAAATACAAAGAGTTTGAAATTCATAACTAAACATCCATTCATACCTCATACCTTTACAACTTTACATTCTTAGGCCATTACAAACTAAACTTAATCCATAACCATCCTACATTACAAAGACTGATCCTAAAAACATTACATACTTAGGCCATTACAACATGAAAAATACCCTTCAATTTTTAAATATCAAGGCAATAAGCAATGCCCAGTAAACCAACAATCCAATCCACAACTTCCTACCCAATGCTCGACTTTTTCCCGAATCCCTTTCCAACCTATCAATCTTCCTCTATAATCCAGGTATTATATTCTGAGCTCTAGGACACATCTCGGAATCCAACCATTGCCAAAACCCATAACCACCCTGCAAAACATAGCAACCATGCCTAAAGTAGTAATTAAACGAATTATACCAAGACAGTAACATTCATATTTCAAATCATGCAATGGAAAATATTCAAGCCTAGTCAACAATTAATTGCATAGGAATATGAGGCAAAAGCTTCTCTTTTCTAATTTCTTAAGCTACTGAATAAGTACATTCATATTACAAGACCACAATCTACAAAGAACACCATACTTTCATCCAAAAGAGACTTGCTAGGAAATTTGAACTCCATGGGATCCTGCAACTAAAGTAGTATATACTTTATATATATATATATATATATATATAAATTGGTCAGTATTAAAGCAAAGGGAGGCTGAAAATTGGTTTGTATTGGTCAGTATATATACTTTCTATATATATTGGTCAGGAAAATTGAAAACCATCAACTCCAAAAACGCTTTAAAGCAAAGGGAGGCTGAAAAACAAAAGCAACCAAATGAAATCAACACATTCTCAAAACCTGCCATATAGCTTTTTCAAAAAGCACTTCCCCACAACATAAATATCACATTAATATTCAATTAATAATGTAGCCTTGCTAATTGCATGCATGCCTTAATTGAATCCCACCAAAATATCTCCCTTCCTCCTTTTCCTCACTATATATACCTCTTTGCTTTCACTTCTTTATGTTCACTGTCATCACTTGTTAATCATTCAAATCCTCCATCTCCAATCTGATTCTAGATTGATTATCTTTAGTCCTCTAAATTGGTTCCTCGATTTCGAACAACCAACTTATAATCAATCATCAATGGGTTCAATCAAGGCTGACAAGGTTCGAGCCATGAAGATCTACAAGCAAAAGAGTCAATTTGTTTTACAGTCTTGTTGTTCATTGTCTTATTGTTGTGACATGCAGTTAGCTTTGTTCGATCATATTCTTATTGGATTGTTACCAAAAGCATAAAGTCAAAAAGAATAGAACAAAGAAACTAAAATCAATACAATTTTCAAGATCACAAGAGCAATATACAAAGCAAGGAAGTTCCATTCAGAAAAAATAAATGGATGATACAATATAAAGGACTCTTTTTCAATTCAATACACACAAATCTCAACAATTTATGCCTAAGATATTTTGCCCAACAAACATTTTATCCAAATTAGACAACATAGATATTGAATTGAAACAAAATTCAAATTAGACTACCCAAATTCTCACCCAACTTTTACCCAAACAAATATTTTATCCAAATTAAACTACAAAAACAAAATTCTCACCCTTGGAATTGGACACACTTGGAACCTCCTCCCTGGATTTTTTTGCAGTCCATGATGTGAAAATTTTGCTGGTCTTCCCACAGTAGCAACAATTCGGCTGATTCAACCCTGCTTTCTCCATTTTTCGGCTCCTTGGAGAGATGAAGAGATGAATATTTCCTGAAATTGGTCCAAATGAACCACACCCTGATAGAAGTCGCAGGGAAGGAAATTAGGGCTGATGAAATTGAGGAAGGAGATCGAAGGAAATTAGGGCAAATTGGTTCAGATTGAGGGAAGGAAATTGGGGCAGATTGAGGGAAGGAAATTGGGGCAGATTGAGGGAACGAAATTGGGGCAGATTGAGGGAACGGAATTGGAGCAGAGGAAGGAGATTGAAGTTGCACCTTCACGAGGAACGCTTGAAGCCCTTTCTCCTCCACTCTGCGTGTTTTCTTCTTCAATCGATTAGAGGACGACCAAGCATGCCTTGGTCCTTATATGGTTGTGTCACCAACTCATCATCTGACTTGGGTTTAAGTGGTGCCAACTCATCTCTAGGGGGCCACTCAATTGTTGACTTATCCAAAGTGATAAGTTTGCTCCTTAATTTGATGGAGAGTTACGAAAATAGACGGGAAAGGACCAACTTGAGACGAAAAGGGAGGTTCAGGGACCATCCTGGGTCAAAATCGAATTTAGGGATCATTTTAAAACTAAAGTTGATGTTCATGGGGCATTTTGAGTAAAAAACTTAAACATTAAACACAGTGATCTATTTAACCCAAAATATAAAAACGAAAAGAAACCCGAATGCTCAACCCCTTATGCTCCATCTCTCCACCACCTCCACTGAGACCCCCCTACCTTTGCCGCCAATTTCACCAGCCACAACCGACCCCACTCCACCTTCTCTGTCTCTTTCTACGCCCATATACCCAAACCCTACCATTGTAGAAAAACCCTCGCCCCCTCTCTCTGCTCTTTTATTTCTAACCCAAAACCCAAGTACCCTAAAAACGTAAAACATCCAGACCCGAATGGTCATCGGCTCATCGCCCCGAAAAAGGTAAAGTCTTTGGGTGGGTTTGCTTTCTGGGATCTTTTCGGGCTACCTGTAACTTTTCAACATGCTTTCTTGGGATGTTTGAATGGATTTGATTTATGGTGTGTAATGCACTTCATATGAGTCAGTGATAGTATGATAGAGTCATTCATGGGTCTGCATGTCCAAACTATAATTCTGTGACCCTGATAGTATTTTAACACGCTATGTCTTGGCTCTTTATAGGCTGTGAAATTGAAGCCACTGACACTGGCTACGCATTGTAGCTTAAGCTAAGCTTCAGCCATGGTAAGTTGGGAAAACTAGTTTCTTTTTTCTTGTTAAACTTTCATGTGAAATTGTAGGAGAAAAATGTCTTTTCTAGGGCTTAAAAGATTTAATTGTTAATTCTTCTTACCCTTTATTAGCTGACGGTGAAATCTTGAATTTGGTTTTTGGGTTTTGTTTGTTTGGATGAACAAGTCACAACGAGATATTAGGAAGTGGTTTATGAAGTCCCACGACAAGGGCAATGGCAAGGATCCGCCGTCGACTACTTCTCAGACTCCTACAACTAAGACAGAGTCTAAAGAACCGGTGGGTGCATTTCATGTTAAAATTTATTTTGCTGGCCAACAAAGATTTTTTTGTATTTCTTGTTTTTGTTTGTAATAGTTGAACGTATCTTTTTCAGCATGTATAGTTGTATAACCTAATAGTATCTTGATGTATAACAAGTCTGAATACTTTTAGTGACATTAACCTTGTGTTATGTGCTTTCTGGAATTGTATGATTTGCAAACAATAGTATGTTATTTAAAAGAAAATAGTATGAATATTTACGCTGTGTGGCTTTGAAGAAATTGATCAAATTGGAGGAAAATTTTCTTTTAGTTCGTTTGTATATTTGAATTATTCTTTCAAAATTATGGGCTGCTCAAATCAACTAAAATGTATAATCGCATAAAAATTTCAAATGAGTTGAAAAACATGAAAAGTAGGCTTGATTTCGTAATAGTTGTATGTATTTTGGTCTTGTAATAAACTGGGACACTGAAATCTAATCAAAATCTCAAGCTAAAACACAACTGTCGTAGACTGAACACTGATTCACCATTTCCTTTTTTCCCTGGTTGGCTACTGCACCTGAACATGGGAATTTGAAACCTTGTTAACCATCAAGTTTCCTTTTTGTTTTCTTGATTCTATTATTTGTTATAAACCAGGTGCATGGAGGTCAAGGAAATTCAGGCAGGAGGAAAACTAGCAAGTATTTTCCCACAGATAAGCCAAAAGATGAAAAAGAAACAGCTGTAGTTCCAGCCAAAAGAAAGAATCATAAGGATACTGATGAATCTGTGAAGCCCTCACCTGCAAAGAAAGTTCACAAAGTTGTTGATGATGATGATGATGATTTTGTCTTGCCTCATTCAAAACATAATTCAGTTGAAGCCACTCCTAGTAAGAAATTGAAGAGTGCGTCTGGTATGGGAATCCCACAGAAGCTTACGGCTATTGATGAAGGCGGTGTTGATGACACCAAGGATGCCGAATCTCCTCGCAAGTCCGGTGGCAGGGGTCGTGGTGGAAGAGGTACTTCAGCTGGACCAGCTGGTGGAAGAGGCAGGGGCGGTGGACGAGGTGGATTTATGAATTTTGGAGAAAGGAAAGATCCTCCACACAAAGGAGAAAAGGTTTAATGTTTTGGAATGTCGGGAATCTATTATTGAAATGAATGTTTTATTCTTGTTGTTAACTATTTATCCCTGCTTGCATGTCTCAGGAAGTTCCTGAAGGTGCTCCAGATTGTTTATCTGGTATGACTTTTGTCATCAGTGGTACACTTGACAGGTACCTTACAAAATCTTGGTGCAAGCTTCTCAAGCTTGATTTAGGCTTTTTGTAAATTTAAAATCCCTTGTACATATCTTCTTGGTAATCCTCAACCCATGTTTTAGGAAGCTATGATATATAACTGTTACATTTACTTGTCAGAATTGTGTTGATATTATTGTTTCAAGTATCTAGTCTGGTTGCACGAATTAGGTTGCATATTCTTCTTCCCCTTGATTTCTTGGTAGAGTTTAATACTAAGATTGAAGTTTAAAATTTTACAGTTTGGAAAGAGAGGAAGCGGAGGATTTGATTAAAAGCCATGGCGGTCGTATTACTGGATCTGTCAGCAAGAAAACGGTTACTCCATATTTCTATCTTGTATTTGCTTGGATTTTGATACTACTGCTAGCATTTGATTAACAAAGTCTGTTTGCAGAATTATCTTTTATGCGATGAAGATATTGAGGGAAGGAAATCCTCTAAAGCCAAAGAACTTGGGTTCGTTATATTTCACCAAATGAGATGCATTTTCATATTACTTCCTACCTCCTTTATTTATATCTATATTTTAATTGTATTCTGTAGTACGGCCTTTCTTACCGAGGATGGATTGTTTGATATGATTCGGGCATCTATCCGTGCTAAAGCACCTGTGCAAGAAGCAAAGAAATCTGTGGATGAAGCTGCCACAGCATCTTTGCCTAATAAAGGCCCTAAGAAAGTAGCATTGAAGAGTATGTCCCAGTTAACTAAGTAATTTTGGTGCATCTTTCGTCTTGCAGATTCGTAATTAAGTTCTGGTTTGCTTAGTTTTTTCTCCGTGTCATGCCCACTCACAGCATCTTTGCCTAATAAAGGCCCTAAGAAAGTAGCATTGAAGAGTATGTCCCAGTTAACTAAGTAATTTTGGTGCATCTTTCGTCTTGCAGATTCGTAATTAAGTTCTGGTTTGCTTAGTTTTTTCTCCGTGTCATGCCCACTCACAGCATCTTTGCCTAATAAAGGCCCTAAGAAAGTAGCATTGAAGAGTATGTCCCAGTTAACTAAGTAATTTTGGTGCATCTTTCGTCTTGCAGATTCGTAATTAAGTTCTGGTTTGCTTAGTTTTTTCTCCGTGTCATGCCCACTCACATTTCCACATAGTTTTTTGCATGTGAGCATACTTGGTTTTCATTTTGTTCTACTTTTTCTCTGCCCAACTCTATAAGTTCTTAACTGGATTCATTTTGTGTTTTTACATTTTCCTCTCCATACATATAGACACTTGAATTATGTATATGTTAAGTGGCTCTCTCTGTCTCCCTGTCTCTCTCTCTCGTTGTTAGATGGGGTTTTGGATGCTTTTCCTAGAAGGTTAATGAATTAGTTGCATAATTTTTTTCTTATTAAATTGGCAAGTGACTGTTCGAGAAGATTGCACTGGAAGCTCCATGGCAACAAGTGTATCCCACAAACAGTTGCAGTCTGATGCCTCCCTTGCTAGGCGTAAGGAGCTAACTGCTGAGCATTCGGATTTTACTTGGACAGAAAAATATAGGCCAAAGGTTCCAAACGACATTATTGGGAATCAGTCACTGGTATGCCTGTTAATCTTTGTTTCACTTCCATTACATCTGCTGTTGAGGCCTGCACAGGCATCTATCTCAGAAGCAATTTTAAGTTTGTAACTCTAGTACAATTGGTGTAATGGCTAATATGCAGGTAAAGCAGCTTCATGATTGGTTGGCGCATTGGCAGGAACAATTTCTTGATACCGGAAATAAGAAAAAAGGCAAAACCCCAACCAATTCTGGTGCCAAAAAAGCTGTTCTGTTAAGTGGAACACCTGGTATAGGGAAAACAACGTCCGCAAAGTTAGTCAGTCAGATGCTTGGTTTCCAGGCGATTGAGGTCACATACACTTAACAAAAATGCAGAACTATGAGATCATTTGAATGTTGCTGAATTATGTTAATGGTATATTCGAATTTTTTTTCTCATCCTAATGCTGCATGTTTTTTAGGTTAATGCTAGTGACAGTCGTGGGAAAGCTGATTCCAAGATTGAAAAGGGAATTGGTGGGAGCAATGCAAATTCTATTAAAGAGCTTGTCAGAAACAAGGCCCTGAGCATGGATGGGTTCGTTTTACTCTCTCTTTATGGTCTATATATAATGTATATTGTAAAGTTTGGGGTGCATTTATGCAGACGATGCACCTGAAGGAAAATTTTCTCTAGATAATTCCTAGTTAAATTTGCAGATCAAAGCATCCCAAAGCTGTGCTGATTATGGATGAGGTTGATGGGATGTCTGCTGGGGATCGGGGAGGAGTTGCTGATCTTATTGGCAGCATAAAAATTTCTAAGATTCCTATTATCTGCATTTGTAATGATCGTTACAGTCAGAAGCTGAAAAGTCTTGTGAACTACTGTATGCTTCTCAGCTTTCGCAAACCTACTAAACAACAGGTCCCCCACCCTCCCTAACAGTAACTTGTTAGCATTTCTACATATTCAAATACTTGAAAGAATGTGTTCATATATGTTACTTGAATTCTTCTAATCACTTGATAGTTTGCAACCATGCTCCTGGTAGGTTCATGTTCATGTTGGCAATGTTTAAAAAGGTCAGAGACTTGTTGAAGGGTATTTTTAGTTTGCTACATTGATCGAAAATGTGCAGTAAGCTTAAAGTAGAATTGTTTATACTGGTTTTGATGCCAATATTTTTTTTTTGTTAATTAAGCCAACAAATAATGTATGTTAAGAATTCTACAACATGCTACCTTTTGATGGTCGAGTCCACAAAAAATTTGTTGATACCACAGGTACTTTTTGATCATCAAACAACTGGTTTGACAGATTATTTTGTTGACCTAGAACTGGATCTATGGCCATTTTGTTAGTAAACACCAAAGATTGAAGTCAAGCAAATTTACCAAGGTTGATAAAAATCATTTTAGTTATGTTAGACAAACTTGTTTGCTTCTTTTGGCTTTGGTTACAGCTGTATCTCTTGACTATCAAGAAGCTGGCAAATTTTTTCTTAAAGACCTCAGCTCTTAACCTTCCTAGCCTCAGTTTTGTCCTTGTACTACGTGAACTTGAGCCATTTTATCTACAAATTTACAACCATAGGTCTCAGTGGCTTAGTTCTTAATGAGTCCTTTGATTAGTTGCTTTTATTTTATTTTTTGTTTTATAGCATCGTTGTTTGTATATTAGATCCTTTGAATTGTAAAAAAGTTCAAGCAGTTTCATAAGAACATTGAAATGTGAAGGCATGATCTGGTTCATTGGAGGAAATTGCTTTGTTATTGGATTTTATTTTATTTTTTTGCACAGAAACAAGGTTGGTTTTATTTTCGTTTAATTTGTGTGTAATTATCTGGCTGGGGAACAAGGAAAGCAATAAATGGGCACCATGCTTGAAGACAATCATGTGTATTGTAGTTATTATCCAGTTTACTAGCCAAACCATCTTTGTTCCCCAGTCAGAAAATACATTGATATGCTTTCTTGGGGTGTTGTGCGTGCATGTGAGCTAATGGGCTTATGAAAACCTGCAATTGTGATTGCATATGCTAGTGCTTATTTTTGTTCATGTGTGTATGCAGTTCATGGACATGAAAACAGCATTTTTTTGTGCATTTGTAATAGAGTTAAAATGAATTTAGAGGCTTTTGACACACCTTTGAAGAAGTTCTAAATGTGGTTGAGCCAGGATGCAGTTACTAATGTTTTATTTGTTCATGGTAGTAGATGGCAAAGAGGTTGATGCAAGTTGCAAAAACTGAAGGTCTTCAAGTTAATGAGGTAAATACTCTGCAACTGTAAGTGTGGTTTTTCCATGGAGATGAAAGTCATAATGTTTGCAGTTATCATCTAGTAAATTGATACAGACGCATGGACTTAAAAGTTTTTTGAAATGATTTCACTGTTTCTGGTGATATCATGTGGGACACAAAATCTACCGTTTAGGAAAATGGACTATATTGTAGAATTATGTCATTTAAACTTTGTCCCCCTGTTAGTTTACCTTATAAAAGTTTTACAGTTCTTGACAGTTGAGGGGTTTTTGTTTGTTTGTTTGTTTTTTTATTTTTATTTTTCTCATTTCCCTATTGTTTTTCTTGTAGAATGTTAGGACTTACAACTCTGTTTCTTCTTGTTATTTTGGATGGGAGGTTGTTAGGACCTAACTGAGTTTAGATACTGGTTCTTTCTGTGTTTAAGTGGTATCCTTTGTAATTGTGTACTATGGTTTTACGTGTGACAAGGTATCTGGTTTCTGACATGCATTGTCAGATTCTTTTTACCTATGTTTTATTTTCAACTCATTGTCTCAGATTGCTCTTGAGGAACTCGCAGAAAAAGTTAATGGAGACATGCGAATGGCGGTTAACCAGTTGCAGTATATGAGCCTCTCGATGTCCGTGATTAAATATGATGATGTAAGGCAGCGCTTATTAAGCAGTGCAAAGGATGAAGATATTTCACCATTCACAGCTGTTGACAAGTATGACAGCAAGTTTCTCACTTTTGGCTCTGGTTTTCTGCATCTTGCTGTCTGTTGATATGTTTGTCTCCTCTTGTTCATTTCTATTTCCTATACTCAGTTTCTTTATTGATTTTTGCATCACAATTCATTAATATTCGAGGTTTCTGTTGGAGCCATGGTTTTAAGCTTACTTCCATTGATATTGTTCGGAACAGTACAACGATGTAGTGGACAGCTATCTACTGAGGAAGAATAGAAATGGAGAAGCTAATCCACCATCCACAAATCATAACAACTTACTGCTATGAACTCATTGTTTTATTGATAATTTTTCTATTATAAAACGAGATACAATAAAATTCATTGCATAAACTTAAATAACAGCCCTCTAATCTGAAAAAATAGAAAATACTGTATTTCCCAATACAGAGGAAACAGGAGCTGATGATGTCCATAACCTTAATTTATCTGCCTTGCCCAAAACATACATTATCCCATAAAACCTCCGCTGCCTCATCCCTATAACTTTTAGTAATCCATTTTCTCTCTCATACCATGCCGCCCAAAATACAGCTATTAGCCCACAATCCGGTAAATTCTTTGACTTCCCGAAAGCCTTTTGTTTCCTTCGTGTGAGCTACTATAAGCATTAGTTTGCAACACCTATGGTTTTTTTGTATCGCCAGATGGATTTTCGTTTTCATTGCTCACAATGACATCCTTTACAAGTTCCGGTTGACCCATTATATGGCCACACTATTTTATTTGGAACTTTACCATGTGCGTGCTGCTGACTTGTCTTTTCTGCCTGCAGGCTGTTTGGTTTTAATGCAGGAAAGTTGCGAATGGATGAGCGAGTTGACCTGAGCATGAGTGATCCTGATCTAGTCCCTCTTCTTATCCAGGTTCTTTCTTTGCTAGCACACTTGTTTTTAGCTGGCATATACTGAATAAAAAAATGTTACAAACGTGCGATACTCTAATCTGTTGAGTTTAGTAATTTGAACACTACTGCCAGAACAGAGCCCTTGCAGTGTTTTATGTTAACAGGCTGCATGGAAAATAAAATGTTCAGCAGGTTTTGCTCCATGCCACTGGTTCAACTAATAATTAACATAAAGATTCGTAGTAAAATTAATGTCAGGAATGCTGGTTATTTTTTAGATGATATTGATGGGTGCAGAATGGGACACTTTCCTTCGGAGGAGAATGATTTCTAAGAAATACCTTTTTGACATTTTCTTTGATGTGTTATATATACACATATCTCCTACACTTTTTCAAATCTGTGCTAGTTGAATTAAGATCTTAGTGCGGTTTGGACCCTTATAGTGTGTTTGGATGAGGGAAGAAAACTTGGAATCAAAAGCCAGAATTTCCAAATTCTCATGCACAGATTCCCTTGGTTGGGTTCAAATATAGACATTTCAAGAGAAAAAAGCATGGAATTTGGATGCCACCAATCCCAACTTTAAATTCCATATAAAAATGTGTCATTTCTAAAATTCCGTCTTGGTAACCACCATTTTTATATAAACATTAAATTCTGTGTTTAAATTCTATTTTATTTTTATTTTATCCAAACAAGAAACTTCACAAATTCATGAAAATTAACTTCTCTCAATTTTAATTTGTCACTTTGAATTCTTGGTAATCTTAAAATTCGTCATCCAAACGCACTGTTATGGATTAGTAGGATTTTTTCTTTCCTTGTTTTTATGAACGCTTTCATTCTTCATGGGCATAGATGTAAAGATACATTCATTCAGGCATAGAAACTTATGCTTCTGTACCCTTAAAAAAATCCTCCCTTTATTATGTTTTTTCTTTGCCAAATGATCATATTTTGTTTGTAGTGTTTAGATATTATTACTTAAATCTTTTTTTTTTTTGCAATTTCTTGCAGGAAAATTATATTAACTATAGGCCAAGTTCGGCTGTAAAGGATGATAGTGGAATAAAACGTATGGACTTGATTGCCCGTGCTGCTGAGTCTATTGGCAATGGGGATATTTTCAATGTCCAGATTAGAAAGTATCGGCAATGGCAGCTTTCCCAAAGTGCATGTCTTTCATCCTCCATAATTCCGTATGTTTCCTCACAGCATCTCTGGAAGTTAAAATATTTAAGAGTCTAGTCATAATTTCTTCATGGTATTTTAACTATGTCCTCTATTTTTTATTATAATCAGTGCTGCATTATTGCGTGGGCAAAGAGAGACACTTGAGCAGGTAATGAATTTCTGTACATTCAAGTTTGTAAATTTGAAACGTGTTACTGGTGCTCTGTGTGGCCTTGAAAAATGTGTTCATTTCGTGTTCTCTAGTGATTCACAATTTTCTGCCTTCATAAAACCCCATCTATGGTACTACAGTGTTATTTTTTCCCCATTATTATGCACAATTTATTTATATAGCTTTCCCATATTATCATTACTGACAGACCCATACACAGGTGTACAACATATAGGGATCTTGTGGGATTAAATTATGGTACTGTACACTATACTACGATGTTTTGCTGGTTTCTTTGAGAGTGAGAGCTGTGATAGTTTTGCTTTTACTGGGTTGGTCTTTGTTTATGAAATCGAGTTCAAGTAGGGGAACGTATGGTGAATCAAGTGGTACTTATTTCTTGAATGTTTGTCAATGAAACTTACTGAAAATGTGCTGAGGATCTGCACATTAGCAACTAACGTAATTGTCATTACACCTCACTTTGTGGTGACTATTCAGGAAAGCAGCTATTAGTTAGCTTCGGGGGCACTTGCATGTGCTTCTAGTTGAAATAGCCTTGCTTGTTTGTTTCTACTCTTTCAGTTTGTTGCCATCTTGTCCACTCTTCTATTTTTATTGTTTCTCAGCAATAAAATCTGTTTCTTCTCAAAAAAAGAAAAAAAAACATCAATTAATGGATTGGAAAACAAAAGATTTATTCCATGGGGTTCCATTCCCATTCGAGAGGTTGCTCAAGAAAGTTGCTCCTATTTCCATTTGGGTTGATTGCCCTCCAAGCGAAGCATTAATGAATCACATAGGAGCTCTTTAGAAACAGCTTGGTTAACCTTATGTGAAAGGCCCATGCCAGTTATGCAAACATTGAAGAGTCCAGCCCATGCACTGCCACCCGAAAAAAATATATTGAGTAACATAACTGTGGAGTAAAGGAAAATGCGATGAAATGGCTAATCAACTCTTGCTCAATTTTAGGACTAGCAAGCTTGGTTGGCACGGAAATTTTAGTTTTCAAGATCTGAAGCATGGTGTCCAAAACAGAAAGTGAAATGTGAGGAGGAACCTTGTCAGCCCCTAACTTGAGTCCACTTAAGGTGTTACCACCCTGTTTCTCCATGGTAATGTAGCATGGTCTTAACTTAGTTGTTTGACTTTGAGTCAAAATCAGCACCAGGTTGTACTCCCTCTTCCACCTAGCTAGCCTCACTTCTTGTCACACCTCTACAAATCCAAGGACCGTAACTGACTTTGGATTTTGTAGTTGTGCAACCATTTGCCTTAAAAAGTGTGATTAGAACCCTGATTTGATGTCTCCAAGCGTTTGATGTCTCCAACCATTAGCTTCACTTCTTGTCACACCTCGACCACCAACATAATCTGTAATAAACTTCCAGATTTCAGGTTCAGGTGTTGTTTTCTTCCCATGGTATTATCAACACCTGATTTGATGTCTCCAAGCGTTTGTTGGTGTGGGCCATGTAGCTCAGAAAGGTTGTCAACACGTTGAGGAGTTGCCAAAGGAATAACAATCCCATCATCAGATTTCTATTTAATATTGTGTTTTTCAGTTTAGTAAATGAATGAACCTTCACTTTTGACTGATTCACATTTTCATGCTATTGCAACGGTATTGTAAATCTTATGACACAAATGGAGTACTATCTGCTCAAGATATAAAAAATGTTTCAAATGCATGAGAATAGAACTGGTTTTTCTTTTTAACCATAAGTTCCCAGTACTTATTGGCCAACCAACTTAATCATATTTTTCTTTGGTTTATGGTTTTCTTTTTTTGATTCCTGTTATAAGAGTGCTTTAATTTTTGCATTTTATCTCTTCCAAATACTGTGACATATACTCGTTATAGGGATTGAGGTTTATGCTTATTGTTCAAGTTGGCCTTATTATGCTTATTGTTCAAGTTGGCCTTATTATTCTTATTGTTCAAGTTGGCCTTATTATGCTTATTGTTCAAGTTGGCCTTATTATGCAGGGAGAAAGGAATTTTAATCGATTTGGAGGGTGGCTGGGAAAGAACTCAACATCAGGCAAAAATTTGAGGCTCTTGGAAGATTTGCATGTCCATCTTCTTGCTTCTCGTGAATCTAGTTCGGGGAGGTAGTAGTCTGTTCTATGCTTTAACTTCTGATCACTAGCCTGATGCATTTATTCTTGTTTCTTGCCATGGCTTATGACAAAATGCTAAATTGTCCTGGAAGTCTACAAGGGCTGAACATAATTTACAACCAATAATTTTTAATCCTTATTAAGGGTAAATGGCTCTTTAGAACTTTTGGCCCTTCCGTAAACATATATTTTCTTGTCATTATCACCAATGTATCCTAGGAAATACACTTAATTGTTTTTATTATATTTAATTAGGAGTGTTGATCATGAAAAATATTATGTAGCAGTGTCCAATTGTTAGACTACTTATGATATAATATATTGGAATAGTAAAAGTTTATCATGTAGTTGTAAAAAATAAAGAAGAGAAAAAACTGTCATGTAATTTATGCAAGATTCTTATTTGTGAATGTCTCCGTTCCCAAGAACTGGGGTGGAAGTACAAATTATGTTTACTCAATGGTTTACTTAGATCTTAGCTTCTTAGATTCTTTAATTATAAGAGTCAGAAATGTACCGACCAAAAACAAAACGGTATGTTATGCAAAATGCTTTTCTTTGGTTATCCTCTGAAGAAATGAATAGACAGATTTAAAAGCTAGTATCCTCAGTTTTAGTCTCTAAACGCTAGAGTTCGGTTGTGGTCCTCTTTATGGGCTTCGGTTTCTACAGATTTCAGGGGTTTATCTTTTTCAAGCATCTGCCTACATTGGAAAGCTGCTATTAGTTAGGTTCTGGGTCATTTATACGTATTTCTAATGAAAAGAAGCTTGTTTGTTTTGTGATGTTCGTCTCTGATCCACTATTCTAATGTTATTGTCGTTCAGCAATATCTCTCTCTCTCTCTCTCTCTCGCTCTCTACCTCTATCTCTCTCTCTCTCTATGTTATCTTATTGAGTTATTTTGCCCCCCTTGGAAGCTTCTACATTTCACTTGTTGTAAATTATTCAGGCAAACCCTGCGAGTTGAATACCTTTCTCTTCTTCTGAAACGATTGACTGTGCCACTCCGTGAACTGCCTAAGGTTGGAAATAATATTTTTTGGGTTCTATACATAAATTTATGGCAATAGGAGAAGATTTAATTGGTTGTAAATCCATCTTCTGTGTTAAATAATTATCAGGATGAAGCTGTACAAAAGGTTGTGGAGTTCATGAATACTTACTCCATTAGTCAGGATGACTTTGATACTATTGTGGAGTTATCCAAATTTCAGGTAACCCTACTAACTTGCTGCAGTTTGTTGTTGCTACTGTTATACGGTTGTAAATCTCATTGATACCTTTATGTATCAGGGGCATCCAAATCCCCTAGATGGTATACAACCAGCTGTAAAAGCAGCACTGACAAAAGCATATAAAGAAGCAAGCAAATCAAGGATGGTACGAGTTGCAGATTTTATCACTTTCCCTGGAATGAAAAAGGCTCCGAAGAAGCGGATTGCTGCTATTTTAGAACCATCTGATGTAGTAATTGGAGAGAACAATGAAGATACTCTGGTTGAGAGTGAAGAAGAAAACTCGTCAGATACAGACGACTTGGGTAAGTTTTTGTCTCTAAACACATTGTTTCTGTTTTTTTTCTTTTTCTTTTTATCAGTCATCAGAGTGCTTCTTTTTGGTTATATAATTGCAGAGAAATCATTTTTCTTGGACTATTTTAGTATGTGCAATTCTTCACAACCATAAATTGCTATTTTCTTCTGAATAGTGTATTCTGTAAAAATGTGGTGCCTTGAACTGTCCTGGGTACAGAGCTGTATCATCATTATGTTCTGAACTAGAGATGGCATTCTGTAACATGCTGGACTCAATAAAAAATGGATGGAATGTCCTATATGTTATATGGGAACAGCTTACTGATTCTGAAACTGTAGAAATGATAGGAAATGCAGGGAGTGCGTTTGAAAGTTTTCTTTTGTGAAATGTTTGATAATATATTATTCACGTTTAGCGTCCATCTTCGGGAAAGATTGAAATGACAGTTCATTGATTTTCGTTTTGTTTCTGTATGAGGAACTTGAAGAATTTTCATTATGTTACTATAGGTTGTAATGGTAAGAAAAAAAGACTATTTCATCTGGACTATTTTCTATTCTGGTTGACTATCTGACTTAACGGTGTTAACTTTCTTTTCATTGTGTCAGAAGGCTCTGCTGTTGGTGAGAAGCTGCAAAAGGAACTCCAAAGTTTGAATACAAAAGGTTGGTAGTATCCTAATGGATGTGACTAAATTCCCTCACACACACCCACATTTATGTTAATCCTGGATGGATAATTTACGTGTGCTGCATACTATGTAGGAGTGCAAGTACAATTCGATTTGAAGGGTGCAACAAGTTCAAGTGCAAAGAAGACACCGGCTGGCAGAAGTAAAGGCGGTTCTTCTGCTGCCGCTGAGAAAAAAGGCGGGCGAGGTTCAGGGTCTGGTGCCAAGAGAAAGAGGTAAGGTGAGAAAAAAGAAATGTAAAATACATCTTTCCTCGATACAAAACATTTTTGGTAGGTCACTTGGTGACATGCTAGGATCTTGGACGTAGTGTTTGCTTTACAAGTTGTTGATATTGTTGATTTGACTCCCATACTCATCTTGACTAGCAATTTTTCTTATTAGGAGCACTAGATTATGATTCAATATGCTTGCCTTGATGATTAAAATACTTTTCGATATCCCAAGTACAAATCACCTAGCACATAACAATAGTTTGTATTTTGAATATAAAAATGAATGTATTTTCATTCTGAGGGAATTAGAGGGGTTCCACTTGCCCAATAGAGGCAACGCCAAAACAAACATGAGTGTTGCTCGTTCGAGGCCGGAGTTTGAGAGCAAACAAGAAATGTACCAAATGCACCAAACGGGCATGGCATGACACAAGTTATATAAATACGAGGCAAAATCTGGACACTAGATTAGGCCTCAAAATAACGAGTCAACAGTGACTACAAAGCAAGATTGGCTACGTAAAAAATTGAGGTTCAATCTTTCAAATGATTCTAGAAAAATTTACTTGGATTGGTAAATAGATAGCGAAAATTGAAGAGACTATTATATAATACTGTATTATATTTATATTTAGCACTTAATTCACATGTTATAATATTTGTGTATGTATATTAATTGAGCGTTATTTGAACACATTTAATTCATCACATTATTTGATACACTTGATATGACAGTAGATGCATTCTATTCACTACGAAAAATAAATACATTAAAAATAATATTTATAAAAGGTAATTTATTTATTGAAATAACATCCCTCATTGATTGAAACATCAGATGGTTCAACTGATGTGTTCAATTAAGTGTGTTTAAATATAATTTCTCATACTAATTTCATATTTTGAAAATAAAGAATATGATCGGTTTGAAGACCTATTGATTCTAACAATTGATTGCAGAGTTGATCGTTTGGATCTTTCAATTCATAGATGTGGATCTCGGACCTATGAATGAGGATATTCCCGAAACTCACAAAGAAAAAATGAAGTGAGTTAGACAAAAAGAGAAGAAACTTGGACAAAAAAAGAAGTTGGACCTATGGATAGGTATCATATTCATGGAATACGATTCACTTTCAAGATGCCTTGGTGGTGAAATGGTAGACGCGCGAGACTCAAAATCTCGTCTAAAGAGCGTGGAGGTTTGAGTCCTCTTCAAGGCATAATATTGAATATTGAGAATGCTCATTAACTTGGAATAAGTTCGGCAGCAGATCACGAAATCTTGGTGATCTTCTCTATCTAACTAATGAATGGGGAGTATGCTTTGAAATCGTTCACCATGCACCCACCCCCCGAGTATATGCTTCAACAGGAATCACACAGGGTAGAGTGATACAATAGAAGCTTCTGGTAAAATGCCCACCCGTAATCTACCAGATAAAGTACATTATATAGTCAAATTTATCATGAGACTGGATGCGCCACATGGCAGCCATTTAATAATTTCTCAATTCTTTGGAAAAAAGAAAAATTATTTCTCAATTCAATTCATACACACATTAAACATACTTTTTAATAATTAATAATAGTTGAAAACAATTATTACAAGATCTCAACAAGGAACAAACTGGATGGAATTCTCACTCTAATAGTAACATAGCATTACAATTTACAATCAAATTCAAATCCAAATCCAAATCCAAATCCAAATCCTTCATTCCAAACGGACCCTAACAAATAATAATATTACTATTTTTCCGAAGTAATTCCCCAAAATAGAACCGCAGGAATTCAGGGAACGAATGCAAGACAAATGAAAGGCTTATCATATGTAAACAAGCTTTATTTAATTAACTGCCTGTACCCTTTGGGGCTTATTTATATAGAAACACTGTCATACATATGCATATATTTTCTCTGGTGCAATTAACCGTCCATTTTTCAATGATGGATGACATGTTATGTCCGCAAATGCAGTTAACTACACCGGAGAAAAATTGTATATACATATATAGTCATTGTTCAAGGGGTGGTGGTTATTGAAGGTGGAGATCGAGAAGATTGGTAAAGTGGGAGTTGATGGGAAATTTGGAAGTGATGCGATGGGTGGAGGCAACCTGTATTCTGGCCACAGTGGTGTGGGTGGAAGAGGAGGAAATTTCAAGTTAGGAATACGAAGCTTGGTGCTAAGAGTTTCCGACTGGCAAAGGCAGACGACGAAAGTGATAGTGTGATGAAGATAGCTACCACAAGCCATTTCAAGGATGCCATTCTGTATTAAGGTTAAGGGCGCTGAAAAGGAAGCTCTCCTAGAGAAGATCAAACCTATGGTTGCTATTTATATCGAATTTGTCGTCTACGTGTATGTTATAATGGATAATACTTGCGTCTCACTTTGTTGATTTCTCTTTATCCTATTTTTTCGATTTATCGAATTGTTTGTGTACATAGATCATAATCGGAACCGTTCATTCTCCAAATTATCATTTCAAGATCATTTCCGTAAAAACTAAAAAAAGATTGGAGGTTATTTTTTCATTTATATGTATTAAATAAATCAATGGTTTTGGTAGCAATTAAGATCCTCATAGCAAACCGTCAATTTAGTTAATACATATGAATGACTAAATGATCTCCAATTTCGTTTATTTTTTTGCGTAAATGATCTTGAAATGATGATTTAGGATTTAAACGGTTTTGATTATGATATATGTTTACCGATAATTAGATAAATCAAAAGTGTGGTATAAGGAGAGGTACCACTAGGGTGAGATGCAAATTTTATCATATTATAATATTATGAAACTTAAACATTACGTGATATATGTTTTAAATACACATATATTTATGATGAAATGTAGAATTTTAATGTTGCTAATTTTATGGGGAACAACCTCTTTTATAAATGGTTTTAAATGCCGTCAAACTTTGGTTGTGGCCTGTGGGAGTGAGTACATATAAATGTCAGATGCAGGTGTTAGGTCAAAAATTTGAACAGCAATGCTACAAACACTAACTTAGGGGGACACCAATTGATTTGGCCATCTTCATTTACTTTCTTTTTCAGCCAACTACGAATTCAATTTGTTTACGAAAAGAAATAAGAAGTTGTAACATGTTACTATCTACATATCATTGTTAACGAAATTCTCTCTTTTGAGAGTTTCTACGTAGATTTGTAAGTTGAAACTTCACGTTAAGCTCGATACTTAATTTGGCTCATTTTTGTGTGTATTTGCTGATATATTTTTTGAGAGTCTGAATGTGGATTCGTTGTTGTCTCATTTCCTCAAAAAGTAAAGCTAAAATTGGCTCACTTCAAACAAAATTCATGAGATTATATCAAATTCATATAAAAATCTATTTTCCCTTAATATCAATGTCTTAGTCTCTAGGATTATTGAATTAAAATAATCATTTATTAATATTCAAAGGGGGAGCCCTATTAGTATTTTGTGTGTGTATATATATATATATATATATATATATATTTTATATATAATTAATGAATAAAATAATTTAGTCCAGTTCAAAATATATACTACAGAATCATTGAAAAGTTCAAAGATAATATATAAGAGTTGTATGATCATAATTTGATTTCTCTCCGAAAATAAGAAGCCTCTCTTTTTTTCACGTTCAAACATTGAAGGCAGAAATTAACCACGTCCTCTGCCACTTTCTCCTTATCTCAAGCTTGATGGTCTCCAAATTCTATCAATCTTTTTGTTCAAGGAGTTGTTCATCCCTTCTGTTCAAGGACTTGGACGTACATCTTTACTTAAACTGAATATCTATCTTCGAAAATACAAAGACCAAAACATTGAACTAAAATTTATTATTATGCTTATTCACATATATTGAACTAAAATTTATAATACGAAGACCAAAACATTTTTTCGGCCAGAGTTATAAATATGCTCCGCCCTTGTTGTTGATAGGCTATTTTATCTTCTCAACGAAAAACCATAGTAATAATTTTCCATAAATCTATCATTTTCTTGGTTCCCAATTTTCTATTCCATGTCATACTCCTTTACATTCAATATATTTATGCCTGATTTTTGGACGGATAAACCTAATCATAATCATGGAATCCCAATTTGGATCCTTTTGGATACAAGTGCTCATTTCAATTTGGATTTAAATTTGTAATGTATTCATTTCAATTACAAGTGTTTAGATGCTTAAATTTGATACGATAAAATAAATGCAGAATTATATATACTTGTACGTCTTTTTTGAAAATTTCTTTTCTTTCTCGCTCGTACATCTCGTAAAAATTCAAAATGCAAAATTATATATACTTGTATGCCGTTTTTGAAAATTTCTTTTGTTTCTCGTACATCTCCTAAAAATTCGAAAGCATGAGATTTTTTTATAATAATCAATTAACTTCATATATATACATGTATCATATACATACAAACATGTTTTTCACCTGGAGTCTTATGCCGTGTACCTTCAGTTTCAATCATAATGGGGCAGGTTTTGCAGATTTCTTTCAGGCTGCAAGTTCGGTGTTGAGGGGTGAGAAGTTGGAAGGGTTAAAGTGGGGTTGCCGGGAAGCGTGGTACTTAAGGAACAAATTCATTCACGCCCAACAAGCTCAGAGTCTGCCTTTGGTTGCTGAGAACCTGCTGTATGCCCAGGAATTGTTCAGATAGCATTCAGTCAGTCCCCTGACTATGGCCGCTCCTGCTCAGGTCAGATGGATGAAACATCCTCTTAATGGTTTTAAATTGAATTGTGACGGTGCTACAGGACGAACAGGGACAGCAAGGGGAGTAGGGGGCTTATTCGTGACCACAACGCTGTTTTTGTGGGGAGTTTTTTGGCTGCAGCCCCGCCGGGACTTGCTGCTGAAGCGGTGGAATTGGTGGCTGTGTGTCACGGCCTTCATTTGGTGGTGGTGCAGTTGGGTCTTGGAGGGATACAACTTGAAGTTGATTCTGTTTACACCCGAAAAAATCCTGCTTCGGGCCAAAACAAATGGCCAGTTGAATTAAATGCCCAAGTCGCAAGGCCCGGCCCAATAGCTCCCACTTGGGGCGTGCATACGTGGAAAACTTGGAGAAGAGGAAGTCGGTTCTGACGCGCGCAAAGGATAAGAAGGAAAAGGGGATGTTTTCAACAAGCCAAACTGCAACATGAGTCCCGTAGAGGTCCACATGGCAATCCAGATCAGTCCCTCACCGCCTATAAATGGAGAAGAAACCCTCTTCTCAAAGGACAACCAATCAATCAATCAAACAAACAAATTGATCAAACTCAATAAATTTCAAAACAACTGCAAACCCTCAAAAGTTTCATTGTTCAAAGGCTCGCCTCTTTAGGCACAACTTATTTCTTTCGATCTAAGATCAAGATTCAGTTCTCCTTTCAACCCCTCTCTCAGTTCTTAAACCAAAAACCCAAAGCTTTCCTTCATCCCGACTTACTTCCCAAGTTAGTCTTGAAGATCCCTAAAAATTTACATCATCCCGACTGCCACTCAATTCAGTCTTTGAGGCATCCAGACACTCAACCTTCGACGTCTCAACATCTCTCGAATACTCTGCCAACCTATGGCATGATTCCGACTGATGTTCATTCAGTTGATGATTTCTAGAAGATCGTGCCTCCCTAAGGCTTGATTGCGAAGGAAATAATTTACTTACAACACTTGTAATTTACCTTCTGCATTTCAATACTAACACATTTACTCTTTCAGTATCTGTATTTTATTCTCATTCCCAATATAACGGATTTCCTTAAGGAGAGTTAAGTATTCGGACATACCAACCAGTGTGTTTTATAGCTGCTCTTAAGTTATAAAACCATCTATGTGTTTTGGTCAAATACTATCATCCCGACTTAAGGAAACCCGCGTATCTAATTGCTAACTAAATAACAAGCTGCTAACATGAACACTTTGGAAATCACATGAACTTGGACTAGACTGGAAAGAAAATTTTATTAAAGTCCTTGGATACATTAAGAAGAAGGCATAAAAAAGAACAGCGCAAGCTATTTGCCCGCTTGCCTCACAATCACTTGATTAAAAGAAAGGTTCTTGGGTCGCAAACGGAACCCATCTTCAAACTGTCTAGTAGCAGTCTCTACTAGTGGTACGCCTACTTTGAAGGCAGCTAAGGCCTACTTGCTTCCTGGTCAGCCCATTTAGGGAAGGACCGTGGCTCAAAGGCTCCTTAGCCCACAGCTTTCAACCCAACTCATCCACACAGTCCACACAGCTCATCACCAAGAGAAACCCACACAAGCCCGCTCCTTCTCATACAGCTCGGATCTTGGCGGAGATCCACCGAAGGCGACCCCGGTCCCGCTGTCTCAACTTTTTGGGAAGAACATAATCTGGCCCACCCAGTGGGACTCTTTCTAGTGCATGTCCAAGTTTAAATATTCCAAGCGACGCTGAGATGCTAAAGGAAGATTTGTGAAAAGTATTTCCCGAGAAACGGTGCTTGAGCTATCACTACTGGAAGTTGATATGGAGGCTCCCCGTGAAGGAGAGGTTGAAGACATCACCAACCAGGAGACATCCAAAGAGGACTTGATGAAGTTCATCAAGGATTGCTTGTCCCCCATTTTTACGCAGATAGAGGCCTTGAATCTTCAGGTTCAAGAGCTTTCCAAGCAGGGGAGAGCTGAAGAAAAAGAGGCAAATATCCCGTCCTCGAGAGTTTCGAGCCCTGATAAAGGCAAGCAGACCACATGATCTATGGTGTCGACCCTTGAACCCTTGATCTCAGAGCCTATCTTCTCATAGGGTTTTGGGAATGAAACCCCGGATGTGAGGACCCGTCCCGAATTTCCCCTCAAAACCCGGGAAGAACCCTGATCCCGTCTGACAACCTAAGAAAAGGTTCCCAAAATACCCTTCAATCCTTACAAATTATAATAACAATAATAAATACTTCCTCTTGTCAGACAAGGGACTTAAGCACTCAATAATTCCCGTAATTAACGACCAATCAAATACAACATAATATCAGAGCGTCTAAGTAGGATCAAGAGTAAAATTTAGATATCCTACTCAAATATACAACACAGCGCAGTCGAAATCCTAATGCCTCAGCCTCGAGATCAATGTTCGCGTCAACTCTACTCAACTGCCTGAAGGGGGTTTAAACACAAAAGTTGTGAGTGGACAAAAATAATCATTTATAAATTCCTTTTCGAAGAATTACCTTTCTTCCCCTCCATTTATAAAATCATGCATGCATAACATAAAACAATTTATCATATAAAAGCATCATATGTAAATCATCCAAAATTCTCATTTCTCTTTAAAACCACATAGTTGGACTCACATACAATCTGTATAATAAAATACCTCGTAATCCACAATTTTGTTTGAAAATCTCTTCAAAGGAGTTTAAAATCATTTGGTTCAATCTGGACACAAATTATCTCAAATTCAAATCATTTCGTTCCAACTGCCACATAATATCTCAAATTCACTGTTCCCGACATATCCATAACACACCAGGGTATCCCTTGAGATGTGTTCAAATCTGTACAACTCTGTGTACCATCTGTACTATCTGTACTCTCTGTACAATCTGTACTATGCATAGACAGCTTCGCGACCCGGCGGAGCAAGGCCCCTCAACACCTAAGGTCCGAACCCTCAACAACTGGTAGAGCAAGGCCCCTCAACACCAGTCAGAGCAACAACAATCATCGGGACGGGAATCAGTGAATCAAATCCATACTTCGAAATCTTTGTTTCGCGGCCTAAGCCAAATTCTTTGCAAATATCATTTTATGGCCAAAATCGGTAAAATCACAATTATGGGTCTCAACCCAAATCACATACTCAAATAGTTACCACGTCAAAACGATATCAAAATCAAGTACAAAAACCAGGCCATTTCTCAAAACATACTTTCACTGAAATATTGTAAAATATGTGTCCAGTATCATTTCTAAAATCCAGAAATTCATTTCACTCATACTCAACAGTATTTAAATCAAAGATACATTTATGCATGCATTATAGTTTATAAATCAAAGTCCACTCACAAACCTGTTCAAGCAAGCTCAATCCCGAACTGTACGCTCCCCTGAAGCTCCTGGAGCAGTATCGCCTGTCCAAATTATTAATCGGGATTACCAGCCAATCATAAGAACCTTAAATATAAACCCCCTAAACCCCGGGAGTCTAACTATGATGGCCTAGAAAACGCAGCAACTTTAAAACGTCCGAAACAACCCCTAAACGACATCCGATCGACTCGAAACCTGCGCCAACAGGTCCGAAACGTCAAAAACTACTTGTCACGCGCCACCGTGACATCAGACTCGGCCCCACGCGCCGCCACGCACCGACGGAAGGTCGGAACATGCGCCCACGCGCCGCCACGCGCCCTCACGCGCCGGCCACGCGCCTGCTACAGTACCCACGCGCCTGAACCGGTCCAACCCGGTTCAGCTCAACCTGACCCGGTCCAACTCGACCCGACCGGTTCACTCAACCCGACCGGTTCAACTCGACCCGACCGGTTCGACTCGACCCGACCGGTCAACTCGACCCGACCGGTCACCGGCGACTCGCCGGAGAAGACGACCGGCTGCCGTCGCCGTCACCGGAAGTTGGCCGGAGAAGATGACCGGCAGCGCCGTCGCCGCCGTCTGGTTTCGCCGGAATCCTCCATTTCCGGCCGAAACTTCAAGCTTTCCAACTTCCTCAAAACTCAACCATTTTTCACAAATTTTACGTCTAAATCTATCTACTCAAACCCAGGAATCCAAATATGACCTCAAAACCACAAACACATACCTGTGCCAGCCGGAAAATCGATCGGAAGGTCCGAAACTTCCTATCCTCGGTTCGGCTTCCTCCGTGGTCCTCTCCTTCGATGGTTGGTACGGTTGTGATCGCGGGACAGAGTAGAACACGATTAGTTGATCAAGACTGGAAGTTGAAGCCTTGAAATCAAAGTTGACTTTGTGGGTTTTTGGATGATTTTCTCACGGGTTTCGGTTGGTTTGTGTATGTTTGTCACAGAGAGGATGAGTGAGATGATAATGATAAGGATGAAATGAAGATGGATCAGATTACACTGATTTTGGGATTAAAAATATCTACCCCAAGTCAAAAATTACCAAAATGCCCTTGCACATCTAGACCCATAACTTCCGTACACGAACTCCGTTTTCTGCGTGCCGTCTGTCTACGAACTCGTGAGTTCGAGACCTACGCAACGGTATCCAAAACACCACCAAAAATGTCTCGAAATAAAACTTGATTCCCAAGCCCTTTAACAAACAAGGGTAAAATCGTCATTTTACAAAAATAATTTAATGAAATCCAATAATTGAAATTCCGGGTTGTTACAATCTACCCCCCTTAAGAAATTTCGTCCCCGAAATTCAACTCTATCCTTGGAACAAATAAGGATACTGCGCCCGCATTAGTTCCTCGGTTTCCCACGTGGCTTCCTCCACGTTATGATTCCTCCACAACACTTTAACTAGAGGAATACTCTTTCTGCGCAGTACCTTCTCTTTCCAATCCAAAATTTGCACCGGTTGCTCCTCAAAGGTCAAATCATCCTTCAGCTCAAGTGGCTGCTCTTCCAATACGTGAGACTCATCAAACAGATATTTCCGGAGCAAAGATACATGGAAAACATTATGAACTCTGGATAATTCCGATGGTAAAGCAAGACGATATGCCACTGGTCCTATCCTCTCCAGAATCTCATACGGACCAATGTAGCGAGGACTCAGTTTTCCTCGTCTACCAAAACGTACCACTCCCTTCCAAGGAGATAGTTTCAAGAATACCCAGTCACCTACCTCAAACTCAAGGTCTCTGATTCTACAGTCTGCATAGCTCTTCTGGCGATCCTGAGCTGTCTTCAACCTTTCTCTGATGATCCTTATTTTTTCCTCAGTCGTATCAACCAACTCTGGTGTTAACAGTTTCCTTTCACCCACTTCGTTCCAACATAATGGTGTCCTGCACTGCCTCCCATACAGTGCCTCGAAAGGAGACATCCCAATACTCGACTGATAACTATTATTATAAGCAAATTCCATCAGAGCCAGGTGTGAATCCCAGTTTCCTTTAAATTGTAGTATACAAGCTCTCATCATATCCTCCAAAACCTGGATTGTCCTCTCAGACTGACCATCCGTCTGAGGATGAAAAGCTGTACTAAAATGCAAGGTAGTGCCAAAAGCCTTCTGCAAACTCCGCCAAAACCTGGAGGTAAATCTAGGATCTCTGTCCGAAACAATGGACTCTGGAGTCCCATGTAGCCGTATGATCTCATCAATGAACAATTTGGCATACCGACTCATCCGAAAATCTTCCCGCACTGGCAAGAAATGTGCAGACTTCGTGAGTCTATCAACAATTACCCATATCCCATCATGTCCTTTCTGTGTCCTTGGAAGTTTATACACAAAATCCATCGTAATGTGATCCCACTTCCATTCCGGAATAGGTAATGGTTGAAGTGCCCCATATGGTTTATGCCTCTCTGCTTTCACTTGCTGACACGTCAGGCATCTACTCACAAACTCAGCAATTTCCCTTTTCATCCCAGTCCACCAATAGTATTTCCTTAGGGTATGATACATCTTGGTACCTCCTGGATGCATAGCGTAAGCCGAACTATGAGCCTCATCAAGAATTTCCCTCTTTAGCTCCAACTCATTCGGTACGCACAACCGGCCATCCCTAACCAAGGCTCCATCATCCCTAAGCGCATAGTCCTGCCTGTTTCCAGCCTCCAACTCCATCCTGATAATGCACAACGTAGGATCCTGGAGTTGAGCCTCAATAATCCGATCAATCAGAACAGGCCTCACATGGAAACTAGCCAACAAAGCCCCCTGGCTATCCATGTCCAGTACTATCCCTGCTCTAGGGAACTCTACCAATAACGGTAGGTAGACTGTATGCAAATGGGCCAAAGAACCCATGGATTTCCTGCTCAATGCATCCGCCACAACATTGGCTTTCCCTGGATGGTACTCTATAGTACAATCATAATCCTTTATTAGCTCAAGCCATCTTCTCCGCCTCAAATTCAGGTCCTTTTGGGTGAACAAGTACTTTAAACTCTTATGGTCGGTGAAGATCCGACACGTCTCTCCGTACAAATAATGTCGCCAGATTTTCAATGCATGCACCACTGCAGCTAATTCCAAATCATGTGTGGGGTAATTCAACTCATGGGGTTTAAGTTGTCTAGAAGCATACGCTATCACCTTTCCATGCTGCATCAACACACAGCCTATACCCCGCAATGAGGCATCACTATACACCTCGAATCCCCCAGTATCATCAGGAAGGGTCAATACTGGAGCAGAAGTCAACCTCCTCTTCAGCTCCTGAAATCCCTGTTCACAATCAGCTCCCCAGTCAAACTTGACTCCTTTCCTCGTCAACCGAGTCAACGGCCCTGCTATCGTAGAAAATCCTTCTACAAACCGTCGATAATATCCTGCCAAACCCAGAAAACTCCTCACCTCTGTCACTGTCCTCGGTTGCTCCCAGTTTGCCACTGCCTCGACCTTTTGGGGATCTACGCTGATACCCTCAGCCGAAATCACATGACCTAAGAATCCAACTTCGGTCAACCAAAACTGGCATTTACTGAACTTGGCAAACAAATGCTTTTTCCTAAGCATATTCAGCACTGACCTTAAGTGTTTCTCATGTGCCTTAGCACTCCTCGAATACACCAAGATGTCATCGATGAACACAATCACAAACCGATCCAAATACTTTTGGAACACCCTGTTCATCAAATCCATAAATGCTGCTGGGGCATTAGTCAACCCGAAAGGCATCACCAGAAACTCATAATGACCATAACGAGTCCTGAAAGCTGTTTTCTCAACATCCCCTTCTCTGATCCTCAACTGATGGTACCCGGATCGAAGGTCAATTTTCGAAAAATATCTTGCCCCCTTAAATTGATCAAACAAATCATCTATCCTTGGCAAAGGATACTTATTCCGCACCGTAGCCCTGTTTAGCTTCCGGTAGTCAATACACAATCTCAGACCACCATCCTTTTTCCTCACAAATAACACTGGTGCACCCCATGGTGAAACACTTGGGCGAATAAATCCCATATTCACCAAGTCCTGCAACTGAGTCTTTAACTCTCGCAATTCTGCTGGTGCCATTCTATACGGTGCCTGTGAGATAGGTTGAGTACCTGGCAAAAGCTCGATGGTGAACTCAATCTCCCGGTGAGGTGGAAATCCCGGAAGATCATCTGGAAACACATCAGAGAACTCACTCACCACTGGAATATCCTCCACTCTCATCGGAGTATCCCGAGAATCAAACACATGAGCCAAATAACCCTCACAACCTTTCCTCAGCAATATCTCAGCGGTCAAAGCTGATATCACTCCACAGGGTAGTACCCTACGATCTCTCCTGAATGTAAGTTCCGGTAAACCTGGACTCCGGAAATCCACTCTAATGTCATAACAATCAATCAATAGAGGCATGGTGCATAGTCAACCAATCCATCCCCAGAATCACATCAAAATCAAAAATATCTAAGGGGATTAAATCTGCCTCTAATGCATGACCTTCCACTAACACTGGACAACTACGAATCACGAGATTCGCCACTAACATATTCCCAGTATGAGTACTAATACCCATGTCCCAACCAATCAGAGATAATTCTCTACATCCTCTGGGCTAGACTCGCCCATCAATATTGTAGCCCCTAATCTCTGGGCTCTCTCAATGTCTGAACCTTCAGTAGCAGTCCTACTCTGAAGTACAGAAGTCAACGTGTGACCCAATTGTTCCAGTATTTGCCTCATATCAGGCTCCACTGCAGGTTCAGGTGTGTCCCCAATATTTTCCGACTGTTGACGGAACTCGCATCTCGGAGGCATTACGCTGAAAAGAACTATACACATCAATACCAAAATAATTGTACACGTAGTGTACAGTCTACAGGAATTTAACCTAGTGCTTTGATACCAATTGTCAGGACCCGTCCCGAATTTCCCCTCGAAACCCGGGAAGAACCCTGATCCCGTCTGACAACCTAAGAAAAGGTTCCCAAAATACCCTTCAATCCTTACAAATTATAATAACAATAATAAATACTTCCTCTTGTCAGACAAGGGACTTAAGCACTCAATAATTCCCGTAATTAACGACCAATCAAATACAACATAATATCAGAGCGTCTAAGTAGGATCAAGAGTAAAATTTAGATATCCTACTCAAATATACAACACAGCGCAGTCGAAATCCTAATGCCTCAGCCTCGAGATCAATGTTCGCGTCAACTCTACTCAACTGCCTGAAGGGGGTTTAAACACAAAAGTTGTGAGTGGACAAAAATAATCATTTATAAATTCTTTTTCGAAGAATTACCTTTCTTCCCCTCCATTTATAAAATCATGCATGCATAACATAAAACAATTTATCATATAAAAGCATCATATGTAAATCATCCAAAATTCTCATTTCTCTTTAAAACCACATAGTTGGACTCACATACAATCTGTATAATAAAATACCTCGTAATCCACAATTTTGTTTGAAAATCTCTTCAAAGGAGTTTAAAATCATTTGGTTCAATCTGGACACAAATTATCTCAAATTCAAATCATTTAGTTCCAACTGCCACATAATATCTCAAATTCACTGTTCCCGACAGATCCATAACTCACCAGGGTATCCCTTGAGATGTGTTCAAATCTGTACAACTCTGTGTACCATCTGTACTATCTGTACTCTCTGTACAATCTGTACTATGCATAGACAGCTTCGCGACCCGGCGGAGCAAGGCCCCTCAACACCTAAGGTCCGAACCCTCAACAACTGGTAGAGCAAGGCCCCTCAACACCAGTCAGAGCAACAACAATCATCGGGACGGGAATCAGTGAATCAAATCCATACTTCGAAATCTTTGTTTCGCGGCCTAAGCCAAATTCTTTGCAAATATCATTTTATGGCCAAAATCGGTAAAATCACAATTATGGGTCTCAACCCAAATCACATACTCAAATAGTTACCACGTCAAAACGATATCAAAATCAAGTACAAAAACCAGGCCATTTCTCAAAACATACTTTCACTGAAATATTGTAAAATATGTGTCCAGTATCATTTCTAAAATCCAGAAATTCATTTCACTCATACTCAACAGTATTTAAATCAAAGATACATTTATGCATGCATTATAGTTTATAAATCAAAGTCCACTCACAAACCTGTTCAAGCAAGCTCAATCCCGAACTGTACGCTCCCCTGAAGCTCCTGGAGCAGTATCGCCTGTCCAAATTATTAATCGGGATTACCAGCCAATCATAAGAACCTTAAATATAAACCCCCTAAACCCCGGGAGTCTAACTATGATGGCCTAGAAAACGCAGCAACTTTAAAACGTCCGAAACAACCCCTAAACGACATCCGATCGACTCGAAACCTGCGCCAACAGGTCCGAAACGTCAAAAACTACTTGTCACGCGCCACCGTGACATCAGACTCGGCCCCACGCGCCGCCACGCGCCGACGGAAGGTCGGAACACGCGCCCACGCGCCGCCACGCGCCCTCACGCGCCGGCCACGCGCCTGCTACAGTACCCACGCGCCTGAACCGGTCCAACCCGGTTCGGCTCAACCTGACCCGGTCCAACTCGACCCGACCGGTTCACTCAACCCGACTGGTTCAACTCGACCCGACCGGTTCGACTCGACCCGACCGGTCAACTTGACCCGACCGGTCACCGGCGACTCGCCGGAGAAGACGACCGGCTACCGTCGCCGTCACCGGAAGTTGGCCGGAGAAGATGACCGGCAGCGCCGTCGCCGCCGTCTGGTTTCGCCGGAATCCTCCATTTCCGGCCGAAACTTCAAGCTTTCCAACTTCCTCAAAACTCAACCATTTTTCACAAATTTTACGTCTAAATCTATCTACTCAAACCCAGGAATCCAAATATGACCTCAAAACCACAAACACATACCTGTGCTAGCCGGAAAATCGATCGGAAGGTCCGAAACTTCCTATCCTCGGTTCGGCTTCCTCCGTGGTCCTCTCCTTCGATGGTTGGTACGGTTGTGATCGCGGGACGGAGTAGAACACGATTAGTTGATCAAGACTGGAAGTTGAAGCCTTGAAATCAAAGTTGACTTTGTGGGTTTTTGGATGATTTTCTCACGGGTTTCGGTTGGTTTGTGTATGTTTATCACAGAGAGGATGAGTGAGATGATAATGATAAGGATGAAATGAAGATGGATCAGATTATACTGATTTTGGGATTAAAAATATCTACCCCAAGTCAAAAATTACCAAAATGCCCTTGCACATCTAGACCCATAACTTCCGTACACGAACTCCGTTTTCTGCGTGCCGTCTGTCTACGAACTCGTGAGTTCGAGACCTACGCAACGGTATCCAAAACACCACCAAAAATGTCTCGAAATAAAACTTGATTCCCAAGCCCTTTAACAAACAAGGGTAAAATCGTCATTTTACAAAAATAATTTAATGAAATCCAATAATTGAAATTCCGGGTTGTTACACCGGAGACAAGCATGAATCACGATGGAATGCTAAAGGATGAATTCAGGATGTCTTCCAAATCCCGACCACCTATGGTCAGTAAGGAAGAATCAAAAATTAAAATGTCCAAAAACATCCCGACCGGAAGCAAAAGTGAGTTGGAAAACTGGAGGAAGTATGATCTAAACGACACGGGATCAGAAGAGGAATTTGGACCTAACCAGAGGCCACCCCGTAATCCAGAGCATCATGCCATTATGAACGAGATGGTGGAGATAAGACGAATGATGCAAGGCCAAACAGCGCCTCCTAGAAGGGAAAATTTCCAGGTCTATAGAAAGCCTTACCCAGCTTATGTAGACCAGGACAACCCATTTCCAAGAAATTTCAAACTACCAACATTTGCACTCTTCAATGGAGATGGCAGCACTTCGTCATTAGAGCACATCGGAAGATTTTCAACACAGTGTGTTGCTGTAGAAGACAACTCTTACCTTAAGCTCTGATTGTTCAGTAGTTCCCTCTCTGGGGATGCCTTTTCTTGGTACACTTCATTACCAGAAGCATCTATACACACTTGGCGGCAAATGGAAGCTAAGTTCCCCGAGGAGTTTTACCAGATTGAACCAGAGATCACAATCAGTGATCTAACAACTATCAAGCATGGAGAACATGAAACAAATGAAAGCTTCATAGCCAGGTTCAAAAGACTCAAGATGAAGTGCAGGTTCCCCATGAATAGTGCCCAGATGGTGGCAATCGCACAAAGAGCTCTAAGGTTTTCCCTTAGAAAGAAGTTTGATGATACTATCTTCTCGGATCTGCAAGAAATATAGTATCAGCGACCAAGTTTGAAAGGTTGCTAGAGGAAGAACAAAGACAGAAGCACAACTCTAAAGTACCCCCTTTTTACAAAAACAAGATCCCTGTGCATCAAGTGGAGCACAAGGAGATCAACGAGGAATCTTCAATAGAGGAAGATGGGCAGGAACTAGAGGTTGCAACAGCTGAGATCCAAACCACTGGAAAGGGACCAGTAACTCTTAAGTCATTGGTCAAACCCGATCGAGAATAGAGGCCAGTCAACTCGATTGGAGGTTACTTCGGGAACAAGGCACTAATATTCAACTTTTACTCGTTCGACCTCACCAAAGCAAGAGATATTGACGATGAGTTAGTGAAGGCGAGAGTAATCAAACTTGATCCCAAACAGGAGATGCCTAGGCCAGAAGACATTAAAGGGAAACAATTTTGTAAATGGTATGTTTCACCACATCATGCCACAACCAATTGTGTCCAGTTTAGGGATACAATTCAAAGCCAAATTAACTAGGGGCACATTGCATTAGCACAAATTCCTAAAGCACCAATGGGAGTGGATACTAATCCTTTACCAATGGCCTCAGTTAATATGTTCAATCTCCAATGGCCTCAATCTAAAAAGAAGGCCAAGGCAATAAACGAGGATCAGCCAAAATCTCGAGAAGAAATTCAGCGACCCGAAAAGTTGACTGCTACAGTTGTGGCTGGATTCGTAATGTGCAGCAAGTGTAGGGCGGAGTGTGTCCTAGAGATCCCGATCCCAAGTGCTAAAATAGACATGGAACTTGAAGATTCAAAGGATCGTCGAGATAAGGATTTCCTCAAGATCCCAGAGACAAACTTCGGCCCATATAGTCCCAAAAGGCAGCTACCTCGTAGCTCTGTTTTCCAAAGATTGGGAAACATCAAAAGAAAACATGAATGGATCGCTAGTCAAGAGACTTGGGGGAAAGCTAGCCAATAGAGTTTCAGAATCAAGAGACCTATTCTCCCGGAGCAGGCAGCCACAAGGATAAAACCCCAGAAGGCAATGATCCGAGGAGGGAAATGGTATGTAACTGGCAAAGGTGGAAAACCAGTTAAAGAACTGGGAAGATCTACAAAGCGAAGCATCCAAAGGCAATACTGAACCTACATGCGCGGCTAGAAGAACTTGGGGCAGTTCTTCCTGGAGAAGAAAAAGAGCAAATAACCCCTCCCACAACCAAAAGGGAATTAACGAGTCCTCCTAATATTGACTGGAAGAAGAAAGAGGTCGTGGTAAAAAAACTAAGAACTATATCTCTTCCAGACTCCATCACGGAGACCTCTACTAAGATACGAAGGCAGATTGTATTCGGCAGCTTTGCGCAAGAAAACTTGCCAGACAAGCAATCCAAGTTTGTAAACAACCCGACATCAAAAGGGGAATCTGAACATGACATCCAAGAAGACGACGATCAAGGGATGATCGAGAAAGAATTAGAAGAGTTCGAGAAGGACCTGTTGGAAGTCATGGAAATGGATGACTTGTTTGATAAGAAGCAACAGGAGGTTCAGGCTGAAGTTGACTTGGTAGTTGTACTACCAAAACATCTGGCAGCGGTTTACCACTAGGTTAACTAAATGAAGGGCGGTATCATTGCCTATGAGCCATCCCGAGCGCTGATCGAAATATCAAATGATCATGAAGAGGATCAGGACATGACCTCGTAATCCACTCTCCACAGGGAAAAGATGATGTGTTCTAATCCAACCAAGGAAATGACGGATCACCTACGGCCTATCTTCATCATGGCCCATCTGGAAGGGATCCCAATTGATAAAATGATGATTGATGGAGGAGCCTCCATCAATGTTCTACCATCCAAGATGTTGAAAAAACTAAACTGAACCCTTCAGGACTGTTTGCCGACTACGGCCATAATGTCTAACTTCAGTGGAACCATCACAAAAACTCACAGGGTCTTACCTTTAGAGATCACAGTTGGGTCCAAGAAGTTGATGTTAGCATTCTTTATAGTAGACATCACCGCTAGCTGCAACATACTGCTAGGGAGGGATTGGATCCACAAGATTATGTGTATTCCATCCACGCTACACCAACATATCGTTATTTGGAATCCCAATGAAGTTGACATTGAAGGAGGCTCTTGGGAGATCATTCAGGAAGACTCAAGGCCTTTCGTAGCTAATCCCACGGTGGCTGAGGCCAATTTCTATGATCCCAAGTTGGGGAGCATCAAGCTAACTGGAGAAGATAAAAACGGCCGCCCTACCGAGGTCATAGTTCGCAAACCACTCGAATCAGGACTCTTAATTCCTGAGGAATGGGAGAGACCCCTTTTGGCATGGAGCTTCCTTAACAAGTAGTTCATTCCTCCAAAAATAGACCTAATAAGGAGCAACCAGGTCTATAAAAATAGGATTGCTAAAGGGTATGCCTAGAAGAAGCAAAGCGAAAGCGAAACTCTTTTAAAGAGGTCCCTCATACATGGTCGCGATCATTGTTATGTTAGCACCAATAATTCGAAAGAAAAATTTACATTTGGAAAGCAACAAAAAAAGAGGTTTACTGCATGTTAGACCCGCATATAAAGACCAAGAGATGACTAGAAGGAAGTCAAGATGAACTGGAGCGGTTTTCGATCTCAGCAGCTAGCTTTTCCTTGGACCACCCCTGAGGGTGAGGTCGACCGGCAGCTTGAGTGATATACCCATCATCATAACCATCCTAGAAAGACTTCTAGGAAATGGTTTCGAGAGTAAGATCGCGAGCTTTGATCATGTCCACAAGATCTGGAATCCTGGCTTTGGAAGCAGCAAGGTCATCCTCCAATCGTTGAAAAGTTGAGTTCTCCCTTTGGACCTCATCTTCTAATGATCGTACTTGCCGATGAAGCATTGAGGAAGAGATTGAGCATTTATGTAAGGTGTTCAGTTTGTCGGTCTGGCCAAGACGAACTTGGTGTTGCAGGAATTGAACGTCATGGGCATTATCTTCCACCAACCAACGAGATCTGATAACTTGGTCATACAGGGAGGCCACAAGTGCTCGGGAACCTTGTGAATAAGAATTGGGAGAATCATTAGACATGGCCATATGGGTCTGGGTTGTATGAAGTGTTTGCCAAAACATAATTATAAGAGAAGGCTTATGATTGTGCAAATTCAACACGTGCCAACACCATATTACATGCAAAGTTAAGTCATTTTCCTTAGGTCACGTCATCAACATCTAAAGGCAAGGCAATATGATAAGTGGAAACATGGCCAAAAGAATGGCTAGACAGTACTAAGGATAGAGAAAGTGCAGTGCTGAGTAAGAAAATAGAGCAATGTTCTTTATTCATCGTAATAAAAATTAAAGACTTGCAACCCCTTGATGAGGTTTCCCTACTACTCTATCTACAATACCCTGGCCAAACCCATCCCGATAAGCTGAACAACGCAACCAACTCACTTTCCAGAGGGATCATGTGATCCCTAGTTTCCGCCAGCGCGTCTCTGAGCGTTATAGCACGAGCACAGATGGAGGCTTTCTCGTGATAAGTCTCATGGGTCTGCGCCTTAGCTGAAGTGGCCAGAAGATGAACTTGCTTCTCCAGATCACGAATGATCCATACTTGATCTGGAGATTCAGTTTGGAGATGTTGCACAATCTGTGTATAATATGAGACAAGGACCTCTAGAGGGTCACGACTACTAGAGGCCATTTCGTTAGATGAGAAAGTATGTTGTGTGCAGAGAGTGAACACAGATGCATGGCTTTTTATAGACAAATGAATGGCGGTGGATGGTAAATAAATAGAAAAAAATATATCCAAGGAAAAATGTTATTTTATTCATGGAAAAAAGGAAAATACAAGGGATATATAAATCTTCAGCGATGGGAGAAGTTGACACCCGCCATTCCCTGTTCGAGAATGTGAAGCACGTCCTCATCACGAGTCTCAGCTAAATTTCTTTCCAGATCTGCGATCATGGAAAGCTCAGTTAGCACCTCTCCCCTCTACTGATGAATGACAAGGAGCTTCTCCCGGTGAGCCATACCTTTCCCCTCTGCCTTGGCTTTGGTCTCTACCTAGAGAGCCTACGCCCTTCCCAATTGTTTTCTCAAGAATGGAGTTTTCATGACAAAGGCGATCAAGCTCTTCCACCAACTGGTCATATGACGGAGGGGATTCAACCGAGCAGGAAGACTAACCGTTGGAGTCAGACAAAGCATGAGAACCGATAATCAAAAATAAAATCGGAAGGAATGGAAGTCTGTCTCAAGAAGTTTTCGATGCTGGTTCGTGAAACCAAATGGCATGAGAGGTGTTGATAAAGGAGATTAATGGCCTTATGAATGATTACAACACTGTAATTAAAGAAGGGCGTAGAATTCGAAGAGATCAAGATACGCATTTACACATGCAGAAGATTTCAAATAAAAAGTACACTTTTATAGAGGCCAGACGAGAAAACGAAAATTCACAGTTCTAATAAAAAGCCCAACATGGCATATAGCCCAATCCGCAGTACATTCAACTCAGATGAGAGGCTATCTTCTCGCTCGTGAACGGTTCGCGCTTGGGTTTCCTTTTCTTGAAGGCTATTCTCATTGGACAACCTCCTGGCTTTTGCTTGTTCATACTCCCGTTTGACGAAAGCACGCTCCATTTCTGTAGCTACAACACTAGCTTTAAGATCTTCCAGTTGCTGAGTCACATTGACCAACTTGCGGCCCCATTAAGCACATTCTTCGTTTTCTTTAAGGAAGTCATGTTCTAACATCTTCAGTTCATATGAAGAAGGAATTTCTGTTGAAAGAGTATCTCGATGTCGTGCATATTCAGAGGATTTCTTCTGGTAATCATACAAAATTTTTGCTGAAGATTGAGCAGAGGGGGAAGCTACTGGCAAGAAGTTGGGGTGACAAACAAGGCTTCTCTAACTGCTTCCAGATCCTGAACATAATTCCCATCAGCAAAAGCCTTAACTATATCCCGAGCAGCTGTGTAGTCGGGATGAGGAGGCACCACAATAGGAGTATGATCAGAAGCTTTCGAACCCAAAGCGACACAAGATTCTACCTCCTTCTCCAAAAGTTCAACTTCAGGAGACTTAAACGAGTAAACCAAAGGAGTTGGTCAGAATCAAGAAATACAAGAAGACGCAGAGAAGGGAAAAGAATAAGAGAGTACCTTTCTAGATGCAGGAGCGGCTCCCTATTCCCCACCACTGAAACCACCTTTGGAGAAAACAACCAAAGAGGGACATGGCGTGCTAGCTTCCCACACTGGCATTGGGGACTCCAGAACCATTGAGAATGATTCCTCGAGGGAAATTGGGAAGGGCTGGCAAACAGCTGCGACAGAAGTCTCATTAAGGGGAGGAAAGTCTTGCTGTGGTGTAGAAATGTTAAAAGAATCCCCAACAGAAATATCCTGAGGAACAGATGCCCGTGCTACTGAAACCGAAGAGGTTGCCTCACTAGAAGTGCCGACCACTCCAAAATAGCCAACCATAGATGATGGTAATAAGGGAGAAGCTACAATAGAAGTAGTAGGAGCACTCATTCCCATTCCCATTGAAAGAATAAAAGGTCCCTTGTAAAGGACTATACATTTCTCAGCAAAAGGGGCAGCATGAGATGTGGGGACAGTTGCAGTTAAAGTTGACTCATGGATTGGAGCATCCCGAGATACAGGTGAAGCTGAGGAAGTCTGGTTGGAGTTGGAATGGTCTGAAGAGAGATCAATCACTGGACCAGGGCCAGCCATGGAAACACCACTGGATAGAATGACCATGCTCGAACGATTATGCGTTGCAAAAGCCACCAAAAAAGGTCATCTTATTAGAAAAATTCCAAAAAACCAATGGGCATAACAATGGTGTTAGGAAAGAAATAGTTTGACCTTTCGAGTTTGAAGCAAACTATCCAGAGGAGCATCACTTTGAGGGAGGGTCCCAGGTGAAGCAGCTTGTACAGTCGGATTAGGTGCCTGGGAAGATGAAGGTATCTTGTCACCCTTAGAAAGCTTCCAGCTATGCAAGAATTCAGACAAGGACACCTCATCGCTTAGGTCCTTTTCCACCAGCAGGCATCATTTTCGCTTCTTCTCTAGAACCACAGGACCAGTTTGAACAACAGAAGCGGAAACTGATGATATCAACTCTACGACTGCGGAAGAACCTGTTTTCCCATCCCTACAAGAAGATTTACGAGAAGAGCCAGGAGTACCTAGAACAACGAAAACAGTGATGAGAAGCAAGAGAAAAACAAACAGTGAAAGCACAGATAAAGGAAATTCGAATTACTTACTGGAATCCATCAGTATAGCTGGCTCCTCTTCATCCCCATCAATCTGACCCACAAGTCTCTCGAGAATTGGAGCCTCATCAGGAATGTCCTCAATGAGGGTTAGTGGATCATCAACCCCTTCCACTAGCAAGTCCACATCATCAATTCCAACTTCCAAACAGAACTATCAAAAAAGGGAATAGCTAGCGAAAAATGCTGCATATACCTATGCGAGAAACTTACCAATGAGAGGATTGGCATTGTGATCTCGAATTGTCCGATTGAGAGCAGAAATGAGGGCATCGGTAGACTCCATTGAGTTTATGAAAGAATAAAATTATTGCGCTAAAACCTCTTGTGCAGATGCTTTGAAAGTTCTTTCAAAGTAAGAAGACCACCTCAGCGCGAAAGCATGGTACATTCATATGATACTTCCATACCAGGTGGATGCCGAATATGTGCATCAAAAAAGGATTGACGAACAGGCATCGCAACACTATCAGGAAACTGCTGAAGTCGGAAAGAAGTACCAGCATTCATGCCTCTCACATATGGCACATGAATGGCTTGGCGGAAACCAAATTGGCGTGCACAAAAGTTTGTTTCGTAAACCACAAAACCAGGGTGTGATTTGGTGTGACAATTACCTCCCTTCAACTGATCCCACGTCGTCACACTGCTAATGAAATCCCTAATCACCGTCCTTCTCCGTATCGGGTTCTCAGGAAGAGACAGATAACCCCCGTGTTCAAACAAGGGATAGTACCCGACCACACTAGCCTCCCAATGCTCTTTTCGACGAGAGTTTAGTTGGAAAAGGAATGACAAAAAATCCTTAGTAGAATAGGCCACGGGAGTTAAGCGCATCAACCGTTGACCCGGAATAACCTCCGGAATAAAAGAAAGAGCATGTTGTCGGAGTTGAGGGAAGGACCAGGTCAACCATACTTGTACCATCCATAGAGGTCCGTTCAAAGAGGGTTTTGACCAAGAATAGCAAGTGATGGAGTGCAGAAGACTATACATTTGGGCCAGAACGATTGGACCCATGGCTACATCCTTACAGGAGGTGAGGGCTTCAGCCAAGGGTACCCACTCTTGTTTGATGCCTTTAGAGGCATTCGTGAAAACAAACCAGTCTAACCAAAAGTGGTAAAACTGGATTTTCTCATAAATCATACCTAAGTGGCCACCCCGAATTCGTAAGTCCTTGAAGGATTTCTCATCTGTAAGATTCCCATCCAAATCATAAGGGCAGAAAGAATTGAAGTACGAAGTGAAGGTGCTGATTTTATGAAGGACAACTCTAACAATTTCGGGATTAGGATCCAAAGGAAGATAAGGGTGGCTGAACAAATTGGTAAAGTTAGCAATCCTCCCAGAAGGAGTCAAGCCAAATAAGACCCCCAAATCAAGGAGGGTCGGAGTCATAGTACCCACTTCGAAATCAAAGGTATTAGTGCTACTATTCCAGAAACATAAGGCGGCACTGAGAAGATTCATATCAGGGTAGGTAGGAAGGTTAGACAAGCTTACCAAGTGATATACTCCATTGGTCCAAAGATCAACAGGGCATAGCTTCTTCATTCTCCAGACCCAATGCAAGAAGCGATCGGTAATCTTTGAATTACGGCCGGCCGGGAATAAACGAGCCCATTCGGAATGAAGGTCACTCCATGGGAATGAAGAATGTTGATAGATGTAGGGGGCCTGGAACCCAAATAGGTCTTTATAAAGGGAAGCTGCCTCTTCTGGAACCTGACCTCGCCAACAATGACCTAGGGTGAAATGATGTTCAGCATCTGCAGCAAGAATATGGCCATTAGCAATATGACATCCTCCTTCACAGACTCGCAGATTACTCCGTGAAGAAATACAACAGTCTTCAAAACCCTGCCCAGTAATCCAAGGGGTTTCAGGAGTGGGACAATCCACGAACCCAGAGGAAGGTGAAGAACCAGCCGAGGATTTTCCTTTCGAAACTGCTTTAGGAGCCATGTCCTTCGAGTAAGAAGAAATTTGAGTATTGGAAGGTAAAGGGGGAAGATGGAGATTCACTCGGAAATAAATGGTAACCGGGGCAGTCGCATTAATGGACGTAAAATTGCCAATACCCAAATTAAAAAAGGCTTCGGGAAATGGATCCAACAGAATCGCGAAAATGGAGAGTGGGAAAGGGTAGTCGTGTGAATTTAAATAGTTTTAAAATTAAAACATTTCAAATTCAAGGGGCAATGTTTACACCCGAAAAAATCCTGCTTCGGGCAAAAGAAAATGGCCAGCTGAATTAAATGCCCAAGTCGCAAGGCCCGGCCCAATAGCTCCCACTTGGGGTGTGCAAATGTGGAAAAAATGGAGAAATGGAAGTCGGTTCTGACGCGCGCAAAGGATAAGAAGGCAAAGGGGATGTTTTCAACAAGCGAAATTGTAACATGGGTCCTGCAGAGGCCCACATGGCAATCCAGATCAATCCCTCACCGCCTATAAATGGAGAAGAAACCATCTTCTCAAAGGACAACGAATCAATCAATCAAACAAAAAAATTGATCAAACTCAATCAATTTCAAAACAACTGCAAACCCTCAAAAGTTTCATTGTTCAAAGACTCGCCTCTTTAGGAACAACCTGTTTCTTTTGATCTAGGATTAAGATTCAGTTCTCCTCTCAACCCCTCTCTCAGTTCTTAAACCAAGAACTCAAAGTTTTCCTATATCCCGACTTAGTTCCCAAGGTAGTGTTGAAGATCCCTAAAAATTCACCTCATCCCGACTGCCACTCAATTCAGTCTTTGAGGCATCTAGACACTCAACCTTCGATGTCTGAACGTATCTCAAATACTCTGCCAACCTATGACATGATTCCGATTGATGTTCATTGAGTTGATGATTTCTAGAAGATTGTGTCTCCCTAAGTCTTGATTGCGAAGGAAATAATTTACTTACAGAACTTGTAATTTACCTTCTGCATTTCAATACTAACACATTTACTCTTTCATTATCTATATTTTATTCTCATTCAAAATATAACGGATTTCCTTAAGGAGAGTTAAGTATTCGGATATACCAACCAATGTGTTTTATAGCTACTCTTCAGTTATAAAACCATCTATGTGTTTTGGTCCAATACTATCATCCCGACTTAAGGAAACTCGCGTATCTAACTGCTAACTAAATAACAAGCTGCTAACATGAACACTTTGGAAATCACATGACCTTGGACTACACTGGAAAGAAAATTTATTAAAGTCATTGGATACCTTAAGAAGAAGGCATAGAAAAGAACAACGCAAGTTATTTTCCCGCTTGCCTCACAATCACTTGATTAAAAGAAAGGTTCTTGGGTCGCAAACGGAACCCATCTTCAAACTGTCTAGTAGTAGTCTCTATTAGTGGCACGCCTACTTTGAAGGCAGCTAAGACCTACTTGCTTCCTGGTCAGCCCATCTAGGGAAGGATCGTGGCTTAAAGGCTCCTTAGCCCATAGCTTTCGGCCCAACTCATCCACACACTCCACACAACTCATCACTAATAGAAACCCACACGAGCCAACTCCTTCTCAAACAGCTCAGATCTCGGCGGAGATCCACCGAAAGTGACCCCGGGCCTGATAGCTCAACTTTTTGGGCAGAACAGATTCCAAGCAGGTACTAGCAGTGTTATAGAATGTGGAGAACTATTGGAGTAGTTTAGGGTTGCTGATTAGTAACGCGAGTTGGCTGGTGCAACAAGTAGGGGTCATGCAGGTTCTATTTTAGCACAGGGAAGAAAATGCAGTAGCGCACATGTTTGCCAAGGTAGGTCTGCGTGATTAGGACATAAGGTTGTGGTTCGATGCTGTTCCTCCATGGGTGGAGGCGTTAATTGCTGCAGAAAGAGGATAAGACAATGTTGTATGGTGCTGGGCTGGATCACTGCTCTCGATGGTTGTTGGGGTTCAGCGTTGAGATGCTGGTGAGGTATTTAGTTTGTCAAGTTTGAGCTTCAAGGTGTCATGTACTGTGGCTTGTTTGAGTAGCTTGTCTATTTCAAGCCGGTTTTTTCGGTTTTGTTTCTTTTTTCATTAAGCCATTTTGGTGGGCACTCTTTTTTCCTTAATTGGATTTCCCTGACTAGTGGGTTTTATGGCAAGGTTTTAGCAAGGGTGGAGCCATATAGGGACCAGAGGGGTCCCAGGGGCGTCCTGTGATTATTTCGCTGTCTTTTTTTTTTTGTATATGTATATTTAAATTATACTAATATTATTAAAAATTCTTAAAATTTATATTTTTTCTGTTGCTTATTTCTTTCTAATTCTCTATCATAAGAAGCCAATTTCAATTAATAAGTATTGAACATCCGAGTGCATGAGTATTTGTTTTGCATTCTTTTAAGCACTCAAATTAGATGATTACCATAATTGCTTTTGAAAAATGGATAACATATATACTCATAAAATTCTTTCAACCATTGGGATTGACATTGACATTATATTAGTAATTTTTTGTCGTTTTGTCATATATTGTCTATATAAGCGTAACATTAACTTCTGAATTCATAATGAAATCAAAACACAGATTTTTTTCAGCCGAAAAAAATTCTAAGCATTTATCTATATAAAAGGCCCCTCCTAACTTAAATTCTTGGCTACGTCTCTGGGTTTTAATGAGGCCTTCATTACCCAGGCTCTTTGTAATAGCCTTTTCAATCAATAGATATCTTTTTTTTTGATAAAAAAAAACATGTTTTTCACATTGAACAAAATTATAAACTGATAGTATTACAATATATATAGTGGTATTTCTTCCTACTGTGTATGTGGATTTCATTTGTGATGGTGTTTTTGTATTTCATTTGTGAGAAATCTAGTCGATTGCATCCACAAGGTTATATTATTGCATGTTGATAAAGAATCACTGTTGTCACTATAGGAAAAAAAAATTTCCCTGCGAAATATGTTCGTCGGGCAAGAAGAAAAATTCGTCGGGCAAAATTAACACCAGCAAATCTCCTTCGGGCAACACTCGTTGGGCAACTGCGGTCGGGCAAGATGTTGCCCGACCAAAAACGTGAGTTCGACGGGCAAAGTGCAACATGCCCGACAAAGAATAATGGTCGCGAAAGGGTCGTCGACCAATCATAATAAGTCAACGGCTCTTGTCCGCCGAATGTTAAGTCTCGGTCGAGCAAAAGTCTTATACCTTGCCCGGCCAATAACGGCCTTTCATCGGGAAAAGTGTAAAAAATACGGCGACATTCCAACGAATTCAGCTTCTGAAATTCGGCAGCTGTCCACCGGTGGTCTATATATATATATATATATATATAGTGGATTTCATTTGTGATGGTGTTTTTGTATTTCATTTGTGAGAAATCTAGTGGATTGCATCCACAGGGTTATATTATTGCATGTTGATAAAGAATCAATGTTGTCACTACATGAGAAATAATTTTGCCTTGCGAAATATGTTCGTAGGGCAAGAAGGAAAATTTGCCGGGCAAGAAGGAAAATTCGCCGGGCAAAAGCAACACCGGCGAACCTCCTTCGGGCAAAACTCGTTGGGCAACCACGGTTGGGAAAGATGTTGCCCGACCAAAAACGTGATTTCGATGGGAAAAGTGCAACTTGCCTGACAAAGAACAATGGTCGCGAAAGGGTCGTCGAGCAATCGCAATAAGTCAACAGCTCTTGCCCGACGAACTTTAAGTCTCAGTCGGGCAAAAGTCTTATACCATGCCCGGCGAATAACGGCCTCTCATCGGGAAAAGTGTAAAAAATACGGCGACATTCCACCGAATTCAGCTACTGAAATTCGGCTGCTGTCCACCGAATTTGTTGTTATCTTGCCTGGCGAAAAGCGGTAATTCATCGGGCAAACCTTCAATTTTAGGGAAAAAAATTAAACTTTTTAATATTTTATATAATTAAAATAATAAAACGAATCAAATAAAATAAAAAAAAAAATTTCTAAAAATTAATGTTTTACATAATTAAAACTAAATTATAACGTGTTATATATCTAAATGTTAGGTGGCTAGTCGGGGTGCTGGTCGGAGTGGTTAGTGTCCTGGGCGCACTGCTGGTCTAATTAAAATAAATATATTTTTAAATGAATATAATTAAAATAATAAAACGAATCAAATAAAATTGAAAAAAATATTTCTAAAAAATTAATGTTTTACATAATTAAAACTAAATTACAACGTCCTATATGTCAAAATGTTCAGTGGCTAGTCGGGGTGCTAGTCGAAGTGGTCGGGGTCCTAGGCGGGCTGTTGGCTAGGATGTTGGGCTGGGTGCTAAAGCTGTAGAAGAGGAATATCCATCCCACGCCCATATATCGGTTCAAGCACCACATCGAGGGTGGCCTTGATTGTTGCATTTTCGGCCATGATGGTCACATTTTCGGCCTTGAAGCTCGCACATTCGATCAGGAGGTTCTCGAAGTTTGCCTGGAGCTCCGTGCACTATCGCATCTCCCACCCCTCGTATTATCTTCTCGAGGTGCCTACCCAGTTGTCACTCCAGGATCTCCACTGACCTGCCAGGATCCGGTAGCTGCTGCTCCAACGGGACCTCGGGTTGCTGCTGCGACAATTGAGCCTGTGCCTCCTGTATGTCTTGCTCCATCGTTGCTTGCAAATTCGAATAAATATTAATTAGAAATATAATTAAGGAAATTAAAAATTAACATTTAATATGCACAAAAGAAACTTACGTAAATAGTGTCAGTCGCGTGGTTGCCGGCCAGCGTAGAGTTGCCGCCAGACATCCACCTCCGGCCACATTGACCTGGTGTTTCGCCGGTCCTCCTGCCGGTGCGCATAAGATCGTGACCCCCTATGGTGGTTGAATTCCTTCTTCCCCCGATTTGCTGTGTTTGCGGTCAATTTTCGTTGTTCATTAGTAAAAACAATCATTATATATTCAAATGGAAAATTAAATAAAAAAATATAGAATTCAATTCGTTGGCCAGTACCAGATATGCAGGGTCCTCGAAATGGGTGGACAACAACAACCACCATTCGAACTGAGGTCCCACCTCCAGCTCGAATGGAGGATTTGAACGAGCTTCCTCCTAGCAAGTCCAACTTTTGTAGTACTTGTGGAGCTCGTACTTCCAGTCCGAGTACCGTTTCTACTAGTGAAAGGTCAGGTACTCATAAACGTCTAGGTCCTCCAGGTCGAACTCAAAATTGACATGCAATAAAATAATAAAGTTAGTAAAATATTAAGAAAATGAAAATAATGTTAAAAAAGGAAGAAACACCTACCGATAACTCAGACCAACAGTCACTGATCGCATCCGCGTGGAGCTTCTTGAAAGTATCCCCCATTATCCGGCACTCGGTACGAAGAATCGCGCCCATGTTATGTACCACCAGGTTGTGGATTTTTTGGGTCGCTTTCCGTAGATGAGGAAGGTATTCTACCCAGATCTTTGCCTTTGTTGTCCTGCGAATCCGCTGTGATGCCAAACCCTTGTTGATCCCACGCACGTTCACCGAAGTCTCTGCAAATACGACAAAAATTAGTACAAAATATGAGCAAAAAATAAAAACGGTTTTTGAACTAAACAAAATATTCAACTTACCCTGTGGGGATTACTCCGGCCTTAGTCTCTGGTTCGATTGATCCGGCGTCTTGTGAGGGTTGGGGGTTGGTGGCTTGTGAGGGCTAGGGGTCAGTACGTGGTCCCCCTCGTTTCTAGCTGTGGCGTCGACCGGTCGGTCGCACACCGGGTCACATCGACTGCGAGGTGTCGATCGGTCCCTGAGTGGACTCAGCCGCGAAGGCTAACGTGGCAGGGGTTGCCTCCTCATTCGCATGGTCATCAGCGGGCTCAGCACGGGGTTTGGTCTTGGATGTGATTAAGGAGCGTTGTGACATTTATAATAAGAAATTCAAAATAATTCAAATACTTTTAACCAACATATTTTAAATTTTAATAATAAATAAAAAACAAAAAGCAAAATTTTTTAATTTTAAATATTAAATTCTTAAAAAAAAAATAAAACCACCTAATTTTAATTTTTAATAATAAATTCACTAAAATTAAAATAAAATCACCTAATATTTTTTTTTAATTATAAATTCACAAAAATGAAGTAAACCCACATAATTTTAATTTTTAAATTTAAATTCACAAAAATGAAATGAAATTTCCTAATTTAAATTCTTGATGATAAATTCACAAAATTAAAATAAAATCAATACAAACCAAACTTGAACCTAAAATATACCAAAATTTCCTAAAATACTAAATCCAAACAAACTTAAACCTAAATTACTATATTCCAAATTCACAAAATTAAACCTAAATTCCAAAAATCAAGTCCAATAATTCATATCCAAAAATCATATCCACCAATCCATCCATCCAAATATCTAGCAATACCCAAACCAATTCATTACCAAATTAATACCCAAACCAACAATACATCAAGCTCCATGTTCCAAATTCCAAACATTAATTATCATCATGAATCAATTTCAAGTTCTAAATTTCAATTACTCATATAATCAATTAATCAATTAATCGTAGAGAGAGAGGGACTTACAGTGAGCGACTGAGAGAGAGGGAGTCCGAGAGAGAGAGAGGCGGTCGGAGAGACAGAGGCAGCAGCGGCCTTCGTAGTTGCGAGAGAGAGACGGTGAGTCTGAGGGAGATGGAGAGTGAGAGATGGAGAGTGCTTGAGAGTGAGAGGGAGAGTGCTTGAGAGTGAGAGAAGGGTGGCTGGGTTGCTGGTTTAGGGTTTTTTAGCTGAGTCTGAGTGTTCAGTCATTATTTATGCATCATTTTGATGTCACTTAGTACATCTCTTACATGTTTTTTGAATTATTTTGTGCCAATCATAGTAGAAAATGACTAATCTTGTGAAACTTGTGTAGTTTTGGAAAGATAGTTAAATTCCGAGAATAACGCAAAAATAATGGCTCAATTTGGAGTTATAATGAAGGAGATGCCTCAAGTGGAAGTTCAGGCCCTAGAAGGTCCAAAATCGGGTCCTGGCGCATGCCAAGACAAGCCAAGAACCAAGCCCCAATCTGAGTCCCTGAGAGGTCCTACCAAGCCCCTGCTGTGCCAAGAAACGAGCCAAGTACATGTCCTTGACATGTCCTATGACATCCCAGCCGAGACCGAGGACATGCCCAAGACATGTCCCTGTAGCAGGACCTGTGCCAATTCTGAATCTCATGTGCCAAGCTACGCCACGCCACACTAGTAACAAGTTCCTGGTGCACCCCAAAAGCGGAGACCGAAACCAAGTCAAAGAAGCGTCCCTGGTCCCTCAACGACAAAGGCCTCTGCGCCATATTTCAGGCTTGGGAAGTTCAAAAGGGGCCATGCCCTAGAACACAATGGAACAAAGTGAGACACCACCCAGATTTGGAATTTACAACACCTATCTAGGTTATTACAATCATGTGTCTCGATTGAAAATGCCAATGACACATTCGTGTCCTATTTTGTCCTAAAGGAGTCCTAAGAGCCCTGATTTGAGCCAAATTGGGTCATCAACTTTTCTGCAAGTCTTTGAGCGGGACAAAGCCCAAAACCATGTTAGATATATCATACGGAAGTGCCTAGAGTTTTTGTCTCGATTATGTTAGCCAATGACATGTTGAAGTTCTTGGAGGTCCAATTTGAGGTCCTAGGAGCCCAGAATCTAGCCCAGATGTGTTCAAAGTACTTAGGGTTGGACATGCCCAGCCCTTGACATCCCAGCAACCTCCAGAAGACTCCAGAATCTGCCTTGGCATGTAAGAAAGCTCAGAAGATTTCATCTCAAGTCCTTGCCGCAAGTTCCTAGTCCAAGTCCAAAAAGCATTACCTTTTTGGAGTCCTTTTTCATGCCTAACTAGGATAGGAGTTTTGAGTTAGTTTTTGAGTAGGATTTTGTCCTAGATTGTCTCCTACATTGTAGAGGTTTAGAGGCCTATTTAAAGGACCTTAAGGTTCGCGGGTGAGGACCTCTAGACATCCTAGCCGCAATAGACATTGTAATTCAGCTTTTCAATTCCAACACTTAAGTTTTCTACTTGTGAGAGAGTTGTGCATGAGCAGTGTAGGAACAAGCCTTGGCGTGGACTTCTGCTGTGCTTCATCCTCAATAATCTCCTTTGTATCTTTACCTTTATTGCTTTTACATTATGAATTCAATTATGTTTGTTTCAGTTTCAATCATGCGTGAGTAGTATTTTTTAGAATTAGGGCTGCTTGAAGCCCTATCCATTTTAGTTCGTTAATCAGATTTTGGCTCTTGATTTTGATTGCTATGCATGCTGAATAATTCTGATTACTGCTTAAACTACCATTCTGTTATGTTTATAAGATTAGCTACCTTGTTTGCGTAAATTATTGATGGAATTGCTTGAGTGACCTTCATATCATCCTGTAATTCATTAGCATAAAGAGGTTAAGGGTTAGAAACAATCTTGTAATCGGAATTCATGACAACCTAGGATTACATGCCACTTTTCTAGGCTGGTGTGGTGTCATTAAATTCTCTTAGTACTTCATGCGTCATCATAACTGGTAGGTGATAGACGTTCTAGGCATATGCCCTGTTTAGGACATGCTAAGTAAGAGATAATGATATATGTTTAGTGTACCAACGCCAAGACCTAGGCATGGGCACCTAATTAAGAAGTTACGCAGTAATTAGGTCAAGAAAATCTGGTTAAGAACTATAATTGGTTATGATGCATAGTGGGCCTTAATTCGCCTTAGTTAATAACTTAAAGTAATCATCTTTGTTGCATTGTTATTTTCTACACTTACTTTATTTATCTTTGATTTCCAATTTCAAAAGCATCACAACACCCCACCAAATGAGCAATATTGTGGTGACTAGACTACACTATGAATCTATGATGTAATTAATATTCATATCAATCCTTTCATCTTTCATCTTTGATCTATATGTTTGCATCAACTTAGTTGTCCAATTTGAGTAAGGAGATAAGACAAGATTAATTGAAACATAGAAACTTAAAAACATCAAAACATAATATAATAGATTACTTGAAACATTTAAAACATCAAATTTTATTGATTTTAAGATTGGATATTACATATGTAAATGAAGTAATTTATTTACTCAGTGTCAGATTCGCTCTCCCCCTCCCAATCACGCTCGCCATCCTAGATGTCCACAATACTTGTTTCCTCATAATCACTTTTAATTGGTTCTAAGTCCCCGAGATTAATGAAAATCCCATCAATCGCAATTGGTGGGATGATGTGGTTGATCCATACTCCATCCACATTTAGGGTGGATGCTGAGGAATCCACTTGGTAAACATTTTGGTCATCTTCCATTTCCCCATCTACTTCATGGTATCGGTCATCCAAGTCTCAAATATTTCTATGATTTAGCATCTCAGCTACTCTCCAACCAGGACCAGCTTTTGGATCATTTACATAGAAGACTTGTTTTGCCGGACAAGCGAGGATGTAGGGATCACTCTCAAACCACCGAGTGTTTGTATTGATAGAGGTACATAAATGATATTTAATGACCCTGCTCGAGATATTTGGGTTCGTATCAAACTAATGACACTTGAACAAAACGACTTCCTTGGGGTCTGCGTATAACACCTGAACCACACTTAACAATCTGCCATAGAACCCCGTATCAGCATTTTCTCCCTCCCTCAGCACGAAGACCCCGCTGTTGTGAGTAGACAATTTTTTGTCTCGTTCTGTGCACACGAACTTAACTCCGTTAACGTGACAACCAACATACGTTTCTCCTTGAAATGGGCCCATCTTTCAGCTGTGCCATTTGGTAAGATACACAGAAGAAATAAAATTGGTAAACTTAAAAACACTTTAAGAAAGTTGCAAATGAAATATTTGACTTACATGGTGGGAAAACCAACTTGGAAACAGTTGTTGGTCCATTTCTTCCCAATGCAAAGGTATTGGGCCTTCATCAACGCCTCGTGCTGCTCGTGGAAGGGCAAGACTTCGTCACAGTTGTTCAGTATGAACCAATGAGCCACCTCCATGTTGATATTGGTGAACGACTGTGACACTAGACCAGCGCCGAATGGTCGTGCTGGTTGGGCAAATACAGATAGGTTCTTGGGACGTTCACCACTATCGTCGTTACATGAGGCCCTATTAAAGGAATTTCAACATTCTGAAGGTACATTGCACAAAATGTCAGTGAATCCTTTGCAATGTATGCCTCCACTATAGAGCCTTCGAGACGTGTCTTGTTGCGGACGTATCGCTTGTATCTACCTAACATTCTACTAGGAAATATACATTATGATAGTTCATATATATTAACAGGATAGTAAGGAAATAGTACCAAAATCAGGAAGAAGCTCGATTGGGTACATCCAATGATAATGCACCGGGCCAGCTAGCTTTGCCTCATCCGGCAGATGTATTAGTAGGTGCACCATTATATCAAAGAATTCCTGCAGATATATTTTCTCTAGCCGGCACATGATGTAGACAATATCCTTCTTAATTGCTCCGAGGTCCGCCTTTACGAACGATTTGGTGCATAGGATCTGGAAGAACTGAGACCTATAAATTATCGTCTCAGCAACACCAAGCTCCAAGTAGGGCCGAATACCAATCAGAATGAGCCGTTGTAGCAAAACACGATAGTCATGGCTCTTCAGACTAGACATGGTGCCACCGTCTGTGCTAACGTTTTGGGATATGTTGCCGGCATACCCATCAGGAAATTTCACACTCTGCAACCATTTCAAGAATTTTTTCTTATTCTCCAACATAAATATATAACTTGCATGAGCCATTATGTATTTGCCATTGACGACATTTGGCCATAAATAAGGCCGAATCCCCATTTCTTCCACACCCAGACGGGTATTTTTTGTGTCCTTTGACTTGCCTTCGATGGGTAAAGTCATTCCCACAACACTTTCGGCAAAATTCTTCTCAATGTGCATAGGATCCGCGATGTGTCTGATTTTCAATTTCGACTAGTACACCAAATAGAAGAATATGCTTTTCTTAGTCCAATTTTCTTGGTCCGCTAGTTTCGATCCTCGTGTGATGAAATCCTGGATACTGTTCAATTTGGACAATATCTATAACCGGACCTCTCCCTTGGTCGTGCCCGTCGCTTTTTTTTTCCATCAAATGAGTCAAATTGCGTACGCCACCGATGATCCCAGGGCACCCAAGTAGCATACCTTCGATGCGTGCTAAAAGGACATTGTGTTTGGTCCACATGTCTGGTATGCAGGATGACCCTAGGTGATCCACCCCGACAACATACCAAAAGCAGGAAAATCATTAATTGTCTACATTACGGCCGCTCGTAGAGTGAACATTTCTTCACAGTACTTGTCGTATGTTCAAACACCATTTTTGCAAAAATCCATGAGCTCATTATTCAATGGCCGCAAATAAATATAGATGGAATTACTCTGCGATTTGGGCCCTGGTACCAAAGTACTAAGGATTGTGAATTCTTTCTTCATGCATCTCCAAAGGGGCAAGTTGTACGGACCCATGACCACCGGCCAAGTGCTATAGGGCTTTGCAAAACCCCAAACGGATTAAAGTCGTCAATAGCAAGTCCTATTCTGACATTTCTTGGCTCGACAGCAAACTCATGATATATCTTATCAAATTCCTTCCAAGCCTCTCCATCGGCCGGATGCCTCCGTACATCATCATCAATGCGTTCATCCTTGTGCCACCTCATATCACGGGCTGTGTGGGTTGACATGTAAAATCTTTGTAACCTTGGCTTCAGTGGGAAATAACATAACTCCTTGTTCAGAATCTTGTTCTTTCGAAAACTAGGCTCATTGCAAACGGGAGATTTGTCAAGCTGCTGGAATTCACTGTAAAATAACGCACAATTGTTCTTGCATGCATGAATCTTGACATACCCTAAACCGAGACCCTTGAACAACTTCTTTGAGCTTTAATGATCTTTAGGAATATGGTTATCTTCAGGGTGCATTCAGATGATGATGTCCATCATGTGATCAAAATGTTTATTTGTTTGATTATATTCAACTTTCATGTGCATCAACTCCACAACTGCCCCTAGAATCGAGAACGATTTACAACCGGGGTACAATTCGCGCTGAGTTTCTTACAACAATCTCTTGTAATGTTGCTCAGACTCTTCGATTTGAAACCTGGGCGCCTCATCATCCATATCAACCGACGCGGGAGGAAAAGCATTGGTCAATATGTCAAAGACTTGGTCATCATCACATCGCCCATCCAAAACACTTTCATCCCCACGGGACCCGGGATTCGAAGAAGTGATGTTGTAAATATTTGTTCACTTTGATAGATCCAATTAGTATAGTTGTGTACGATCCCATTCCATTCCAGATGATTTCGGACATTAGTCAACGTCCCCCAATTGCAGTTGTTACATTTTTGGCATGGACACCTAATACGTCCACTATTACTATAGTGACTATGTGCAAAGACAATGAAGTTGTCGATCCCATCCAAATACTCATCAGAACCTCTATCTTCCATTTACATCCACCCTTTGTCCATTGTGTCTGGTTTCACAAAATACAGTCAACATAAGTAATTGAGTTAACATCGTCCCGTAATTAGAACAAGTTAATATTAAAAGCCGCTCATCTCCATATGCCTCTGGTGATTTGGCCCTATCCCATAAAAGAGGGCACGTTTTGTGCTGTGTATTTTGCGACCTACGAGGCTAAGTTTCGATCGAGGGAAATTTTGGCAGCATCCCCTTACAGTTCCCCAAATGTACGACGTAGAAATTATAAATAAATATCTAGTATACATTTGGAGAACATTCAGGAGATACAAACCGAAATTCCCACGATCGAACTCTAGCCTCATAGATCGCAAACTACACAACACATAGTTGCGCACCCCTAAACTGTCCGAATAAATGGGCAATTCAAGAGTAAGTCAATCAACCCGATTCACTGACTCTCAAACGAGTTTAAGGTTTTTCATTGAATTTAATTATACGAAGTTAATCAACCCGATTAACTTCGCATAAACGGTTATGAAATATCAACATATTTCACTCCGTCGGAACTAACTAAAGCTTTATAGAAAATGGTGTTTGAGAGAGAAAGAGGGAGAAATTGGTAGTGAAAATGGTGATGAGATGATGGTTGATGATGTTATAAAGTTAGAGAGAGAGAGAGAGAGAGAGAAAAGCAGTGAGCTGAAGCAGAGAAGGAAAGAAAAGCAGAGGGGCGGCGTTGTCGCACTTAATGTGTATTTAAACCTTTGTCCGACAAAGCTATTCGTCGGGCAACATTTATTGATTTCGTCGCCGTCTTGTTTGATAGATACTTTCAAGCGGTCAACGCTCAAATTTCGTAGAGTTTTCCCTACAAATTGAAATTTCGTCGGGCCAAGTTGTTCGCAAACTTTACCCGACGAAGTTGTACATTCGTTGGGCAAGATGAACCAAAAAAAAAAAAAACCAGGGACATGCATGTTGTTGGAAGGGTACTATTTGGTTTGGAACTGGTTGGAAAATTTTGTTTGAGTTTTCCTTTTCAATTTTCAAATCAACAGACCAAGTTCTCCTATCCAAAACCTGAAGCCCAACGTCACTAGAATTGCATGGTATCAATTCTGGAGACATTGTGCTTCGAGTTTTGGATGGGACTTGGTATGTTGATTTGAAAATTGAAAAGGGAAAGCTAAAAGAAGTTTTTTCAACCTTTTCCAAACCAAATTTCACCCTTCCGGCCACATGCCTATCCCTTGTCCTTTTCTTCTAGTTTTTCGGCAAATGGACAGGGTCGATCTTGAGATTGATTTGAGAATGCTTGAAGGATGGTTTGAGAATGCTCATTCCATCCACTTTATATAGGAAAATTTCCATATCAAATTTCGATACGAAATTAATTTCCATATCAAATTTCCATACGAAATTAATTTCAATATCAAATTTCCATACAAAATTAATTTCATATCAAATAAATGTCATATATCAAATTTCCATACCTGGTCAACGGGCAAGCCTAGCCCGACGAACATAAGCTTTTAGCGACGAATGTGTTCGTCGGGCAAGGTTTTGAAATTACGCGCCAAAAGCTTGCCTGTCGAAAACATCCCGCCCTACCAAGCTTTTCGTCGGGCAAAGTTAACAAAATTACGCGGCAAATTTCTTTGTTTAGTGCCAAAACCTTGCCCCACGCAGGAAGCTTGCCCTACCCAGACATCTTTCTAGCAAAGTTAACAAAATTATGCGGAAATTTTTTTTGTTTCGCGCCAAAATCTTGCGTCTTGAACGTAGCTTGCCCTACAAATTGCTTCATCGGGCTAGAGTGGACAACATTTTGCCCGTCGAACAGTTTTTTTCGTCGGGCAAAGTCCCTTTAGGCGGCGAATTTTGCGTCGTCGTGCAAATTTTGGTCGGGCAAGATCTGATTTCTTGTAATGTGTAAATCTAATGCTATATAGTCAATTTTTTGTTTTTGTTTTGTTTAGGACTTGAATTTTTTTGATAGAAGGATGTAAAATTTCATAAACAAAATATTTAACATTGGTAATGAAAGACTTTATCTTATCCGATCATCATAGATTCATAATATTCCATAAATACACACAGATATTTAAAATTTATTAGACTTATGCATCCACATACGCGTGTGTAAGTTAATTATTTTAATTTTAAATTTATTATTTATAATTTTTAAGAAATAAAGAGAACGAAAATAAATTCAAAAATTATAAATATAAATAAAAAAATGAGTGCTGAAGTAACTACATACATACTTCTCCACTAAAATGTTTATTTATTTATTTTTAATTTAAATATTTAATTTTACTATTAATTATATCCATATGTATTAAATGTAAAAATTATTAATTTGTGGGCTTTGTCAAAAAAATTTGGTACAGCCTTTTATCCTCTCGACTTTTTAATATTAGAGATAGCTATTGACTTAGACAAATGAGGTTTACGTGTGATTAACATGGACCTTCATTATTATATCTTATTGTACGTAAAGTTAGCACAGCACCACGACTTACACAACATTGTTATTTAGACATTATTTATTGGCAACTTTGTTGATAAACTCTGCGGTACGGTGGAGGCCGGTGACACCACCACGGAACCTATATCCAACCGGCGGCGTGGTGGCGTCGTGGTTTTTTACTGCAGAGATGCATGTGTGCCATTATATGGTATTTTAATCATGGATGTGGCATTTCGTACGAATTCGCTGACTGGGGGTATAAGTGATCCGACAGGTGGAAGGCCAGGAACATTTGGCAAATCTGATGCCGGTGTTTGTAGCAGATGACGAACTGCCATGCTAACATCCATATTCATGCTCAAAAAGGTGAAAACAAAAATGAACCCTACGAGGAAGCCGTTGGATGATGATTCCATGTCTAATAATGGAAATTCAAACCACGAAATTATGATCTCATACCTTGGTTCTAATAATATATATATATAGAGAGGTGGAATTCACGTAATTTTTAGGTGTAACTTGACTATCACACATTCACGCACTGTTATATTTCCTTTATATTGTAATATATTTTTTTTTTATCTAAATGAAAATTTCATTGATAATTTGAAGGAATACACTTGAGTGGGTTGTAGGGACCGTACATGGGGCCTCATTAAAACCCTCACCATAAAATCCAGCTAACCCGGAATAAATCCAAAGAGAGAAAAAGAGTACTCCCCACAAATAAGAAGAAAAAACAGATACATTAGTCCTCCAAATCTCGCTCAAGAAGAGGTTGGAGCCAAGGTGGTGCAGGAGGCACCCATTACCCAAGCAGTTATAATCTGAGTTCTGAGCCCTTTCGTGAGCTAAACAATGAGCCACACCATTAGCTGTCCTTGAGCTAAACAATGAGCCACACCATTAGCTGTCCTTGGAGTATGAACCAAAAGATCCCACGACATCTGTATTGCTTTCATGAGAGACTCAACCTCACGGGCTAGGAGCCCTATATTATAATACATTTATTTAGTCTTTATTACTAATCTCCTGTGAAGTATAATTATTAAGATAATTACTTGTGAAATTTGAGAAAAAAAAAATAAGTGAAGGGAGAAAAGAAGAAAATAATCGGAAATTAAATCTCATGTTATATTGTGAATTACTATTTTATCAGTATTATATACATTTTTTTTAAGATCCACTTCGTAAAATCCTCAACTTTTTTTTAAGTTGGTCGACAAACTTTTCAAACATTTCAAATAAGAACTCAACTTGTTTAAAAATTTACATAAGTTAGTGTCCAGTTAATTTAACCTTATATATATATATATATATAATCTACTCGGCAACAATGCATGTGTACGACTTCTTAAGCTTATTTGGACTATAAATCAATAAAAATAAGTTATCATAAATCCCCAAAAGATTGTTATATATATATATATATATATATATATATATATATATATATATATATATGGCACTTCAAACTTGTAAAAATATAAGGGAAAATTATACTTGAAAGAGTGGAAGATGACGGTTGCCAACAATATAGTTCGATGATATAATAATGACGTATGTATGTGTTAGGGATCCATCATTACCAAGTAGATATTTAACTGTTGAATTAATAAGAGCTCAATGAACGTAAATATTCAAATAGATAGGGTACTTCTTTTAAATGTTTGAAAAGGTTGAGATCAACTTAGAATTACCAACAAAGATTGGGGGGTTTTCAGCCGTTGACCTTGTTCTAGGGCTGTTGAAAGATTAAAAAATCTACTTGTGTATTTTTTAAGTATTAACATGTTATGTTTTCTTACCCTGTTTTAGTTATTGATAGTATTTATGTTCTGCTGAATTGCAATTTCACTTTTAGTAGTGCTATACAATTAACCTCCCAATATTTTTTTTTTCACCCAGTATTGTGTTTCTCAATTCAGTTTTCCAACCTTAATGTTGACATAGACATGAAATGCTACCTTCTGTCACAGATAATATTAAAGTATGTTACAAATATTTAAGGAGAGAAAAATGAGGTTTAAAGTGAACCCATGTCAAAAAAACAAAATATATATTGTTCACACAATTGAATTCCAATAAATTTAGATTTAGCTTGATACCTATCAGCCAACTTTGCATGATAATGTATTTTTTTTTCTTAGCATGGGAATTCTTTATGGTATGTTTGGACGAGAAACTTCAAAATTTCAAGAGTTTTAAACTATATAAGTAATCAATGCATTATAAGTAAGGGGGAACGGGCGAACATGCACCACATGCATGAGCATTGCAAAACCACTAAACAAGGGATTTCCAAAGTAACACATATCATGGCGTACTTATAAATCCCATCTAAATGTCTTGCATCTAATCATTTGTAAATTCCTTATTATTTTGAAGTTCCTCATTTTTAACTAATTTTGCCTAAATTCTAGGAACTTTGAAGTTCCTCATCCAAACAAACCATTAAGGTAAATACACGTTGGAATCACCATTGTTAGGTAAAATTTCGGGAAGAGTAGCACAACAACTCACTACCACATCCTCCAACTAAAATGTAGGTATGAACCCAAGGAAAATCGACTCTCGGAAAGACTAGTACATAAACTCATTGTCACAAACTAGTACATAAAGAGTATCATAGTAATCCACTACCACAGACTACCACAGACTACCACTTAATTATTGGTTTGATTCCAAGAGCAATCAAGCCCACAACTTGTGAAATAATGCACAACTGTAAGCTCATCTTAACCACGGGGCTAACCAAAGATAGGTTTTGCCTAATGATGTTTGAAGCAAATTGCATGCTTCATTTATATGTCAACACCATTTCGTAAATACATTGGGTGCTTAGAATTTAAAAATCTGCATTATCTAATTCTGTATTGTATACATATTTACATTGAGATCTAGCAAATACAACCACCAGTGAATAAAAAGTTATAATTTAGTTTCTGGCGAAATTAGAAAAAACAGTAGATATAAATATATAATGTCACAATAATTAAGGTATTTCTTTTTACCAAACAATCAAAAGATTTTATTAATAATGAACAGATACACCAGCTTAAGCTGCTAAAGTATCAAATAGCCAATCAGTTCCCAATTCATCCCAGCAGTAGTACCCCCTACTCGATTGACATAAGCAGCAACAAGTGCGCTGCTTGGTTTGCTTGTCTAGGAGTATGCAAGAACCGTACACTTCCCAGTTGTCTAACTATCTTTCTCACCTCAAATATGATACCTGCCCTGCTGCACAGGGACTGCTTCCATTTAGCATGTTAATGACGACATAGCGTCAGATTCGACTTCATTGCAGTTGTGGCATTCCTTCAAGCAATGGCAGTGGGCACTGCGAATAGCTTCAGCCTCAGTCATAAGGCTCGACTGCAGCCACAATCTTCCCTACCCCTTGCGGACACCAAGCATCTATACTAGTCTCTATGCACCCTACCTGCACCTCCACGCGACATCTACGCACTCCAAGAGCCGCGTCACAATTGACCTTAACCACCCCATTGCTGGTTTTATCCATTGAACATCAGCAGCTGCAGTTTGGTACTCAGGTGGGCATGGTTTCCCATTGTGGCATTGCAGCGGTATGGTACTTAGTTCCCTGAATTTGCTTACTTGTTTCAATAGTAGACCAATAGCTTCATCAGGCCTTGGAACAAAGCCTTCAAATACTGTTTGATTTCTACACTTCCATATTCTCCATAGCCTAAAGGTAAGAGTCTGCAGAAGCTCCTCCCTATGAGGTATCCGGCTGTATTTCTCGCATAATTCCTTTCATACACTTCCAGCATAAGAGGACTCCCATACCAAAAAACCCGTGTGTTCAGTCATTATTTCATACATCATTTTGATGTCATTTGGAGCCCTTTTACTTGTCTTTTGAATAATTACGTGTCATCCACAGTAGAAAATGTTCAATTCTTGTGAGGCATGTGTAGATTTGGAAAGATAGGGTCATTCTGAGAAAAATGCAAAAAAAATGGCTCAATTTGGAGTTGAAACGAATGAGATGTCCCAACTTCACTATCGGGTCCAACTGGTGTCCAAAACCGATTCCTAGCACCTCAGGATGTGCCTAGGTGCCTACCAAGGGCCTGTTCCAAGTACTGCTAAACAGGCACTGGACATGTCCTTGACATGCTCAAGTGAGGCCCTACACCGAGGTCCTTGAAGTGCCCTTCAGACATCCCAACTGAGCCCAGGATGCATCCCTAGCGTGTTCTTTAGAGATCTCATCAGAGTCCCAGCCGTGTCCCTTGACACGTACCAAGTACCATAGTTCGTGTCCCTCAGACATGCCAGACATGTCCTGAGACAAGTGAAATTGAGTCAAAACTTGTCATCACCTAGACAACGATGGAACCAAGTGAGACAGAGACCAGACTTGAGTTTCAACCCATGTTTCCAAGCCAATGCTATGCAAGAGATAGCTAAGAACTAATCAGGACTCGTCCATGGCCTATTGTGCCCTAAAAGACATGTCATGGATGTGATGATTTGTGCTAGATAGGGCCTTTGAACTTTCTATAACCTTTCGATCAGGCCAAATCCCAGAATCAAGCCTTATACATTATTTGGAAGTGATAGAAGTGGAGTGTGCTAGCTGGATATGTCCAAGACCCACCTAGGGCTCGTTGTGCCCAATTTGGAGGCCCTAGGACCCCAAATATAGGTCTGCCATACCAAGAATGTCCAAGAATTGTCCATCCTATTCCTTACTGTCCAAGATATGTTCAGAAGCTTCCAAGATCTTGTATTGCCAAACAAGGAATCCTAGAGCCACTTGGAGAAGCCTTGCCGTGCCTAGGAGTTGCTTGCCGCCCAAGTTTTGTCCTAATTCTTTGGACTTTGTCCCTGCCAAGCTAGGAAAAGTGTTATAAGGTTATTTAGTCCATTGTTTTTAGTTTTAATTCCTAGATTTTAGGGGAACCCTAGGGACTATTTAAGCTAATCTTTAACGCAAGATTAGTGTTCCCCACCTTGGCCGCATAGAGTTAATTTTTAGTTTTTCGGAGAACCAAATTTTTAGACAAATTTTTGAGTATGGAGAAGTTGGAACATAGAACCCTTGAAGCTGTTGCCGTGAGCCAGTTCATTCCTCAGCGCCAAGCTTTGTGTTTTGTTTCTTCTCCCTTGTCTCATCCTTTATTTTTGTAATATGGAATTCTTTTATTGTTTTGTTTAATACAACGTGTGAGTAGTTTTTCACAGGATTAGGAATGCTTGAAGCCCTAGCCATGTAGTTTTTTAATCTGGTTTTGGCCCTTGATTTATATTGTTTTGAATGCTGAATATAGTTTGGATTATTGTGCATAATGATCTTAGTTTATGTTTATGAGATTGATTACATTGGTTGCATATAACTATAGATGAATAATTGCTTGTTTGATTCATCTTCTAGTGATTGTTTGACACCGAGGATAGTGGCTTTACGTCTTACTTGTAATCCAACTCATGACAACCATGAGTATTAATCCTTCTCTAGGGGTAGTGTGATTACTTAAATTCTCTTTTGTAATTCATGCATTATCTTAATTAAGTTGATAGACGTTTTAAGTGCTCACATGGCTTAGAACATGCTAAGTAAGAAGGAAACAAATTATGTGGGGCGGGCCTTAATCAGATCCTTGCATGGGTGTCATATTCAGATGTTTCTTAATAATTGAATCCTGGAAATCAAATTAGAGACTTAATTGGTTAGTGTGGATAGTTGGCCTTAATTCACCTTACTAATTAATCAATTCAAGATATTTTGAATGAAGGGGTGGTACGTTCATGGGAAGAGGCTTTTAAGGGGGAGAGGGTGGAATGAGCATTGGTGGAGGGGGATCACACAGAAAGTGAGGTCCCAATAGGAAAGAAACGCAAGCTGGAAGGCCCAGAGAGGTTGGGCAATAATGGCAGCAGTGTCACAAAGTTTGGAAACCCCATTCCATGGCCAAAGCAAACCACATAGGTGCAGTCTGTGCCCCATGGAAACGTAGACAGCAGGTACCTTCAGGCTTGCCAATAGCCAATGATGATTTCAGGGTTGCTACTGTTGGCCTATTTAAGACAAGCTTAAATGAAGTGGTTGGGCTGCCAAAACACGAGCAGGGGCGAAGATGTGGTTATCGGGTTGGGGGGAAGGTGACTACACCTGTCTGTCCACACAAGATAAACAGTTCTCTGCCAAAACAATCATCCTCATCTGTAGGTGGCAAGGAGAACAAGAAGAATCTCAGGCCTCGAAACTTAGGGGCAGCCGTGATGGACGCCGGTTCACGGGCCCATCACAAATCATGAGTTTACTATACTAAAATGTCCAAGGATTGGGTAATCAGAGGACATTCCGTACTCTGAAGTTTTTCTTCAAATCTAAAAAGCTGGGGGTTATCTTTTTAACGAAGACGAAGAAAATAGTTCAACAAATGGAGAGTGCCAAACGAAGTTTGGGAGTTGCAGGGGGTTACAGTGTAAACAGAGCAGGTCTTGGGGGAGGTTTAGTGTTGCTTTGGTCACATGGAGTTGACGTTACACTTTGTTCCTATATTAAATGACATGTTGACACTTGGATTCCTGGGTTAGGACATACTAGTTTTCGGTTCACCAGTTTCTACGTCAACCTGGAAACATACTTGAGGTCTCAATCATAGGAGCTGCAGATATGACTATATCAGGGGTATCTAGGCCTTGCATGGTTGGGGGAGACTTTAATGAAGTATTAGAATGTGTAGAATATAAGGGTTCACTGCAGACCTATGTTACATGTGAGAGATTTTGGCGATGCCCTCAATGAATGTGATCTTACAAGTTTGGGTTTAAAAGGTTACGAGTTTACATAGTCTAATAAATGGCAAGGGGATGGCAGCGTGAAACTACGACTTGACCGGGAAGTGGTGAACAGGGAACTACTGCAGATCTATCCTGATATGTTTACCTACCATATTAACTCCTATGTTTCTTATCATCTCCCCATACAGGTCAAGCTGAATTGGCTTTGGGGTGGAGGTTGCATGCTCAAAAGGTTTATGAGGAAATGTGGGTTGGCTCGGATGGTTGTGAGGAGATTATCAAAGAGGCTTGGAGCATGTAGGGCCCCCTTATGACCAAAATACAGCAGTGTGAATAGGGATTGAACAAATGGAATCATGACAGTTTTGGAAGACTGACAAGCCAAATTAACGTGACACATTGCAAACTGGGGGCCTTCGATCTTGGAACTGAATCTGCAGAGGTGTAGAATAGTCATAACGTGTTGTCCCGTGAGTTAAATACTTTGTTGGAAAAGGTGGAGATCTTATGGAGACAAAAAGTCCACATATCCTGGATGAAGCATGGTAGCCGAAATACCAAGTTCTTCTTTGCATATGCAAAACAGCGAGGCAGGAGGAATGCTATTAAGGTTCTTGATGCCAAAAACGGACCAACTTAGAATTGCCTCACTGAGCTCGCTATACTCTATGTCACCTTGGTCGACCCACTTGCATGGAACCTCGCACGATCATGTGCCGATCGGCTTGGAGGATGTCTGTGGCCGATCGAGTGCCACTCCAAGATGATTGTATGTCACCTTGGTCGGCCCGCATGTGCAGAACCTAGCACGATCATGTAGCCGATCGGCTTGGAGGATGTCCGTGGCCGATCAAGTACTACTCCAAGATGAGTGTATGTCACCTTGGTCGGCCCGCTTGCGCAGAACCTCGCACGATCATGTGGCTGATCGGCTTGGAGGATGTCCGTGGCCGATCGAGTGCCACTCCAAAATGAGTGTACGTCACCTTGGTCGGCCCGCTTGTGCAGAACCTCGCACGATCATGTGGCTGATCGGCTTGGAGGATGTCCGTGGCTGATCGAGTGCCACTCCAAGATGATTGTAAGTCACCTTGGACTGCCCGCTTGCGCGGAACCTTGCACGATCATGTGGCCGATTGGCTTGGAGGATGTCCGTGGCCAATCGAGTGCTACTCCAAGATGAGTGTATGTAACCTTGGCCGGCCTGCTTGCGTGGAACCTCGCACGATCATGTGGCCGATCAGCTTGGAGGATGATCGTGGCTGATCGAGTACTACTCCAAGATGAATGTATGTCACCTTGGTTGGCCCACTTGCGTGGAACCTCGCACGATCATGTGGCCGATCAGCTTGGAGGATGTCCGTGGCCGATCGAGTGCCACTCCAAGATGATTGTATGTCACCTTGGTCGGCCTGCTTGTGCGGAACCTCACACGATCATGTGGACAATTGGCTTGGAGGATGTCCGTGCCGATCGAGTGCCACTCCAAGATGATTGTGTCACCTTGGTCGGCCCGCTTGCGCGGAACCTCGCACGATCATGTGGCCGATCGGCTTGGAGGATGTCTGTGGCCGGTCGAGTGCCACTCCAAGATGATTGTATGTCACCTTGGTCGTCCCGCATGCGTGGAACCTCGCTCGATCATGTGGCCGATCGGCTTGGAGGATGTACGTGGCCGATCGAGTGCCACTCCAAGATGATTGTATGTCACCTTTGTCGACCCGCTTGCGCGGAACCTCGCATGATCATGTGGCCGATTGGCTTGGAGGATGTCTGTGGACGATCGAGTGCCACTCCAAGATGATTGTATGTCACCTTGGTCGGCCCGCTTACGCGGAACCTTGCACGATCATGTGGCCGATCAACTTGGAGGATGTCCGTGGCCAATCGAGTGCTACTCCAAGATTAGTGTATGCCACCTTGGTTGGCCCGCTTGCGTGGAACCTCGCACGATCATGTGGCCGATCAGCTTGGAGGATGTCCGTGGCCGATCGAGTGCTATTCCAAGATGAGTGTATGTCACCTTGGTTGGCCCGCTTGTGTGGAACCTCGCACGAACATGTGGTCGATCGTCTTGGAGGATGTCTGTGGCTGATCGAGTGCCACTCCAAGATGATTGTATGTCACCTTGGTCGGCCCGCTTGCGCGGAACCTTGCACAATCATGTGGCCGATCGGCTTGGAGGATGTCTGTGGCCAATCGAGAACCACTCTAAGATGATTGTATGTCACCTTGGTCGGCCTGGTTGCGCGGAACCTCGCACGATCATGTGGCCTATCGACTTGGATGATGTCCGTGGCCGATCGAGTGCCACTCCAAGATGATTGTATGTCACCTTGGTCGACCCGCTTGCGCGGAACCTCGCTCGATCATGTGGTCGATCGGCTTGGAAGATGTCCGTGGCCGATCGAGTGCCACTCCAGACTTCGAGATGAACCTCTGTCATGATGTGCGTTAAATGATATGGTATGATTGTTGTGCCACGCGTCGTGTAATAAATGCCTTGGGATTTGTGCGTGACCTTTCGACTGGCCGAATGGGTTCCTATAAGAGCTCGAATTCGTCCTGATCCGTCACTTTTTACTTTCGAGAGAACTTTTCGAAAATGTGAGGTGATTTCCAGCGATCCTTGACCCCTATTTAGGCGATTTCCGACGAGTGTTTTACGGTGGTGTTCTTGGTGGAAATCTTATAAACAAGGTATGGCATCCTTCTTCTGCTGTATTTTCAATTGAATGTGTGTTCTTTTGCATGAACTGGTGATGAACTTGATGCATGCTGTTTGTTAGATCGTCTGTATGTCAATAGTAGTTGTCATGTTCTTTCCCTTCTTAGAATTTGTCTGTATGTCTGTAGATGTCAAGTTCACTTTGTGATTCAGAAGGATCCGAGGATCGGTCCTGTTATGCGTTTGACGGTGAATCAGATTCTAGCTCAGCTAACTCTAATTCCTGGTTAAATGCGTTTGAATTGCCCTCGGGCTCCCCTCAGCCAAACCCTTTAGTAGAGCCAGAGGTGGATCCAAACGTAGATGGACCGATCCTTGAGGTGTCTCAAGGACTATCAGCCCAAGAGTTGCAAGATGAGCTTGAGAAAGCCTTCAAGTTCATTGATACCCGTTATGTCTCTGTTGGTGATGGGGCCGAGACCTCTAACGCCAAGGTGTCATCAATTGGACAAAGTGATATGTTGAAGTCACCGATCGATAAGGGTACGGCGGTGGCTTCAAGTTCAAAGTCCGTGGAAATGGCGTCAATTCCTAGGTCGATGGAAATTGACGTGGAAAAGGCCATGGAACTGGCAACAGTGGCCAACTCGCCCTATGAAGTTGATTGCAGGTAAGCACCCTGGATGAGTATGACTTTCTGGCTTACCGAAGGGTATTAAATTTTCTGGATTCTGTGAAGATGAGGCTTCTCGGGAGAATGGAGAGGCCAAGCAATCCGCCAGTTGGTTGGGCTACGTTTCATCCGAATAACTTTAGTAACGGGGTGGTGCTGCCTCTTTACCTGTGGCTGCAGAGGATGGCCGTGGAAGTGGGTGTTGCCCTCGGCCAGCTAAATCCCAACTGCTGGGTCATGTTGACTGGGGTATACACTCATTTCAGGTTATGCGGGAAAGGAGAGCCGACCTGGGGTCACGTATGCCATATGTATAAGTTTGTGAGGGACAAGACTGGCTGGGTGCATGTGGAGTCCAGGACGAAGCGGGAAAACGGGCCTTTCATTGAAGATATGCCGACCTCCCAGAAGGCCTGGAAACACAAGTTCGTGTTTGTGTCGGGGAATTAGGAGGGTGTCGAGTTGTCATTATTCACCGGATGCATGCCCCGCGTGTATCAATTGAAAGGTGGTGGCCGTAGGATAATCTTGTTTATCCTGTTTGTTCTTATTTTTTTTGTTAATAATATGGATGAACTGGGCTGACCCTTCCTATTTGTGCAGAGGTGTTTAAGTGGCCGAATGTCAGTAAGCAGGAGAAAGCCGATTGAGCAGAAGTTTTCTAGAAGCTTGACTTAGTGGAGAGGAGTAGGGATTACTTACGGCTGCATGGCCACCTTCTTCAAGTTGGTCTAATCTCCACTATGCGTAAGTGTTCCTCACCAGTATGTTGCACTAGTTTGTTTACGGTGGCTGATATGTTTACGTGTTGCAGCCAATCCGAACTTTGTGGTAGCTGCAGCCGAGCAACTTACAAAGAGGATGTCCAAGATTGCGGAGGCTTTGAAGAAAGCGGCCGAGACGAAGGCTAAGGCGGAGAAGGCCGGCACCTCCATGGGCAAGGGAGACTATCGAAAGCCGATCAGGACAAGGTCGATGGCCAAGGTCACGCTGCAGGTGGAAGATCGTGTGGCCGAGCAAGGCAGTCAAGAGGCCGTGGATACTATGACTGGAGAGCCTTTGGCCCAGCTATTTCAAAGTGCCTCGGGGTCAGGTCCCGTACGGCCGATAGATGCACTTGCGCCTTTCGCTAGTCGGCCTCATGTGGCTCTCCCCTATTGATCTGGACGCTAAGGCCGACGAACGATGCCGCATCATGGCCGAGGAGAGGATGAGGAAGGGGAAGAAGCGGAAGGAGTTGGCCTTCAAGGCTGAAGATGTGTTGCATCAAAAGAAGAAGCAAGGTCAGATTGAAGTCCTTGAGACCGCGCGCCAGATGGTTTGTCCCAATATCAGCTCTGACTTGGAGGGTCAAAGGGTTCCTAAGAAGATGAGGAAGCCGTATCTTGATGCTTCCCTTCGGTCCTATTTTTTGAAGACCGATGGGTAGCTAGATATGGTGAGGACTCAGGAGGCGGACGAGACGTGGAGGCAACTGTCGATGGCCTTCCATCCTTCTCAGTTGGATTTCATGAACACAGTTGTTTGTGGGTCTCAGTATGAGTTGGATGAGATCGCGGCCTTGAAGGCAAAGGACTTCGCTGATCGGTGCGACAAAACTATGCGAGCTGGGGCATATGTAAGTACTTTTCATTGTAACTTGTGTATTATTTTGTTATTGTTGTTCGGCCTCTTCTAAACATTTTTGTGTTTTTTTTTTTTTTTGCAGTTTCTTGGTGAGGTCTTCACCACCCTCCGACATGCCAGCCAGGCCAAGGAAAAGGTAGCCAAAGAGCATAAGGCATTGAAGTAGAAGATGGAAGCCGCGGCCGAGATAGAGAGGATGGCCGAGAGTTCGATTCAGGGCAGGGTTGATGCTGAGCTCAAGGCCAAGGAGTTGGAAAGGTAGCTGGTTGCTCAACGGGATGCCGCCGAAGCAAAAGTGGCCGAGCTGGAGACCAGAGTCTAGCAGGCAGAGTCGACTAATGTTATGCTGGCCGACCAGCTTGTCTCGGCCAAAAAGGTGGGTGCTAAAGAGTACAAGGCTTCCCCGACGCATTATCATGATCTGCAGCGGTTTGGGGCCAGGCTGGAGGATGGGTTGTTCAAGCGAATCCTTCTGGCTAACATCGGTCTTGGCATCCAATTCCCCTGGCTGAAGCATCCCCCACAGTTGGAAGATTATGTGGACGAAGATGGGAATGCGTGGCGGATGATGAGGAGGATGATGATGCCGATGGTCAAGCCGAGGTGCCGGGAGATGGCCCTGAAGAACAGGGGAATGCCCCTTAGTATTTGTAATTAATTTTGTATTAATTCATAGGTGCCGGGAGATGGCCCTGAAGATCAGGGGAATGCCCCTTAGTATTTGTAATTAATTTTGTATTAATTCATTGGTCGTATGGCCTTGTATTGAACGAGTGTTATTGTTTTTGTACTTATTTTTTCGTGGGACCGTGGGGTTTCACTTATGGATTTAAGTTATTATTTTTCTTCATCTGTGTTTGATTGTGGCTTGTGAATGATAAGGTTTACCTTAGCTCAGAGTAGGCTTAAATGTATGCGAAGTGGAGCTGTAATGGCCGATCGGTTGAGTGAGGTGTGGCCGTTTTAAAACAAATTTGATCGTAAGGTGGTCAAAAATGTGAAAGGCAGTTCTAAGAGAAGCCAAGGCCATTTTAGCAATGAGGTTTGCCTCATGGTGAATTAGGGTCGATTGCGTTTATGAAATGGAAGATTGTTAGGGATGAGAAGTAAGAGGGATTGCCTTATTGTAAATACATTCATTAATAATGTGACTGGGTATGCCAGGAATGTTTACAAAAAATTCGGCCACTGGCCGAACAAGTTTGAGGGCGTGGGCCTGTTTTACTTTTAGTAGAATTTTAGATGGTCCACATTCCATGGATGTGGGAGTTTCTTGCCTTTCGAGTCTTGGAGTTCATAGCACTACAAGAAAATCGTTGTTGGCCGACTAGATTTTGCCCGACGAAGATTATCTCGCGGGGTAAGTACAAGTTGCCCGACGGAAACGCATACTCGTCGGGTAACCGGTTGGCAGGAAGACCATGCCGTTGGCGAGCAATATTAGAAAGTGTTACTCGACGATTTTTTCCCACCGTCGGGTAACATTATATGTAACGACGACTAATCGCCGTCGAGTAACACTGGGTGTTGACCCTAGGTTGTCCGACCAATCATTAAATATTGCCCTGCGAATTAGGTTCGTCGGGCAACAGTCTAAACACGCTAAATACCCGAGACTCTCTTTTCTTCTTCTTCATCTTCCTCCTCTCTGCTTCTCATCCGTTCTCTCTGCTCTCTCTCTCTCCCTCTCACTCACTCGCTCTCTTTCTCTACCTATTATTATCATCTCATCACCATTTTCACTACCAATTAAATCCTTTTTTTCTATCAATCACCAAATATCAAATATTAATGTATGAAAATTTTATTTTTTTTTATTTTGAAATTTTGATTTTTGATTAGGAATTAATTATGGTTTGTGTTGTAGGAATTTTGTGGTTGATTTGAAGGAATACTTATAAAAAGGTATGTGTGTTTACCTCTCAATTTAATTTTGTTAAGAATGTTGGATATAATTATGTTAGGAAATTTTGTATTTATTGTGGAAAATGTGTAGAAATTGTTTAGAATTTGTGGAAATTAGAAAATTTATTAGGAAAATATGAAAATAGAAAATATGTTATGAAATTAGGAAAATAGAAAATATGTTATCAAATTAGGAAAATAGAAAATATGTTATGAAATTTTTTTTTTTGTGCCAAGAAATTACTGATTGTATTAAAATCGAACAGAAACACCAGCATCAAATGCTACAGTATCAAACAACCACTCCGTACCCAGTTCATCTCAACAATGGTACCGACCTACTCTAGTAACATGAGCAGCAACTAAATGCGCCGCCTTGTTCGCCTGCCGAGGTGCATACACAAACTGGACACTCCGCAACTGCATACCACGGACATGGATCAAATAGAAAGCATTCCAACTCAGTCCCACCTGGGCTCTTTCCAGTCAGGGCCATAACAAGCCCCTCAAAATCAGATTCGATGACAACCCGCTCGTGTCCTTCCACCACACACTGAGAGAGCACACACTGCACCGCCTCGGCCTCAGCCGCCAAATTTGACTGTAGGCAAAGATTCCCTTGCCCCCTAGCAGACACCGGTCGACCATAACAGTCCCGGATAACCCAGCCAATACCGCCCTTCACAGTCAGACTGCTCCACGCCCCATCACAGTTAACTTTCAGGACCCCCATCCTTGGTTTCGTCCACCGAGGATCGGTTCCCTCCCGCCCTAGGTCCGGCGGCCTCGAGTGCGAGAACTGATCCCCCAAAGCCGGGGTCCCCAGCTCGCGATATTCAGTCACACCCTTCGTAAGGTGACCGATTGCCTCTTCAGGGGTTACAGTAGTACCATCAAACACGAGTTGGTTACGCCCTTTCCAAATCCGCCGGAGTCCAAAAGCAAGAGTCTGAAACAGCTCCTCACGGTGTGGAAGTGGTTGAAAAGTGGCAGTTAGGCGCTGCCAAATACCTGGGAAGTCTCCCCCTACCAAGCCACAGGCATTCAACATTAGGGGGCTACCAAACCAAAAAGCCTTCGCAAACGAGCACTGGAAAAAAAGATGGATCTCAGATTCCTCAGCGAGACAAACTGCTTGAGCTTCGGTGGAATCGTCATAGCCCAGATTTGGCTCCACTTAACTCCCTGACCGGAAGGGGCACTAAGCTCCCCTTCACCCCGTCACCCTAGCTCTCCCTTTCGCTGTAGGGGAAGCGCCACGCTATAGGCCGTTCTAACTGAATACGCCCCAGTCTTAGTGAAATGCCACAACAATCGGTCCCTCATCCCCCATCTGCTGAGAGGCAACCGTAAGATCACTTGGGCCTCCTCCACAGAGAAACACCGCATAATATCCTCCACCTTCCACCTATGTGTGTCATGGTGAATCAAATCATTAACATACGTGGGGATATCAGGATGAGAGGAGTGCACCTTAAATGTATACGGGGTAGGTAACCAAGGATCCTCTCGCGCCTTAACCAGCGTACCATCCCCAATTCCCCATCTCAAACCAGCCTTAAGGATTTTCCGCCCTTTTATGAGACCTTTCCACCCCCAGGAGGATCGGCATCCCTCAAAGGCCTCTAGGAAAGAACCCATTGGGTAATACTTCGCACACAATACCCGAGAGAGGAGCATGGCTGGGTTATGAACAATTTGCCACCCGATCTTTCCTAGCATTGCCAAATTAAAGCATTCCAGGTCGCGAAAACCCAGCCCTCCTACTTTCTTCACCCGAGACACGTTTTTCTAGGCCACCCAATGCACTCCCCTATTGCCATGCTGCTTCCCCCACCAATAGTTAGCAACCAGCCTCTCAATATCCCGGCTCACACTAACTAGCAGTTTAAAGCAGGACATGGCATAAATCGGCATTGCCATGGCCACTACCTTGATCATAATTTCCTTACCCGCCAAGGAGAGGAATTGCTCCGACCACCCTTGAATTCTACTGGCTATTCGGTTCCGCACCTCATCAAACAAAACCCGCTTGGACATCCTAAAATCTGCTTGGAGGCCCAGATATTTTCCGAACCCATCCCTAGCCGTAATTTGACATCTCTGGGACACCCGCCGCCTAAGGCGTTTAGGGTAGTTTCCTCCAAAGAATAGGGAGCTCTTCTCAAAATTTACCAGCTATCTGAAGGCCTCCATATAACACACAAGGACCCCCTTCACGACATCAATTTCCCTCTCAGTGGCGTGGCAGAACACCACCGCATCATCTGCAAAGAACAGGTGTGAGACCCGAAAGGCACATGACTCCACCAGCTGAAATCCATGTATTACACCCTCCTCCTCTCTTCGGCGGAACAAGGCCAAGAGCCCTTCCCCACACACAAGGAAAAGGAAAGGTGACATAGGATCCCCCTGCCGAAGTCCCCTACTAGGCAGCATATACCCTGTTTCCTCCCCATTCAGCAAGACACTATAAGATACCGATGCCATGCATTCACGGATCAGCTCACAAAATCAGTCTGCCACCCCCAATCCTTTAAGCATATCGATCACAAAGCTCCACTCTCTATCATAAGCCTTGGCTATATCTAGCTTCAACGCCAGTTCCTGATCCTCCCGAGGGCCATGATGTTTCATGGAGTGGAGAAACTCATGGACAACTAGAATATTATCCTGGATTTGCCTTCCCGACACAAAAGCAGACTGATTGATGCTAATGATCTTATCCATCACTACCTTTAAGCGATTCGTAAGGAGTTTAGAGATAACCTTATAAATGACATTGCAAAGAGCAATGGGCCTCAGTTGGGTCATCTTAGCTGGGCATTGCACACCTAAGCAGCCGACCAGTCTCCTAGGAATGGAACACCATATCACAAATATCCACCCCCCCCCCCCCCCCCGCACCACCACCTCCCAATATTTCTGGTAGAACCCACTAGTGAAACCATCCTGGCCTGGGACCTTTCTGGGGTTTATCTGGAACATGACTGCCTTCACTTTTTCCATAGAGATGGGAGCCAGCAGACCCACATTTTCCTCCCCCGTAACCCTCCTATCCATGCATCCTAAAATGGCCGGACTGGGTTGCGGCTGAGTAGAGGTAAACAACTGCTCAAAGTATTCCACCACAACTTGCTTCATCTGGGGGCCCTCTTTCACCCAACTCCCCATGCTGATTTTCCAAGCCTCGGAGCCGATTAAACCGTCGCCGCTAGACTGTGGAGGAGTGGAAGAATCTTCTATTTTTTTTCCCCCTCTTGTAGCCATTGTACCCTAGCCTTTTGCTTCCAATAACACTTCTCTTCCAGGACCAACCTTTTTAACTCCTGCTCCTTCCGGCGCACCCAGTCCCCATAAAAGGTGGGTTGTACATACGCCTGCCGGAGTTGCAACTGTACCTCCGTAATGAGGACGTTACTGTTTCGCTGGTTAGCCTTTCTCCAAGTAAGGAGCCCCGACCGCAGGCCCCTTAATTTTTCACACACTCGGAATGCCTTCGACCCTCGGCCCTTAACTTTCCAGCAGTCCTGCATCACCTGTCGGCACTCCAGCTCATTTCCCCATCTAGAATCAAACACAAACCGCTGCCTAGGCCGGCCCAACTGGGGAGTCAAAACTAGCATCAGCATGAGGTAGTCAGAGCCTTCCACCAGGAGGTGGTGGAGAGTCGTATCTGGATACTTCTCCACCCACTCCGCCGTGGCCATGGCACGGTCCAAATGAGCCTGTATGAAACCCGAAGCCCTCCTGTTCCTCCAAGTAAACGGGTGCCCATGATACCCCAAGTCAAGCAGTCGGTTATCCACCACAAATTCCCGAAAGGACCGCAAAGAATTTTCAGACCGAATCAGTCCACCCTCATTCTCAGCCCCCGACAGTACATCATTGAAATCACCCACCAGAAGGCAAGGGTCCCCATACTGTGCAACTCGGTACCCTAGCCTCCGCCACTGGTCCGCACGAATCCTGTCATCAGTATTTGCATAAACAGAAAATAATCTCCAAGTATACCCCGAAATGGTCTCTTTTATTAAAACTTCAATGAGAAACTCAGTAGATTTGACAAGCACTACCTGTTGATCATCCTTCCAAAACACACAAAGGCCCCACTCATCCCCCGGGGCTCAACCGCATGCATAAAAGGCATCTCCAACATCTTTTTTAAATAACAAAATCGACTACTATTGTTTTTCGTTTCGAGTAACACAATAATAGCAGGACGATGAAGCAAATTCTGCTCCACCAGGTTATGAACTGTCAGTGTACCACCAATACCCTGACAGTTCCAGCATAGGACAATCATGGCGACTGGGAAGAGGTGGAAGCTACACCCTTCACTCAAGAGACCCATTAAGGTCGGTCCTGACCACCTGAGAAACACTGACTTCCACTCCACCCTCCAGCCTCCTCCTCCAGACCACTCCATCTCTCAGCGATGGTGAGAGCCCCTCTACATCCATCACCAGCCGACGACGCTTGCCCTTCCCCCCACCACCTGTTCTACCACCCAGGATAATTGGCATAAGGTGGAACGGGTCCGATTGCTGAGATAATTGGACCCCGGGCCTGGTGCCGAGCTCCACCCCTCTGCCCGAGGCCAGCACTCCCTCAATGTCCTGACTGCCCTCCTCTTCAGTACCAGCCCCGGGAACCAAACTGTTCCTTTCTTCACTAACCTGCCCCGAGGGACCTTTCACGGATACAATCGGCCCCGACGTATCCCTCCCCCCCCCCCCCCCCCCCCCCCCCCTCACGCTGCTCCAGCGGCCCCTGCTGGCGGGCAGCTAGTCCCCCCCTCACACTCTCCTGCCTAGAACCGCCCGACACCACCTCCTTGAGGCGACCTCCTCCACCGATCAATCCTACATCATAAGCAGCCGCCAGGATTTTCGACCGCCTCTTTCCTCCTCATTCTGCTCGGCTATTTTCGTAGGCAGATCGGAGGCCACGCCATCCCCCCAGCCTAGTCCCCGACCTCCACAACCCCCCGGTTCCTTTCCACATCCGGCCCCCCGGACAACACTACGCAGGGGCCTTCCCCTAAGATCCATATCCGCCTCCAAACCACCAAACGCGAAGGCCCGCTCCTCCCCGTCACCAGCCCCCACAGAACCTGCACATCGCCGAGTATTGTGCCCCAAAGACCCACACACTAAACAGTACGTATGCAGCCTCTCATACTTAAACCTAATCCGTTGCTGTCCCTCTACCAGAAAATCCACAAACGTCCCACGCATCAAGGGATCATCCACTCACATCTGGACACGCATCCGGACAAACCGCCAAATATGTTATGAAATTAGGAAAATAGAAAATATGTTATGAAATTAGGAAAATAGAAAATATGTTAGGAAATTAGGAAATTTTGTTGTAAAATAGGAAAATTAAAAATATGTAATGAAATTAGAAAATATGTTTGGAAATTAGGAAAAATGTTAGGAAATTAGGGAAATATAAAATATGTTAGGAAATTAAAAAAATTTGTTAGAAAATAGGAAAATATAAAAAATATAATGAAATTATTGAAATCAGAAAATATGTTAGGAAAATAAGGAAATAGAAAATATGTTAGGAAATTATGAAATTAGAAAACATTTTAGGAAAATAGGAAAATAAAAAATATGTAATGAAATTATTAAAATTCGAAATTATGTTTGGAAATAAGAAAATATGTTAGGAAAATAGGGAAATAGAAAATATGTACGGAAATTATAAAATTTAAAACTTTGTTTTATGCATAATTTATATATGTTTGTATTTGTGAATTTGTTGTGATATTTTTTTTTAAAATGCTTTATTTAGTTCCGACGGAGTGAAATACGTTCATATTTCATAACCGTTTATGCGAAGTTAATCGAGTTGATTAACTTCGTATATTGAAATTCAATGAAAAACCTTATAACCGTTTGGAAGTCAGTGAATCAGATTGATTGACTGACTCTTGAATTTTCCATATATTCGGACAGCTTGGGGGTGCGCAACTATGTGTTGTGTAGTTGGCGGTCTACGAGGTTAGGTTTTGATTGTGGGAAATTCGGTTTGTATCCCCTCAATGTTCTCCAAATGCATACTAGATATTTGTTTATAATATCTACGTCGTGCATTTGGGGAACTGTAGGGAGATGCTGCCGAAATTTCCCTCGATTGGAACTTAGCCTCATAAGTCGTAAACTACACAGCACAAAACGTGCACTCTCGAATGGGATAGGGCCAAATCACCTGAGGCATAAGGAGAAGAGATGCTTTTGATTTTAACTTGTTCTATTTACGGGACAATATTAACTCAATTACTTACGTTGACTCTACGTTGTGAAAGTAGGCACAATGGACAGAGGGTGGATGCAAATGTTTGATAGATCTTCTGATCAGTATTTGGATAGGATCAATAGTTTCATTGCCTTTGGACGTAGTCATTGCAGTGATACAAGACAATCAGGTGTCCATGCCGTAAATGTAACAACTGCATTTGGATGCCGTTGAAGGAGGTCCAAACTCATCTGGAATGGAATGGGATCGTACACAACTACACTAATTTGATCTATCACGGTGAAGAAATATTTTCCGCATCGACATCTTCGGTTCCCGCAACCCGTCGTGACGAAAGTGATTTGGATCGACGATGTGATAATGATGAAGTCGTTGAGTTAATAACCGATGCTTTTCCTCCCGCATCAGATGATATTGAACATGATGCGCCAAGGTTGCAACCCGAAGACTCTGAGCTCCATTACGAGAGATTGTTGAAAGATGCTCAGCGCGAATTGTACCGCGGTTGTAAATCATTTTCGGTTCTAGGGGTAGTTGTGGAGTTGATGCACATGAAAGTTCAATATAATCAAACGTACAAGCATTTTGATCACATGTTGGACATCATCATCCGAATGCTCCCTGATGACAACTGTCTGCCAAAAGATCATTATAGCTCGAAGAAGTTGTTGAAGGGCCTTGGGTTAGGGTACATCAAGATCCATGCATGCAAGAACAACTGTGCATTGTTTCAAAAGAACAGGATTCCTAACAAGGTGTTGCGTTATTTTCCACTGAAGCCAAGGTTACAAAGATTCTACATGTCATCCCACACAGCAGTGATATAAGGTGGCATAAGGATGAACACATTGATGATGATGTACTGAGGCATCCGGCCGATGAAGAGGCTTGGAAGGAATTTGATAAAATGTATCCCGAGTTTGTTGCGGAGCCAAGAAATGTCAGATTAGGGCTTGCTACTGACAGGTTTAATCCGTTTGGGAGTTTTGAAAAGCCCTATAGCACTTGGCCGGTGGTTGTGGTTCTGTATAACTTGCCTCCTTGGAGATGCATGAAGAAAGAATTCACAATCCTCAGTACTTTGATACCGTGGCCCAAATCTCCGAGTAATTCCATCGATGTGTATTTGCGGTCGTTGATTGACGAGCTCATGGAACTGTGGGAGAATGGTGTCCGAACATACGACAAGTGCAGTGGAGAAATGTTCACCATACGAGCGGCTGTAATGTGGACAATTAATAATTTTCCTGATTATGGTATGTTGTCGGGATGGAGCACCAAGGGCTATCTTGCTTGCCCGACATGCGAACCAGACACAACGTCCATTTGACACACATCTAAAGTTTGCTACTTGGGTGAGAGAAGGTTTCTGCCCTGGGATCACCGATGGCGATTACAATCTGACTCATTTGATGGTAAATCAGAGTTAAGAGGCCGATCAAGGGAGAGGTCCGGTGATGAGATATTATCCATACTGAATAGTATATATGACTTCGTCACCCGAGGATCGAAATCTGCCGAACTGGAAAATTGGACGAAAAAATGCATATTCTTTCGGTTGCCATATTGGTCAAAGTTGAAACTCAGACACATCGCCGATCCTATGCACATCGAGAAGAATGTTGGTAAGAGTGTTGTTGGAACGACTTTACCCATTTAAGGCAAGTCAAAGGACACAAAAAAGACTCATCTGGGCATGAAAGAAATGGGGATTCGGCCTAATTTGTGGCCAAAAGTCGTCAATGGCAAATACATCATGGCTCATCCAAGTTATACATTTATGCCGGAAAATAAGAAAAAATTCCTGAAGTGGTTGTAGGGTGTGAAATTTCCCCATGGGTACGCCAGCAACATATCCCGAAATGTTAGCACGGACGGTGGGACCATTTCTGGTATGAAGAGCCATGACTATCATGTTTTGCTACAACGACTTATTCCGATTGGTATTCGACCCTTCTTGGAGGCTGGGGTTGTTGAGACGATAGTTTATTTGTCTCAATTCTTCCAGATACTATGTGCCAGGTCGTTGGTTAAGGCGGACCTTCAAGCAATTAACGAGGATATTGTGTACATCATGTGCCGGCTTGAGCAAATATATCCACCTGCATTCTTTGATGTAATGGTGCACCTACTAATACATCTGCCGGGTGAGGCAAAACTAGTTGGACCGGTTCATTATCGTTGGATGTACCCAATCGAGAGGTATAACTTATCCCTGCTATTTGATAATATTTCCTTACTATCATGTATATAAGTGAATCTTAATGTAAATTTCCTTGCAGAATGTTAGGTACGTGCAAGCGGTACATTCGGAACAAGACACGTCCCGAAGGCTCTATAGCCGAGGCGTACATTGCAAAGGAGGCACTGACATTTTGTGGAATGGACCTTCGAAATGTTGAAACTGCCTTTAATAGGGCGTCTGGTGGTCAACGTCCAGAGACCCTATATGTATTTGCCCAACCCGCACGACCATTCGGCACTGGTCCAATCTCGGAGCCGTTCATCAATAGCGACATGGAGGTGGCTCATTGGTTCATACTAAAAAACTGTGACAAAGTCTGGCCCTTCCACGAGCAGCACGAGGCGTTGATGAAGGTCCAATTTCCTTCTAATTGGGAAGAAATGGACAAACAACTGTTTCCACGTTGGTTTTCCGAGCATGTAAGTCAAATATTTTATTTCAAAATTTCTTAAATTTGTTTTAAGCTTACCTATTTCGTTTCTTGTGTGTATTTTACCAGATGACACAGCTAAAAAATGTCAACTCGCCAAATTTCAATAAAGAATTAATGCAACTGGCCATTGGCCCATTCCGAGGAGAAACGTACGCTCGTTGTCACGTTAACGGGGTTAAGTTCGTGTGCACGGAACGAGACGACAAGTTGTCTACGTAAAACAACGGGGACTTGGTGCCGGGGGAGGGGGAAAAAGCTGATACGGGTTTCTACGGCAAATTGTTAACAGTGGTTAAGGTGTTATACGTCAACCGGAAGGAAGTCATCTTGTTCAAGTGTCATTGGTTTGATACGAACCCAAGTATCCCAAGCAGTGTCATCAAAGATCAGTTATGTACATCTATAAACACAAACACCCAGTGGTTTGAGATTGATCCCTACATCCTCGCTAGCACGGCGAAACAAGTATTCTATGTGGATGATCCAAAAGCTGGTGGTGGTTGGAGAGTAGCTGAGATGGTGAATCATAGAAACATTTGGAACTTGGATGACCGATACCATGAAGAAGATGGGGAAATAGACGATGACCAAATCGTTTACCAGGTGGATTCATCGGCATCCACCCAAAATGTGGATGGAGTACGGAACAATGACAACATCCCACCAATTGCGATTGATGACATTTTTATTGATATGGGGGAACTAGAACAAATTGAAGGTGATTCGGATGAATCAAGTACTGTACACATATCAGATGACGAGCGTGATTGGGAGGGGGAAAGCGAATCCGAATGAAAGTTGTAAATTTTAAATTTCATTCATATATGTAATATCCATCTTCAAATCAATAAATTTGATTTATAAGTATGTTGTATGATTTAATAGTAAAAAATAGTTTTTTTACTTTCTTGAAGTGAGGAGACCATACATGCACTCCTCATTCATATTGACCAAATAAGAAACAACAATTTTTGATAAAAACAAATTGTCTATAAAATGTGCTTTGCTAATAATTTTATAAACAATTATTTACCCGATGAAATTTACGTTAATTTATAAACAATTATTTGCTTTTTATTATGTTGCCCGACGGGTATTAAAATATTACCCGACGGATCGAAACAATTGGTGTAACCCGACGGATACGTAACTATTACCCGACGGCTATATGCAACACTTGACCCGACGAACATGGTAAGGTTTGCCGGACGGATCACAACAATTGGTGTTACTCGACAGATATTTAACGGTTTACCCAACGACTGGCCTACGCTTGTAAATACTCGACGAATGTAAATGAATATTCGGCGGGTATGATTGAGCATAATTAATTTACATGTTTTTATTTAACAACTTTTTAAAATAACTTGAAAATTGAAACTGACCGATCTAACCGTCCACATTTATGGTAGCTATCCCTAGATCGCCTTCTAAAAAAACAACCCAATTTGGAAATCCCGGGATTAGGTAACGTGCGCGACGATTCAACAGTTACACAACGTTTATTCACGATCGGACGGCTTCAAATCCTCAAAACAACAAGATTTTCTGCGGGCGAGATCTAGGCATGTAAAACCACAAAGTGAACGGTTAGATCAGTCAAATTCAATCGTTTGAGTATCAATAGAACCAAAAATTCGCAACATGTATTGAAGTTTCCATCAAGAGTGTAAACTCCTTGGTCAATATGCTTGTTTTCCTATTTTCAAAAGCTTAAAAATTGAAATTGACCGATCTAACTGTCTACATTTATGGTAGGTATCCATAGATCGCCTACGCGAAAAATTATCCAATTTGGAAATCCCGGGATTAGGTAACGGTCCGCGACGATTCAACGGTTACAAAATGTTTCTTCACGATCGTACAACTTCAAATCCTCAAAACAACAAGATTTTCTACGGACGAGATCTAGGCACGTAAAACCAAAAAGTGAACAGTTAGATCGGACAAATTCAATCGTTTGAGTATCAATAGAACCAAAAATTTGCAACATGTATTGAAGTTTCCATCAAGAGTGTAAACTCCTTGGTCAATATGCTTGTTTTCCTATTTTCAAAAACTTAAAAATTGAAATTGACCGATCTAACCGTCTACATTTATGGTAGGTACCCATAGATCGCCTACGCGAAAAATTATCCAATTTGGAAATCCCGGGATTAGGTAACGGTGCGCGACGATTGATCGATTACACAATGTTTCTTCATGATCTGATGGCTTCAAATCCTCAAAACATCACGAAAATGATAGATGGGGCTTTAAGCATGTAAAACCAAAATTTGAACGGTCCCGATGTGGATTATTCTTTCGCTGGACCTGGTTTTCAGATTAATGCTAAAAAGGGATTGAGAAAAGTCATGCCCGACGCATACAGATATTCGTCCGGCCACTAACCGTCAGGCTACATTAGCAACGTCGTCGGGTAACGGTAATAAAACGAGGAGTTTTGAAAATTTTTGAGAAATCTCAAAATTCCCGCGTAGTGTAACCCGACGAATATTGGAGATGTTACCCGACGGGCTATCGACAGGTGATGTTACCCGACGATGTATTGGAATTATGCCCGACGTACACTGCACCATAATTTTTGCGAAATCTCAAAATTCTCGCGTAGTGTAACCCGACGAATGTTGGAGATGTTACCCGACGGGCTACCGACAGGTAATGTTACCCGACGACGGTTTTGAATTATGCCCGATGAACACTACACCTAAATTTAAGCATATTCTCAAAAGTCCCGCTGACGTGGTTACGCGACGGAGGCTGAAATTATTACCCGACGGATTTCCAACTGTTGGGCTTACCCGACGCATGTTGAAAATGTTACCCGATGGACACTGACAATTACAATGCACCTAAAATATTCGTGAAATCTCAATTTCACCGCCTAATATTGCCCGACGGATATGTTTAAATTAACCCGACGGATATGAAACATTTGGCCCGACGGATACCAAACATGTGACCCGACCGAGATAGTGAAGAGTTACCCGACGGATATGTAACGAGATACCCGACGAATGTTCACCGTTTGTTCATACCCAACAATTCATTAAATTGAAACGCGACATACGAGTTCGTTGGGCAATGTGTCAATTAGAGATATATCAGACGAGTCTTCTTCTTCTTCCTTCTTCATTTTCTGCAGATAACTCTGTTGCTCTCTATTTCTCTTCCTAATTTCCTCTCTGTTTCGTTCAAATTTAAGAACCACACCACCGTTTCTCCCTCTCCCTCCATCCGCCGCCCCAGCAGTTAAAGACGTCGCCTCTCTCTCAGCGAGCTTTGCCGGAGCCGTCGCTCCCCTCGCCGAACCAATCTCTCACCGAGTTCCTTGAAGGTCGAACTCATTGTCCTTCTCTCTCTAATGTTAATGTATATGTATTGGTTTATTGTTAAATTTGATTTGAGAAAATAATTTATGAAATTGGATATTGTTATTGTTAATGTTAATGTATATATATTTGTTATTGGTTTATTGTTATTGTTATTGTTATTGTTAATGTTAATGTATATATATTGGTTTATTGAACATTTTGATTTAAAAAAAGAAATTATGAAATTGGATATTGTTATTGTTAATTGTTATTGTTAATGTTAATGTATATATATTTTTTTATTGGTTTATTGTTAATGTTAAATAATTATTACTAAAAATAATTATTTACGTTTATTGGTATTATAAAATGTTTGTTAATTTTAAATGTGATTTTATTTTTATTTTTTGAATTTAATATTTAATATTAAAAATGTTTGGTTTTTTTAATTAATTAAATATATGTTGGTTCATATTTTATTAATTAATTTATATTTGTTATTGTAGATGTCGCATCGCAGCTTAATCACATCTAGGATCCCCCCCTCCCCTGATCCCGTTGATGATCATGCCCCGGAAGAGGCAACCCCTGACTCGGTTGCCTCAATAGCGGCGTCGGTTCATACACCGATGTCGGGCATCAGCGACCCGGTGCCCGATCGGCACGTCGACAACATAGCAAGAAACGGGGGGAACCCCGTACTGACCCCCAGCCCCCACAGGACGACGTCCCAGGAGACGAAACATGGCCTAATGTCAGCGCACTCCCTAAGGGTAAGTTAATTATTTTGTTTATTTAACCAATCGTTTTTATTTGTTACTAATTTTATTTACCAATTTTCATCGAATTTGCAGGTAGGTCGGTGAACGTGCGCGGGATAAACCGCGGTTTGACATCCCAGCGGATTTGCAGGATGACAAATACAAAGATACTGGTGGTGTACGTGCAGCGCCTCCGGTCTGCGCCGGTCAAAATTCGTAGCCTCCTGGTGCATGACATTGGTGCGATTCTTTGCACAAAGTCCCTGATGATGGGGGAGACTTTCCGAACCCAAACCCCCGAGGAGATCACGCGTTGATGGGGAGAGTTATCGGTATGTGTTTTTCCCATTTTTAACATTAATTTCATATTTTTTAATTATTTTACTAACTTTAATAATTGATTGTAGATCAATTTTGAGTTCGACTTGGACAACGTCGAGCTCAGTAGATTCCTGAGCCACCACTGGCAGTTACGGTACGCCGACTGGAAGTACGAGCTCCACAAGTACTTCTTGACTTGGCCTTCCCCAGAGGAATCTCTGGCAAATCCTCTGGAGGAGTTGGACGGGCCTAAACTTCCAGGGTGGTAGTGGTTGTGCGACCATTTCGTGTCCCCCACCTATATGGTACGTATTATCTATCTAATTAATTAAATTATTTAATTTTTATGTTATTTTCCATTTTAAAATCTAATTTTTGGTTTTATGAATAAATAGCGGAAATCGATTGCTAACAAATCAAATCGGGGAGTGAAGAAATTCAACCACCACGGGGGGTCGCGATCTTTATCGGACCGGCAGGAGGATCGGCGCAACGTCGGGTCGATGTTCCCGGAGGTGGATGCCTGGGGGCAAGTGTACACCGGACGGGGGGATCAAGAGGCTGATCGAATTCACGTAAGTTTATTTTTTGAATATTAAACATTATTTTTGAAATTGATAATTATATTTCTAATTAATAATTATTCGAATTTGTAGGACGCGATGCAGCAAGACGTCCAGCAGACACATGCTGAGCTCACCCAATAGCATCCGGATGTGCCGTTGGTGCAGCAGCTCCCTAATCCCGATATGTCGATCGCTATTCTAGAGCGACAACTTAGGAGGCGCCCAGGGAGGATCGTTCGGGGGCGGGCGACGGGATTGTGCGGGATGTCTCGACTCAGTCGTCCAGTTCATCTCGGATAGGCAATCCCCAGGAAACGCCGGACCGTTTGAGACACCTCGAAGTCGAAAATGTTATGATCAAAGCCCAATGCGCGGAGATTCAAGCCCAAAACCAACAAATCAAGTCCGCCCTTGACAAGTTCCTTCAACGTTTGGGTGACTGTGGATTGGATGACATTTTCTCATCGCCCACCCAACAGCCCCCTCAGGATCCTGCGTACTTTGACCCCTCGACGAGTAGTTAGAGTGTATTATATATAAAATATTTTTTTAGTTTTCATGATGTGAAAATATTACATTAATTTTTATAAATATTATTTTTAATTATATTTTTTATATTTTATTATTTAATTAAATTTTTTATTACAAATATATTTTAAATATGCATCGTTTGCCCGACGAATGTGGTAAATGTTATTCGACGGATACGTAAAGCGTTACCCGACAGACATGTAAACCGTTACCCGACGGACACGTAAATCGTTACCCGACGGACACGTAAATCGTTACCCGACGGACACGTAACCTGTTACACGACGGGTACGTGACACTTTACCCGAAGAATATATAACACATTCCTGACGTATGTGTATAACATTACCCGACGGATTTTTAAAAATCTCACCCGACGGATATTAAAAAAGGCCCCGACGGATTTTTAAATAGTTACCCGACGGATATATAAAACCCTACCTGACGGATATGTGACCTGTTACCCGACGGATATGAAAATAATTACACCAATATGTAAAACGTTACCCAACGGTTATTTATCGAGTTACCCGACGACTATTTAAATTTTACCCGACGGATATTGTATGGTTACCCGACGGATAGTGTACGTCGGTAATATGTTGTTGACTTTAGGTTGCTCGACGAAGACTTTTGCAACGAACTAGTCCGCCGACCAAGATAACGATGCTCGACGAAGATACTGTTGTGGTCGACTTATATAAATGCCTGACCGAAGTAGCCCGACAGAGATTGCCTGACGGCGATTCGCCGTTTTCAGAGTTGCTCGACGAATCCCTACGGTTGCTCGACGACGTCCTTTCACCGGGCAACTTCGATTTTGATGTGGTGTAGGTCCCTTATCTGCATATTCTGGACACTATGTAGGGTCCTTCCCAAGTAGGGGTGAATGTGCCGGTAGATCTCTCCTTGGTCGCAAGGATGACCTTCCTTAGGACTAGATCACCTATCCTGAAGCTCCTGTGGTGAACTCTCGAGTCGGAATACCGTGCAACTCATTGCTTGTATGCAATGTGCTTGAGGTTGGCCTTTTCCCTGCATTCCTCCAGTAGGTCCAAGCTTAGAGCCATTTGGTGATTGTTTTGTTCTGGGTTGTAGGAGATTACTCTATATGATGTTTTGCCGATCTCTACTGGTATGGCTGCCTCTGTACCGATAGCCAAGGTGAAAGGAGCCTCATTGGTGGTCGTCTTGAAGGAGGTTCTATGGGACCATAGCACGTCATCGATAATGTCGGACCATTTGCCTTTGTCCTCATTGGGTCTCTTCTTCAAGTTGTACTTTATGTTCTTATTGAATGCTTCTACCTGTCCGTTGGACTGTGGGTGTGATGGTGGAGGCAAAAGGAGCTTGATGTCATAGGTCTCACAAAAAGCCCTGAAGCGATTGCAATGAAATTGCCTCCCATTATCAGTGACGATGGTGTGTGGGATCCCAAAGCGACAGATGATGTGTTGGTAGATGAAATGCTCGATCTGGGCTGCTGTGATGGTTGCTAATGGTTTCGCTTCGGCCCATTTTTTGAAGTAGTCCACTGCGACGATTGCGGACTTGACCTTTCCCTTTCCCTCGGGCATTTGGCCTATCAGATCGAGTCCCCATTGGGAGAATGGCCATCGAATCCCTCAGCTGGGAGGTGAGGGATTTGTGTGTGTCGCTGGCACTTGTTGCATTTTCGTGTGAGTTCAATGGTGTCTAAGAGCATGGTGGGCCAATAGTCTCCCTATCTGAAGGCTTTCTGTACCAAGGTGCGCGCTCCAGAGTGATCTCCGCAAATGCCTTCGTGCATTTCCCTGAGCATGTAATCGCCCATGTCTGGTGTCAGGCACTTCAATAGTGGGGTAGTGAAACCGCGCTTGTAGAGATGGTCATGCTGGATGGTGTATCGAGCTGATTGTCTCTTGATTTTCTTGGCCTCTGTCCTGTCTTCCGGTAACGTGCCATCTTGGAGGTAGGTTTTGATGGGATCCATCCAGGTCGGACTGGTGTTGATGGTGTATTTAGGCCGTGGTCTCATGCTGGGCATGAGTTGGACTTCCACAAGTACCCTTCGATGCTCCTTCTCATCCAGGGAGGATGCAAGTCGTGCCAAGGCATCGGCGTGACTGTTTTCTAATATTGGGATTTTGATGATTTCATAGGTCGAGAAGCTATGAAGAGTCTTTTTTCCAGGGCCAAGTATAGTGACATGGACAAGTCTTTGGTCTCAAAGTCACTATTGATTTGGCTGACTACCAATTGCGAATCGCTAAGGATTCTCAACTGGTTGGCCTCCAAGTCTTTAGATAAGCGTATGCCGACCAATCGTGCTTCGTATTCGGCCTCGTTGCTGGAAGCTTTGAAGCTATAGCGTAGGGCGTATTCTAGCTTGACTAGTTCCGGGGAAGTGAGAACTAGTCCTGCGCCTTATCTGTTGTGGCAAGCGGATCCATCCACGTATAGTGCCCAACATGGGCGTTGTAGATCGATTGGGGGTGACTTGGTGGATTCTGGGATTTCCTTGGTGAGGGGTGCTTGCGGAGGGGTTGCCTCCGGTGGTATGTATTGTGTAGGTTGATAGGAGTACTCGGCAATGAAGTCCGCCACTACTTGTCCTTTCTCAGCTGTCCTGGCTACGTAGGAGATGTCGAATTCACTCAGCTCGATTGGCCATTTGGTGAGACGACCAGAGATGTCTGGCTTCTACAAAACTTGTCTCAAGGGTTTGTTGGTGATGACCTTGCTCTCATGTGCCTGGAAGTATGGTCGGAGCTTCCGTGCTGTGACTACAAGGGCCAAGGCAAGTTTCTCTAGGTCATGGTACCATGTCTCTACATCTTGAAATGCTTTGCTGACATAATATACGGGATGCTCTACCCCATTCCATTGTGTGATAAGAATAGAGCTGACAGCCGAGATTGATACTGATAAGTAGACAACGAGAGGCTCGTCGTTTTCGGGTTTGGCAAGCAATAATGCCTTGCCCATGTATTGCTTTAGCTCAACAAATTCCTTGGTGCATTCCTCCTTCCAATCGATGTGTTTGCCTTTGCTTTTGAGAGCTTTGAAGAATGGGGCGCATCTATCGGTTTCTTTGGATATGAAGCGCGTGAAAGCTGCCACTCGTCTTGTCAAGCGTTGGATGTCTTTATGATTTTGTGGAGCCTGCATGTCAAGGATTGCCTTGTTCTTCTCGGGATTTTCCTCGATCCCCCTCTGACTAATCATGTAGCCCCAGAATTTTCCTGATCCCACCTCGAAGACACATTTTGTGGGATTGAGGCACATCTTGTACTCCTTGAGGACGTTGAACATTTTATCCAGTTTTGGAATGTGCTCGTCGTCTGTTTTGCTCTTGACGAGCATGTCGTCCACATAGACTTCCATCGTTTTTCCTATCTGATCGACGAACATGAAGTTTACCAGTCTCTATTATGTAGCCCCTGCATTCTTTAGGCGGAAAGGTATAACATTGTAGCAGTTGATACCTAGGTTAGTTCTAAAGCATGTATGGATTTGATCACTTGGATTCATAAGGATCTGGTTGTAGCATGAGTAAGCATCCATGAAGTTGAGTAATTCGTGTCCTTCGATGGCATCTATGAGCGTATCGATCTTAGGCAGTGGAACACAGTCCTTGGGACAGGCCTTGTTGGGATCTGTGAAGTCGATGCACATGCACCAGGATTCGGATGGTTTCTTGACAAGTACCACATTTGCTACCCATGCGGCACAAACGGCTTTCCGGATGAAGTGTATGGTGCTCAGCTTTGTGATTTCGGCCTGCATGGCCAACTGCCTTTCAGTGTCATGGCTACATTGGTTTTGGGTGACCGGTTGGAATAATGGGTTAATGGTGAGCCGATGGCAGATAACATCCGTGGAGATGTCGGGCATGTCCGCGTAAGACCATGCGAAGACTTCGACATTTGCTTTTAAGAATTCTACGATGGCTGCTCGTATGGAGGGTTTGAGTTTCGACCCTATCCGGACCGTACGATCCTTGTGTAAATCAGAAAGAGGTATTGCATCTATCTCTTCCACAGGTTCTGCCTGTGGAATATTCAGAAGGTCTCGTGGATCTTCCGGAGGGCTGTCCAAGATTTCTTGCATGGGCTTAGGGTTATAGGGTCATCCCCTAGGGCAGTTTCAGCCACTGATAGGATTTCTGTTTGATCCGGCCTATCTTGCCTGCTTGTCTTGGTTAGGGCCATGGCATAGCATGTTCGTCCAGAGAGGTGGTCTCCTCTCACCTGTCTCGTTCCCATGGGAGTTGGGAATTTCATCAGAAGTAGGTGGGTTGCCACTATAGCCTTCATCTGATTGAGTAATCCTTTTCCAATTATGGTGTTGTAGGCCATAGGGCAGTCGACCACTAGGAAGGTTTTGATAGCTGTAACTACCATTGGGGTGGTGCCAATAGATAATGGTAGAGAAATGCCCCTAGGTAAGACCGAGTCCCCAGAGAAACCCATGAGTGGTGTGACCTTTTGGTCGAGCTTCTTTTCGTCAATGCCCATATGTTTGAAGGCGTCCCAGAAGAGTACATTGACCGAGCTTCCAATGTCAATAATTATTCTTCCTATGTCATAATCAGAGATTTGGGCTCGGATGATGAATGGGTCATCGTGCGGGAACATGATGCCTTTCCCCTCTACCTCCGAGAATGTGATGGGTTGCCATCCATTCTTGGCCAACTTGGTTGCTCGACTAGAGTCGATGCTGAGGATTTGGTGGCTGGCCCAAGTCGCGCGAATGAAGCTCTTCTTCAATCGGTTGGAGGTGATGGAGGAGGATAGGGAGGGTCCGCCACTGATGGTATTGATATGCGGATGTCTTATCAGTAAGGGGGGATGCTGTAGAAACTGATTGAGTCTGCCTTCATGGACCATTTGCTCGATAATGTCCTTGAATGCAATGCATTCTTCGATTGTGTGGTCGTTGTACTTGTGGTACTGGCAGAAGTCTTCCTTGTTGTGGGTGGGACGATAGCTGGGGTTCCTTGGCTTGGCTTTGGGGATTACGCTTTCCACGTTTAGTAGTACATGGTCCAAGGATGTGTTCAATATGGTGTATTTTTCAAACCGACTTCGTAGTCCAGAGTTGTCACCTACCAAGTTCCGCGCCCCATGGTGATGGCTATCACCTTGCTTGAATCCCCCATTATTGTAATTTGATCGGCCCTTCTTGCCCTGATGATGTCCATCGTAGGTAAGTTTCCTTTTTCCTTGCTGTGATTGGTGGGAGTCATGATTGTAGCCTCCGAGGCTGTGGCTGGTCCTACCTTGGCTGTTGTTCCCTGAGGGAGTTGAGTATGAGGATGTCCTGGTCTCCTTGGTGGAGGTGTGGAAGAATTTTGCCTTGGCATGGATTGCCGCTCTTCGCATGATTTCATTGTAATCCTACCAGTCCTCTGTATGGGCTGCATACTTGAAGGGTGACTCCTTAAGGCCGCTTCGGAAAGCGTTGAATGTAGCCTTGTCTTCGGTGTCCCGGCAGCGGGAGTATTCGAGGCTGAACCTGGACGCATATTTCTGAAGTGTTTCCTCCTCTTCCTGCCTAAGGGAGAAGTGATCTTCTATGGAGACCAGTCTATCCGTCTGGATCATGAACTAGTTGAGAAAGGTTGTCTGAAGCTCATCGAAGGAGTCGATGGTATTAGGAGCCAGGCGGTAGAACCAATTGAGAGCCGCGTCAGTGGAGTGGAGCTGAAGATCAGGCATTGGACCTCGTCTGTCACATTTTTGAAGGTGGGTGACGGGGTCCCCCTTTCCCGTGTAGGGAGCTATCTTTAAAGGTTTGACCTCGGACCTCTGCCTTGACCGAAGGATTCGGTTGGTGAAAGGACCGGTGCTAATTTTCCCCCAAGCTAGTGTCTTGTCCTTTTCTTTTTCTATCTCAAGGTTGCACACCTGGCATAAGAGGCTTTCTACCAGGGCATTGCCTTGTTGAGGTGGGGGCAGATTCGGTTGGTGTCTATCTTGATCGTCGCCTCTCACCTGACGATATCGATTTCTCCTCCGGCTGCGGGAGTAACTCCCTGCGGTTGAGCCGGTATCGTCTTGAGTCTTTTGGTCATTTGTCATTGGTTGTTGTTCAAGACCTCTAGTCCTTTGATCCTCTTGATTATGAACCATACCAGAGGCGTGTCCCGCGGTTTGCCGGCCCATCGTGGTTAGGATGGGCAAGGGGGGTTGTCCCGTTACCCTAGGGTCCGATGTAGCGTAAGTCAGGCGAAGAGGCTCTAACTCAACATATCGATCATCCAACAGTTTTCTAGCATCCGGTAGATTCTCGGTTGTGAGGGTCCGGCGCCACTTTGTGGCTGGATGAGTAATCGACCTCTGAATGAGCTAGTGTGAACCCTAGCATGTGCCTTCTTGTGTTTGTTCGAGGGAATTCGCTCGAAGATAGGTTGATCGATTGGGGTCCGGTCGGTTACGATTTGGTCGGCCTGTAATAAGCCAACTGGTCCTTTGTCTTGCAGTTCATTGCGCTGGGACAACCTTACAAGGGCAAGTGTACTCTCATACTACTCAGACAGGACCTGATTCTTAGCATCCATCTTGGCGTTGTGAGCCCTGAGCTAAGCCACTTCTCGTTGGAGATCGTCCAATGTTTGTCTCAGCATATCCGGGATGTTGTCCCTGGAGCTCCTTTGTACAAAGGGGGTGTTGTTGAGTTCACCTTCGTCTTGATCATCCAACATGATTCCAGAGGGTGTTGGGACGGCTTTTGTGGTAAATGAGTTCGTGGGAGGTTGCTTTAGAATTCCCACAGACGGCGCCAAATTGTTGATGCCAAAAATGGACCAACTTAGAATTGCCTCACTGAGCTCGCTTCACTCTCTCTCCTCGGGTCTAGGAAGACATGCAGGGGGAAGGTAAGAGTAAAGGAGCACCGGTGGGGTGCCGACCTAGCAGTCTCCGATGCTTAAGTTAGTTAAGTGTGGAGGGACTTAAGCAGTGTAAGGGCCAAGATGTCATTACCATTTTTGAGGGGAGGTGCCCTTGTATTTATAGTGGCATTAAATGTTGTTGGTGAAACATTTAGATGTGGATTAATATCCCTACCCCTGGAGCTGACGCATGTCCCGGTGGTCCCGAGTTCCGTGGCCTTGTTCGCATGGTCGGCCGATGGGCGGGTAGGCCGACCGGGTCTGGTTTGGCCTAGTGGCTTTTTGTCTTTTGCCCAAGGTTGTGTTGGTGGGATGTACCTAGTGTTTGTGGATTTACATTGTGCTCTTGTTGTGCAGAGGCCAAGTTTGGTTTTGGAGGGCCTTGGTCGGCCTTGACCAGTTTAACCAAATTAGGTACGAACAAAGGTATTTGATTCTAATGGCTAATGGTGCTACAATGATGAAGCGATGGGTGGTGTTTTCTTGAATTACATCCTTGAGCTCTTCACTTCAGCTGGGTGGACGAATATTGAGGAGGTGTTGAATGGAATGCAGCCGAGAGTCACAACATCAGATAAGGCAGTTTAGAGAACCCTTCTGGAGAGCTTAATTGAATGGGCTCTGTTTCAAAAGTTCCCTACGAAGGCGCCGGGACTAGATGGTATGACTGCTCTTTTCTATCAATCATCATAGAGTGTTAATTGCAATGATGTGGTGAGTTTCTCATTGCAGGTTCTCAACAATGGGTTCAATATGAGTGAAATGAATCTGCCTTGATCGCTCTCATCCCAAAAGTAGCCCAACCGAAAACAGTAACGGAGTTTAGACCTATAAGCCCGTATACGGCTCTGTGTAAGATGATCTCGAAAAGCAATTATTTATCGGCTGAAGTCGGTGATGCCTAGATTAATCTCTGATTTTTAAAGTGCAATTGTTCCATCCCAGTTAATTATAGAAAATATTATTGCAGTCTTTGAAAGTGTTCATGCTATTAAATGGCGAGGAAATAGTGGACTAAAGAAGATGGTTTTGAAGTTAGACATGTCCAAAACCTATGTACGGTGGAATGACATTTTCTAGAGGGGGTAGTGAAGAGGCTGGGATTCCAAGATCGATCGATTAGTCTTCTAATGAGGTGTGTCACTTCCGTGTCCTACTCGATAAAGGTTAATGGGGTAGTTACCGACCAGCTTATCCCGCAAAGAAGACTACGTCAAGGAGACCCTATATCCCCCTATTTACTTTTTATTTGTGTTGTGGGGCTCTTGGCAATGCTCTCTAATGCCCAACGATAAAAATTGTTGCATGGGCTGGCGGTGGCACCAAGGGCTCCATCTCTGACTCACCACTTCTTCGCAGATAACAGTCTGTTGTTTTGCAATGCACACTTGGGAGATTCTTCTAAGGTATCATCAAGTGTCTGGTCAACGCATTAATTTTGAAAAGTCGGCAGCTTCTTTCAGTCCAAATACTGATCCGGTGGCCAATCATTTGGCGGCTACTATGCTAGGAGTCTGGGTGGTTGGTTATCATGAACAATACCCGGGGTTATCTACGTTGGTATAAAGAAGCAAGAAAAAAAAATGTTTATGCATGTAAGGGATGCCCTTCCGACCAAGTTGTCAAACTGGAATATGAAGTTACTATCTAAAGCTGGGCAATAAGTGCTCATTAAAGTAGTTGCCAAGGCACTGCCATCATATGCTATGAGTGTGTTCCAACTACCATTAGGTTTGTGTACGGAGCTATCCTCTGCAAAATTCTGATGGGGGATGGGGAACGGCGTGGAATCTATTAGTTGAGTTGGGAGCGATTATTTAGGCCAAAACGTGTTAGGGGTTGGGTTTTAAAGATTTCCAAGCTTCTAATAGAGCGATGGTAAGGGACGGAGGAACACACTAGAATTTTAGGTTGAAAAAAAATTAGGTATTTTACGTATAGCATTAATAAAATAGTCAAGTCCAAAATATTAAAAGAGTCATAGAAATAAAAAATATTTAAGATTCCTATTCTAATCTGATTCCTTTCTCAAGACAACTAGTATTTTAGATGACAACAAGGGTTTTATTTTAATTTGTTAATATTATTTTAATTAATCTCAGACTTCTTAATTTTCTTCTAATTCTAACTATTCTATTGCTTCTATGCTCTTTTTTATTATTATGGCAGATAAAAAATTGGAATTGAAAAATTAGTGGCTAATTGGTTATAATTTTAGTAAGGGCTTATATCTAGACAAGCTTGTTCTTCTTAATGATAACCTAGTAGCTATTTTTGAAAAAAAGAATTATAATCCAGTAATTAGGTCTAAATTCAATTAGTTTTGACTAAAAAAAATTTATCCCAGGACTATATATACTCCTAACTCCGCCATTGGCGATAGTAGAGATACAAGCTTGGAGGATCTTGGAACACCGGAATTCCTTAGTCTCTAAAATGATGAAGGCTCGTTACGTTCTGATAGGTGATTTCGAGAGTGTAGGTTTGGGTACAGCGCCATCACTGATTCGGAGATCAATCTTACGGGGTAGAGGTGTGTTAGATGATGGGTTAGTGGCGCGGGTTGGAGTAGGAGCTGAGGTGAAGGTTTTTTAAAGATGATGGGTTAGTGCCTAAATCCTTTGTTTTTCGACCCCTATTCAATAGAGGTATGGGTCAAGCCATACGAGTTGCAGACTTACTTAGGCCGGAAGGATTGTGGAATGTGTCGTTAGTGGAGCAACTGTTTTGTGAGGAAGACGCCTCTTCTATCCTCCAAATTTTCTTGGTGGCTCATCCGCATACTCCAGGTGACTACTATTGATACTTTTCGAACAATGGAGCTTACACCGTAAAGACATGATATCGTGTAGCGCTGCAACTAAAGGACATTAATGAGGATGGTCATGGGGGGTACTTCGAATGATGAGGGGCAAGTGAAATTTTGGAAACAAATATGGAGCCTCAAGGTGCCAAATAAAATCAAGATTTTCACTTGGAGAGCCTGTCATGAAATACTTCCAACAACAGTGAGTTTACTTCGGCGCAAGATCTTGGAATCCCCAGTGTGTTTTCGGTGAGGCACGAAAGCAGAAACGGTGTCTCATGCGCTATGGGACTGCAAACGGAGTAGACAGCTCTGGGCTATTTACCGCAGTAAGTTCAAATTTCAAGGTGATTTATGTTTTTTTGTTGATTTGTTTGCTGCTGCAGCAGTACTATAGATGGGAAAAGAGACTTGGAAGTTTGGGTGTGGGGTTGCCAGCAGTCATGGTATCTCCGTAATGGGGTGGTAGTACAATCAACCAGACCGTAATCTCACCATAGTGGCCGAGCAGCTGGTGGAGGAGGGTAGGTTCAAACAAAAAGGCTGTTGTTGTACCACGGGCTAACAGTTCTTGCTGGTTGTGTCCACCGGCACCAAACCTGAAATTAAATTGCGATGGAGCCACTAGCTGTGAAGGCGAAAGTAGAGGCTTCGGAGATATTATTCGTAATTCAAATGGCATTTTTTTCGGTTGTTTTGCAGCAGGAGGCACCCCAGGACTTGATGCTGTTGGAGTGAAGATAGAGGCTGCTTGTGCAGGGTTTAGACTGATTAGACAGCTGGGTTTTACTGATGTGATATAGGAACTATAATCGCATATTGTGGTTACATTACTGAATGGAGGCTTTAAGTACCGTGGTAAGCTGCACTCCTTGGTGGTGGAGGCCTTGGGTAATTCAATTGTAGAGAAGAGAGGGCGACCGAGAGGCGCATCTTCTAGCTCAAGCAAGGTTGGCGGAGCATGGTTACCACATTTGGTTTGATGCTGCTCCTCCATGGGTGAGAGCTGCCCTCGCAGCAGATTTAGAGTAGGGTCTGTTGACCTGTGCCAGAGGATCATTGGTGGTTTATATCTAGTCTGGCTTTTCTCTTTGTGTTTCTTTATGTATTTCTGGGGCACTCTTTTTACTCGTCGAATTTTTCCCAATTAGCAGGTTTTTAAGATGAGGTTTTAATGAGGTCCACTATACAGTCCGTGCTTGTACCCAAAAAACCCTCATTTTCCTTTTTCAATGCATCGTTCTGCCTTTTGATTAAAAGAAAAAAACAATATCATTGTCTCGCAGTAAATTGTGTACATTACATGTGTAATAATTGAGCATATATGAGTAGGGTTAATTTTAAATTTTGGGCTGCATCTAGTCATTAATAAATGGAGTAGGCCAAAATTCAAAAATAGAGTTTTCTTTGACGATATCAATAACGCCAATAACATTGGTAATTGGCTTAAAATATTTCATAACTGCATATACAAGTGAAAATATATAAGCATGGACGAACGTTTCAAAGCCTATAAAAAATTAGGTTTCACATTATTACCACATCATATAGTATTGTTAGGAACTGCCGCTTAATTTCAGAGCTATTTGCATTCGAGAACCCCTTTTGGAGAATTCAATTTCGATCACCGGGTTCATGTCGGAGACAGCGGGACAGTCATTACACCATTTGTGCAAGGGGAGAGGTAGCAGTTTGATACATCGAACTAGTGGGCTGAGCATCAAAATATAGATGGCCTTTCATTATTATACATAAGCATAACGCAATTCCATCTCAGCTACAGTACATATATATATATATATATATATATATATATATATATATATATATATATATATATATAAAACACACACACTACAGGAAAAGCAGGCTTGCCCAGCGAAACAGATTCATCGAGCAAAGTTCGAAATTCGTCGGGCCATATAAAACCCGGTGAACCTTCGTCGGGCAACGTTCATCGGGCCACCGCCGTCGGGCTTGATGTTAGTTGACGAAAACAATGAGTTTGTCGATCAATTGAAAGCTTGCCAACGGATTCATTCGTCGCATATGATTTGTCGAGCAATCCAAAAGTCAACAACAGTTGCCAGACGAACTCCTTTCGCTAGGCAAAGATACAAAAATTTGGCAGGTATGCACTGAATTGTCTTACTTTGCCCGACGAAAGTGCTTGTTTGTCGGGCAAAATCTTAATATTTAAAAAAATAAATTTAATAATTTATTTAATTAAATATATATATAATTAAAATAAAAATATTTGTAAAAAATAAAATTAAAATAATAAAACAAATCAAATGAAAATAAAAAGATAATTTATAAAAATTAATGTTAGGTTTTTACATAATTAAAACTAAAGTAATGCTTTACATATTAAGTTCTAAGTACTCGGCGACGGGTTGGGGTGGTCGGGGTCCTGGGCGGGCTATTGGGGCGGGGGCTGAGGCTGTGACAGAAGCTCATCCAGCCTACGCTCACCCAAGCGGTCAAGCACCTTGGCGAGGGCGGCCTTGATTTGAATTTTTTGGGCCTGGATCTGCGCGTTTTGGACCTTGATCTCTGCGTTTTCGGCCTGGAGGGTCTCGAAGTTTCTCTTGAGCTCCGACATCTCCTCGGGATTGGCTCCCCGGGAAGAACTCGAAGAGCAACGGGAGACATCCCGAACTATCCCGTCGCCCGCCTCTGGACGATCTTCCCTAGACACCTACCAAGTCGTCGCTCCAGGATGGCGATCGACCTCTCGGGATCCGGTAGCTGCTGCTCCAACGGCACGTTGGGATGCTGTTGCGTTAGCTTAGCCTGTGTCTGTTGGACGTCTTTCTCCATCACCGCCTACAAATTCAAATAAATATTAATTAGAAATATAAGTATCAAATTAAAAATTAATGTTTAATCTGCAAAAAATAAACTTACATGAAAATTGTAAGCCTCCTGGTTGCTTTGGCCAATGTACACTTGCCGCTAGGCATCCACCTCCGGGAACATCGACTCGACGATGAGCCGATCCTGCCACTGGGCCGATAAGGATCTCGACCCCCCGTGGTGGTTGAATTTCTTCGCTCCCTGGTTTAATGTGTTGGCAACCGATTTTCATTATTCATTAGTAAAAACAATAATTATATTTTCAAATGGAAAATAACATAAAAAATAAATAAATAATTTAACTAGGGGGACAGTACCACATAGCTGGGGGACGAGAAATGGTCGCACAACCATAGCTAACCTTCCAGTTTCGGCCTGTCCAACTCCTCTGGAGGATTTGCCCGAGCTTCTTCCGGGGAAGCCCAGCTTTTCTATTACTTGTGGAGCTTGTACTTCCAGTCGGCGTACCGTAACTGCTAGTGGTTTCACAAGGTATTTACTGACGTCGGTGTCCTCCAGGTTGAACTCAAAATTGATCTACAATAAATTATTAAAGTTAGTAAAATAATTAAAAATAATGAAAATAATGTGAAAAAAGGAAGAAACACATACCGATAACTCTCTCCAATAGAACGTGATCTCCTCCGGGGGTTGGTTCCTGAAAGTATCCCCCATCATCAGAGACTTGGTGCAAAGAATCGCGGCCATGTCATGCACCACCAGGCTGTGGATTTTTACGGCTACTATTCGGAGGCGAGGCACGTACACCACCGGGATCTTTGCATTTGTTGTCCTGCAAATCCGCTGGGATGTCAAACATCGGTTGATCTCGTGCACGTTCACCAACTTCCTTACAAATTCGATGAACATTAGTACAAAATATGAGTAACAAATAAAAACGGTTGTTTAAATAAACAAAATAATCAACTTACCCTTTGGGAGTGCTCCGACAATAGTCTCTAGTTCGTCTGCTCCAGTGTCGTCCTTTGGGGGCTGGGGGTCGGTACGAAGTTCCCCCTGTTTCTTGCTGTGCTGTTGACGAGCCGATCGTGCACCGGGTTGCTGAAGATCCGAGATCGGTGCCTGAACGGACGCCGCTATAGAGGCTACCGAGGTAAGGTGTGATGTGATCAACGAGATCAGGGCGACATCTACAATAAGAAATTTAAAATAATTAATATAAAATTAACCAACATATTTTTAATTTAATAATAAAAAAAAACAAACATTTTAAATATTAAATATTAAATTCACAAAATAAAAATAAAAACACATATAAAATTAACCAATATTTTTTAATTCGAATAATAAATAATTTTAAAAAAATGAAATTTTTTTTATTGAAAATTAGTAAATTGGCCAATAAAAAATAAAACCACCAAATTCTAATATTTTAAAATAAAACCAACACAAACCAAAATTAAATCAAAAATACTAATTAATCCAAACAAACTTAAACCTAAATTACTAAACTCAAAATTCACAACATTATACCCAAATTTCTAAATCCAAATTTTGGGAATAAAACCAAACTTTCAAATTAATGCAAACATACAATAATAATATCTAAAATGTAACGACCCGGACCAGAAATTAAATTAATTTGAGAATTTAATTAAGGAAAAGACAATTTTACCCTCGATTTCGGAAGGGTTCGGGAGTCACTTTTTGTCTGGAAGTAATTTTAGAAGTTTTTCTTCGGTCGTTGCGTAGGGCTCGAACTCATAATTTCGTAGAGAGGTGGCACACGAAAAACTGAGACCCAGTGAGAACGTTGTGGGTCTAAAAGCTTAGGGGGATATTTTTCTCTTTCTTCGGAGACTCTGCTCATATCGGCCCAAAATCTCTCTCTCTCTCTTCCCGTGCGATCACCGCACAAACCTTACCTTCATCGTCCCATTTTGGGACCAATTCAACCAAATCCAAGGCTAGGGAAGTCTTCCCCTCGACTTCATGTGTCAGGACCCGTCCCGAATTTTCCCTCGAAACCCGGGAAGAACCCTGATCCCGTCTGACAACCTAAGAAAAGGTTCCCAAAATACCCTTCAATCCTTACAAAATATAATAATAACCAAAATACTTCCACTTGTCAGACAAGGGATTCAAGCACTCAATAATTCCCGTAATTAATGACCAATCAAATACAATATAATATCAGAGCGTCTAAGTAGGATCAAGAGTAAAATTTAGATATCCTACTCAAATATAACTACACAGCGCAGTCGAAGTACTAATGCCTCTGCCTCGAGATCAGTGTTCGCGTCAACTCTACTCAACTGCCTGAAGGGGGTTTAAACACAAAAGTTGTGAGTGGACAAAAATAATCATTTATAAATCATTTTTCGAGGAAATATTACATTTTTCCCCCTCCATTTATAAAATCATGCATGCATCACATAAACAATTTATAATATAAAAACATCATATGTAAATCACCAAAATTTTCATTTCTCTTTAAAACCACTTAGTTGGTATCACATAAAATTTGTATAATGAAAATACCTCGTGCTCCACAGTTTGGTCTGACAACTCTCTTCAAAGGAGTTAAAATTATTTAATTCAATCTAGACACATAATATCCCAAATTCACTGTTCTCGACATATCCACAACACACCAGGGTATCCCTTGAGATGTGTTAAAATCTGTACTACTTGGACTCGATTACAATCTCTGCAAAATCACCTTTTATATTGGGGGTTCACCGGGTTCACCGCCAATAGCGGATCCTAGGCCCGGCTCCTGGGCCCCCTCAAATCGGTTTTGTTTATATTGGGGGTTCACCGGGTTCACCGCCAACAGCGGATCCTAGGCCCGGCTCATGGGCCTCCTCAAATCGATTTTGTTTATATTGGGGGTTCACCGGGTTCACCGCCAACAGCGGATCCTAGGCCCAGCTCCTGGGCCCCCTCAAAACGATATTGTATCCAAAATCAAGTATATATTTTGTTTATCATTTATCACAAATACGGTTTCAACCCAAAAGCATAGACCCAAATAATTACCACGTCAAAACAATATCAAACTGAATCCAACAACCATATCATTTCTCACAATACACTTTCACTGAAATATTGGGAAAACAAATGTCCAACAATCAATTATAAATTCCAGGAAATCATTGCACCCATACATAACAATATTAAAATCAAAGATACATTTATGCATGCATTATAGTGTATAAACCAAAAGTCCACTCACAAACCTGTTGAAGCAAGCTCAATCCCGAACTGTACGCTCCCCTGAAGTTCCTGGAGCAGTATCGCCTGTCCAAATTAATAATCGGGATTACCAGCTAGTAATAAGAACCTTTAATATAAACCCCCTAAACCCCGGGAATCTAACTATGCTGGCCTAGAAAACGCAGCCACTTTAAAACGTCCAAACCAACCCCTAAACGACGTCCGATCGACCCAAAACACGTACCAACAGATCCGGAACGTCAAAAACTACTTGTCACGCGCAACCGTGACCTCAGACTCGGCTCCACGCGCCGTCACGCGCCGTCACGCGCCGACGGAAGGTCGGAACACGCGCCCACACGCCCTCACGCGCCGGTCACGCGCCGGTCACGCGCCTGCTACAGTACCCACGCGCCTGGACCGGTCCAACCCGGTCCAACTCGACACGATCGATTCACTCGACCCGACCGGTTCACTCGACCCAACCAGTCACCCGACCCGACCGGTTTACTCGACCCGACCGGTCACCGACGACTCGCCGTAGAACACGACCGGCTGGCGGCGCCGCCGTCTAGTTTCCGTCGAAATCCTCCATTTCCGGCCGAAACTTCAAGCTTTCCTAACTTCCTCAAAACTCAACCATTTTTCACAAATTTTATGTCTAAATCTATCTACTCGAACCCAGGAATCCAAATATAACCTCAAAACCACAAACACGTACCAGTGCTAGCCGGAAAATCGATCGAAAGATCCGAAACTTCTTACACTCGGTTCGGCTTCCCTCGTGGTCCTCTCCTTCGATGGTTGGTACGGTTGTGATCGTGGGAAGGAGTCGAATATGATTAGTTGATCAAAACTAGAAGTTGGAGCCTTGAATCAAAAGTTGACTTTCACGCACACGAGTTTTCGCACACGAGTTTCGGGTGGTTTGTGTTTATGTTTGTCACAGAGAGAGAATGAAGATGAAGATGAAATGAAGTGGATCAGATTAGTCTGATTTGGGGGTTGAAAATATCTACCCCAAGTCACAAATTACCAAAATACCCCTATCAATCTAGACCCGTAACTTTCATCCACGAACTCTGTTTCCTATGTGCCGCCTTTCTACGAACTCGTGAGTTCGAGACCTACGCAACGGTATCCAAAACACCACCGAAAATGTTTCAAAACGAAATTTGACTTTCACGCCCCTTAACAAGTAAGGGTAAAATCGTCATTTTACAAAAATAATTACGTAAACCCAATAATTAAAATTCCGGGTTGTTACATAATGAACGGTTTTATGTCATTTTCGAGGTGGGAACGTCGCTGTAGACAGCGAATGGAAGAGGAGAGGTGGACCGAAACTTTTCGATCGGATTTCGATCGAACCAGGTATGATCTCGAACTCCCGACCCCATTTTTGAGTTCCTGGTGTTGCGTAGATAAATCTACATGTGTGGATCGTAAAGATTGGTGGAGTTTGGAAAGAGTTTGAAGCTCACCGGAAATGGCGATTTCCAGCTAGAATTTCCAATTTTGGGCGACCAGAGACGACGGAATTGCGGTCATCATCCCCGACGAGCTCGGATGACTGGTTCGAACTGCGGTGGCTAACGTGGAATGCCAGGCGGCAGCTACGTGGCAGCACAGTCAGCGTCCAGTCAGCAGTTACTTGACCATTGGGTCCACTGATGCCGTCAGGGTTTGACGGAATATGCTGACGGCGTTAGCATATTCCGTCAAAAGGTAACGGTGTTATGACGGAACCAGAATGCCGTTATTTTGGACGGAATATTCCGATTCCCTCAGGTTATTCCGTCAAGTTCAACGGAATATTCAGTCAGAGCGACGAAATATTCCACTATGAATAATACAAACGCGCGTGGCGGCGCATGGTCCTACCTTCTACCAGTGCGTGGGGTTGTTTCCCAACCCACGGCGATGCGTGTCTAGGGTTTTGGAACATTTCGGATCGGATTTTGGTGGTTTTGAGGCCGTTGGAGTCCGTTTAGAGCCCCGTTTAAGTAATCCCAGTGGCAATGGACAACCACGGAGCGGGTTTTAGCTCGAGAGGTCAAGAGAGTTTCGTTATTGGGATGTCAAAGGATTCCTTGGGGCTAGGGTTTCCTTGAGTTGGTACTTTGGATGTACTGTGAACGGACTGGGTTTCCGGGATTTCGGGGCATGTGTACTTCTATGTATTATGTTATACCAAGGGTTTCTCCGATACTGGCATTGGAGGGTTTTTCCCCGCCACATCGTTGAGGTTTCTCCAACTGGCGTTGGAGGGTATTTCTCCACCAAAGCGTTCAAGCTGACTACATAGTGTATAGGGATCTACATGACTTCGCGATATCTTCAGATGCATGTGTACCTATCTGACCCCTAACTTCGAGGTATATTCAGGCATGTGATGTCATGACTTGACGTAATTGTAGTCATGTTGGGAGTAGGCCCTGCGGTAGACCTTTTGGGCTCAGAGCCTTACTTCGAGTTATGTTCCGGATTGAATGGATTCTTGTTCCTTCTGAATGTCTCATATATGTTTTTCTCGCCTACGGTTTGTTGTCGAGAGGGGAACAATGAAATGTGCAGAGTGCACAGGTTCAATTAGGAATCGCAGCTGAGGCCCAGATCGTGTCGGTGGTGACGCGAGAGGACTTGAAAGCTTGAGGTTGGTTCTTTGACCTGAGTTAAGGGAATTTCGAGGACAAAATTGTTTTAAGGGGGGGGGGGGGGGGGGGGGGGGGGGGGGGGGGGGGGGGGGGGAATTTTAACGACCCGGACCAGAAATTAAATTAATTTGAGAATTTAATTAAGAGAAAGACGATTTTACCCTCGGTTTCAGAAGGATTCGGGAGTCACTTTTTGTCTGGCAATACTTTTGGAAGTTTTTCTTGGGTCGTTGAGTAGGTATCGAACTCAGAAGCTCATAGATAGGCGACACGCGGAAAACAGAGACCCATGTAGAACATTTTGGGTCTAAAAGCTTCAGGGGCAGTTTGGTCATTTTGGAAAAGTCCAATATTAGGGTGATATTTTTCTCTATCTCTCCGGAGACTCTGCTCAGATTCGCCCAAAATCTCTTTCTCTCTCCTCCCTCAACCACTCTTACTCTTCCCGTGCGATCACTACACAAACCTCACATTCATCGTCCTATTTTGGGATCGATTCGACCAAATCCAAGGCCAGTGAAGTCTTCCCCTCGACTTCATGAGTGGTCTGGTGTCATTTTGGTGGTGGGAGCGTCACTGTAGACGACGGATGGAGGAGGAGAGGTGGACCAGAACATCTTGGCCGGATTCTGACCGAACTAGGTATGATCTCGAACTCCCGACTCCATTCTTGAGTTCCTGGTGTTGCGTAGAAAAATCTACAGGTGTGGATCATAAAAATTGGTGGAGTTTGGAAAGAGTTTGAAGCTCGCCGAAAATGGTGATTTTCGGCGAGAATTTCCAATTTCTGGCCACCGAAGACGGTGGCGACGACGGCGATCTGGTCATCATCCTCGACGAGCTCCGATGACTAGTTCGAACTGCAGTGGTTGACGTGGCATGCCAGGTGGCAGCCACGTGGCAGCACAGCCAGCGTCCAGTCAGCAGTTAGTTGACCGTTGGGTCAACTGACGCCATCAGGGTTTGACAGAATATGCTGATGGCGTTAGCATATTCTGTCAAAAGGTAACGGCGTTATGACAAAACCCTAATGTCGTTAGTTTTGATGAAATATTCCGAATTCGTCTGGATATTCCGTCAGACCGACGAAATATTTCACCGTGAACAGTACAGACGCGCGTGGCGGCGCATGGAGGTGCATGACCGGCTCGTGGCACGTGGTCTGGCCTTCTACCGGCGCGTGGCGCTTGGTTTGGCCTGCTACCGGCGCGTGGCGGAGCATGGGGCTGTTTCCCAACCCACAACGGCTCGTGTCTAGGGTTTTAGAACATTCCGGATTGGATTTTGGTGATTTTGAGGTCGTTGGAGTCAGTTTAGAGCCCTGTTTGAGTAATCCCAACGGTAATGGATGACCAAGGAACTGGTTTTGGGTCTGGAGGTCAAGATAGTTTGCTTATTGGGATGTCAAAGGATTCTTGAGTTGGTACTTTGGATGTACTGTGAACGGACTGGGTTTCCGGGATTTCGTGGCATGCGTACTTCTATGTATTATGTTATACCAAGGGGTTCCCCGATACCGGCGCTGGAGGGTATTTCTCCGCCACATCGTTGAGGTTTCTCCAACTGGCATTGGAGCATATTTCTCTGCCACATCGTTGAGGTTTCTCCAACAGGCTTTGGAGGGTATTTCTCCGCCACATCGTTGAGGTTTCTTCAACTGGCGTTGGAGGGTATTTCTCCGCCACATCGTTGAGGTTTCTCCAACTGGCGTTGGAGGGTATGTTCTCCGCCACATCGTTGAGGTTTCTCCACTGGCGTTGGAGGGTATTTGACCGCCACATCGTTGAGATTTCTCCAACTGGCGTTGGAGGGTATTTTCTCCGCCACATCGTTGATTAGGGTTTTGACCCTGGTGATTGATATAAGGTATGTTATGGACGATTCCATCATACACTCGGGGTGCTCCGAATGAGCCGGATATCGAGCTACGACTCGGGGCGCTCAGGATGAGATGTGATATAGAGTTACGACTCGGGGTGCCCATGATGAGCCGAGATATCGAGTTATGACTTGGGGTGCTCTTGATGAGCCGAGATATCAAGTTATGACTCGGGGTACTTTTGATGATCCGGGATATCGAGTTACGACTCGTGGTGCTCAAGATGAGCTGGGATATCGAGTTAGAACTCGGGGTGCTCAGGATGAGCCGGGATATCGAGTTAAGACTCGGGGTGCTCAAGATGAGCTAGGATATCGAGTTACGACTCGAGGTGCTCATGATGAGCCGGAATATCGAGATACGACTCATGGTACTCAAGATGAGCTGAGATATCGAGTTACGACTCGGGGTGCTCAGGATGAGCCGGGATATCTAGTTACGACTCGGGGTAAGTCAATGAGACTTAATTCAACCAAGTCGGGTACCTTCGTCATCAGGGTCAGTGGGTGGTGTGGGCGGTGACCCAAATGGACGACTTGGTGACGTTTCACAAGATGATGACACGTCAGTTGTCTTGTTTGATTGTGGAGAAGGTCATCCGAGGTAGCTTGTGAACTACTGGTCTGATCCTTCATCTGATAGGTGGAAGATGATTAACCAGTCCTTAAGGGGAGATTCTGCCGGATGTTTTGGTAGAATTCTCATAATTAATTGCAAGGACTTAGGGGTATTTTGGGAATTTCTTTAAGTTGTTAGATGGGTGCATGGTTTTTCCGGGGTTTCGAGGGGAAATTCGGGAAGGGTCCTATCACAAAATCATAAAATTCACATATCCAAAATTTATAAAACTCACATATCTAAAATTCACATATCCTACATCATATCAAAAATTCACATAAATCTTTTTAAATTCACATATCCAAAATTCATAAAATTCACATAAATTCATATCCAAAATCATAACAAAAATCATATGCAAAATTCATAACATTATACCAAACATCACAATTTCAGCAAATCATCAACATTAACCCTAAATTACTAAATCCAAACAAACTTAGTAAACCAAATATTTATATTCCAATCCAATCCAAATTCACAATATTCAAGTAAAAACCCTAAATTCACAATCTGCAATTTTGAGAAAAATTCACAATCTGCCAAAGTCCAATCCAAATTTCAATTCAAATTTCAATACAATTTCATAATATCAAAACCAAATTTCACTACTATTTCATAATATCCAAACCAAATTTCAATTGAAATTTAAATCCAAACTAAAATTAAAATATAAACAATCAAAATTGACAATAACCAATCCACATTAACAATAGAGAGAGAGAGAGATAGGGAGAACGAGTTCGACCTTGGGATGAATGTCGACGAGAGAGAGCTGCGGCGGCAAGACAGAATCGGCGAGAGAGAGAGCTGCGACGGCGAGCATGAGAGAGGAGGAGTCCGAGTGAGAGAGAGCGAGAGAGGGAGGGAGTGGTTTTCTTCCCCGAAGACCTTGAGAGGGGAGGAGTCTGGTATGTTCGCAGAGAGGTGACGGTGGGGAGATAACGAGGAAAATGAAGAAGAACAGTCAATCGCGACTTATCTGTGTCTGAATAACCTTGCCGGAAGAAGCCTTCGTCGGACCAAGTTTAATGAATTTGTCGGGTAAAAAAAAATGTTGGATATTCGTCGGGTAAAAAGTTTTACTTTCGTCGGGAAAATATACACGGCAAGTTTGAGTTTTCGCATAAATTTTGACGGAATTTATGAAATTTTTGCGAAAACAAATTGCGCATTTTTTGACGTTGCCCGACAAATTAGTATATTTGCCCGACGAATCCTGACAAATTGCCCAGCGAAAACCACTTCGTCGGGCAAAAGGCTTATGTTGTTGAGTTTATGGCTAATCTAAAAAGCAAGTCCAACGATAGAATTTTCAAGATCGACCATTCAATTTTTGGTTTTACGTGCCAAAAGCCCCGTCAATCGTTATCGTCATGTTTTACAGAGCTTATGTGTAACAACCCGGAATTTCAATTATTGGAATTAAGTAAATTATTTATGTAAAATGACGATTTTACCCTTGGTCGGTAAAGGGCATGGAAGTCAAATTTTGTTTTGAGACACTTTTGTTGGTGTTTTGGATACCGTTGCGTAGGTCTCGAACTCACGAGTTCGTAGACAGGCGGCACGCGAAAAACGGAGTTCGTGGACGGAAGTTATGGGTCTAGATGTGCAAGGGCATTTTGGTAATTTTTGACTTGGGGGTAGATATTTTTTAACCCCCCCAAATCAGAGTTTATCTGATCCACCTCATCTTCATTTCATCTTTATCATCTCGTTCTTCTTTCTCTCTGGGACAAACATACACAAACCATCGAACCCAACCCGTGCGAAAACTCACCGAAGAGAAACCAAAAGTCAACTTTGATTTCAAGGCTCCAACTTCCAGTTTTGATCAACTAATCATATTCTACTCCTTCCCACGATCACAACCGTACCAACCATCGAATGAGAGGACCACGGAGGAAGCCGAACCGAGGATAGGAAGTTTCGGACCTTCCGATCGATTTTCCAGCTAGCACAGGTACGTGTTTGTGGGTTTGAGGTCATATTTGGATTCCTGGGTTCGAGTAGATAGATTTAGACATAAATTTTGTGAAAAATGGTTGATTTTTGAGGAAGTTAGCAAAGCTTGAAGTTTCGGCCGGAAATGGAGGATTCCGGCGAAACCAGACGGCGGCGACGGCGCTGCCGGTCATCTTCTCCGGCCATATTCCGGCGACGGCGACGGCAGCCGGTCATCTTCTCCGGCGAGTCACCGGTGACCGGTCGGGTCGAGTTGAACCGGTCGGGTTGAGTGAACCGGTCGGGTTGAGTGAACCGGTCAGGCCGAGTTGGACCGGTTCCGGCCGAGTTGGACCGGGTCAGGCCGAGTTGGACCGGGTTGGACCGGTCCAGGCGCGTAAGTACTGTAGCAGGCGCGTGATCGGCGCGTGAGGGCGCGTGGCGGCGCGTGGGCGCATGTTCCGACCTTCCGTCGGTGCGTGGCGGCGCGTGGGGCCGAGTCTGATGTCACGGTGGCGCGTGACAAGTAGTTTTTGACGTTTCGGACCTGTTGACGCTGGTTTCGAGTCGATCGGATGTCGTTTAGGGGTTGTTTCGGACGTTTTAAAGTTGCTGCGTTTTCTAGGCCATCATAGTTAGACTCCCGGGGTTTAGGGGGTTTATATTTAAGGTTCTTATGATTAGCTGGTAATCCCGATTATTAATTTGGACAGGCGATACTGCTCCAGGAGCTTCAGGGGAGCGTACAGTTCGGGATTGAGCTTGCTTGAACAGGTTTGTGAGTGGACTTTGATTTATAAACTGTAATGCATGCATAAATGTATCTTTGATTTAAATACTGTTATGTATGGATGCAATGAATTTCTGGATTTTAGAAATGATGCTGGACACATGTTTTACAATATTTCAGTGAAAGTATGTTTTGAGAAATGGCCTGAGTTTTGTACTCGATTTTGATATCGTTTTGACGTGGTAACTATTTGAGTATGTGATTTGGGTTTAGACCCATAATTATGATTTTACCGATTTTGGCCATAAAATGGTATTTCAAAGAATTTGGCTTAGGCCGCGAAACAAAGATTTCGAAGTATGGATTTGATTCACTGGTTCCCGTCCCGATGGTTATTGTTGCTCTGACTGGTTTTGAGGGGCCTTGCTCTACCAGTTGTTGAGGGTTCGGACCTTAGGTGTTGAGGGGCCTTGCTCCGCCGGGTCGCGAAGCTGTCTATGCATAGTACAGAGAGTACAGATAGTACAGATGGTACACAGAGTTGTACAGATTTGAACACATCTCAAGGGATACCCTGGTGTGTTATGGATATGTCGGGAACAGTGAAATTTGAGATATTATGTGGCAGATGGAACGAAATGATTTGAATTTGAGATCATTTGTGTCCAGATTGATTAAATGATTTTAAACTCCTTTGAAGAGAGTTTTCAAACCAAATTGTGGATCACGAGGTATTTTTATTATATAGATTTTATGTGAGTCCAACTAAATGGTTTTAAAGAGAAATGAGAATTTTTGGTGATTTACATATGATATTTTTATTGATAAATTGTTTTATGTTATGCATGCATGATTTTATAAATGGAGGGGAAGAAAGGTATTTCTTCGAAAAGGAATTTATAAATGATTATTTTTGTCCACTCACAACTTTTGTGTTTAAACCCCCTTCAGGCAGTTGAGTAGAGTTGACGCGAACATTGATCTCGAGGCTGAGGCATTAGTACTTCGACTGCGCTGTGTATTATATTTGAGTAGGATATCTAAATTTTACTCTTGATCCTACTTAGACGCTCTGATATTATATTGTATTTGATTGGTCATTAATTACGGGAATTATTGAGTGCTTAAATCCCTTGTCTGACAAGAGGAAGTATTTATTATTGTTATTATATTTTGTAAGGATTGAAGGGTATTTTGGGAACCTTTTCTTAGGTTGTCAGACGGGATCAAGGTTCTTCCCGGGTTTCGAGGGGAAATTCGGGACGGGTCCTGACATTATGTTCCTCAATCGTTAAGTTTGTGAATTTCAATGGGTTTTTCCTAGTTTCGGTTCAATTGATATTCAAACGATGGAATTTCAAAAAATTGATCGTTCAATGGTTATTTTTAAGTCTGTAGACTTCACCCGTCGAAAATCTTGATGTTTTGAGGATTTAAAGTCATCTGATCGCCAAAAAATGTTTTGTTACCGTTGAATCGTCACGCACCGTTACCTAATCCCGAAAATTCCAAATTGGCTGATTTTTCGCGTAGACGATCTATGAGTTCGTGCAATACATGTGGACAGTTAGATCAGTTCATTTCATTTTGTAAATTATTGAAACTCGTAAAATAAGCTTGTTCATCAATGAGTTTAAACACTTCAAAGATACTTCATTACATTTTCGAAGTTTTGGTTCCATTGATATTCAAACGATTGAATTTGACCGATCCAACTGTTCATTTTATGGTTTTACGTGCCTAGATATCTCCCATTGAAAATCGTGAGGTTTTTGAGGATTTAAATCTGTTGGATCGTGAAAACATATTGTGTAACCGTTGAAACGTCGCGCACCGTTACCTAATCTCGAAATTTCCAAACTGGGTAAATTTTTGCGTAGGCGATCTATGAGTACGTGCAATAAAGGTGGACGATTAGATCGTTCCATTTCATTTTCTAAATTATTGAAAATCATAAAATAAGCATATTCATCAAGGAGTTAAATTAAACACTTCAAGAAAACTTCATTACATTTTTCGAAGTTTTTGTTCCATTGATATTCAAACGATTGAATTTCACCGATCAACCATTCATTTTGTGTTTTTACATGCCTAGATCTCTCCCATCGAAAATCGTGAGATTTTGAGGAGTTAAAACCTTCGGATCGTTAAAAAACGTTGTGTAACCGTTCAAACTTCACGCGTCGTTACCTAATCTCGGAATTTCCAAATTGGGTAATTTTTCGTATAGGAGATCTATGAGTACGTGCAATAAAGGTGGACGGTTAGATCGTTCCATTTCATTTCGCAAGTATTTTAAAAACGTTGGTTAATAATTAAATGTAAATTGAATCTAGTATATATTGCCCGACGAAGGTACATGAATAGTTGCCGGCCAAACAATTTGGTAAATTGTCTAATAATTTTAAAACTTTGTTTAATAATTAGACATTGGACAATTTTACCAGACGATTGGTACATGAATATTCGTCGGGCAAATTGTCTGACCCTTTTTTTTTGTCAAAATTTTATAAATGTAAATGAATGAATTTGGTAACGGATCTGTTCTGCCATTCAACAGTAGCCCGTTGTCACACAATCATACTCATTTGATGTGTTGCAGATCGCAGAAGACGAGTATGCATGCATATATTAATTACCATATGAAACATATATATGGTGAGAGACTTCTCTTATGCTACCAGGTGTATAACATTAGTCACTTGTAATCTAGCTCTTCATTACTAACTTTTCACTTCGCGATTTTGTTATTTGCTATGATGTCGCAACTCCTTCAATTCTATTATGTTCTATAATAAAGGAAGAAAACTTGGTAGACTTGGTAATTTCAATGCCAAAATTACCATACGGAATGGTGATGGAAATAGCAGCAATTGCATGAAAAATGAACGGTTGGACTTTTGCCCGACGAAGCATATTCGCAAGGCGAAGTTTAATGATTTGTTGGGCAAACGTTAGTCAACGCCAAGTTTTTTCCAACGAACAATATTCGTCGTTAGGCCTAATATTGCCCAACGGACAATCGTCGGGTCAACCCTTCCTATTTTACGCGCCAACAACTTATTCTTCCCGCAAACACCTTACCCGGCGGACCTTCGTTTTCGTTGGGCAAAACGTTTTTAGGCGGCAAAAACTAATTCGTCGGGCAAAAGTTTGTCGGGCAACCTAGAATTTCTTGTAGTGACAAATACACTTACATAAATTGAAACACTGATCAAGGCTGTGATGAATGTGGTTTTGGAGTAGGTAGGGTATTATAATTCAGGGTTTAGGGATGGTTGGTATTATCTTGGGTAAGGGAAGCCACGACGTTTAGAGTGGGCGAGGTGGGAAGTGAAGGTATGTCGGAGTCGGACTGCAACGATTGATGTTTAGTGCTTGGCGGCAATTTGATCATGGATGTAACATTTCGTACAAGTGAACCGATGGGTTGTATTATGGATCCGATTGGTGGACTGCAACGATTGATGTTTAGTGCTTGGCGGAAATTTGATCATGGATGTAACATTTCGTACAAGTGAGCCGATGGGTTGTATTATGGATCCGATTGGTGGCCTGCATACCGCGAACGTCTGGTTGCAAATCTGATGGCCGGACTTGTGCAAGTTGACGACCTGCAAGGCTTACATCCATATTCATGTTCAATATGGTAAAACCAAAAGTGAAGACTAGGTTGAAGTTGTTGTAGGATCCCATGTCTTAATGAAATTCAAGTAGACCAAATGGTGGGGAAGTCATGAAGTGGAGAATTATAAGATTTGTGCAAGGATACCATATGAGGCAAGCAGTTTCCTTTTTCAGGTTTGGATGTGGCAAATTATGTGTACTCTTGGGTTCTATTTATATACCTAAAGATGTGACTGGTACTAATATTGGCAATTGCTGATCGTCTAAGGTTGTGTAAAGTTAGAAAACTTGTTGACATATTATTTTAATGGTTAATTAGGTTTCTTGGTTACCCCTTACTACGACCGGTTTGAAAGCTCTGATAAGGTTCTAAGAGCATCTCAAATAATAATCTCCGTTTTGTTGTTGCTAAGTTTTAGTTAAAATAGCTAGAAAATTCAGTGACAACTCTTCCAGCAACCCTCCTTACTTTGACTAGGAATAAATATTTTAACCACTCAAATACTTTTGCAAATTTAAGGGTTTGTTGCCACCTAACCCAATTTGTAATGAAAATGTTGAAAATTTTTGCTGGTAGTTGGGGCTTTAGACATTGATGTGCTTCTCTATCCTCCTCTCCACATAGAGCAACTCATATCGACCATCAATGACTTTCCAGCTTATGAAAATTTATCAGACTGGAATACTCATGGTAAATCCGCATGTCAAGTGTGTAATGAGGATGGATGGTACACTAAGTTGAGAGGTAAGTATTGTCATATTGGGCATCATCGCTTCTCATCCATTAATCACACATGGCGAAAGAATTACTGACCTTTTTAATGGCCGCCGAGAAAAGAGACATCCTCCTAGACAATTTTCAAGCGATGACATAGTTCATCAGTTCATCAGTTCGAATATCTGATACCACGCATTCCTGGTAAACATCCACATTACCTTTCAACGAAGAGGAAGCGGAATGATAAAGAATTAAATTGGACAAACAAGAGTAGAGTACTATTTTCTTCGAGTTGGTCTACGTACTGGCCTGTCTAAATTCAAAATTAAGCACAATCTTGAAGTTATCCATGTTGAAAAGAATATATGTGAAATTCTTATTGGGATACTGCTGAACACAGCAAAGTCGAAAGACACATTGAAGGTGATGATGGATCTAAAATACATGATGAATATTAGGAAAAATTTGCATGTTAAACTCACTTATGTGGTTTTATTAATGAAAATGTGATTAAATCAAGCATTACATTAAATTTTCTAGATATATTCAAATTACAAAAGAAGGAACCTGTGAGAATGATTAGGTTAGGTACCTAGACTTAACATTATATGACGAAAGTAAAGCCACATATTAAAAAAATAAGTGACATGGAAGACATCACAACTCAAAGAAATAAGTGGCCTAGGTTGTGTCACATATCGGACAATTAAGTGACAATTTTCTAGGCAAATATGTTCTGAGTATGAGATTATGGCACCACACATTAGGTAACGAATGGATCCTTACTTTTAAGATTTTATGCAAGATGCCTAACCCCTCACTCTCTTCTATATATATGTTTCGTGATTCGTATCTGATTATCTAGTTAAGCAACTGATGATGAAGACAATATCAAGTGCGCGTAGATCATATGACATTGATTTTCATTATATATTATAAATGTGTCGAATTTATATATTTACATGCAAAATACTGATGGTCACGTAAGCTCTTTTTTCTTGTAGTGTTGGGTAAGACTCAATAAGTGGAACATACAACTCAACTCATTCCTATGATGATTATTATGTGTTGTGTCATGACGGTAGGATATCTACTAAGCATTATGGTACTGTTATATTAATATTAAAATTGGAAGTTTAAGAAGAAATATTTTAATTGGTGTCTCCTGTATCAGAGTAAATGTGGGGTCACATTTGTGAGAATTATAAACGGCTAAATTCTTTAAAGCTCTCATGAAATTCAAAAAAGTGTTCATACTACAAGAAATAAGGGGTTGCTCGATGAAGTCGTTTTCGCCGCCCCGTGTCATTTTTCTCGGGGAAAATGAAGACTCGCCGGGCAAGATTTTGACAGGAAGAAGAAGTTGTTGGCGCATAAAATAGGTAGATTTGGCCCGAAAAATTCATTCTATCCGTCGGACAAAATGAGATTTAACGGCGAATATTGTTCGTCGGCAAAACTTGGCGTTGACTATATTTTGCCCGACGAATCATTAAATTTTGCCCTGCAAAACTGCTTCGTCAGGCAAAAGTCTAAACACATTAAGTGCTCAGACACCCTTTTCTTCTTCTTCCTCTCTACCATTTGCTCACAGCTCTCTCTCTCTCTCTCTCTCTCTCTCTCTCTAGTTACATAACATCAACAATCATCATCTCATCAATATTTTCACTACCAATCAAATCTCTTACTTTCTCAATCACCAATCCCAATTTTGATGGTTGATAAATTTAATTTTTGTTAGTTTTGAAATTTTGATTGGAAACTAATTATGTTTTGTGTTTTAGAAAATTTGTGGTTGATTTGAAGGAATACTTGTAAAAAGGTATGTGTGTTTGCCTCTCAATTTAATTTTGTTAAGAATTTTGGATATAATTATGTTAGAAAATTGTGTATTTATTGTGGAAAATGTATAGAAATTGTTTATAATTTGTGGAAATTTGTGTAGAAATTGTGTAGGGAATTAGAAAGTTCGTAGGAAAATATGTTATGAAATTGGGGAAATAGAAAATATGTTAGGAAATTAGAAAATATGTTAGGAAAATAAAAAATATGTTATGAAATTATTGAAATTATAAAATATGTTAAGGAATTAGAAAATATGTTAGGAAAATAGGAAAATAAAAAATATTTTATGAAATTATTGAAATAGAAAATATGTTAGGATATTAGAAAATTAGAAAATATGTTAGGAAATTAGAAAATATGTTAGGAAAATAGAAAATATGTACGGAAATTAGAAAATTGTAAACTCTGTGATATGTACAATTAATATATGTTATTATTTGTGAATTTGTTGTGATATTTTCTATAAAGCACTTTATGCATTTCCAACGGAGTGAAATATGTTCATATTTCATAACCGTTTATGCGAAGTTGATCGGGTTGATTAACTTTGTATAATGAAATTCAATGAAAATCCTTAGACCCGTTTAAGAGTCAGTGAATCAGGTTGATTGACTGACTCTTGAATTGTCCATTTATTCGGACAGTTTGGGGGTGCACAACTATATGTTGTGTAGTTTGCGATCTACGAGGTAAGGTTTCGATTGTGGGAAATTCGATTTGTATCCCCTCAATGTTCTCTGAATGCATACTAGATATTTGTTTATACTATCTACGTCATGCATTTGGGGAACTGTAGGGAGATGTTTCCAAAATTTCCCTTGATCGAAACTTAGCCTCGTAGGTCGCAAACTACAAAGCACAGAACGTGCATTCACGAATGGGATAGGGCCAAATCACCGGAGGCATAAGGAGACGAGCTGCTTTTGATATTAACTTGTTTTAATTACAGAACAATGTTAGCTCAATTACTTACGTTGACTCTATTTTGTGAAAGCATACACAATGGACAGAGGGTGGATGCAAATGTTGGATTGATGTTCTGTTCAGTATTTGGATGGGATCGACAACTTCATTGCCTTTGCACATAGTCATTGTAGTGATGACAGACGTGTCCGGTATCCGTGCCGTAAATGTAACAACTGCAGTTGGATGCCGTTGAATGAGGTCCAAAATCATTTGGAATGGAATGGGATCGTACACAACTACACTAATTGGATCTAACACGGTGAAGAAATATTTACCGCATCGACATCTTCAGTTCCCGGGACCCGTCGAGACGAAAGTGATTTGGATGGGCGATGTGATAAAGATCAAGTCATTGAGATATTAATCGATGTTTTTCCTCCCACATCGGATCATATGGACGATGAGGTGCCCAGGTTGCAACCTGAATACTATGTGCATTGTTTTACGGTGAATTCGAGCAGCTTGACAAATGTCCCGTGTGAAATGAGCCTAGGTTTCAAAAGAAGAAGATTCCGAACAAGGTGTTGCGTTATTTTCCACTGAAGCTAAGGTTACAAATATTCTACATATTGTCCCACACAGCCCGTGATATGAGGTGGCACAAGGATGAACACATTAATGATGATGTACTGAGGCATCCGGCTAATGGAGAGGCTTGGAAGGAATTTGATTAGATGTATCCCGAGTTTGACAGAGAGCCAAGAAATGTCAGATTAGGGCTAGCTACTGACAGTTTTAATCCGTTTAGGAGTTTTGCAAAGCCCTATAGCACTTGGGCGGTGGTTATGATTCCGTATAACTTGCCTCCTTGGAGATGCATGAAGAAAGAATTCACAATCCTCAGTACTTTGATACCGGGGCCCAAATCACCGAGTAATTCCATCGATGTTTATTTGCGGCCGTTGATTGATAAGCACGTGGATCTGTGCGAAAATGGTGTCCGAACAAACAAGTGCAGTGGAGAAATGTTCTCTACGAGCGGCCGTAATGTGGACAATTAATGATTTTCCTATTTATGGTATGTTATCGGGATGGAGCACCAAGGGATATCTTGCTTGCCTTAGATGTGGGCCAGACACAACGTCCTTTTGACACGCATCGAAGGTATGCTACTTGGGTGAGAGAAGATTTCTGCCCTGGGATCACCGATGGCGAATGCAATCTGACTCATTTGATGTCAAATCAGACTTACAAGCTCGACCAAGGGAGAGGTCCGGTGATGAGATATTGTCCAAACTGAACAGTATACATGACTTCCTCACACGAGGATCGAAACCAGCTGAATAGGAAAATTGGACGAAAAAAAACATATTCTTCCAGTTGGCGTATTGGTCAAAATTGAAAGTCAGTCACATCGCGGATCCTATGCGCATCAAGAAAATTGTTGTCAAGAGTGTTGTGGGAACGAATTTACCCTTTGAAGGCAAGTCAAAGGACACAAAAAATACTCGTTTGGGTATGCAAGAAATGGAGATTCGGCCTAATTTGTGGCCAAAATTCGTCAATGGTAAATACATAATGGCTCATCCAAGTTATACATTTACGCCGGAGAATAAGAAAAAATTCTTGAAGTGGTTGCAGGGTGTGATATGAAGAGCCATGACTATCATGTTTTACTACAACGACTCATTCCGAGTGGTATTCGGCCCTTCTTGGAGCCTGGTGTTGTTGAGTCGATAGTTTGTTTGTCTCAATTCTTCCAGATACTATGTGCCAGATCGTTGGTAAAAGCAAACCCCGAAGCAATTAACGAGGATATTGTCTACATCATGTGCCAGCTAGGGCAAATATATCCACTACATTCTTTGATGTAATGGTGCACCTACTAATACATATGTCGGATAAGGCAAAGCTAGTTGACCCGGTGCATTATCGTTGGATGTACCCAATCGAGAGGTATAACTTATTCTTGCTTTTTGATAATATTTCCTTACTATCATGTATATATGTGAATCATAATGTATATTTCCTTGCAAAATGTTAGGTATGTACAAGCGGTACGTCCGCAACAAGACAGGTCCCGAAGGCTCTATAGCATAGGCGTACTTTGCAAATGAGGCACTGACATTTTGTGCAATGTATCTTCGGAATGTTGAAACTTCCTTCAATAGGGCCTCACACAACGACGACGGTGGTCAACATCCAGAGACCCTATATGTATTTGCCCAACCCGCACGACTACTCGGCACTGGTCCAGTGTCGGAGCCGTTCACCAATAGCGACATGAAGGTGGCTCATTGGTTCATACTGAATAATTGTTACGAAGTCTGGCCCTTCCACGGGCAGCACGAGGCATTGATGAAGGCCCAATATCCTTCGAATTGGGAAGAAATGGACAAATAACTGTTTCCATGTTAGTTTTCCGAGCATGTAAGTCAAATATTTTATTTGCAAATTTCTTAAATTATTTTTAAGTTTACAAATTTCGTTGTGTGTATCTTACCAGATGGCATAACTGAAAGATGACAACTCGCTAAATTTCAATAAAGAATTAATGCAGCTGGCCATTAGCCCATTTTGATGAGAAATTTATGCTAGTTGTCACGTTAATTGAGTTAAGTTCGTGTGCACAGAACGAGACGATAAATTGTCTACGCAAAACAGCAGGGTCTTCGTGTCGGGGGATGGAGAAAATGCTGATACGGGGTTCTTCGGCAGATTGTTAAGTGTGGTTAAGGTGTTACACGCTGACCGCAAGGAAGTCGTCTTGTTCAAGTGTCATTGGTTTGATACGAACCCAAGTATCCCAGACAGGGTCATTAAAGATCATTTATGTACCTCTGTCAACACAAACACCCTATGGATTCAGGGTGATCCCTACATCCTTGCTAGTACAGCGAAACAAGTATTCTATATGGATGATCCAAAAGCAGGTGCTGGTTGGAGAGTAGCTGAGATGGTGAATCATAGAAATATTTGGGACTTGGATGACTGATACCATGAAGAAGATGGCGAAACAGACGATCACCAAATCGTTTACCAGGTGGATTCCTCGGCATCCACCCTAAATGTGGATGGAGTACGGGCCAACGACATCATCCCACCAATTGCGATTGATGGCATTTTCATTCATCTCTGGGAATTAGACCAAATTGAAAGTGATTCTGAGGAATCAAGTACTGTGTACATCTCGGATGGCGAGCGTGATTTGGAGAGGGAGAGCGAATCTGACACCGAATGAAAGTTGTAAATAATTGATTTCATTTATATATGTAATATCCATCTTCAAATCAGTAAGTGTGATTTATATGTATGTTTTATGATTTCATTCACAAAAGTTTCAATTAATCTTTTTTGTACTAAATCCACAAACTTTGATGTCCTCATCCCTGATTCGGCTTCCCAACATTTCATCTTAGGTCCTGCCCTGGAATCATCTGTAAGTCATGTCCCTAATACTTACACTAGTAAGTTTTCGAAATGAAGTGATGAAGATTTTCTAATGAACAATAAAATGTCAATTTTAATGAATGCTTCCATAAGCATAGTCAGATTTGACTTTTTTTACTTGATAAAATAGTGTATAGAATTTTGGGACAAATAGGTCAGAACATTTGCCCAAAGAATATTCATGTACCTTCGTCGGGCAAAGGCGTCCAATATCACGTGGTTCTCTGTTCGGTGGATGGTTGCCGAAACTAGAAATGCGTGCCTGATGAATATTCATTTATCTTCGTCGAGTCATATATACCAGATTCAATTTACATTTAATTATTAAACAACAATTTTAAATTACTTACGAAATGAATGGACCGACCTAACCATCCACAATTATTGCACATACTCATAGATCGCCTACGCGAATAATTACCCAATTTGGAAAACCTGGGATTAGGTAACCCTGCACGACGTTTCAACGGTTACACAATGTTTCTTCACGATCGGACGGCTTTAAATCCTCAAAACCTTACGATTCTCGACGGGCAAGATCTATGCATGTAAAACGACAAAATGAACGGTTAGATCGGTGAAATTCAATCGTTTGAATATCAATGGAACTAAAACTTTGAAAAATGTATTGAAGATTCCTTCAAGTGTTTAAACTCCTAGACGAGTATGCTTATTTTACAATTTTCAATAATTTACGAAATGAAATAGAACGATCTAACCATCCACATTTATTGTACGTACTCATAGATCGCCTACGCAAAACATTACCCAATTTGGAAATCCCGTGATTAGGTAACGGTGTGCGACGTTTCAACAGTTACGCAACGTTTCTTCACGATCGGACAACTTTGAATCCTCAAAACCTCCCGATTTTTTACGGGCAAGATCTAGGCCTGTAAAACCACAAAATGAACGGTTAGATCGGTCAAATTCAATTGTTTGAATATCCTCGATGAATATGCTTATTTTACAATTTTCAACAATTTACAAAATGAAATGGACCGATCTAACCGTCCACATTTATTGCACGTACTCATAGATCTCCTCCGCGAAAAATTAGCCAATTTGGAATTTTCGGGAATAGGTAACGGTGCGCGACGATTCAACGGTAACAAAATGTTGTTTGACGATCGGACAACTTTAATACATCAAAACCTCAAGATTTTCGATAGGTGCGGTCTACACACTTAAAAGTAACCATTGAACGGTCAATTTTTTGAAAGTCCATCATTCGAATATAAATTGAACCAAAACTTCAAAAAACGCCTTTAAATTCAAAAACTTAACGATCGAGACACATACACTCCATAACACATGACGATTTCTGCCGAAGGGAAATCAGGCACGTAAAACTAAAATAGAACGGTCCCGATCTTTAAAATTGTATCGTCAGTGAAAAGACCCTTCCCGAACTCCCCTTCAGGAACCGAAAAAAGCCATGCTCCCGTCTGGCAACTTAATACAATTCCCAAAATACCCTTAAGTCCATACAACTAGTTACGAGAATTCTGCCAACAATCCGGTAGAACCTCCCCTTAAGAAATGGTTAACCGTCTTCCACCTGTCAGACGAAGGATCAGATAACACTCACAAATCCCAGCAACACCAAACAACCATCGACGCAGTCATAATTTACAATAAGTCCAAAAGCTTATCAGAGCATCTAGGTAGGAAAGGTAAATACAAAAATAAATATCCTACTCAATAGTCTAGGTAAATGCGCAGCTAAAAATTTAATGCCTCCGCCTCTGGATGTGCCATCGTCAACTCAACGGCCTATAGGGGATTTAAAACACGAAAAGTGTGAGTGAACAAAATAATCATTTTAAACCATTTCCGAGGAAAACATACATTACCCCCCTCCACGAGTAAAACAATGTATGCATAATGTAAAAATCATTTTTCAAACAAATCAATAAATAATATATAAAGATAATCCAAAAACTCACCGGAAAATCCATCTTTTGTTAAAACACACTCGAGTAATGAAAACATCCCGTGGTCCACAATCCTGCTATGAAAACCTCCTCAAAGGAGTTTAAAATCATGTAAACATATCCTGGACACAAAATATATCAAAACATATCCCACTGCTCCCCGAATGGAATCCCGTGTTGTAGCTCGATATCCGAACTGATTGACCCGGATCCAAACCTCCACACACCTGATATACCTCGAGTTATGCATAACCCTATACTACGCATAGGCAGCCTCAACGACTTGGTGGAAATACCCTTCAACACCAGCGTCAAAGAAACCTCGACGATCTGGCGGAGAAATACCCTTCGACGCCAGTCGGAGAAAACCTTGACCCTCAGGGAAAATAATTATGTGAAAACCAAAATCCATGTTTTGAAATTCTTGTTTCTTGGCTTAGGCCAAATTCATTAAAAACCCATGTTTAAACTCAAAATCGTAGACTCAACCGAAACCCAAAATCAATCAAGTCAAACCATATAAAACCCGAAACCATAAAGCCAAGCCATAGCCCCAAAACGTCATTCCAAATAATTATTGAAAGTCTGTGTCCAATAATAATTTATGAGCATAATACTTGACAATTCCAAAATTTACCAAAAATAATACGTAACAAGAATTTATTCAAATATACCTTTATGAATGCATTATAATTTACAAAACCAAAGTCCACTCACCAAACGTCCACTTAGCTCAATCCCGAGTAGTACGCTCCTTTGAAGTTCCCGGAGCAGTATCGCTTGTCAAAAGTAACAATCGGAATTACCAACGATAATTAAAAACCCTACATTTAGACTCCCTAAACCCCGGGAGGTCCGCACTCGTCTGACTAAAAATGCAGTCACTTCAGACGCCCAAAACTACCCCTAAATGACGTCCAATTAACTCGAAACCTGCGCCAAAAGGTGCGAAACTTCGAAACCTTATCGACAAGCGTCGCCGTGACCCAAGGATCAGTCCCACACACTGCCATGTACCAGCTACAGTACCTCACGCGCTGCTACAGTACCTCATGCGCTGCTACAGTACTTCACGCGCCTGACTCGGCGCTGATTCAGCCACAAGGTGGCTCCACGTGGCTGCCAGGTGGCCTCCACGTGGCTGCCAGGTGGCCTCCACGTGGCTGCCAGGTGGCCTCCACGTGGCTGCCAGGTGGCCTCCACGTGGCTGCCAGGTGGCCTCCACGCGGCTGCCAGGTCACCGCCATCGCCGGAAAACGCCATTGCCAGCTGACCTTGAAATTTTCCTAACTTCCTCAAATCATAACCATTTTTCACGAATTTTTAGTTTAAATCCATCTACTCGAACCCAAGAACTCAAAAATGAAGTCTAAACACGAATGAGAATCAAGAAGAGAGAGAAAGATATGAGAAAATCTGGAAGAGTCTGGGTTAACAATATCTACCCACGGCAAATTATCAAAATGCCCCTAAACATTCTAGACCCACAACTCTCTCATACAGACTCTGTTTTTTGCGTGCTGCCTGTCTACGAACTCGTGAGCTCGAGACCTATGCAACGGTCCCCCAAACACTACCAAAAGTGTCTCCAAACAAAATTTGACTTTCGAGCCCCTTATACAACCAAGGGTAATTTTGTCCTTTTCAAAATTAATTTACGAAAATTCACTAATTAAATTTCCAGGTCGTTACAACACACCCTCCTTAAAGAAACTTCATCCTCGAAATTCATACCTATTACTGGAACAAATGTGGATGATGCGCCGGCATCAGTGCCTCGGTTTCCCACGTGGCCTCCTCTACGTTATGATTCCTCCACAAAACTTTAACCAGATGAATAGTCTTTTTACGCAGTACTTTTTCCTTCAAATCTAGAAGTTACACTGGTTGCTCCTCAAAAGTCAAATCATCTCTCAGCTTAATTGGTTGCGCCTCCATTACATGAGATTCATCGAATAGATACTTCTGGAGTATAGATACATGAAATACATCGTGAACCTTTGACAGTTCTGAGGTACAGCAAGTATGTAAGCCATTGGCCCTATCCTCACAATAATCTCATAAGGCCCAATATAGAGAGGACTCAATTTTCCACGTCTACCAAAACGTACAACTCCCTTCCAGGGGGATAATTTCAAGAAAACCCTGTCTCCGACCTCAAATTCAAGGTCTTTGATATGTCGGTCCGCATAGCTTTTCTGGCGGTCCTAAGATGCCTTCAACCTTTCCCTGATGACTCTAATCATTTCCTCTGTCATTTCTAATATCTCTAGTGTCAATAGTCTTCTCTCACCTACCTCATTCCAGCATATCGGTGCCCTGCATTGTCTCCCAAACACTGCCTCGAAAGGAGACATCCCAATACTAGACTGATAGCTGTTGTTGTATGCAAACTCTAACAAGGCCAGGTGGGAATCCCAGTTTCCTTTAAACTGCAGTACACAAGCTCTTATCATATCCTGCAGAATCTGAATTGTCCTCTCAGGCTGACCGTCAGTCTGAGGATGAAAAGTTGTATTGAAATGCAATGTAGTTCCAAAGGCTTTCTGCAAACTCCACCAAAACCTCGAGGTAAACCTAGGATCCCTGTCTGACACAATCGACTCTGGAGTCCCATGTAACAGTATGATCTCATCCACAAACAATTTGGCATACTGGTCCATCCGGTAATCTTCTCGTACTGGCAATAAATGTGCTGACTCGGTGAGTCTATCAACAATTACCCAAATTCCATCAAGTCCTTTTTGAGTCCTAGGAAGTTTATAAACAAAATCCATAGTAATGTGATCCCACTTCCATTCCAGAATAGGTAATGGTTGTAGTGCCACATATGGTTTAAGCCTCTCTGCTTTTACTTGTTGACACGTCAGGCATCTACTCACAAACTCTGCTATTTCCCTTTTCATCCCAATCCACCAATAGTATTCCTTAAGAGTATGATACATCTTGGTGCCTCCTGGATGCATGGCAAAGGCAGAACTATGAGCTTCCTCAAGAATTTCTCTTTTCAACTTTGGATCATTAGCTACGCACAACCGGCCTTCCTTAACCAAGGCCCCATCATCCCTAATCACATAATCCTGCCTATTCCCAGCCTCCAACTCCATCAAATAACACACAAAGTAGGATCCTGGAGCTGAGCTTCAACAATTCGGTCAATCAAGACAGATCTCACATGGAAGCTAGCCAACAGAGCCCCCTGGCTATCCAATCCAAGTATAATTCCCGCTCTTCGGAATTCCACCAGCAACGGTAGGTAAACAATGTGAAATGGGCGAAGGAACCCATGGACTTCTTGCTCAAGGCATACGCCACTACATTGGCTTTTCCTGGGTGATACTCTATGTTACAGTCATAATCCTTTATCAGCTCAAGCCACCTTCTTTGTCTCAAGTTCAGATCTTTCTAGGTGAAGAAGTATTTCAGACTCTCAATGTCGGTAAAATTCCAGCACGTTTCCCCATACAAATAGTGTCTCCAAATCTTCAGTGCATGCATGACTGCAGCTAACTCTAAATCATGTGTGGGGTAGTTCAACTCATGAGGTTTCAGTTGCCTAGAAGCATATGCTATCACCTTCCCATGCTACATCAGCACGTAACCTATACCTTGTAATGATGCATCACTATACACCTCAAATCCTCTGTTATCATCTGGAACGGTTAACACTGGGGCAGAAGTCAACCACCTCTTAAGCTCTTGAAAGCTCTGTTCACACTCATCATCCCAGTCAAACTTGACTCCTTTCCTCATCAACCGAGTTAACGGTGCGGCTATCATAGAGAATCCTTCTACGAATCGCCGATAATATCCCTCTAAACCCAGAAAACTTCTCACCTCTGACACTGTCCTTAGTTGCCCCCAATTTTCCACCGCCTCAACTTTTTAGGGATCCACGCTGATACCCTCAGCAGAAATCACATGACCTAAGAATCCCACACTGGTAAACCAAAAATGGCATTTACTAAACTTGGCGAATAGTTGCTTTTTCCTCAGCATATTCAGTACCAACCTCAAGTTTTCTCATGTGCCTTAGCACTCTTCGAATATACCAAGATATCATCGATGAATACATTCATAAACGGATCCAAGTACTGTCGGAACACCCTGTTCATCAAATCCATAAATGATGCCGGTGCATTAGTTAACCCGAAGGGCATCACCAGGAACTCATAATGCCCATAGCGTGTCCTGAAAGCCGTTTTGGGAACATCTTCTTGCCTAATCCTTAACTGATGGTACCCGGATTGAAGATCAATTTTTGAGAAATACCTTGCCCCTTTTAGTTGGTCAAACAAATCATCAATTCGTTGAAAAGGATACTTATTCCGCATCATAACCCTGTTTAACTGCCAATAGTCGATACATAGCCTCAAACCACCATTCTTCTTCCTTACAAATAACATCGGGGCACCGCAAGGTGAAACACTCGGTCGAATAAATCCCATATCCACCAAGTCCTACAATTGAGTCTTCAATTTCCTCAATTCCGCCGGTGCCATTTTGTACGGTGCCTGTGATATAGGTTGGTTACCCGGAAGAAGCTCTATGGTGAACTCAATCTCCTGATGAGGTGGCAACCCCGGAAGATCCTCTGGAAATACATATGGAAAATCATTCACCACAGGAATATCTTCTACGCTCACCGAAGTATCCCGAGAATCGATCACGTGAGCCAAATACCCCTCACAACCTTTCCTCAATAATTTCTCAGCTGCCAAAGCCAATATTACTCCCGAGGGAAGCACCTTACGATCACCCTGAAACATAAGTTCCAGCAAACCTGGACTCCGAAAAACCACCCTCTTGTCGAAAAAATCTATGGAGGAATGGTGCATGGTTAACTAATCCATCCCTAGAATCACATCAAAATCATAAATGTCCAAGGGAATTAAATCTGCCTCTAACTCATGACCTCCCACTACTATCGAACAACTGCGTATCACGAGGTTCGCCACTAACATATCTCTGGTAGGAGTGCTAATACCCATGTCCCAACCAATCGGTGACAATTCTCTATTGGCAAAAATTGTATAACCCCGAGAAATAAAAGAATGTGTATACCCAGGATCTATCAAAACACGAGCAACATGATTAAAAATAGACAACGTACCAGTAACCACTTCTGGTGCTGCTCGAGCCTCCTGCTGGGTCATAGAAAAAACTTGGGCATGTGTACCAGAAGATCAACCATGACCCCCATGTCTCCCTCTGGCCCTGCTGGCCCCACTGGACTGGGTCTAGTTCCCTGCTGCGGTACCAGATGTCTGCGCTGCTTCTGACTCGGTTCAATAGCATCTCGGTCCAAAGAACTATTGCCCGGACGACGATGTGGACAGTCTCTCTTAAACTAACCAGTCTCCCCACAAAAGTAACAACCGGTGTCACCCATCTATGCGGGTTTTCCACTTTGTTTCCCGGTCGACTGCACTGAATGCCACTAGACTTAACAGATGACTGTTGTCCCTGAATGGCTCTGCCGCTGCCTGATACGGATCCTGCACCCCCAGAAGATGCAGAATTGAAACTGCCTCTCTTAGATGGTCCTTGACTAGAGGACCCGAAACTTAGGAGATCCCGGCGTTGCTTGGAACCACTAATCTAGTGTTAAGCTGGAAAACTCAACTCTACTCTAGCAGCAGCGTCTGACAAAACCCTCAAAGAAGTATATGCCATCGCAGTTACTGGTACTCAAACCTCATTTCTCAGTCCATACTCAAACCATCGGCACTTATCCATCTCAGTTTCCACCAAAGAGGGTACAAATCGTAACAACTCAAGAAATTTATGTTCATATTGTGCCACTGTCATGTCCTCCTATTGTAACTGCAAGAATTCAGCCTCTCTGACATCACGGTATGAGTGAGGATAAAACTACTGGAGGAAGCGCTCCCGGAAAGCTTCCCAAGTCAAGGTATGGACATCCCAGCTTGTTAGTTGCAAAGCATGCCACTAACGGTACGCATGGCCACCTAGAAGAAATGTGGCTAGTCGCACCCTATCCTCCGGAGGGCACCTCATAACAGCAAACACTCATTCCAAACGAGTAATCCACTCATCAACATCATCTAGGCCTAACTCGCCCATAAACACTGTCGCTATCTACCTCTAGGCTGGCTCAATGTCAGAAACTTCAGACGTAGCCCTACCCTGAAGTACCGACATCAATGCCCAACCCAATTGATCTAAGGTCTGCCTCAAATCAGGCTCTACTATGGGTTCATGTGTGTCCTCAACGTTTCCAGGCCGCTGACGGGGCTTGCGTCTCGGAGGTATTACGCTGAAAAGAACCATAAATCATCAATACCACAATCAGATGAACACTATGTGTACAGTCTACAGGAATTTAACCTAGTGCTCTGATACCAAGTTGACAAGACCCTTCCCGAATTCCCCCTCGAAAACTAGAAAAAGCCCTCCTCCCGTCTGACAACTTAATAAAATTCCCAAAATACCCTTAAGTCCTTACAACTTGTTATGAGAATTCTGTAGACAATCCGACAGAACCTCGCCTTAAGGAATGGTTAACCGTCTTCCACCGGTCAGATGAAGGATCAGATAACACTCACAAATCCCAGCAACACCAAACAACCATCGACACAGTCATAATTTACAATAAGTCCAAAAGCTTATCAGAGCATCCAGCTAGGAAAGGTAAATGCATAAATAAATATCCTACTCGATAGTCTAGGTAAATGCGCAGCTAAAAATTTAATGCCTCCGCCTCTTGATGTGCCCTCGTCAACTCAACGGCCTTGATGGGATTTAAAACACGAAAAGTGTGAGTGGACAAAATAATCATTTAAAACCATTTCCGAGGAAAACATACATTTTCCCCCTCCACGAGTAAAACAATGCATGCATAATGTAAAAATCCCTTTTCAAAGAAATCCATAAATAATATATAAAGATAATCCGAAAACTCACCGGAAAATCCATCTTTTGTTAAAGCACTTGGTGGGACCCACGAAAACCCGAATAATGAAAACATCCCGTGGTCCACAACCCTGCTTTGAAAACCCTCCTCAAAGGATGTTAAAAATCATGTAAACAGACATGGACACAAAATATATCAAAACATATCTCACTGCTCTCCGAATGGAATCCCGTGTCGTAGCTCGATATCCGAACTGACTGACCCAAGTCCAACCCTCCACACACCCGATATACCTCGAGTTGTACAGAACCTTGTACTACGCGTAGACAGCCTCAACGACCTGGTGGAGAAATACCCTTTAACACCAGCGTCGGAGAAACCTCGACGATCTGGCGAAGAAATACCCTTCAATGTCAGTTGAAGAAAACCTTGACCCTCAAGGACAATAATTCAGTGAAACCCAAAATCCATGTTTTGAAATTCTTGTTTCTTGGCTTAGGCCAAATTCATTGAAAAATCGGGTTTAAACTCAAAATCGTGGACTCTCTAAACCCCGGGAGGTCCGCACGTGTCTCACTAAAAATGCAGCCACCTCGGACGCCCAAAAATACCCCTAAACGACGTCTGATTAACCCAAAACCTGTGCCAAAAGGTCCAGAAAGTCGAAACCATGTCAACGCACGTCACCGTGACCCAAGGATCGGTCCCACGCGGAACCATGCGACGACTACAGTACCTCACGCACTGCTACAATACTTCATGCCCTTGACTCGGAGCTGACTCAGCCGCCAGGTGGCTCTACGTGGCTGCCAGGTGGCCTCCACGTGGCTTCACATGGTTGCTAGGTGGCATCCACGTGGCTCCACGTGGCTTCCAAGTCGTATCCACGTGGCTCCACGTGGCTGCTAGGTGGCATGCCACGTCAGCCCCTCTAACCGAACCAGTCACCGGAGAGTTGCCGGAGAAGACGACCGCTCCGCCGTGTACCGCCGTTCGTCGTCGCCAGAAAAGGCCATTGCCGGCCGACCTTGAAATTTTCCTAACTTCCTCAAATTTTAACCGGTTTTCATGAATATTTAGTCTAAATCCATCTACTCGAACCCAGGAACTCAGAAATGAAGTCTAAACACGAAACTCATACCTGTGTTGGCCAGAAAATCGATCAAAAGTTTTTGTTTTTCCTTTCCTCTGTTCAGAGTCTCCCGCGGCTACTTCCTTCGACAGCCGGTACGTCCTTGATTGCGGGGAGGAGGAGATTCCGATGGGTGGAACCAAATCATACGAGATTTCCTCAAATCGAAGTTCAAAATCTTAGGTTTTTGGGTTTGGTGGCACGGATCGGATGAGAATCGAGAAGAGAGAGAGATAAATGAGAAAATCTGGAAGAGTATGGGTTAAAAATATCTATCCACGGCAAATTAACAAAATTCCCCTGAAAATTCTTGACCCACAACTCTCTCATACGGACTCTGTTTTTCGCGTGCCGCCTGTCGACGAACTTGTGAGTTCGACACCTATGCAACGGTCCCCGAAAAACTACCCAAAGTGTCTCCCAACAAAAATTGACTTTCGAGCCCCTTATACAACCAAGGGTAATTTTGTCCTTTTGTAACTTAATTTACAAAAAATTCACTAATTAAATTTTCGGGTCGTTACAATCGGACTTGGTTTTTACATTAGTCCGATTTTCTTCAATATAACCATCTTGCCCGATGAATATTCGGATTTTTCCTGGTAAAATTTCAAAAATTCGCCGGGCAACTCAATTTATTCGTCGGGCAATTTATTGCGCCTTTTATTGCCCTGCGAATCATTAAAGTTTGCCCGACGAAGACTTCGTCAGGCAATGTCATAAACTGAGACTAAAACAAAATCGATTCTTCTTTTCCTCTTCATCTTCCTCGCATAGGTTCTTCCGGCTTCTCTGCAAAAAAACCCAAGCCCAAACCCAGCAACCCAACCACCCCGCTCTATCTCTCAAGCATTATCCGTCTCTCACTCTCCATCTCTCTCAGCAACCCAGCAACTAGTCAGCCTCACCATCTCGCTATCTCAGCTGCGAAGACAGTCGCTGTCTCTCTCGGATACCTCTCTCAGCCGCCAAGGCCGCTGCTCTCTCATACTCTTTCTCACTCACTCTCTCTGTCTCTCTCTCTCTCTCTCGCTCTCTCTCTCTCTCTCTCTCTCTCTCTCTCTTTCTCTCTCTCAGTCGCTCAAGTCCCTCTATCTCTAGGATTATTTGATTAATTTGATTACTTGATTATATAACTAATTAATTGAAATTTTGAACTTGAATGGTGATGAATTGTTGAAATTTTGATGTTTGGGTATGAATATTCGAAAATGGTGGTTGTTGTATTGTAGATTTGGGTATGAATTATTGGAATTGACTTTTTTTTAAATTTTAACATGAATTGTTGAATTGTTGAAATGTAGGATTTGATTGTTGAATGTGAATTTTGGATATAATTGTTAGATATGATTTTTTGTAATAAAATTTCTTGTTCAAGATTTATTAATTTTATGAATTTTGGATTTAGTAATTTAAGTTTAAGATTGTTAGGATTAAGTAATTTAGGTTTAATTTTGTGAATTTTGATTTTTGTAATTTAGGTTTAAGTTTTTTGGATTAATTTAGTATTTTAGGTTTAATTTTGGTTTGTATTGGGTTGATTTTAATTTTAGTGAATTTATTTTTTAAAATTAGAATTTGGTGGTTTTATTTTTATTTTTTGCCAATTTACTAATTTTCAATAAAAAAAAATTTGGTTTTTTTTTATATTTATTGTTTGGATTTAGTAATTTAGGGTTAATGTTGATGATTTGTTTAAATTGTGATGTTTGGTATAATGTTGAAATTGGTATAATGTTATGAATTTTGCATATGATTTTTGTTATGATTTTGGATATGAATTTTATGTGAATTTTGGATATGTGAATTTTTTATTATGATTTAGGATATGTGAATTTTGGCTATGTGAGCTTTATAAAATTTGGTTATGTAAATTTTATGATTTTAGATATTATTATTAGTTTTATTTTTAAAAATTAGAATTTGGTGGTATTTTTTTTTTGGCCAATTTACTAATTTTCAATTAAAAAAATTTGGTTTTTTTTATTTATTTATTATTCGAATTAAAAAATGTTGGTTAATTTTATATGTGGTTTTGTTTTTATTTTGTGAATTTAAATTTAATATTTAAAATGTTTGTTTTTTTTATTATTTATTATTAAATTAAAAATATGTTGGTTAATTGTATATTAAATATTTTAAATTTCTTATTATAGATGCCACAGCGCACCTTGATCACACCTAGGACCCGCCCCCACCCTGAGCCCGTTGATGATCATGCAGCGGAGGAGGCAGCCCCTGCCTTGGTAGCCTCCGCCGCGATCGGCTCATCGACGGCACAACAAGGAACGGGGGGAACCCTATACCGACCCCCAACCACCACAGGACGACGCCGGAGCAAACCAACTGGAGACTGTTGCCCGAGCACTCCCTAAGGGTAAGTTGATTATTTTTTTTATTTAAAAAACCGTTTTCATTTGTTACTCATATTTTGTCTAAAGTTCATCGAATTTGTAGGGAAGTCGGTGAACGTACGCGAGACCAACCGTGGTTTGACATCCCAGCGGATTTGCAGAACAACAAATGCAAAGATGTCGGTGCTGTACGTGCCTTGCCTCCGGAAAGCAGCCATAAAAATCCACAGCCTCTGGTGCATGACATGGGCGCAATTCTTCACACCAAGTCCCTGATGATGAGGCATACTTTCAGGAACCAACCCTCGGAGGAGATCAAGCGTTGTTGGGGAGAGTTATCGGTATGTGATTCTCCCTATTTTTACATTATTTTTAATTATTTTACTATCTTTAATAATTTATTGCAGATCAATTTTGAGTTCAATCTTGAGGACACCGACGTCAGTAAATACCTGAGAAACCACTAGCAGTTACGGTACGCCAACTGGAAGTACAAGCTCCACAAGTACTACAAGATATGGCCTTCTCCGGATGAAGCTCGTGCAAATCCTCCAGAGGAGATGGAGAGGCCTCGGGTGGAAGGGTGGCGGTGGTTGTGCGACCATTTCGTGGACCCCTCGTATCGGGTACTGTCCACCTAGTTAAATTAATTTTTTTTTTTTATGTTATTTTGCATTTGAAAATATAATTATTGTTTTTAGTAATGAACAACAAAAATCGGTTGCCACACATCAAATTGGGGAGCGAAGAAATTGAACCAGCACGGGGGATTGCGATCCTTATCGGCCCGGCAAGAGGATCGGCGCAACGCCGGGTCACTGTTCCCGGAGGTGGATGTCTGGGGGCAAGTGTACGCTGGCCGGGGAACCAAGAGGCTGATACTATTCACGTAAGTTTATTTTTTGCATATTAAACATTATTTTTTAATTTGATAATTATATTTGTAATTAATATTTATTCGAATTTGTAGGAGGCGATGGAGCAAGACGTCCAGCAGACACGGGCTAAGCTGATGCAGCAGCATCACGAGGTGCCATTGGAGTAGCAGCTACCCGATCCCGGGAGGTCGATCGACATCCGGGAGCGACGACTTGGTAGGTGGCCAGGGAAGATCGTCGAGGGGGGAGGTGACAGGATAGTTCAGGATGTCTCTAGTCGCTCTTCGGGTTCTTCCCGAGGAGCCAATCCCAAGGAGATCTCAAAGCTCCAGAGAAACTTCGAGACCCTCTGGGCCGAAAATGCGGAGATCAAGGCCCAAAACGCGCAGATCCAGGCCCAAAACACGCATATCCTGGCGCAGAACGTGGAGATCAAGGCCGCCCTCACTAAGTTGCTTGACCGCTTGGGTGAGGGTGGGCTGGATGGGCTTCTGTCACATCCTCAGCCCCCGGTCCAACAGCCCGCCCAGGACCCCTACCACCCCGACCAGTCGCCGAGTAGTTAGAAATTAATATGTAAAATATTACTTTATTTTTAATTATCTAAAAACTTAACATTAATTTTTATAAATACTTTTTTTTATTTTCATTTGATTCGTTTTATTATTTTAATTGTATTTATGTAAAAATATTATTATTTTAATTATATATATTTATTTAATTAAATAAATTATTTCAATTATTTTTTTAAATGTTTAGATTTTGTCCGACGAACAAGCACTTTCGTCGGGAAAAGTAAGACAATTCGATGGATACCTGCCGAATTTTTGTAACTTTGCCCATCGAAACTCATTCGTCGGGCAAAAGTTGTTGACTTTTTGTAATTGCTCGACAAATCATAGGCGACAAAAGGATTCGTTGGGCAAGTTTGGAATTGCTCGACGAATTCACTGTTTCCGTCGACTGACATCAAGCCCGATGGCGGTGGCCCAACGGAGGTTCGCAGGGTTTAATTTTGCCCGACGAATGTCGACCTTTGCTCGACGAATCTGTTTCACCGAGCAAGCCTACTTTTCCTGTAGTGTCACAACAAAAACGAACAAAGTCGTTCCAACCAATGTGTGTTAAGATATGACATGTATATCACATATTGTCTTAATTTACAAAAGTGGAGACCAATTCTAGTACCTTCGTATCCACTTCGTCACCAAGTAAATCCAATATGTTTTCACAATGGTAAGTTCAAGTCGAAAAAACATTTCTCCCGATAGATGTCACATCTGATTTTTCTCAAAGTCATTCAACTTTTGCATTCAACATTTTATTAAAATGTGGGGTAAGTTTAGGTTTGATTGAAATTTCACTTAAATGCGTTGTATTGTTGGAATATATATGTTTGAGTTGAAATCTCAGTTGTCCCACAATGGCGAACGCCATGAAACGAGACTGCTTATATCAGGGAGCTGAATTTTACACTCCATTTTTTACTTGCTGCACTCCACATCTAGTTTTATCTTTGGCCAAAAGTCACTTTTGGTCCATTTAGTTTACTTTTTTTTTTTTTTTTCCAAAAGATCAAATGCTTTATTAATACCGAACAGAAACACCAGCATCAAAGGCTAAGGTATCAAACAACCAATCAGTCCCCAGTTCATCCCAACAATGATCCCCCCCCTACCCTAGTAACATAGGCGGCGACAAGATGCGCAACTTTGTTAGCCTGCCTAGATGCAAACACAAACTGGATAATTCTCAGCTGCTTAACAAGTGCATGAATATAAAAAAGAATACAAACCAAATCAGCATCACCTGGACCCTGACCATTGAGAGTATTAATAACTCCCAACGCATCGGACGCGAGCATCACCTGGTCCTTTTAGTTTATCAATTTCCCACTTTATTCCATATAGTTTCAATTTGACCGATTTGTACCTTATAGTTTCATACTCATAACAAGTTAAGGATACATCCAAATTTTCATCCAATTAATTAACGGAATAAGGACATGCTCCTGACATAAAGGGGAATTTCATTTAGGTTAGAATTATATATCGTTTATTTTTTTTTTTTTGTTGCTCGTATTTTATATTTTCATACTCGTGTTACAACGTAAATTACAAAACGGTTTTCAAGAATCAAGTAGCAAGCAAAATAAAGAACATGGATATGTAATTGTATTCTAACAAAAAATATATATAATTGTAATACAATGAAAATATCCTTTCAATAAGTAGAGTATAAGAATATTTCGTTAAATAATTGGATGGAAATTTGGATGCGTCCTTAAATTGCTATGAATATGAAACTCCAAGGTTAAAATCGGTCAAATTTAAACTACATTGAGTAAAATGGGAAAGTGAGTGAACTACAGGGACCCAAAGTGACTTTTGGCCTTTATCTTTTATCTTTTTAAAGAAGAAGTTGAGTGCACCAAGTAAAAAATGGAGTGCAAATCAACACTCTTAGTGTTGCCACCAATGCTTAATGAAATTAATGTTGTTCGGCTCTATGTCATGAGGCCGGATGTGCAAAGATATATATTACATATATATATATATATATATATATATATATATTTCAACCTTTTTTTATCGGAAAAGAGATATCTATTAATTGGGAAGCAATTACAGCGAGCCTGGGTGTAGAGGGCCTCATTAATACCTTGCCATAAAACCTGCTAATTGAGAAAATTTGATCAATCAAAAAGAGTGCACACCCAAATGGCGAAATAACAAACAAAATAACCAAACCAATGTTTGAGATAGACAAGCTACAAGACAAGTCACAAAAACCATGAAGCACAGACTTGATAGACTAAAAACTGCAGCAGCACCACACTTGCTGCCCTCCATCCACCACTGAAGCAGTGGCCACCCCCTCTCACCATACCCCATATCAGCCCTTGTCGAACGCAATGATCTCCTCAGCCCAAGGAGGGGCCGCATCAAACCACACCAATCTAACTTGCCCCTTCAAGCGAACCTTGGCAAACAAATGGGCTGCTAATTCCCTTCTCTGCGCGCACATTTTTTACTCCTGCTTGTTTCACTCGCCAGCCAGCGTTGCTCACTAATACCCCAAGACTATTCAAGCAACTCTTCACATCCTACAATGATGCAACCACCAGCCTAGAATCAACCTCCACCAACTCCACCCCCTCAGCCTCAAGATCCGGTGGGGCAGCAGCTGCGAAGCCCCCCACAAAATCTCCATTGTGATCTCTGATCAGCCCTCCCACACCCCTAGTTAGACCGGCTTTACCTGTGGCATCATCACAGTTTAGCTTGAAGCAATTTAGTGGAGGTTTCATCCAACTAACATGAGGGGGGGGTGGGGGGGTGGGGGTGTGGGTGTGGGTGGCGGCATGGCAACGAGAGGGCCACCCTAATGCTCACGAAAAGACTCCTGATGCCGTAGCAAATTCTCAGTAAGGAAGCTCAGATTCTTGCAGGGCTGGTCATGAATGAAATTGTTTCGTAGATACCGTGCTTCCCGGCATCCCCACATAAGCTCTTCTAGCTTCCCACCACTCAAAACAACACTAGCAGCTTGAAAAAAGTCTGCAAAAGTAGCCCCAAAGTGATCAAATGTGAAATTACACGGCATAAGGCTCCAAAACTTTTTGCTATGCTTACAATCCCAGACCTCATGAAGCATATCCTTAATCCTCTTCCCACAACGTGAGCAAATAGGAGATTGCAATAGCTTCCATTTACAAAGATTCATGGCAGTAGGTAATATGTCATGGCAAGCTCTACACACAAAGATTTTGACTTTACACAGCACATGTAGACTCCACACTTGCTTCCAAAACTTAATCAACTTACTATCATCCGAGGAGCCTGCCACACCTTCATCGTTTCTTGCAGCAATATTAAGAACCACTTGATAGCCAAATTTAACAGTATATTGGCCATTCTTAGTAAACCCCCAAAATTGCCCATCGAGCCACGGTCTCACAGAGCCGAGTGGCACCTTGAGGATTGCCAACACTTCATCCTCACTAAAAAGATCATAGAGAAGAGCCACATTCCAAACCCCACCCTCGGTCATCAGAGCAGAAATCCTTGTCTCACGGTGGATGCGCCCCCTATACCTTGGGTGGAAAGATTGCAGGTTAGGCACCCATTTATCCTCAAAATATAACGTCCCGGAAATTTAATTTGTGAATTTTCATAAACTAATTTGCAAAAATGATGAAATTATCCTTGGTTGTATAAGGGGGCTCAAAAGTCAATATTTGTTTCGAGACACTTTTGGCAATGTTTCGGGGACCGTTGTGTAGGTCTCGAACTCACGAGTTCGAAGACAGGCGGCACACAAAAAACATAGTCCATCTGAGAGAGTTGTGGGTCTAGAATGTTCAGGGGCATTTTGGTAATTTTCCCTAGGTAGATATTTTTAACCTAGGCATATCAAATTCTCCTCATTTCTCTCTCTCTTCCCGATTCTCATCCGATATGTGCGACAGAACCCAAAAACCCAAGATTTCGAACTTCAATTCGAGGCAACCTCGTCTGATTTGGTTCCACCTATCGGAATCTCCTCCTCCCTACGAACAAGGACGTACCAACCGTCGAAGGAAGTAGCCGCAGGAGACACTGAACCGACAAAAGGAAAAACCGAAACTTTCGATCGATTTTCCTGGGTTCGAGTAGATTGATTTAGACTAAAAATTCGTGAAAAATGGTTAAGAATTGAGGAAGTTAGGAAAATTTCAAGGTCGGCCCGCAATGGCATTTTCCAGCAACGGCGGAAGCCAACGCACGGCAGAGCGGTCGTCTTCTCAGGCGACTCTCTAGCGACATTTTGGCGACTGGTTCGATCAGAGGGGCTGACGTGGCATGCCACCTGGCAGCCATGTGGATGCCACCTAGCAACCACGTGGTGCCACCTGGCTGCTGAGTCAGCACTGAGTCAGCGCCGAATCAGGCGCGAGAGGTACTGTAACCGACACGTGGCTAAGCCGCCGGCCTTCTACCAGCGCGTGGCGGCGTGTGGAACTGGTCACGGCGACGCGTGTCGACAAGGTTTTGATGTTTTGGACCTTTTGGAGTAGGATTCGGGTTAATCGGACGTCATTTAAGGGTAGTTTTGGACGTATAAAGTGGCTGCGTTTTTAGTGTGACGCGAGCTGACAGGACCCATCCCGAATTTCCCCTCGAAACCCGGAAAAGGTCCTACTCCCGTTTGACAACTTAACAAAATACCCAAAATACCCTTAAGCTTTGGCAAACAATTATGAGAATTCTGCCAAAAATCCGGCAGAATTTCCCCTTATAAACTAGCTAACCGTCTTCCACCTGTCAAACAAGGGATCAGATAGCACAGTAAATTTCCAACAACTCAACCTCTCAACAAAATACCAATAATTACAAACAATCCAGCAGATTTATCAGAGCATCTAGGTAGGATAAATTAATACACATGTAAATATCCTACTCTCGGTAAACACGCAGTTAAACTGTAATGCCTCCGCCTCTAGATCTGCCCACGTCAACTCAATAGCCTAGAGGGGATTTAAAACATCAAAATTGTGAGTGGACAAAAATAATCATTTAAAAACTATTGCCGAGGAAAACATACCTTTTTCCCTCTCCACGAATAAAATCATGCATGCATCACATAAAATCGTTTATAATAATAAAACATCATCTGAAAATCACCGGAATTCCATGTTCCTTTAAAACCATTGGTTGGACCTACGCAAAATCTGTATAATGAAAAACACACCGTGGTCCACAATATGGTTTGAAAATCCTTTTCACAGGAGTTTAAAATCCTTTGTAATTAACCTGAACACAAAATGTATATCAAAATATAACATAATCCACTGCTCCCGAAATACCCATACACCCGATATATATCGAGTTGTGCAGAGCCCTGTGCTACGCGTAGACAGCCCTCGCGACACGACGGAGTAGAACTCTCGACGCTAGAGTCGGAGCCCCCATAACCAGCGGAGTAAAACTCCTCAATGCCAATTGGAGAAAAACCTTAACCCTCGGGGAGAGAAAACCAGTGAAAACCAAAATCTGTGTTTTGAAATCCTTGTTTCTTGGCCTAAGCCAAATTCATTAAAAAATCATAATGGCCAAATCCAGTCAAATCATAAATACGGGTCTACCCCGAAACCATGGACTCAATAATTACCACGTATAAAACGATATCGAATTCAAGTCCAAAAACTAGGCCATTTCCTCAAAACACATTTTAATGGAAATATGTAAAACCTGTGTCCATAAATAAGTTCTAAATCCCAGAAACATATCACAGCAATATATGATAGCATTTAAATCAAAGATACCTTTATGCATGCATTACTATTTATAAACCAAAGTCCACTCACCAATAACTCAATCCCGAGTCGTACGTTCCTCTTCCGTGCTCGGAGCAGTATCACCTGTCAAAAGTAACAATCGGGATTCCTAACGATATTTAGAAACCCTATATTGAAACTCCCTAAACCGCGGGAAAACTGCTCGCGTTCCACTAAAATGTAGCCACTTTGGACGTCCAAACCTACCCCGAAACGACGTCCGATTAACCCAAAACCTACGCCAAAAGGTCTGAAACATTGGAAACTGCTGTACACGCGCTGCCGTGACCCTAGACACAGTCTCACGCACCACCACACACTGGCGGAAGGCCGTACCACGCGGCATGCTCCGGCCACGCACCTGCTATAGTGTTCCACTCCCCGACCCGGTCCAACCCAGCCCAACCGGCTTGACTCGATCTAACTCGACCCGGTTCGACTCGACCTGACCGGTCACCTTGAAATGCCGGAATTACGCCGGAGAAGACGAATGCGCCGCCGTCGCCGTCGCCGGAATCCTCCATTTCCGCCCGATCTTCAAGCTTTCCTAACTTCTTCAAAACTCAACCGTTTTTCACGAATTGTATGTCTAAATTCATCTACTCAATCCCAGAAATCCAAACATGAACTCAAAACACCAAACCCATACCTGTGTTAGCCGGAAAAGCGATCAAATAGTTTGATTCTTCTTTTCCTATGTTCGGCTTCCCCCGTGGGTGTCTACTCCGATGGTTGGTACGGTTGTAATCGTGGACAAGAGGAGAAGATGATGATGTGAATTAAAAGTATCAAGGTTCCTCGGATTTGAAGGTCCGAATTCAAGTTTATTTTGGTTTTTCGGTCGTGTCGGTCGGTCTTTGGTTTCGGGTGGATTTGTATCAAACTGTGAATATCCATAATAGTTTGATAGTTTAGATATATATATATATATATATATATATATATCCCGAAAGATAAATGACCAAAATGCCCCAACATAATCAAGACCCGACAATTCCTTGCACGGTCTCCGTTTTTCGCGTGTCGCCTATCTACGAACTCGTGAGTTTGAGACCTACGCAACGGTATCCGTAAAAACTGTCAAATGACTCCACACAACATTGACTTCCGAGCCCCTTCAAAACCAAGGGTAAAATCATCTTTTCACAAAATAATTTACGAAATTCAATAATTAAACGTGTGGGTCGTTACAACCCACCCCCCTTAAAGAAATTTCGTCCTCGAAATTCATACCTGTCACTGGAATAAGTGTGGATGTTGTGCCCGCATCAGTGCTTCGGTTTCCCACGTGGCTTCTTCCACGTTCTGATTCCTCCACAAAACTTTAACCAGAGGAATAGTCTTTCTGCGCAATATTTTTTATTTCCAATCCAAAATTTGCACTAGTTGTTCCTCAAAAGTTAAATCATCCCTCATCTCAAGTGGTTGTTCTTCCAATACATGAGACTCATTATACAGGTACTTCTGGAGCATGGAAACATGAAAAACATTATGAACCCTTGACAGTTCTGGGGGTAAAGCAAGTCTGTACGCCACTGGCCCTATCCTCTCAACAATATCATACGGCCCAATGTAGTGAGGGCTCAGTTTCCCTCGTCTACCAAAACGTACGACTCCTTTCCAAGGGGATAATTTTAAGAAAACCCAATCTCCGACTTCAAATTCAATATCTCTTATCCGCCGATCTGCATAACTCTTATGGCGGTCCTGAGCTATCTTCAGCCTTTCCCTGATGATCTGAATCTTTCCCTCATTCATTTCCACAACATCTGGTGTTAACAGTCGTCTCTCACCTACCTCAGTCCAGCATATCGGTGTCCTGCATTGTCGCCCATATAGGGCTTCAAAAGGTGCCATCCTAATACTAGACTGATAGCTATTATTGTATGCAAACTCCATTAAAGCCAGGTGTGAATCCCAGTTCCCTTTAAACTACAGTACACAAGCTCTCATCATATCCTCCAGAATCTGAATTGTCCTCTCTGACTGACCGTCAGTCTGAGGATGAAAAGGTGTACTGAAATGCAAGGTAGTTCCTAGGGATTTCTGCAAACTCCGCGAAAACCTCGAAGTAAACCTGGGATCTCTGTCTAATACAATCGACTCTGGAGTCCCATGTAACCTAATGATCTCATCTATAAACAGCTTGGTGTACTAGCTCATCCGGTAATCTTCTCGTACTAGCAAGAAATGTGCGGATTTCGTGAGTCTATCAACTATTACCCAAATTCCGTCATGCCCTTTTTGAGTCCTTGGAAGTTTATATACGAAATCTATCGTAATATGATCCCACTTCCATTCCGGAATAAGTAATGGTTGTAGTGACCCGTATGGTTTCTGCCTCTCTGCTTTCACTTGCTGGCACGTCAGGCATCTACTCACGAACTCTGCTATTTCCCTTTTCATTCCAGTCCACCAATAGTGTTCCCTCAGTGTGCGATACATCTTGGTACCCCCTGGATGCATAGCATAGGAAGAACTGTGAGCTTCCTCTAGAATTTCTCGTTTCAACTCTAAATCAGCAGGTACACACAATATGCCATCCTTAGTAAAGGCTCCATCATCCCGGACCACGTAATCCTGTCTGTTCCCAGCCTCCAATTCCATCCTAATAATACACAAAATAGAATCCTAGAATTGAGCTTCAATAATCCGATCAATCAAGACAGGTCTCACATGGAAACTAGCTAACAGAGCCCCCTGGTTATCCATGTCTAGTATCATTTCCGCTCTGCGGAATTCCACCAGCAACGGTAGGTAAACTGTATGCAAATATGCCAAAGAACCTGTGGACTTCCTGCTCAGTGCATCCGCCACTACATTAGCCTTCCCTGGGTGATACTCTATCGTAGAATCATAATCCTTTATTAACTCGAGACACCTTCTCTGTCTCAAATTCAGGGCTCTCTGAGTGAAAAACTATTTTAGACTCTGATGGTCGGTGAAGAGCCGACATGTTTCCCATACAAATAGTGTCTCCAAATCTTTAGTGCATGCACCACTGCTGCTAATTCTAAGTCATGCGTAGGGTAATTCAACTCATGCGGTTTAAGTTGCCTGGACGCATAAGGTATTACCTTTCCATGCTGCATCAGTACACAACCTATACCTCGTAATGATGCATCACTATACACCTCAAATCCCCCGTTACCATCCAGAAGGGTTAACACTGGGGCAAAAGTTAACCTCATCTTAAGCTCTTGAAAACTTTGCTCACACTCAGCATTCCAGTCAAACTGGACCCCTTTCCTCGTCAACCGAGTTAACGGGGTAGCTATCGTAGAGAATCCATCTACGAATCGCCGATAATATCCCGCTAAACCAAGAAAACTCCTCACCTCTGACACTGTCTTTGGTTGTTCCCAGTTTGCCACTGCCTCAACTTTTTTGGGATCCACGCTGATACCCTCAGCAAAAATCACATGACCTAGGAACCCCACACTTGTCAACCAAAACTGACATTTACTGAACTTGGCAAACAGTTGCTTTTTCCTCAGCATATTCAGTACTAACCTCAAGTGTTTCTCATGTGCCTTAGCACTCTTTGAATATATCAAGATGTCATCGATGAACACAATCACAAACCGATCCAAATAATGTCGGAATACCCTGTTCATCAAATCCATAAATGCTGCCGGGGCATTAGTTAAACCAAAAGGCATCACCAGGAACTCATAATGCCCATAGCGGGTCCTAAAAGTTGTTTTAGGAGCATCCTCTTTCCTGATCCTCAATTGATGGTACCCGGATCGAAGGTCAATTTTAGAAAAATATTTCGCCCCTTTCAATTGATTGAACAAATCATCAATTCGGGGTAAAGGATACTTATTCCGCACTGTAACCCTGTTTAACTGCCGGTAGTCGATACAGAGCCTCAAACCACCATCCTTTTTTCCTTACAAATAATACCGGCGCACCCCAAGGTGATACACTTGGTCGAATAAATCCCATATCCACCAAGTCCTGCAATTGAGTCTTCAACTTTCTTAACTCAACCGGTGCCATTATGTATGCTGCTTGGGATATAGGTTGAATGCCTGGAAAAAACTCTATGGTGAACTCAATTTCCCGGTGAGGTGGCAACCCCGGAAGATCCTCTGGAAACACATCGGGAAACTCGTTCACCAGAGGAATATCCTCTACTCTCACCGGAGTATCCCGAGATTCAATCACATGAGCTAAATATCCCTCACAACCTTTCATCAATAACTTCTCAGCCGTCAAAGCTGAGATTACTCCCGAGGAAAGTACCCTACGATCACCCTGAAATGTCAGCTCCGGCAAACCTAGACTCCGAACCACCACCTTCTTGTCAAAACAATCTATGGAGGCATGATGCATGGTTAACCAATCCATCCCCAGAAACACATCAAAATCATATATATACAAGGGGGTTAAATCTGCCACTAACTCATATCCCTCCACTACTACCGGGCAACCGTGAATCAGAAAGTTTGCCACTAGCAAATCCCCGGTAGGAGTACTAATGCCCATACTCAATCCTCCGACATTTATCCATCTCTGTCGCCACAAGAACTGGTACAAAACGTGACAACTCAAGAAATCGTTGCTCATGTTGTACCACTGTCATATCCCCCTGCTGTAACTACAGGAACTCAACCTTTATGGCATCTCGATATAAACGAGGATAAAACTATTCGAGGAAGCGCTCCCGGAAAGTCTCCCAAGTAAAGGTACGGACTTCCTAGCCTGTCTGCTACAAGGCATTCCACCAGCGGTATGCATAACCACCCAAAAGAAATGTGGCTAACCGCACTCTATCCTCCGGAGGGCACCTCATAACAGCAAACACTCGTTCTAAACGAGTAAGCCACTCATCCGCATCCTCCGAGCCTAACTCGCCCGTAAATCCAGTCGCCCCCAACCTCTGGGCTCACTCAATATCAGACACCTCAGTAGTAGTCCTACCCTGAAGTACCGTAGTCAAAGTCCGACCCAATTGATCTAGGGTCTGCCTCAAATCCGGCTCTCCTACGGGTTCAGGTGTGTCCGCACTATTTCCAGACCATTGACAGGGCTCGCATCTCGGAGGTATTACGCTGAAAGATCCATAAATCACCAATAACACAATCAGATGTACACTAAGTGTACGGTACAGGAATTTAAACCTAGTGCTCTGATACCAAGTTGACAAGACCCATCCCGAATTTCCCCTCGAAACCCGAAAAAGGTCCTGCTCCCGTCTGACAACTTAACAAAATACCCTTAAGCTCTAGCAAACAATTATGAGAATTCTGCCAAAAATCTGACAGAATTTCCCCTTATAAACTAGCTAACCGTCTTCCACCTGTCAGACAAAGGATCATAAAGCACACTAAATTTCCAACAACTCAACCTCTCAACAAAATACCAATAATTACAAACAATCCAGCAGATTTATCAGAGCATCTAGATAGGATAAATTAATACACAGGTAAATATCCTACTCTCGGTAAACACGCAGTTAAACTATAATGCCTCCGCCTCTGGATCTTCCCACGTCAACTCAATAGCCTGGAGGGGATTTAAAACATCAAAATTGTGAGTGGACAAAAATAATCATTTAAAAACTATTGCCGAGGAAAACATACCTTTTTCCCTTTCCACGAATAAAATCATGCATGCATCACATAAAACCATTTATAATAATAAAACATCATCTGAAAATCACCGGAATTCCTTTTTCTTTTAAACCCATTGGTTGGACCTACGCAAAATCTGTATAATGAAAAACACACCGTGGTCCACAATATGGTTTGAAAATCCTTTTCACAAGAGTTTAAAATCCTTTGTAATTAACCTGGACACAAAATGTATATCAAAATATAACATAATCCACTGCTCCCGAAATACCCTCCACACACCCGATGTATATCGAGTTGTGCAGAGCCATGTGCTACGCGTAGACAGCCCTCGCAACCCGACGGAGCAGAACTCTCGTTGCCAGAGTCGGAGCCCTCGCAACCAGCGGAGTAAAACTCCTCAATGCCAGTTGGAGAAAAACCTTAACCCTCGGGGACAGAAAACCAGTGAAAACCAAAATCTGTGTTTTGAAATCCTTGTTTCTTGGCTTAAGCCAAATTCATTAAAACATCATAATGGCCAAATCCAGTAAAATCATAAATACGAGTCTAACCCGAAACCATGGACTTAATAATTACCACGTTTAAAACGATATCGAATTCAAGTCCAAAAACCAGGCCATTTCCTCAAAACACATTTTAATGGAAATATGTAAAACCTGTGTCCAGAAATAAGTTCTAAATCCCAGGAACATATCACAGCAATATATGATAGCATTTAAATCAAAGATACCTTTATGCAAGCATTACTATTTATAAACCAAAGTCCACTCACCAATAACTCAATCCCGAGTCGTATGTTCCTCTTCCTTGCTCGGAGCAGTATCGCCTGTCAAAAGTAACAATCGGGATTACTAACGATATTTAGAAACCCTATATTGAAACTCCCTAAACCCCGGGAAAATTGCTCGCGTTCCACTAAAATGTAGCCACTTCGGACATCCAAAACTACCCCGAAACGACGTCCGATTAACCCGAAACCTGTGCCAAATGGTCTGAAACATCAAACACTAATGTACACGTGCCGCCGTGACCCCAGACATAATCTCACGCGTCGCTACGCACCGGTGGAAGGCCGGACCACACGTCTGCTACATTGTTCCACTCGCCGACCCAGTCCAACCCAGCCCAATCGGCTTGACTCGGTCTGACTCGACCCGATCTAACGCGACCCAGTCTGACTCGACTCGACCCGATTAGACTCGACCTGACTGGTCACTGTGAAATGCCAGAATTACGCTGGAGAAGACGGCTGCCCCGCCGTCGCCGTCGCCGTCGCCGGAATCCTCCATTTCCGGCCGATCTTCAAGCTTTCCTAACTTCTTCAAAACTCAACCATTTTTCACGAATTTTATGTCTAAATTCATCTACTCAATCCCAGAAATCCAAACATGAACTCAAAACACCAAACCCATATATGTGTTAGTCGGAAAAGTGATCGGAAAGCTTGATTCTTCTTTTCCTCGGTTTGGCTTCCCTCGTGGGTGTCTACTCCGATGGTTGGTATGGTTGCAATCGTGGAGAAGTGGAGAAGATGATTATGTGAATTAAAAGTATCAAGGTTCCTCAGATTTGAAGGTCCGAATTCAAGTTTGTTTTGGTTTTTCGGTCGTGTCGGTCGGTCTTTGGTTTCGGGAGGATTTGTACCAAACTGAGAATATCCAGAATAGTTTGATAGTTTAGATATATATATATATATATATATATATATATATATATATATATATATATCCCCAAAGATAAATCACCAAAATGCCCCAACATAATCAAGACCCGATAATTCCTTGCACGGTCTCTGTTTTTCGCGTGTTGCCTATCTACGAACTCGTGAGTTTGAGACCTACGCAACAGTATCCGTAAAAACTGTTAAATGACTCCACACAACATTGACTTCCGAGCCCCTTCAAAACCAAGGGTAAAATCATCTTTTCACAAAATAATTTACGAAATTCAATAATTAAATGTCTGGGTCGTTACACGAGCGGACCTCCCGGGATTTAGGGAGTCTAAATGTAGGATTTTTAATTATCATTGGTAATCCCGATTGTTACTTTTGACAGGTGATACTGCACCGGGAACTTTAGAGGAGCGTACGACTCGATATTGAGCTTATTTGGATGTTCGGTGAGTGGACTTTGGTTGTGTAAAGTATAATGCATGCATAAAGGTATATTTGAATAGATTCTTGTTATGTATTATTTTTGGTAAATTCTGGAATTGTCAAGTATTATGCTAATAAATTATTACTGGACACGGGCTTTCAATAATTATTTGGAAATGACGTTTTGGGCTATGGCCAGGCTTTATGGATTCGGGTTTTATATGGTTTGACTTGATTGATTTTCGATTTCGGTCGAGTCCATGATTTTGAGTTTAAATCGATTTTTCAATGAATTTGGCCTAAGCCAAGAAACAAGGATTTCAAACATGGATTTTGGTTCTCACTAAATTATTTTCCCCGAGGGTCAAGGTTTTCTCCGACTGGCGTCGAAGGGTATTTCTCCGCCAGATCGTTGAGGGTTCTCTGACACTGGTGTCGAACGGTATTTCTCCACCAGGTCGTTGAGGCTGTTTACACGTAGTATAGGGTTCTGCACAACTCGAGGTATATCGGGTGTGAGGAGGGTTGGACCCGGGTTAGTCAGTTCGGATATCGAGCTACAGCACGGGATTCCATTCGGGGATCAGTGGGATATGTTTTGATATATTTTGTGTCTAGGTCTTTTTACATGAATTTTAAACTCCTTTGACGAGGGTTTTCAAAGCAGTATCGTGGACCGCGGGATGTTTTCATTACTCGGATTTTCGTGGGTCCCACCAAGTGTTTTAACAAAAGATGGATTTTCATTATTTATGGATTTGCTGAAAAGGGATTTTTACATTTTGCATGCATTGGTTTACTCATGGAGGGGGAAAAGGTATGTTTTCCTCGGAAATGGTTTTAAATGATTATTTTGTCCACTCACACTTTTTGTGTTTTAAATCCCCTCCAGGCCGTTGAGTTGACGAGGGCATATCTTGAGGCGGAGGCATTAAATTTTCAACTGCGCATTTACCTAGACTATCGAGTATGATATTTATTTTTGTATTTACTTGTACTACCTAGATGCTCTAATAAGCCTTTTGGACTTAATGTAAATTCTGACTACTTTGATGGTTGTTTGGTGATATTGGGATTTGTGAGTGTTATATGATCCTTCGTCTGACAGGTGGAAAACGGTTAACTTGTCCTTAAGGGAGGTTCTACCGGATTGTCGGCAGAATTCTCATAACTAGTTGCAAGGACTTAAGGGTAATTTTTGGAAATTTTATTAAGCTGTCAGACGGGAGCAGGGCTTTTTCCGGTTTCTGAGGGGGAATTTGGGAAGAGTCCTGTCAACTTGGTATTGGAGCACTAGGTTTAAATTTCTGTAGACCGTACACCTAGTGTACATCTGATAGTGGTATTGACGAATTATGGTTCTTTTTAGCGTGATGCCTCCAAGATGCGAGCCCCGTCCGTGACCTGGAAACGGTGAGGAAGTTGATACAACACATGATCCCGTATTAGAACTTGATTTGAGACAGACCCTGGATCAATTAGGTCAGGTATTGACGACTATACTTCAGGGTAGGGCTACTTCTAAAATTTCTGACATTGAGCGAGCCCAGAGGTTGGGGGTGACAATGTTTACGGGAGAGTTAAGCCCAGATGATACTGATGAGTGGATTACTCGTTTGGAATGAGTGTTTGCTGTTATGAGGTGCCCTCCGGAGGATAGGGAGCGACTAGCCACATTTCTTCTGGGTGGTTATGCGTACCGTTGGTGGCATGCTTTGCAGATGACGGGCTGGGATATACGTACCTTTACTTGGGAAGCTTTCCGAGAGTGCTTCCTAGAGCAGTTTTATCCTCGCTCATACCGAGATGCCAGAGAGGCTGAGTTCTTGCAACTACAGCAGTGGGACATGACGGTGGCACAATATGAGCAGAAAATTCTTGAGTTGTCACACTTGGTACCGACTCTAGTGGTGACTGAGATGGATAAGTACCGAAGGTTTGAGTATGGGCTGAGAAATGCGGTTCGGGTAGCAGTAACTGCTATGGCACATACTTCTTTGAGGGCTTTGTCAGATGTTGCTGCTAGAGTAGAGATGAGGTTGCCAGCTCAACACCAGTTTAGTGGTTCCAGGCGACGCCGAGATCGCCCGAGTTTTGGGGCCTCTAGTCAATGACCATCTAAGAGAGGCAGTTTCAGTCCTGGATCTTCGGGGAGTGCAGGATCCAGATCAGGTAGTGGCGGAGCCGGTTAGGGACATCAGTCATCCTCTTAATCTAGCTAGGCTTCAGTGCAATCGACTGGGAGACAGAGTGGCAGACCCGCACGGGTGGGGGATACCAGTTGTTACTTTTATGGGGAGACTAGTCTTTTTAAGAGAGATTGTCCACATTGTCGTTCGGGCAGTAGTTCCTTGGGCCGAGATGCTGCTGAACCGAGTCAGAGAGCAGCGCAGACATCTGGTACTACAGCAGGGAGCCAGACCCAGTCTAGTGGGGCTACCAGGGCCAGTGGGGCTAGTAAGGCCAGATGGAGACAGGGGGGGTCGTGGTCAGTCTTCTAGTACACATGCCCGAGTTTTTGCTATGACTCAACAGGAGGCTCAAGTAGCACCAGAGGTGGTTACTGGTACGTTGTCTATTTTTAATCATGATGCTCATGTTTTGATAGATCCCGGGGCTATACATTCTTTTATTTCTCAGGGTTTTATACTTTTTGCTGATAGAGAATTGTCCCCGATAGGTTGGGACATGGGTATTAGCACTCCTACCGGAGTTATGTTAGTGGTGAACCTCGTGATACGCAGTTGTCCGATAGTAGTGGGAGGTCATGAGTTAGAGGCTGATTTAATCCCCTTGGACATTTATGCTTTTGATGTGATTCTGGGGATGGATTGGTTAACCATGCACTATGCCTCCATAGATTGTTTCGACAAGAGGGTGGTTTTCTAGAGTTCAGGCTTTCCGAAACTTACATTTCAGAGTGATCGTAGGGTGCTTCCCTCGGGAGTAATATCGGCTTTGGCGGCTAAGAAATTATTGAGGAAATGTTGTGAGGGCTATTTAGCTCACGTGATCGATTCTCGAGATACTCTAGTGGGAGTAGAGGATATTCCTGTGGTGAATGAGTTTCTAGATGTATTTCTAGAGGATCTTCCATGGTTGCTACCTCAGTGGGAGATTGAGTCCACCATAGAGCTTCTTCTGCGTAGCCAACCTATATCACAGGCACCTTACAGAATGGCACCGACAGAATTGAGGGAATTGAAGACTCAATTGCAGGACTTGGTAGATATGGGATTTATTTGACTAAGTGTCTCACCTTGGGGTGCGCCAGTGTTATTTGTAAGGAAGAAAGATGGTAGTTTGAGGCTTTGTATCGACTACCGGCAGTTAAATAGGGTTACGGTGCGGAATAAGTATCATTTGCCACGAATCGATGATTTGTTTGACCAATTAAAAGGGGCAAGGTATTTCTCAAAAATTGACCTTCGATCCGGGTACCATCAGTTAAGGATTAGGGAAGAGGATGCTCCCAAAACGGCTTTCAGGACACGTTATGGGCATTATGAGTTTCTGGTGATGCCCTTCGGGTTAACTAATGCACCGGTGGTATTTATAGATTTGATGATATCTTGGTATATTCGAAGAGTGCTAAGGCACATGAGAAACACTAGAGGTTGGTACTGAATAATGCATGCATAAAGGTATATTTGAATAGATTCTTGTTATGTATTATTTTTGGTAAATTCTGGAATTGTCAAGTATTATGCTAATAAATTATTACTGGACACGGGCTTTCAATAATTATTTGGAAATGACGTTTTAGGCTATGGCCAGGCTTTATGGATTCGGGTTTTATATGGTTTGACTTGATTGATTTTGGATTTCGGTTGAGTCCATGATTTTGAGTTTCAACCCGGTTTTTCAATGAATTAGGCCTAAGCCAAGAAACAAGGATTTCAAATCATGAATTTTGGTTTTCACTGAATTATTGTCCCTGAGGGTCAAGGTTTTCTCCGACTGGCGTCGAAGGGTATTTCTCCGCCAGATCATTGAGGGTTCTCCGACGCTGGTGTCGAAGCGTATTTCTCCACCAGGTCGTTGAGGTTGTCAATGCATAGTACAGGGTTCTGCACAACTCGAGGTATATCGGGTGTGTGGAGGGTTGGACCCGGGTCAGTCAGTTCGGATATCGAGCTACTGCACGGGATTCCATTCGGGGAGTAGTGGGATATGTTTTGATATATTTTGGGTCCAGGTCTATTTACATGCTTTTTAAACTCCTTTGAGGAAGGTTTTCAAAGCAGGGTTGTGGACCACGGGATGTTTTCATTACTCGAATTTTCGTGGGTCCCACAAAGTGTTTCAACAAAAGATGGATTTTCATTATTTATGGATTTGCTGAAAAGGGATTTTTACATTATGCATGCATTGTTTTACTCGTAGATGGGGAAAAGGTATGTTTTCCTCGGAAATGGTTTTAAATGATTATTGCATAGAGATAGGGTCAGTATTGGGACTAAAGCTAGCTGCAGATTTCTCAAAATTTATCTGTTGACCGAATACTCTCTCATAACTCCGAAGCACCCCAAGCAGTGCCTGACATTCTCCCAGATGTGCATGACAAATCAATAAGCTATCATCGGCAAAGAAAAGATGGGTTAACGGCAAGGCCCTCGGAGCCACTTTCACTCCATGATTAAGGTTCTGCGACTGAGCTTGTGTTAGGAGGGCCGATAAACCTTCTGCACAAAATAAGAACAAATATGGGGAAAGAGAATCACCCTGCCGAAGACCCCATTTAGGAGAAATAGGCCCCACAACAGACCGGTTGACCTTCACTGAATAAGAAACTGAAGTAATACAGCGCATCACTAAAGCAATCCAGCTTTCACAGAACCCCAATCTTCTCATCATTTGCTCCACAAAACTCCACTCAACCCTATCATAGGCTTTAGACATATCTAGTTTAAGTATCATTTTCTTCAAATTAGACCCTCCCCTTTTTCTTATTGCATGGATACTTTCAAAGGAAGCAATTATATTATTAGAAATCAATCGGGATGGCATAAATGCACTCTGAAACTCGGAGATGACTGCCAGCATAACTGACTTCAAACGATTAACCACAGTTTTTGAATTGATTTTATAGGGCACTGAACATAGGCTGATAGGTCTAAACTCCGTCACTCTAGTTGGACACTGAACTTTAGGGATCAGAGCGATCATTGTATGATTGAAATCCACCACACTGGCTCCCTCATTGAGGACCCGTAAAAACATCTTAGAATTACCATCCCCCACAATAGACCAGTAGGTTTGATAAAACACCGCGGGCATCCCATCAATGCATGGGGATTTCGTTGGGGGCATCATGAACAAAGCCACTTCAATCTTATCCCTCCTGAAAGGCCGTTGAAGACAAGCATTCTGGACCCCAGACACTCTCGACACCACAGCTTGCAAGACCTCCAAGAAATCTGAAGGATTTGAAGAAGTGAACAAATAATGGAAGTGGTCACAAAATACCGTGCCCATGTCCGACTCAGATTGAACCCACCGAGAGGCCGAGTCTCACTCCCCTTTTATAACACTGTGCCCTCCCCTCTGCTTGGCCATGCCATGAAAACATTTCGTATTCCTATCACCAAACTTGATCCAATTCACCCTGGCACGTTGCTTCCACATAATTTCCTCACGTTCCAGAAGGTCATCCAGCTCTCTAGTTAGCACCAATTGAATTCGGTCCCTCTCTTGCATATTAGCCTCCACACCAATACCATCTAGTTTGGCATGAACCCTCTTTATCTGACCCGATAGATGACCCACCGTCCGCTCATTCCACAATTGTAGGTCAACCTGGCTTGCTGAGATTTTCTTCTGCACACTGCTAGTACCTTCCCAGGCCTTTTGAATAATCTCATAACTACCCTCAATCTTAATCCACATCTCCTCAAAATAGAACTGTTTTAATCTCCTCCTCTCCCGAGTGCGATGTTCTAACACAACATGGACCGGGAGGTGGTCAGAAACAAAAGAAGAGAGATGGAAAGAGGTAATACATGGGAACAACTGCCGCATGTCATCGTTAACCACTGCCCTATCCAGTTGGAGCTTCACATTTCCATCCCGCTCCTAACCATTTGACCAAGTAAACTTATAGCCCTTATAAGACACTGAACTCAAACCACAATCCTGCAGAGCTGTACTAAAATCAGTCATTTGGGACAAGTGCCGAAGTAGATCCCAAGAATGGCAATGCACTGAGGTTTCCGGGTTTCCATAAAATCCAGTAAACCTGAAGCCATGAGTACTTAGACCGGTGATCCACACATCAATATGCCCCACCGAATATGAACGAAGCCGGACGTCCACCCCATCAAACCACAGGATGGCCAGGCCACCACTCATCCCTACATGGCTAACTGAGAATCCCCCCTTCACACCTAGTTGTTTCTTGACACACTCCATCTGAACAGCCGTTTGCTTTGTCTCCATTAAAAACACCACTCCTGGCTTCTTCGTTTTGATTAAATACTTCAAATTACGGAGCGTCCGAGGATTACCAAGACCCCGAACGTTCCAACAGAGTAGACTCATGACTCGTGATAGGCTCGAGTACCGGAGCCCATCACGGGTTTCACAAACGAATGTGAACCTAGCTTCTGACTTGAACGAGTGCTCCTGGAAGAGCCCAATTTGGATGGCCAACTAACCCTGGCCAGCGGACCCAGCCCAAACGCCTTACCCTGGAGCGGATTCTTAGGCCCGATGCTATAGACATCCTTCGTGACTGTCTTCCACCGTCCGAACTGCACACTGAGCTCCTCACCAGAGGAAGTAAAGGAGCAATCCTGACTGAGTTGGGTCAGCCGACCACACTTCAAACAAAAATGCAGAACACGCTCATAGTCAATATCATACTACTTCACCGGCTCGTCCTTACTTAAGCGCAGCGTCACCCAACGCTTCAAAGGCTCACACAATTTCACTAAAACCCTAATCCTTAGAAAACCTCCAATGCAATCGTCATTCATCCCCTTATCCACCGAGACAAAAGTACCCACATAATTGCCAATGCGCTCAACCATGGTTTCAGTAAGAAAAAACAGGGGGATACGTCGTATCCTGATCCAAATATGTTGTTCTTCCAAAGACATAGTCCCAGGATCAACCCTCCCATCTGTCAGACTCAGTACCAAGAGCGCCCCATTGAACGTCCAGGGGGGAACGAGCATCACTCTACCTCTGTCATACTCCGAGGAGAAAGAGACTAGAACTCTCTTGGACTCTTCTAGAAAACTGATCGAAACCTCCTCTCTAGTACACCTTATATTCCTCATCGTTCCTCCCATCGCGTCCTTATTAAAAGGCTTGGACGTAAGCAGCTTGCCCACCAAGAAGTAACGCGTCGCCGTCTTCGAAACCAACAATTTCTTGTATATTGATTAATAGAAATTTAAATTAAGATTTAAAATTTTAAATTAAAAAATTAAAACTAAAATATTGTTTGGATAAAGTCAAACCGTCATATATGCTCTAAAAATGTACAATACCAGCCTTTCTAAAACGGTACAAACTATATTTTAAAAAAAAATACAAAATTTGGGCGGCAGTAACTTACAGGACTAAAGGAGAGTGGGTATTAAGTGTAATATATGTATATAATTTAGAGCAAATTATCCTACTCTATTTTTTATACTAAATTTTCAGATTATATTTGAATTCTCAAATTTTTCATTTAATTAACTACGTTAATTGATGACTTATCTCATGCTAGGTCTACACAAAAACAACTTTGAGGCTAATTTTAGGAACAAATTACTTGCATCAATTTAGCGATAAAATATCTATGTTGCACCACTTTATTTGCAGGGAGAAAATGATGCAAACTTGTTACTTATTCCCTAAACTCAGCTTCAAAGTCATTTTTTAGTAGGTCCTTATAAGACACGTCATCAATCAATGGTACTTATGACAAAGATTGAAACATATAGACCCGAGTGAAATGTTTTATAGATTCAGAGTAATTAAATGTAAAATATGACAGTTCCAATATAATCTTGAAATTTTGTGTAAAATACAAGATAGTAAAATATAATTTACCCTAAATTATATACATATTTTATACTCGAATACACACTCAATCCATTAATTTCCCTTCAAATTCAATAATATCCATGGATATGAACAAGTTTTTGGCCTCCGATACAATAAATGCTCTTGGTTGCTACTTGTAAAACAATGGGAATACTTTCCAGATCTATTGAAATGACAACGATATCTTTCTTTTTTTTGTTAAACAAAAAGAATTTATAAACACTGCAAAAGCAGCCCCAAAGGGAGAAAGAGCCGAAGCTCAACACTGGCTACCACAAGGCACAAACCGCCCAGCAGAGCCAAAAACAGCAGCAGACCGCGCAATCACAAACCGCCCAGCAGAACCAAACCAGCCACAAACTGACCAGACTACAGACAACAACCTAGCTACAGCCTAACATTCCAGTTCGAGCTTCCAAAACATTGGCATTGGAAGGCTTGAAATCAATAGTACATAATCGGGTTCTAACCATGATACAAATCCGAAAAAAAACAGTATCCACAGACTTAGGAGAATGCCCATACATTCTATTATTACGATCCTGCCAGATTCCATAAACAGTAGCAGCCAGGGCAACTTTATTAGAAACTACTCTAAAACTCTTACCCTTCCACATACCAGCAAGCAAGGGAACCAGCAAAGCCCATGGGGGGAGGACCAAGAAATCCCACAACGAAGCAGCACCTTTTTCCAAATTGAAACTCACATTGGAAGAACAAATGAGCATGGGATTCGAAAGCCCGATTACAAAGGACACACAACTCATTACCTTGGGCACCAAAATTCCTTAACCTGTCCAAAGTTGACAACCTACCACGGATAACTAACCATAGAATAAACCCCGCCCTTGGAATATGGCCCTTGAACCACACGAGCATATCAAGGAACCTGGGATTCAGCGGGAGAAATAATTTTCCACATAGAAGATGAAGAGAACCTACTCGAAGTCTCACCAGTCCAAATATAAGAATCAGGGTTCACAGCATTAGGGGTCACCCTTCCAGCAGCAGCTTTGGTCATCCAAAGCACTGGGGATGTCACAGGAGGCCAATTCCATATCGAACCACACAGCACTTCACTAACCTTAGATTGAGCACCAAGTCCTCCAGCTACCATAACCTCACCACCAACCAAAGGCCCAATAGCTCCAATATCTAACCAATTGTCATTCCAAAGGAAAATATCAGCCCCATTCCCAATCACAGCCTTGATAAACGGACGAACCAGAGGGCGACATTTGAGGAGCTTTCTCCAATTCAACGAGCACACTGAAGGAGGGGAGGAACACCACAAACACTGATCCCGTAAGAGATAGGCCTTAACCCATTTGGCCCAAAGGCTTTTCTGACTAACATCGAACGAGCACCATAAATGCCGAGCCATATAGGGCAACATTCCAGATTTTCAATTCCCTCAACCCCAGACCACCCATCTCCTTCAGTCTGCAAACATCCAGCCACGCTACCTTCGCGTGATACCCTCCCGAGACATTCCCAGACCACAAAAACCTACGAAACTTGCCCTCAATGTCATGACAGATTTTCTTAGGGAGAAAGAGGTGGGATGCCCAAAACACTTGCAAACTAGATAAGACAGATTTAATCAATTGAAGCTTTCCAGCAAAGGACAGCTTACGGTGCTCCCAACTACTTATCCGACCTTCCACACGCTCAATGAGAGGCCTACAATCCAGAAAACCAAGCTTTGAAGAGATTAATGGAGCCCCCTAAGATCCCTCTCCAAAGCAATAAATCATTCTGATGCTCCCCCTAAGATCCGAAGATCCTCCAGCCAAATAGATAGGCATCAAACCTGAGACCGAGGAGAAAAGAGCCAAGGTATTCTTGATTAACCTCGCAGAGTGCCTATCCCCATGACAAAAAACTAGTAAATCATCGGCAAACGCTACATGAGAAAGCCCCACTCTGTCACACCGCCAGTGGTAGCAGAATCTGGGAGAGCTGGCAATACTAGTCCTAAACATCCGGGACAAGATGTCCATGGCAATATAAAGAGATACGGCGACAGAGGGTCACCCTGCCATAATCCTCGCCTACCTTCAAAGAACCCTACAAGCTCCCCATTTATCGCCACCGAGCTGTGGAGATACATCTTTCCACCCAAACAATCAACCTTGGATGGAAATTAAAAGCTGCCATCGCCGGCAAGAGGAACCCCCAATTCAAAGTATCATAGGCCTTCAATATATCAACTTTGGCCGTACACCTCGGCTCACGCTTATTCAAAATGATACCCTCTCATCAGCTCCTGTACTAACAGGATATTATCCCCGATCTTGCGCTCACCAACAAAAGCAGACTGATTCTCACTGATGATGGACGGGAGGGTACCAGCAATTCTATTAGCAATGAGCTTAGAAATAATTTTGTACAATGTGTTGCAACAAGAAATGGGACAAAAATCAGCCATACTAGAGTGATAATTGTAGCGTTCAACTCACGTAATAAACATCCGGGGGAGAAGAATTCCTTCACAGCTTCAATAACATGAACTCCCACTACTTGCCAAGCCTTTTGGAAAAACAAACCATTGAACCCATCAGGCCCCGGTGCCTTATTGGGTCTGAGCTGGAAACACACCTTACGGATTTCCTCATCTGAAACCTCCCTGATCATATTCAGTGCCACACCATCCTCAATGGGGTCATCTATCAACCCATCGAAGTCGCATCTAGAGACTTGCGGAGACTCACCCAGAAGGTTACGAAAGAAATTAACCGCTTCAGATTTTACCTCATCCTCACAAGTAGACACCTGCCCATTGCCCATCATAATCGAAGAGATACGATTCTGGTCAGCCCTCTTTTTAACAGTACCATGAAAATACGCAGTATTGAGATCCCCCTCAGCCATCCATCTGATTCGAGATTTCTGCCTGTAGAAGCTCTCCTCCCTAATCAAGCAATCAGAGAAAATACGAAGGCAAGCACTTTACTGACCCAAGAGCACAGCATCCGAAGGATTACCCAAAAGGCTCGCCTGACACTGGTCTAAATCCCCTTTGGCTTTCAGCACCGCTTCAGTGACATCATAATTAGGCCTCCTATTGATTTGCTTAAGAGCATCCTTAACCAGCTTCAACCTCCTAACCAATCTATACTGAGAAGTCCCATAGCAAGGAGTATCAAAAGCTTTCTGGACCAAATTCAAGAACCTAGGCTGCTCAACAAAGAAATCAAAAAACTTGAACGGCGCTCGCCTTCTGCTCCCAACAATCCACAAATTAAGCCGACCCGGGCAATGATCAGATGACCCACGATGCATAAAATCAACTGCACAATTCGGAAAGGTAGAAAGCCAAAGTCACATTGCCAAGCATCCTGTCCAGCTTCCGCTTAACAAGAGCTCCCCCAAACTGCTGATTACACCAGGTCAGGTGATGCCCAGTATAGCTCAAATCATCCAAACCGGCATCAAGAAGACAACCGTTAAACTCAGCAATGGCAGCAGTCCTCCCATCAATACTGCCCTCGCTGTCCTGAAGACACCTAGTAATATTAAAGTCACCCATAACCGCCCAGGGAACATCAGCAATCCTTGAGACAGGTCCAGAGCCCCCTACGGTAAGTGTCACCATTTGAACCATAGACCATAGAGATAAACATCTCCATACCAGTGCTCAGAATCCGAACCCGGCAGCAAACAATCTGCTCAGAGACATCCAAAATCAACACCGACACCTTCAAAGGATCCCAACATATCCATATCCTCCCGTTAGGAAGGAGAGAATAATAATTGGAAAAATTCCAATTACGCAGCATAGAGGATGAAATTGCATCAAAATTCCTTTCCTTCACCTTGCTCTCTAATAACCCAACTAGACACACCTTACTTTCCTCGACTAACTTCCTGACTTCAAGCTGGCGAGCCAAATCATTTAGCCCCCGCACATTCCAGCACACCGCACTAATCATGGTTATGGGGAATAGACAGAACCCGGGAAAGCTTCCCAACAATCTCAACCTTTGCCTTTCGGTTGCCCTTATTTTTCTTTTTCTTAATCGGACCCAAATTGGCTGCGACACATTCAGAGTTACCCACCCGCTGAGCTTCCAAACCCAAGTACCCAGTTTCTTCCAATTCTACATCAGAGTCACCAGACAAGTGACTCAAAGCACCAAACGAATTAGCGCTAGAGAAATCACGTGAGTTGTCTCGCGACGCCAAATCCACCCTCCGAGATCGCGAGCAACTAGCTGCGTCAACCAAACCACTCTCCATCCCAAATTCGCGATGGACCTCGCCAGATGAGACCACGACTTCCATCTCCGCAGGCACAATAGAGGATTCGCCCTTACCTGACCCACCATCGCTCGCCCCCTTTCCATCGATTCGAATTGCAGTCGAAGTCAATCTCGAGTCATCCACATGCTTGGCCATGTGCATGATGAAGGAAATTGGGTCAGGCTCCAAGACCGAAAAATCAGCCTCCTCCAGGCCCACACATATGGGCTTTAATAATTCCACAGGTACCTCACTAAAATGGCCCTCTCTCAATTTGGTCTTGACTTCAACCTTCTTGGACCACCCTCCCCCCGGCCCATCGAACCGTGAATCTCAGCATTAACGGGGCACTTGGGCTCCACATGTCCAAAACCCTTACATTTAGAGCACATCCGAGGACGACTTTGATATTCCACTCTAACGTCCACGACCTGAGGAGCATTAATGTTACAAAGCTTGAAATCTTCATCTTGCTCATTGCTTCATTGATGATGGACGGGAGTATCCGGCCAGTATAATTGAATATCTGGCCAGTATAATATAGTCGGCACTTTAGTCATGTAGAGCACCAAATACTTGATTACATAGTTAGTCTATCCGGTGGATAGATTAATCTATCCTACTGAAATAATCAGTACAATACGGCATACCAAACGAGACCTAAATAGACTAGCCAGATGAACTTCTAAGCTAAAATTTAGAGAAAATAATCAAACGATATATACTCCAACCATGCTCTCTCCTAACTCATAAAATAAGGATACCTCAAGGAGCTCCTAAATATAATGATCAAATTCTATTCATATTAAGAATAGAATTGAAATAGGGGCTCGTTTGGTGAGCGAGATTGAATTAGATTAGATAACTCATTAAAATAGATGAGTTTCCATTGCAAGGGGATTAAAGGGATTAAAGATGGAAGAAAAGTTATCCATTCCAATATTTCCTTTAAAATTGTAGGATTAGAAAAAGTTAAGTTTTTTTCAATGTCTAATACTATCTAATCTTGCTACAAAGAAACTTCATCCATTTTCACATTGTTTTTTTTTTTTCCGAAGTCTAAGGTGGTCCCCACTAAAAGGATGAGACTAATCCACAACGGAGTCAGAAGAGATTAAAAGTGTTTTCATACTTGCTCATGGTCATGAGTAGCACACAACAGGTCTCGAACTCATACTTGCCAGTTGGGCACTAGATGGGTCAAGAACTATCAAATTAAAGGTAAATTCAAAATACATTGAATTTATGAGAGTTATTCAAATTTAATGCAATCATGCTCATCGAACGTGGCCTAAAAGTAAAAATATTTATAATTGCTCAAATTATTGAGTATAATTAGAGGAAAAAAATATTTTTCGGGCTCTTAAAGTAGCTTTTTAATATTTTCAGTTAAAATTTAACTTTAAAAAAAGGGAAAGTAAATAAAATTAATTTAATGGACTACATTTTATTTCTTATTCATTTTGTAGCTGTTAAACTTATACCTAATATGTCCTCAACTATAAATCGATACTGTGAGGCCCAAATTTGATAAACGGGTACTTGTTGTAAACAGTCCGGAGGTGGAGCCCAACCCAAGGCGTCTCCCACCACATAGATTTCCCCTTTCCTTCTTTGTCCCCTAGCCAACATTAATATTACTATCGTTGCGGTAACTATGATAAATACTAGGGAAATTGGCAACAATGTCGAATTACCATAAAAATCAACCACAAATCCGCCCTTCCTCCTACTCAACCACATAAGGTAATTATTTATAGTTATTTTTACCCAACCTATATATACCCTCCAATGACTAATTTACAATTTCATCATTTATCTCCCACTCTCCTTACTTCTATCTATCTTCTCTTTTTTTTAAAGACATGTGATGAAGATGAAGAGGGAGGCTGCGTCCTCTTCCTCTGTGTCCTTTTTTTTTCTCTTCTCTCTTCATCTTCATCTAGAAAACCTAGAAATAATTATGTAATTAAGTGATTATCAACTGGTATATAAGTGGAAACTAATCGGTAATTAACTGTGAAAACATGGAAGCCCAGAAACCCAGATATGTGATAAAGATGATGAAGATCTGTGATTGAAGAAGATGATGAAGATCTCGAAATGAATAAGAAGATGAAGATCTCCAAATGAAGAAGAAGATGAAGATCTCCATATGAAGATGAAGGGGAAGGTTGCATAATCTTCCTCTTTGTCTTCTTCTTCTTCCTTTCCATCCTCTTTTTTCTCTTTTCTCTTCATCTTCATCTTTATGTTCATCTAGAAAATCCAGAAATAATTATGTAACTAAGTGGTTATCAACTGGTATGTAAGTGAGAACTAACCGGTAACTAAATGTGAAACCATGGAAACCCATAAACCTAGAAAGAAAACCCAAAAACCATTAGATAACTAAGTGTTTAGTCATTGGTATGTAAATGGCAACTAACTGGGAAACTATGAAACTTAGTTCCTCTTCAGTTACCTTTCTTCAATTCTACCCACTCTCTCCCTCCCTCTCCATCTCCTTCCCTCTCCATCTTCTTCTCCCAAGTTCTTCGACCCCAACCCACCCATCTTCATCATCATCATCATCTGAAAAAAAGAAAAAAAGAAGAAGCGATAAGACGGAGAGGAATAAGACGCAGCATCCCCCTTCATCTTCATCTAGAGATCTTCGTCTTCATCTTCAGCATAGGTCTTCCTTCTTCAGAGAAAAAAAGAAGAGAGAAGAGAGGAGAGAGAGAAAAAAAAAATGAGAAAATTACAAATTAATCTTTGAAAGGTATATATAGGTTGGACAAAAAGTGTAAATAGCTATAAATAATTACCTTATGTGGTTGAGTATGAGGAAGGGGGGATTTGTGGTTGATTTTTATGGTAAGGTGATATTGTTGCCAATTTCCCTAAAAACTACACCTTTCATTATGTTTTCCTAACTTTATATTTCCCACCTTATTTTAACAAAAAAAAAATTGAGTTTTCAGTAGTCATAAATAAGATGTACAATTATGTTTATACTTGTATAAATAGGCGACATTTTTCTTTTAAACATATAAACTAAGATTTTGAGTTCTAAATAATTATATGAACTTTATTTTTAAAAATTATAAAACTTATTGTGTCAGTTTTTAAGTAAATTAAGTTGGCCTCCCTCCTTGGCCAAAAAGTAAAGGCCTATATTATTATCAATAATTAATTATAATGAAAATAAATAAATTAAAATTTAGTGTAGGTCACAATTTCATGGTAGACAAGAATTACTGGACAGTAATTGTTTATTTTTTATTTTTTACAAATTATTTGAATACTCCTATTTGGCCTTTGGAATGTTTGAAATCAAAGAATATATATATATATATTCACATACATGCATGTATTTGCCAGGTAATTCGATGTAATCGTCAAAATGTCTTTTGGTGGAAATATATATTCGTAAGGTTAGATTATTTTTGAATTATTAATTGTGTATGATAGATTAACGACCCACAATCCTAGAATTTACCACCCAACCCCTTCAAATTAAAATTAGGCCCAACACCGAGAGCCATCAAGCCCAGCAATTTGTTATTTAGTCCAATTCATTATTTTAACCGTAATTCAAGTTGCTGGGTAGCCTGCACCTCAACACAGCCTTCACGTGAAGTGAGTCGCTAGGGTGAAGACAAAGAGGTGCAGAAAATCTTCCCTGCTTTGTTTATGCGGAACGCCCAGCCATGAAAAGAAAAGCAAATTAAAGCCCAAATAGGAGCATCACATGGCAATGTTGATTGCAACTTGCCTTTCCCACACCTGTCTAAACCCGATATATACCTAAATGGCAAAAGGCCTTTACCTATACGAGAATAGATGGTCAAGATAGGGACTAATCTCTTTAGGTTTAAAATATTAAAATTAGAAAAAGGTTATGAGTCCATAAAAGAAGACCTAAATGCAAAGTAAAACACACCACAACAACCCTAAGATACACTAGCAATACACGCCCCAAGACCTAAGCCTGAACACCTTGATTCGATCCCATCTTGTAGCCCAAAAAAGCCTAAATAGTTTTCAGTTCCTTTCCAGCAGTTCAACACTAATAAACTCTTTTCCCGTACCTAATCCTAACTCGCATCTGTCATTTTCCTCCTACAGTACCCTACCCTAAACCTTTATTCTCTCAAAACTTTGAATTCTTAGGTTCCACACTGCAAGCTACGCATGCCTAGCTCATGATTAATGAATTACTTTCATGCTAGTCAAAGCCATTAAAGATTTGGAAGGTTTTGGGGCCTAGGCTCAACGAATCCATTCACTCAACAAGGGGCGCACACCTTTGAAGCCCAGCCCACAATATTTCTTGCACAAAGGTGTCCCAACTCCATAATTTATCAGATAAAATTGAACGACCAAGACCAAAGTTACAAAATTCATAATAAATTGAATTTTAAATATTTTTCGGTGATTCTTGAACGAGGTGTCTAGTTTAACATATAAAAGAACCCTGTACAAAAATCGGTACCTCAATGCGACCATCGAAACAATCCTCAGATGTCAAATTTTGTGAGAAAACAGAAAACTACTGCATCCCAGTCAGTTTGGCGAGCTCTACTTTTGATCCTGTGACGGAATGGATTCTTAAGAACCTGCGCAGCAGAGCTGTGATTGAGTTTGGCATTAGCTGGCCAACTTTTTTTTGCTTTGGGTACTGGTTGCTTTGGATTTGGCGAAACAAAAGGGTGTTTGAGACGGATTTTGTCTTCCCCTGGAACCCAAATCAGACCATACTCATGGCGGCTAGGGAGTGGCAGCAGGCCAACCTGTGTATCTCTGCCACGGTAGGAAGACAGGTATCCCTGCTTGCCTAGTCATGTCCTGAAGAGAGGGGGTGGAAGGGAAAATAAACCTTCCATCGAAGAGAAGCAAATGAAAGGCTTTCATAAAAATTCTCGTAGCCGCATCAGTGATGGCGGGCACATTGCCGCTGGAGGTGTCATTCGAAACAATGCAGGGGTTTGGGTTAAGGGATTCACTGCGAATCTAGGGAAAGGAATGGTGCTTGAAGTAGGGTTGTGGGGGATTTTCTTGGGGATAATGAGTGTTGGGAGCTGGGTTTTCGCAGTATTCAGCTGGAATCGGACTCTGCAGTGGCTGTGAAACTCATTGAGGATGGGGGCTTGTCTGTTCATCCATTGGCTTCATTGATTATGGGTATTCGTACGATCATGGGCAGGGATTGCTGGTGTTCCATGTCTCATATTTACAGAGAGTGTAATCATGGGCAGGGATTGCTGGTGTTCCATGTCTCATATTTACAGAGAGTGTAACTCGGTGCCAGACGGGATTGCTAGGGCATGGCAAGGAGTTGGGAGTGGCCATTATGGATTCTCCTCCGACGAGAATTATGCATTTGATGGAAGAGGACGTCATGGGCGTGCCCAGGCGTAGAGTCATGGGTACTTGTTGTTTGTTTCTGCTATTTCCCTTATCACCAAAAAACAAAAAACCAATTTCATTACACAAATTATAAATAATAATATCAAAATGATTCATTGTTTATTGTTTATTTAACTAAATGAATATTATTAATAATCATAATCATTAATACATTAATTAACTGCGTAAATAATTTAATATTTTTTTTTTAAAGATTGTGATAACTAAAAATAATAATACCTAATTCTAAGAATCTTTTATCAAATATTAATGGCTTTCTTCTTGTGCCTTTATTTTGTATGACCTGTTACTGATTGATTATGCAGTCCAAACTATCTGATTCATTGTGGCTATATTAATTAACCATGTATCTTCTGGTTTGTTCATTCTTTCTTACTTTCCTGGGTATACATTTGCGCTGTTATCTGAAAATACAATGTCCTCTCATTGTCTAATTGCTTTCATTTTTAGTAGGTTCTGGTTATTTTTTTTTTTTTTGCTCTCTGTGCACTAATTTCTTTTTTTCTTGTGTAGTGGCAGTTTGGTTTTCTAGTTGTTGTTTAAATATACTAAGGTTATGATTTCAAATATTTGTTTTAGAATGGATAATTCTATAGGACTCTTACGTCAGAAGCGTGCTAGAGCAGAAGATGAAGAGGAAAGAAAAATTATCTTGAGTACCATCATTGCTGTTACAAGTGCAGTAGTGACTTGGTATTGTTGTAAGGTGGAGTATTTTACGAACTCCGTCCTTTTTTGACATAAAAACCCACATAAGAATCATCAGTGCTTGTTGTGTGCTACATAATTTCATACATGGTCAGCAGCATAATGATCCACTGCTACAAGTTCAAGATTTAGAACTTTTGAATTCAGTTGATTATGACTTATCAAGCATGCCAATAGATTATCATAATATGATCAATGTTGAAGAAGGAATTATATATGTTCAAGATTTAGAGCTTTTGAATTCAGTTGATTATGACTTATCAAGCATGCCAATAGATTATCATAATATGATCAATGTTGAAGAAGGAATCATATATATTCAATCTAGTCCTGAGTGGACATTATGAGCTTTTGAATTCAGTTGATTATGACTTATCAAACATGCCAATAGATTATGATAATATGATCAATGTAGAAGAAGGAATTATATATGTTCAAGATTTAGAGTTTTTGAATTCAGTTGATTATGACTTATCAAGCATGCCAATAGATTATCATAATATGATCAATGTTGAAGAAGGAATTATATATGTTCAAGATTTAGAGCTTTTGAATTCAGTTGATTATGACTTATCAAGCATGCCAATAGATTATCATAATATGATCAATGTTGAAGAAGGAATCATATATATTCAATCTAGTCCTGAGTGGACATTATGAGCTTTTGAATTCAGTTGATTATAACTTATCAAGCATGCCAATAGATTATGATAATATGATCAATGTAGAAGAAGGAATTATATATGTTCAAGATTTAGTGTTTTTGAATTCAGTTGATTATGACTTATCAAGCATGCTAATAGATTATCATAATATGATCAATGTTGAAGAAGGAATTATATATGTTCAAGATTTAGAACTTTTGAATTCAGTTGATCATGACTTATCAAGCATGCCAATGGATTATCATAATATGATCAATGTTGAAGAAGGAATTATATATATTCAATCTAGTCCTGAATGGACATTATTTCGTGGTCAACTAGCTATCAACATGTCTGCTGACTATTAAGCACAACAAGGCCTGACAAATCTCTCATAGTTGTTATCAATTATGTTTGTAATTTTTTTTAAAGATGTTTTAAGATAAAATTATTACTATGAGACAATTTTATTTTAGTTGTGATAAATGTGGAATTTTTAGTGATGATTTTTAATAACAATGGATAATTTTTGAATTGTTAAGGATGAATTTTGTGAATAATGAATTTATAAATATAATTTTTGGAAATAATAGATAGTTTTTGAATTTATAAGGATGATTTTCGTGAACAATTGATAATTTTTAAATGACAATGACAAAAAAAATTCATATTTATAAGAAATCTCATCATCAAATCCCTCTACTTAATAGATTAACCAAACAAATTAATTTGTAAATCCCATCATTTAAAATCCCATCACTTCAAAATTCTTTCACTTAAAGTTCCTTGACATTTCAAAATTCTCCATCTAAACACACCCTAAAAAAAAACTACTAACATAATTGATAACAACCAAGCCTTGTGCTTGATAGTCAGCAAACATGTTGATGGCTAGTTGATCACGAAATAATGTCCACTCAGGACTAGATTGAACACATATAATTCCTTCTTCGACATTGATCATATTATAATATTCTATTGGCATGCTTGATAAATCATAATCAATCATAATCAACTGAATTCAAAAGCTCTAAATCTTGAACTTGAAGCAGTGGATCATTATGCTTGTCACCCCGTATGAAATTATGTAGCACACAACGAGCACTGATGATTCTTACGTGGGTGTCAAAAAAGGACGGAGTTTGTAAAATTACTCCACCTTTTCTTCAATAACCCAAAGATTCTTTCAATAACATTCCTAGCCATAGAATGACAAAAATTAAATAATTCTCTATAATTTTCTAGGGTATTTCCATCCCATTCAGAAAGGTGGTATCGAGTTCCTCTAGGTGCTAAAAAAACCCAGCCTGTTAGCATATCCCGCATCCACAAGATAATATTTTCCTACAAATGAAATAATGCACAAATTTATAATCACCATCTCTTAATCAACAAAATCATAAAAAGCATAAAGTATTGGAATTATTACCCTTTGGAATACTAAGTCGACTAGAGCTGGATAAAGCATTTCATAACACTCTACAATCAGATGATGATCCCTCCCATCCACGCAAGACATGACTAAAGCTCATATCTGGGTTGCACACTCCTAACACATTAGTAGTAATATATCCCTTTCGATTTCGATATCTAGGTCTTATTTCTGTAGAAACATGTACAGCTATGTGCATTCCATCTAATGCTCCAAGAGAATTCTAAAATAATGTAAATAAAAGGAAAAGGAATTCAGTTGACAAGCATGTATATTTAAAAATAATCTAAAAATCATAATTTATTATAAGTACCTCAAACCATCTCCATCTGTTTATAGAGCACCTTGAAGAATTCATGAGATGTCAAATATTCCTTACTAATTTTTAAAACCGCACGCAATACTTTTCTAAACTGCCTACTTATTGTCTCTTTGGAGCGATAATAGTGCAAAGGGATTACTCTATACTTAGTCTCTCCAAGGTTCTGTGCATACCTGATTTTTCAAAATTAACAAGGTTCTGCGCATGTGTATTCTGCATACACCCTTCACCCTTGGTTATTTCAATAGGTCCCTTGCATTCTGGACTTGGCTACTATCCCTATATTCAACAAAAAACGAACTGAGGACAAAGAAGAACGTCAAGATGAAAGAAAAATAAATGAATGAGTAAAAGAAAACTACCTCATAGAGAAGATTCGGTTTCCTCTATCAAGGTCCTTGCATTTTCAGCACAATCCTGTATAAAATAATCAAACCGTGGTAAAAATCTTAGTTGCAGGCCAAGAATAAGCACAAATAACAACTATAACCACTCACAAAACCATAACCTTCAATTTAAGATGACCAGTCTCGTAACAGGGCACCACATCAAAACTCATACTAATCAAAATATGGACTTCAACAAGCTAGTTTGAGGCGTTTGTTGTGTGCATAGGTGCAGAGGAACATCAGATTTTCCATTACAACACATAACCTTTTACAATCAAGAAGTATGATTTGAATTCTACATCAACCTAAAAACATATTTTCATGTCAGAAAGTAATAACCTTGGCTAGCACGCAAAAAAGCTCCTCGTGAGACAGATAACAGCAGTTTTGTGATAAAGCTGATACACCCCGCTCCAAACCCACCATGAGGTAGCCAGTCTGCAAGAGCAAAATTGACAGCCTCTGCACGATTCAAGCCTGAAATCCGAAGCCAAATTATTATCCCATGCATAGGTCAATTAACTGCACCATCCACACAAAGTCAATCATATCTTACATACCAAGATTAAACCTCCATGGTAGGATCTGGGGAAGCTAATGACAAAATTTTCAGGCTCCTAGCAGAGAGCAGGGACCAAAAGAATAATATCAGGATAGAAAACAATAAAGTATCAACCGTTGCAAAAAATAAGAGATGAACAATTCAAAATAAAATTTATATCAATATTAAAAAAAGCCCATAAATACTGTTTTAACATACTTAAAGAAGCCCATAACCTTGGCAGAGATATTATGTTTTGGTTCATGCAACCTGAAGCAGGAAGCCTAGTTCTGTGCATCAAGAACCTGATTTTCAAATACAGTTGCTTATTGCTGAAGAACAAGTAGCTGGTTGTATCTGGATATCCTAACCCAACAGCAGCCCCTACTAAATTCTATTCTAGGCTTTTCTTGTTTGTAGACACGTATGATTGCTTTCACACATTAGCTTAAAGTTATAACAAAACATAGCCATCTCGTTCCCACAGTTGCACCACCATCCAATTAAAAAAAAACACGCACAACCATAGTTATTTGCTTGGCAAGAGCCAGTTCACATCACACACACAAACACACCCGTGGCAATCAAATCTAAAAGAATCACTGAATCCACCAGAATCTCTTGGGATGGATGTCCATGGGCACCAATGCTCAATCAAATGCTCACATAATGCTAGATGCAAAACTCAATAAACTCACAATCGCTTAAAAACAGTAGTATTTTAGGAGTGTTGAACTCAGAAACCCTAAACCCATAAGCCCATTGAGAATTTAAATCTAAACCCATTAAATTTTAATCAAAATAACAGTAAAAAAGTTGAAATCAACCAGATGAGAATCCAATCAAAGCTCATTTCGTAGAAATTGAAATTTAGTAGAACAATAGAGAGAAAAGAAGATCATGGAGAGAAGAAGATGAGATTACGTACTTGAGATTAGGGGCCGGCGAAGTTTTTGCAGATGCAGCGGCGAAGAGGTGCTTCTCCGAAGGTGAAGAACGCGCGAATGTGAAGAAGAAGAGGCGCGTCTCCGAGGCGAAGAAAGCGCGAATGTGAAGAAGAAGTTCCGCCTCCCTTGGTGTTACTTCAACACGGAGCTTTTGAGAGCCAAAGTTCTACATAAAAATGGGTCGGAATTTCTACATTTTAATTGCCAAACAAGTCATTCGGCCCATTGTAACTTTTAAGTTACCGAAAATCCCAAATTCCTCCTTTAAGTTCTCCATCCAAACACACCCATAGATTTGGATCATCCAGATCCAAACCCAAAATTCATCCAAAAGAATTTAGATTTGGAGAGCTCAAATCCAAATCCAAATTCAAGGGTATCTAAACGGACCGTAACTGATCAGGTTAGTCTCATAGCTAGGGTTTCTCTCTTATAGTCAAACCCTACAATTAGGGGTGTTAATTGGTACATTCGGTTCGGTATTTCACCATAACCGAAACTGAACCGAATTACCCATTCCGTATCAAACGCATAAGAAGAATTCAGGAGCAAATTCAAGCTACTTAAACTCAATGGCGGAGACAAACAAGCTCAGAAACGTTAAAAAACCAATAAACTTACAATATGAAACGAAAAACCTTAGATTAGAATCATTCAATTCTCCGCAGCTCAAGTAGCACCAAGGCACTAAAGTAAAAAGCCTAACAATTAATCATCGCTTACAGATTCAAGATAAGACGAACCAGTTGCCGTCTTCCTAGAGCGATTGAGGTTCAAGGCTAGGGCTGTGAATCTGTGATACGTTCGAGTTTGAGCGAGAGACAGAGCGATTAAGAGAGAGACTGAGACAAGAGGGAGATGAAGCCTTCGAGTTTGAGATTGAGACTCAATTGCTCGAAGATTTCGAAGGGGAAGCTGACAGCTATGGCTGAGAGTGGCTGAGACTCTGAACCTGAGAGTGAAGCAGATTATGCGAAGACGAAGATCGATATGATCGAAGGGTCAAGGCCCAAATTCAAATAGATTAGGTTTTAGCCAAAACGGCTTCGTTTTGATTTAAGGAAGGGTTACTGTACAAATAGCCAAAACGACGTCATTTTGACTAAAACCGGTTTGGTTCGGTTTTTAAGTACTGGAGAACCGAAAACCGAAACCGAACTGATTCCAATTCGGTTCAGTCCAATTTTTCTTGTTTCAATTACGGTTTTTCTTCGATACGGTTATTTTTTGAGACTGTTCAATTTGGTTTGATCATTCGGTCGGTATTTTCGATTTCGCGCAACACCCCTGCCATCAATAACTTCTTTTTCTTTTAACCAGATAACCGACTTTAAACTAAAGTAAAACTTAAAACATATTTTATCTCAGTTATCTAGGCTTACCTTACTTATGGGTCACTAGACCCTTTTGTTTCTGTGATAGGTCACTGGTCCTTTTCCTTAACTAAAGTAGCCTAATTTACCCAAACGAAAACATAACATACTTTGGAACTTAAATCACATAACAAAAATAAACACAAAACACACCCAACACACAAACTCCAAACAAACAAACTTTGGTTGTACACCTGTACCCCTATCAAGCCAGGACTTAACATTACCACCCCTTGCTAACAATTCGACCATGTAAACTTGTAACCCCTATCAAGCCAGGACTTAACATTACCACCCCCTTGCTAACAATTCGACCATGTAAACTTGTAACTCTTAAAAAGGTATAGCCACGAGCCAAGCGCTCAAGCAAACTCCAAGAATAATAAAAACCAAGTAAATAAAAAAACCATGTTAGATTTCTTTCCTAAAACTTTCTATTTTTTGTATTATGATAAATTTCTTAACCCAGTTTTTCTATATACAATTGTACCCTTCTCACCTAACACTAACCTTTACAGTGCTTTAATCCCTCGTTCACATGTCCTAATGACCATCACAAATGAAGCTTTCTCATGAGGCTTTTTGTGAGCCGTAGCCTCTTTGGCGCCTGTTGCTCAGCTGATTCAGTATGGAACCGGGTTTTTAGAGAGGAAGACAAATATTTAACCTTATTGTCTTGCATGTCGTCTTCCTCTTCAGAATCCAGCACAACGCAACCTGTGAAATCTTCACTTGAACAATCATCATCTATCTCCTCCACCGCGGATGATTTCTGTGATCCACTACTGGATGTCTGAGAAGTAGAATTCCCATCAACATTGTAACCAATATCCTTGGGGAATCGGTATGCATCTGAGGTTCTCAATTCTTTGGATTTTGGGAGGAATTCAGAAGCCAACCCCATGCCATGCTGACCATCTTCCATGTCAACCGATGAATGAGCAATTTCATCCACAGTTTCTTCAGTTTCCTGTTTTCAAGCAATGATGGTGTGCAAATATTTTAGTTCATTGGCAAATATTTCCTACCAGTTGACAAATATGTCAGCAACAATATCATCCTCTTAACTACAAAATTAACACTAGAGAACACCGACATAATCTGGAAAGAAAAGTCCACAAATATGGATGCGACATATTACTCTTCTATCACAGTTCATGTGAATATTATTATTGTGAAGGCAACAATAAGGATTCCAAGGACATTTAGACTAAGCTTGCAGGAATAATTGCTTAGGAGCAATGTTTAAAGTAAAGCCATACTGAAGGTGATTCAGAGTTGATCATTACTGCATGATTAAACTCAAGAGACCTCCTTAAGAACCATATGAAACATAGAAAGCATGAAGCAAACTTTCAAAACATTGGTGCCATTAATGGCCAAAGGCAGATTCTTCAACAATATCTGGAAAAAAATTGGATACCTGAAAGAGGTCGTCTTTATACTTCCGTTGTTGTACATAGGTCCCATAACAATATTTGAGATCTTGCTTTTCTATATTGTATCATGGTTGTTTCTATATAATATATTCTTCAAAAATAGATACTAAATTTTCTTTATTATACTGTAAGGTTCTGTTTGTTTTAGAACATATATGGATTTGGATTTGATAATAAGGTTTAATTTCCCAGAAAAACTAGAAAACAGTAGTTTAAATGAATTTGATATATAACTAGATGTGGTACTAATGAAAGAGATTTGAAATCACTATATGCGCAAAGTAATTTGAATTTGATACATGCATTGCAATACTCTAACAACAAATTTAGCCTTATCATGAGTACCAAATCCAACTCCAAATCTCTCAAACAAACGGAGCCTACGTTCATACTGTCACTGTCATGCCAAATTAATTGGTACAATTTAAGATGCGTGGTCAAACAAGCATGTGCAGAAGTTGAAATGGCTTGGTTGGATTGCAAATACTGTCACTTATTCAACAATGTTCCTTGTGCCAACCAACAATAAATTTCCCACAAGCTCCACAAACAGGTTGTGTCGACATACTACCCATGAGCGAACTAGTAATTATAAACAAGTTCTAGAGCAGCAAACAAGACAAGGAATGACCTTTACTGGTGACATCAAACTCAGACTACGAGCTATCTGCAGATAATTCATATCAGAAGCCATCCAAAAATAAGTGCTTGGTTTATATGACTCCATCAAAGCCACTACAGGTTCTCTAAAGCATCGTACCTTTATAGGAGGTGAAGCTCTAAAAAACGGAATTCTCATCCCGGGTGCACTGGAACTAGAGGAATTTCCATGATTGTTTTTTGTTGAACTGGGCATCTCGTCGAGAAACTTTATGCCAGTTTCTTGTTCGTCTGTTTTGTTGGGGACTTGAGAGGAAGGATGTTTATCAACACAATCAGCTATCACAGCTTCCCCAGAATGATCTCCAAAGATTTCATATATTAACTTCTTAATCTGAAATCTTTTGACAGAAGCGTCTTTAGGAGGGAACCAATTCTTCTTTATCTGAAATTTTTTTAAATGTTTGTAGCACATTTAATGTAAATTCCCATGAGTAGAAAGTCGTATACCGTTCAAGGTAAAACATAAAACAAAGACCACCATACAAATGATGAAATGCACCAGCAAATCTTCTCAAATGAAAAAAAAATTGGACTATTAGTTTACTTATTCCAGTTAGCAAACAATAGATTCTTATCCAATCCAATAAGATATGGATTCCCCCCTCTCCATATTCTAAACACAAGGAAATTAGAAGGAGACAAATTTTCTTGGGCCCCATCAGTTTGTTTGTGATAAAACTGCACCCATCTGCCTGTTTTCATCTGGTTGGGTTCCCAGACAACATATCAGAAGACATAATGCCATCCATACAAAAGAAATGGCATGATGGGAACTCTGGGGTCTGGACCAATGAGAATTGCACGTGCTTCAGTATACAAAATAGCAATGATATGCGTATTGAATGTCACTTTGAAAATGGAGGAAGAAGCATAAGCTCAATGTATAGTTTCTTTAGGGATGAATAACAGCATACTGAAAGGAGAAAGGACCACGCAACTAACAGAAAAGTTGGAGCATTTCCACAGGTCGTGGAAACAGAACAGAAACATCTACAATTTTAAATTTAGGCTATGGTGAAAGGAGATAGGATCACTTACAAAGTTGGAGAACTTTGTGGTCTTGTAGGGGTTAAACTCAAAAGGAGCTTCCTCCAGAAAACGTTCCACATAATGAAGCAGAAAGAGGCCACAGTCAAATGAATTTTCCTGCTGTGGCAGCTGAATCCATATAAGAAAAGCAAAAGTCAGCAAATGAAAACTTTATAATAAGCAGACATTCATTAAGAAACGAAAGATAGACGAAGTGCACATCTTAGAAAGAGAACTAGAAACTTACTGCATACAAACAAAAATTTTCACAGTTCCCTTTCAATCAAGAAAAATCAAACTAATAGTTCTAATATTTTACGGAAAAGAATCCCACAAAGATGCATCCACCTCCTTCCCATTATCTTCAAAAATTTGATCGTTTCTTTCAGTTCAAACAATGCAACAAGATCCTACACCGACAAACAATAACAACAAGGCCCTAGCCAAAACACTGAAAATTTCAGCAATCTCCCCAGAATGGGAGACATGAAAGGGCAAGTCAGAAAGATATAATCCCTGCTCTCAGCATCTAAATAGCACAAAGAGCACCAGATATCCAAATCATCTTTAAGAAAAATAAAAAAAATAGATAAGAAAAAGGCTCAAAAGAGGATGACCAGGATGGCAGGGAAAAAAGATTTACAAGAAAAGATCCCAGAAGGAAAAGGAACTCCAAACATGCATCTTCGGTCTATTATGGTGCAAAAGGACATTAACATTGAAAGACAGAATTTGGAAACTTTGGAATTCGCTGTCGTCATCAATACCTAAAAGTCAAGTCCCAATTGAAAGATGGAGAAGGTAATGGGGATGTAACCACAAAGATTACAACTTGAAACCTGAAAGAAGACTACTCTTGCTAAAAACCTTCCATAACCTATTTTAGAGCCAATACCCAACAGAACTTGACAAGAAGCATACCCTGAGAGCTTAGTTACCAAGGACGCAAAACTAAAACAAAGTGCATGAAATCCTCCTACTGGCACCAAATCATAATAACAGGTAGAGGTTTGCAGGCAATGCAATTTTTCTTAGTAGACCGTTTAAAAACAATTATAGTCTCTGCTGACCGAAATTGACTCAGTGCCAAAGGAAACTACCACTGCAAAAGAATTCAAAATAGTTCAACTTCAAAAACAAATTAAATGAAGACGATTTTGGAGATAACAGTGGTCACACATATAAGCCTACACATGTGCATGGACACACACACAAAGAGATAATGGGGAGGTGAGGTGTGGCACAAAAGATAATGGGTGATCAAGCAGAAATACTAACCAAAATGGAGAGAGAAAATTGTTAACAAAAAAAATGCAAGGAAAGCAAAGCAGCATTAGATAGATTTATATAATTCATTCAACAGTCTATAAAAAGCAGTAACAGAGAACTGGACACAGTTTTCTGTATAAGTACTACAGATTATTTTTTGCAAATTCCACAGTTTAAAGATGCAATATGAAAGTGCCCTGAAAAAGCAGTAACAGAAAGCTGGACACAGTTTTCTGTAAAAAAACTACAGATTTGTTTTTGGAAATTCCGTAGTTTAAGATGCAATATGAAATTGCTTGAAAGAGCATCCTTCTACGGTAAGTGGAAGCGAATTGAAGAACCAAAATCGAACTTCTAAGCCAACCAAATGCGAAGCATTTTCAAACAGCTTTCAAAAAGCACAAGTTATGGCCATTAGTTTGGAAACAACAAAGAACAAATAAATAGATAAGAAGACACAAACATTTGGGAACATAAGAAGAATAAATATCACATTTATTTAGAGAGTGAATTACATGACATAATCACTGAACTCCAAAAGTTGGCAAACAGAAAGAAAAGAAAAGACACATACGTTTGGGAATTGGGACGAATAAAAGAAGTATACATATCACATTTATTTAGTGTGAAATACATGACAATAGTTGACTAAGTTACAGGTTAAGTATACATATCACATTTAATAATCACTCGACTCCAAAAGTTTAAACTGTTTTCTACTGTTTGACGAAACAGCAAAGTTTAAACTTCCAAGAAATGGATTGACATCACAAATCAAGTAAACGCCTTCCCACATGTGCAGCCCCTTCTAATGTGGAAAGGTAGGCAGGCGTAGCAGTAAGCCTTACACAGTGCAAAGTAATAAACAAGAGGAAGTGGGGGATTAGAGGTTTTAATCCCCGGACCTTCTATAATCAGAACTGTGATACCATGTTAGACAACTAGATATCACAAGCTTAATTTGTTCAGATGCAGGTTAGCTATGTAAGGTATCTATGTTAAAAAAGAATACCTGCAGGAGCAAACTAGATATCTTCAGTGGAAAAGAGTTACTGTTCAATAATCAATGATCATGTATTTCACTAAATTAACAAGGACATACCTCCAGTGCGAAAAATCTCAAATGTAGAAATTTCAAAGAACAATCATCTGCCGTTTCCCCATGCTTCTCTTTCCACTCTTCACATAGGTATCTGTCAACTCATAATATATTACTGAGTACGGCAATCAATGGGATCATTAGCCTCAAACAGCATGACAGCCATATACTAGTTCAAAATTATAGGAAATCAATTGACTTCTAGGAAGAAAAACATTCTGTATAATTATCCAATAAAGTCTTATCCGTCAAACAACTCAATTCTTAGTTTATCCTATCGCTATTTTTCATGGTTAGTAAAACTATGCACAACGGCAGAGAACATTTACCAGAGTTAGGCTCTCCCCCTCCCCAGTCCTTAGGCCTCTATTGTACGAAAAGAAAATTGAACAATTTTTTTGTACATAAGTTCACATAATCACATGTTTTTTTTTTTGTCTTGAAGTAGCAACATTTAGTCTTGAAGAAGTGGAATATCACCAGGAGACCATAAGCCACAAAATCTTTCAGCAGGTTTTCCCATGTTCTAGGTCTATTTTTAGAACCTCGGCTCAGTAGGGAGTAGCAAATGCAATCCCATTAAATTACAAAATTATCATTCCCTGGAACTACACAGCATTAAAATTTTCTCCAACAGATTGTAAATTGTAATACATTCAGATTTAACATTCTTAGATAATTAGAGAAGCTTAAGATATATCAAACTTTTTTACGAGAAATGTAAGAGAGACTAGTTTATTGACTTTTCAAAGTGGACAGCTGTGGCCTATTTTTGAGCATTCAAAAAATGCGATAGGGCAACAAATTGAGACTGATAATGTAGCAAACTTAGTGCACACACTATTTGACTGTTAAATAATGACGCCATGCTTCACCTTTAATTTTTTTTATTTTCTTCTTTTTATCGTTTTGTGGATGTAAATTCTAATTTCTGCATCGACTAAATGTGAACAGAATCAAAAGACTGTATTATAGAATATACAAAAGACAAATAAAAGCATAAATAAATTCATATCAGCTTTTGTAAAAGAAATGCAGGAGATATGATAGAATATGGATAAGATTATGATCAAACAAAAGACCACAAAGAGACTGATGAAAGTTTTCTATCAAAAGCTACCTTCGAACACGATTTGTCAGGCCTCTATGACTTCCTTTAATTGAATCCATGTGCAAGATGCATGGCACCTTGGGGGAACTTTCAATTTCCTCATCTGCAAGATAATTAGAGAAAACAAACTGAAATGGAGATTAACCATGGTACAAACAAGAAACCACTCAAAAACACAAAAGGACATACCTTCAACATTAGCCACTTCACCAGGATGACAGATGACAATCAAACTCCAGTGAAGTCTGCATATAAGAGGATTATTTTCCAATGCTGCAAGCTGAAAGCGAAATAATGCAAGACACTTTCTCACCTGAAGTTGACAGGAATGAAGATGTAATCCTTTTCAAAAATATTCACTTTCTTAGTCCATTTGAGAACACGCTGAAGTGCTTCCTTTCCTTCACAAGAGGTTGATTGATCTTTTTTTAGATCAGCAAGTTTTCGAAAGAAAAAACTATTAAAGAAGTAGAACCTATGCTTTTCCTCAGGTTGAACTTTTCCTTGTAAGTATCTGCCAATAAGATAAATTCAGAGAACTTATTATCCATCATTTTGTAGGTGGCAGTAGGAAGTACAACCAAAAGAAAACAAAATATGAGCTACTACTTCATTGCATAAATATTTTTAAAATCCATAGTTCTCCCATTCTAATGTATTAAGATTTAAAGGCAAACTGCCTCAAAAGGATTATTATAGAAGGGTGGCGCTATTTCCACCCACCTGTCATATTTTCCCACCTACCTTCTAACTAAGAGAGGAAAAAAGAAGAACAGCAGGTGGGTGGAACTAGTGCCACCGTAATAGAATACCATTCTTATCTGATCCACAAACCTACAATCCACAAAGACTATATATGAGAAATTTCTTTCAAGCACAAACTATCATAAGTTCATCTACAGGATTCACATTTTGCAAGGCATTGTCACTTGGTGGCTGGCTCATACACTAGAATGAACTTCTACATGCCTATATCACATTTTCAAAGTATAAGGAATAAAGTATGTTCTCCTAATAAAAACCAGATTCCTGACCAATAAGTTGGTGGCTTTGTTGTGGACACAATAAATATCAAGAGATATTAAAGACTCATAACCAACACCGAACTCATAAAATGAAGTAATAAAAGCTTTAATGGCCAATAATGTCATTCTAGACCTATATGAATGTATATAAAAGCTCCAAAATTATGTCAAAAAGATTGGAAGTCCTAGTGCTTCAAACACAGCAACTAGACTTGAAAGGGGCAAGGTTACTTACTTAATATAAAAGTCAACAATAGTGTCATTAATAAATGTCTCTGGTCGTAGAAGCTCAACGTCTCTCTTACATATACAAACTGCATCAGGATCCCCTGGTGGATAGATAACATCTTCAAAAGACGTACCGAAACTACAATAAACAAAATAAATCAACACAAATCATGATGAAAAAAAATAGATAAAAAAAGGTGAGACTTTATAATACAAATCCAATAAACTTAGAGCAAATGTCATGAGCAAAAATTTTTAATGCCGTAATATGTGTTACTTTATAATGGAAGAAACATACAAGAGAGAAAAAAAATTGCACATTCATGCAATATTTCCAAAGAAATAAACTGTAAATCTAAACAATCACCATAAGAAATTAGAGTAATTATAATTATAATAAAGAAGAATGAAAATACTTGTACAAAAAAAAAACCTTCAACTCCAAGATCAATCACCACCCTATTTCAATTGTAACTTATAGAAACAAAAATAGATGAACAGTCACACACACTCACGACGAGTAAATGTAATCACAAATATAAACTAAGCAAGGTGAGCACTCACTCAAACTCAACGTTCCGAATAACCCCATCTCTAACATCCAATGAATTTATTCCTTCCTGTTCTGCATGCAATAGTAGAGGCATTATAATTTTATAAATAACTATTTAAAACATTGACCAGAAAGTGGAATATTAAACAAAGAGCATTGCAAGAGCGTTGGCACTAAAAAAAAGAAGAAAAAAAAAGAACACCCCTTCCAATGAAAAACAGTAAGAGTTTGGCTTGCTGAGAAACAAAATTTCATTAAAAATCTATCCGAACACATGAAACAGATAGAAATACAATTTAGCCACCCTTCAACAATGAACAAACTATTCGTAAGGATTCTGTAATTCTAAGAGGATGAAATTAATTCGCCCCCTCTTGTTCGACTCTAATTCCAAATTGCTAGAGATCTTAGTTCCCTAGCTCCCCACCAAAATTGAGATACGTAGAGAATAACTGTTTGGAAGAAGGGGTTTTAGTGATAGTCATTTTTGTGAAAGTAATTCTTTACATTATGTAGACCTACACGAGCAAAAACCATTACTTGCTCAATCAAAAGGATTTAAGGAGTTTCAATGAAAATATATATATATATATATCACTCCAATATTACAGTGGAGATAGCTCCAATACCATGTATCCAACTATTCACGAACCTGAAGTTTTATTATCACTTCCAGCTTCTCTAGAATTCTTTGATTCAAGATGAAGGTCACCTATATCCTTTCCAACCTACATGAAACAAATTATAAAATAGCTTATAAATGAGTTCAAAAAGAAACAGAAAAAAAAAAACAGGGAAGAGATTAAATAGTGTAAAAACGTGTATAAACAGCCCAGAAATCTAGAATAACCGAGATCACATAGATAATAATATTTGGAATAAACATTTTCTACGTTTTTACATGCTTGCCTTCATGAATCTTTGAAAGCATGAAGTCAATTCAGAAACATTTGACTTTTACCAATTTCCAATATAAAGGTAGACACAGAAGGAAATAAGGGAAGACGCTTGCAACATCACGCCAAAACACACTTCCCCATAGAAAGGTAAAACAGACAAGCTCCAAATCCCAAATAATGAGATCTTGTAGCCCAATTAAACAGCACAGCACCAAAACTAATGCATTAAATTCTCTTTAAAAGGAAATTTATGGTTGAAAACTGCCATGGGTCAAACTCTAGAAAAACCGAGATCACATAGATAATAATATTTGGAATAAACATTTTCTACGTTTTACATGCTTGCCTTCATGAATCTTTGAAAGCATGTAGTCAATTCAGAAACATTTGACACACAGAAGGAAATAAGGGTAGACACTTGCAACATCACGCCAAAACACACTTCCCAATAGAAAGGTAAAACAGACAAGTTCCAAATCCCAAATAATGAGATCTTGTGGCCCAATTAAACAGCACAACCAAAGCTAATGAAGGAAATTCTCTTTAAAAGGAAATTTATGGTTGAAAACGGCCATGGGTCAAACTCTATTAAGTCAAAGGTAGTACAAAGTGTTTTGTACATGTCTTAAAAACCAAGCCAGAGATCATTCAATTCCCTTAGTATCTAGAATCCAAACTATCATGCATTGAACCACTGCAACATACTTGAAAGAGGTTATCTATTAAACAAGGGTTTGAGTACTGAGAAGACTACCTTAGGGTTGAAAATACCCCTTGTGACTGGCTTGCCTCCTTGAAGAAGGCTGCTGACCATGCAGCAACATTATTTATCTAAGAATATTACAATCTCAAAGGAATTCCAAAACTACCCAAAGGTCGTAAAATGAATCCTCTCGGCCCAATTTTAAGAAATCATCATACAGCATATAGAAAGAAATGGATAAATACAATAGTTCCAGAATGCAGATGGATGCGTAAATGCAATTTACCATCAATAAAATGATGAAACCAAAATCAAAAAGGAAAATAACCATGTTTGGATATTAAAGTACCCGCATTTGCATTTCTTAAGACCAGAAAGCTGGTTAAGGGGACACTTGAGAAGAAGAGAAGAGCTTCCAAGAAGCAAAGTTCTTGTAGTTAGGGATCTTCATCGAAATCCCAAACGGGTATGTTACTATGGTTAAACAAGCTCTAGATTTATAAAGGACTCAGAAGAACACAAGTAGATTAATATTGTACCTAAATTTGTTCGGGGACACAAGGGATGACACATTTTTCATTGCACTGTTATCCATTTAGGTCATCCTATGCTAATCAAACATATACTTCCTTCAACAGAAGCCCCCTTCACAAACATGCTAGTCTTTCCAAAATCTTCTCAGAATTAAATCCTACAACCCAACCAGCAAGCTATTGTTTCCGAACCTGGCCAAAAAAAAAAATGATGTTGGTTCGGAGGGATTCACAGCCTACCAGCGAGGGTTTTGGATTTATATCCAGTTCATAGAGTTAGTTGAATTTAAATACAAAGCTATTACTCTCCTTGTTTATAATTGGACACCAAGAGTCCTAACCAGCCTCTTAAGCATATCTGGACCTAATATTCCAAAATTCCAACTGTAATTTTGTGATGCATGAGTCAAGGAGAGAATCATATAAAACTTAATGGACTTGGTGTCAACCAAGCTCAAACATCAAGAATGAGAAGATATCTTGCTTTCTGAAAAAAAACACGACCTTGGGTAGTTTTTCTTAAACCTTTCACTTCTTTATACTTCATCAGTCTACTACTATGACATGACTTTTTTCTCTTCCTGTTGCAATGTTTATTACATGCATGATAAGAAGACTCAAATTTGCTAATCTAGGACCTTAGAAAACCATTAAAGGACAATATAAAATATATAGGATAGGGAAGCACGCTCACAATTTCATATCTGCCAGAACCTGGATCTGATCCTTGTTCTTCTAATGGAGCTAAAAAATGAAGAAAGTTTGGGGTTAGATAAATGGAATACTGAGAGTGAAAGACACACTACAACTCCATGATTATGTACTGATCTGTATCACACAAAATTGAGAAATAACCTTCATTCTTTGAAGGTCTATAGGCCAAAGTTGATGACGAAAGCATTTCAAGCCTGTCATCATCATCTGAAATTGTACATACTTTTTTCTTCTGCAACAATATTAAAGAACTCGTTATGAACAGTAGCCTGAGAGCCACAAGTGGTACCCCCATAAAAAGAGTCTATCAAAACAGAAAGAAACCAAGTCGAGACATATTTAAAAGTTCGGGTCCAGTTACAGTTTCTTGAGGGTTCGTAAGTGTCCCAAATATAAACTCAATCAAAGAGTATAAGAGAAAACTTTGAAACTCAAAATAATTGGGATACGTAAGAATATTTACTTTATGATTTGAAGAGCTAGAAAGATCACAACCATGCAATCTAGTTGAAGCACCATCCTCCGCAAGTGTTCCCACACGAAATGAAGCAGACAATCCACCTTGATGACCCGAAGTACTAGCATCATCATCTAGTATTACAGTTGTAATTTCCTTTTCTGGAGTCCTGGTTCCTTGTGCAACTACAGAGAAATAAAAGATCATATATAGAAACCTATAAACTAAACATCAGGGAAAAAAAGAAAAAAAAAATGGGTTTATGGCAGTGATAACCCAACTACCTCCAGCATCAACATCTATTGGTTCATTGCAGAATTCCTTAGGCAGATGCTTGGTAACTGGAGCAACAGAAGTGTAAGTATTGGAGATACTCTTAAACATAGATATCCAACATTTTGAATTAGACATACACAAATAAAATTAAATTCTAGTCAATAAATAATTTGGTAACTTAATTAATTTCGGGAAATAGGAAAAATTCTCATGGCCATAACAATCAACCAATCATTATGAAAATTCCCAGTGTTCTTTTTCCTTTACTCCTCATTTTCTCACCAACCAAACAGACTGCCACAATTACAAACGCAACTAGAAAAAGAAAAACAAACTTACAGCACTGGAGGAAGTTGTACTTGGTAATTGGGGAATCAAGGTGCTTTTTCTTTGTGTTCCTTGGTTTCCTGAGGTTTCGGAATTTGGCCAACATCTTGGCGGACTGCTTCTCGATGGCCGCGTCGTCGGAGTTGAATTCGAACGGCTGGAATCGCTTGATCGGAGACTCAAAGTCAGAGGTGAGCCCGCCAGTCATGAGCCGAGTCGCTCAAAACTCACAATCAAAATGCTAAATTCTTTGTGGCGGTTCGATTAACAATAGAAAGTTTCGTGTCGCGGGTTCGCGTGCTTGATACATAAACAGAAGAAGTTCGAGAAGACTCGTTTAAAACTTATATGGGAAGAGGAAGAAGAAGGGTTCTGCAAAAATTAGAGAGAAGAAGTGGCAGTGGGCTCCACCGATCGCAAAACCAGTTCAGTTTCAATTTTCATTTTCAAATCGGTGATATATTTTTTTCTTTTTTTAGTAATTTGTCAAATTACCTTTTAGAATTTGTGCTTCCTTGCGCCTTCTCAATTTCCCTCTAAATCTTATATCTATATATATCTTCTATATATATAAAGTCCAAACCTCATTTTGGTTAAATTTTCTTAATCCCAAAAATGCCCATGCATGATAAAGTTTCATAGTAGAAAACAATTTAATAAATAAGAGCAAAATAGTCAAAGAGAGAACTTGAATTTGGTTATATTTTCCTTAATGCCAAAAATGTCCTTACTTAACAAAGCTTTATAATAGGAAACAATTTAATAACTAAGGTCAATCTAATATATTAAGGGTAAAAGGGTAACATGGATAATGAAATAAAAAATATATAAATATTTAATTGTTGTATTTTTACATCCTAATTATTCAAGAATATTTTTGAATTTTTAAAGCAATCAACATTATTTGATTCTTTGTTTCTAGTTATCATAAGTGTAGATGGGCACAATTTGGATCAATGCAGATTTTATCAAAATTAAATCTAAACCGTTAAAATCTTAACGATTGCATATGGTTTATTGAAACCGTCCAAACCATTATTAACGGTTTGGTCTGCATCGGTTTGGACGGTTTAGACATAAAATTGTCAGGTAATTTGTTCACTAAAAAGACTCCTCTAAAACATAATTTCTTTTCCAAAATTCTACAATTCTCATCAAAATTTAATTTATTCACATCAAAATTATATTTATTCACATGAATATTTCATTCATACATATCAACAAATTAAAATTTTCAATAGTTTAAACTTCAAAATATGACGAGTTATGTTTAAATATAATTTAAATTTCAAAGTAGCACAAAATGGGTAATGATTAAGTGAGGTATGGTATGTAATGAACACTTAAATTAACATATTATAGGGTGAAAGATATTAACTAACAAATAATATAAATAAATAAGAATAGTTCAGTTTGGATTCCGAATAGTTTTCAAATTAAAAATCCAAAACCAAATGTTACTAATGGAAACGTTTAGATTTTCAAATTGTTTTACTTTTATTTGGTCAAATCCAAACCGGAGTACCAATAACGGTTTGAATTGAATCGGTTTGCTATTTCAACGGATTTATGTTCACCCCTAATCATAAGAGCAATCTTTGGTTGTTTTTTCTACCACATACCCACATTTTTTTTTCAGTTACCAAAGCAAACCAAACTCCACGAACATGGAACTACCAGTATCCCTTCGCTGTGGGTTTTTTTTTCATTTGTTTTAAAAATAAAATATAAAAATTAAAAATTGTAATCACGTTTTATATATTAAAAAAATGCAGATTGACAAGCGCGTTTACAATAACTTTAAGTGCGTTTAAAGTCGCACGTAGTATAACGTGATACGCAAATGACTCGCGCACGCATGTGCCAATTTGCTACTGAGTTGTAATGTCGTGCATAGTGCCAAAACTTTATTTTGGTTAAATTTTCAATAAACCCAAAAAAGCCCTTGGTTGAATAAAATATTAAAGAAAAGACAATCTAATATATTAAGGGTAAAAAGGTCAAAAGGATAATGAAATAAAAAAGATATAAATATTTAATTGTTGTAACATTTTTTAATTTTTAAAGCAATCAACATTATATGATTCTTTGTTTTTGGTTATCATAAGTAGGGGTGGGCACGGTTTGGATCGATGCAGATATCATCCAAATCCAAACCGTTAAAATCTTAACATTTCGATACAGTTTGAATTTTCAAAAAATAGAATTGAAACCATTCCAATCCAAACCATTATCAACGGTTTGATTTGGATCAGTTGGACGGTTTAGGCATAAAATTTTCATATAATTTGTTCACTAAAAAAAACTCCTTCTCCAAAACATTTTTTTTCCCAAAATTCCACAATTTTCATCAATATTTCATTTATTCACATCAAAATTTCATTTATTCGCATGAATATTTCATTCATACATATCAACAAATTAAAATTTTCAACATTTTAAACTTCGAAATATGACGGGTTATGTTTAAATATAATTTAAATTCAAAAGTAGCACAAGATGAGTAATGATTAAGTGAGGTAGGTAATGTAATGAACACTTACATCAACATATTATAGAATGAAAAATGTTAACTAACAAATATAAATAAATAAGAATCTTAAGTTCGGTTTCGAATTCAACGGTTTTCAAAATGAAAATCCAAAACCAAACCACATTACTAATGGAACACTTTGGATTTTCAAACCGTTTAACTTTTATCTAGTCAAATCCAAACCGAAGTGCCAATAATGGTTTTAATCGAATCGGTTTCCGATTTCAACGGATTTATGCCCACCCCTAATCATAAGAGCATTCTTTGGTTTTATTTTCTTCCACATACTCACATTCATTTTTTTTAGTTACCAAAGCAAACCAAACTCTATGAAAATGGAACTACTAGAATCCATTTACATTGTTTTTTTTTTCCATTTGTTTTTAGATATAAAACATAAAAATTAAAAATTGTAATCACATTTTATATATTTAAAAAATGCAAATTGACACGCACATATATAATAAATTTAAGTGCATTTAAAGTCGTACGTAATACGACATGATATTAAAATGTCTCGCGTACACATGTGTCAATTTATTATTCAGTTGTTAAGTTGCGCGTAGCTCGCCGAAATGCCTCTAGCAGGCGCTCCGCTAGAAATGCCCTTACACATGTGTCAATTTATTATTCAGTTATTGAGGCTAGTATATATAAAGGGAGAACCTTCATTTGGTTAAATTTTTCCTAACCCCAAAAATGCCCTTACTTAATGATTTTTTTTTAAGAAAGATGATTGAATAAATGAGGGTAGGATAGTAAAAACAAAATAAATAAATAAATAATATATATATATATATATATAGGGAGAACCTTTATTTGGTTAAATTTTTCCTAACCCTAAAAATGCCCTTATTTAACGAATTTTTTTGAAGAAAGATGATTTAATAACTGAGGGTAGGATAGTAAAAACAAAATAAATATATAAATAAAAATGCCCTTAATTACCTTTGAAGATTTAATTGTATCTTCTTCTAACATTTTAGAAAATAAATAAAAAAATTTACTTGCTCATTTATTTAGGAGTGTCGATAACAATTATCTCGCCCCTCACTCACACTAATTCATTTTTAACGCATTCATTTTTAATGCATATACATGTAAAACAATAATCTATTTACAAAGAAAATAATCAAAACTTGAAATAATAACTCAACATTGTCCATTACATGAGCGGTTATAAAGAGTTATAAAGAAAAGGCTTTTTATTTCAAATTCCCCTTGAACTTGCCATTGAATCTCATAATCCCCCTCAAACTCATTTTTGTCTCAAAAAACCCCTTGAACAGGGATTCCGTCAGAAAGGTTATCTCGTTCCGTCAAACGTTTTTAAATGGCGTTATTTCTTTCCCATCTGGCATACAATATATCCTTGTTGGATGTAACGTGGCCAAACGTGGCACATGGGCCCACTATTAGTGGGAACCCACACCAACACACCAGTTCGTTCAAACCCAGTTCAAATAATTGCGGGAGAAGGTTTCAAGAGAATTTAGAGAGAAGGGCTTCGAGAGATTTGAGTTTAGGGTTTCGAACGATTTGGGGAGAACCACGAAGAAAGAGCTCAACTGGGCTTCGAGTGGGGAAGAGCTTCACTCGGTCCCTGCCTTTGCACCTTTCTTTTCTGAGCCCGGTGGAAAGGGAACATCGAAGAGTAATTTCAAATTGATTCCCGACATCATCTTCTCGAAAATCCACAATGACTGTGCCTTGTGACCCTAGAGGTGCACAACCAGTTTACGGTAAGTGGAACCCTCATTCTTTACGTATTATATTCCTTGGAATGCAGATTAATTTCTTTACAATATATGCGGATTAATTTGTTTACAATATTCGTTAATACTTATGAGTGATGTTGTTTTATTAATGTTATTTGGTACGTATCCTTAACATGACAAACTTAATGAAATAATATGAAATCTGACTAGGAGAATCACATCCTCCTCTCTAGGCTCAAAGCTCATCTCAATATAGGGCTTTATTTTATGCCCATTCACCATGAATGTCTGATTCTTCTCTTTGCTATGAACCTCCAAAGCTCCATGAGGGAAAACTTTGGTAACAACATAAGGACCGTACCACCTAGATTTGAGCTTACCAGGGAAAAGTCTCAATTTTGAATTGTAGATCAACACCTTCTGTCCCACATGAAACTGCTTCCTAACTAGCTGCTTATCATGATACGCCTTGGTTCGTTCCTTATACAACTTAGCATTCTCATATGCATCATACCTCAACTCTTCAAGCTCATTCTCTTCATTCTTCATTAATGTGATTCCACTCTTCTTAGGCACAACATGAACTGGACTAACCCATTTGCTATCTGAGATGGGGTAGATGATGCCAACATCCAAGAGCTTAAGAACCTCTGCTCTCACTACTTCCTTCATGTGTGGGTTAAGCCGTCTCTGAGCATCCCTGTTAGGCTTTAAATTATCTTCAAGGAGGATTCTATGCATGCACTTGGATGGACTTATGCCTTTGATGTCGGCAATGGTCCACCCTAATGCAGTCTTGTGCTCCCTAAGAACTCTCAACAACTTCTCTTGCTCTACCATACTCAATTTTGCAGCAACTATCACTGGTAATGTCTGGTTCTCTCCCAAGTAAGCATACTTCAATTGTTCAGGTAGTTTCTTCAATTCTAGTTCTGGTGCCCTGACAATGGAAGGGACAAGAGCAGTATTAGTAGACGCAAGAGTTTCAAAGGAAGGTACATACTTACTTGGATAAGGCTTAGAAGCCTCAAGAGAATGCACAGCTTCATGGAGGTCTATCTCTGTAACATCACATCCACGTTCATAATTCAGCCTTGTGAGGTTGTGGGCTATGCATACCTCCAAAGGGTCAATGCTATGTACCTGAAACACTTGCTGAACAACACTTCCTACCACATCAATCTTGAAACAATCATGGTTATCATGTGGCCATTTGATAGTGTCAGACAACATGAATTCTATCTTCTTACCATTAACTTTCATGCGTATAGTACCATTTTTCACACTTATCTTCGTATCAGCAGTTATCATAAAGGGTCTACCAAGAATAATAGGTAATGAAGATGGCATAGGGGAATCTTCCATATCTAGAACAACAAAATCAGCAGGCAAAATAAATTCATTTACCTGAACCAAAACATCCTCCAATATACCTCTAGGTCTTCTGATGCTTCTATCTGCCAATTGCAATATAATTGAGGTTGGCTTGAGCTCCCCCAACCTCAACTCCTCATAAACGGTATAAGGCATCAAGTGAATGCTTGCTCCTAAATCAAGCAAAGCACGTTCAAAAAGACGGTCACCAACCCTGCAAGGAATAGTAAAACTACCTGGATCTTTTAGTTTAGATGGTAGCTTTCTCAATAAAACCGCACTTACCTCCTCAGTCAATGCAACTTTCTCATCTTCCTGAAACTGTCTTTTGTGTGTACAACAATCCTTTATAAACTTAGCATAAGATGAAATCTGTTTAATTGCATCAAGTAAAGGAATGTTGATTTCTACTTTTCTCAAAGTTTCAAAAATATCAAGAAGATGTTTTTCTTTCTTTTGCTTAACTAACCTTTGAGGGAAGGGTGGCAATATCACCTTCTCCTTCTCACCTACCTTTGCGGCTGGAGGTGGTTCAACACTTTTTGGTTCATTCTCATTTGTCCCCACCTTGTTGTCAACTACCTTGCCACATCTAAGGATTGTGACAACCTTGAGCTGCTCCTGGCCTCCTAGATTAGGTATGGTTTGTGATGGAAACTCTCCTTTCTTCTTCTCACTTAACTCCTTTGCCATTTCCCTACTTGTGCCTCCAATCTCTGAATAGCTTGGCTAGTTGTGGCTTCTAGTTTATGAATGTTCTGACTAGTTAGATCATTTGTCCGTTGTTGTGCATTCAAGAACTGGAGTATGGCACCTTCAAGATTATTATTCTTCTGGTCAATATTTGGTTGTGCCACATGTGAAGAAGCATGATAATTACTTCCCTGATGGAAGTTCTTCTGCTTCCCTTGTGGATTAAGCACATTCTGACTATTGCTCCAAGAGAAATATTTGGGTGGTCTTTCCATCCTGGATTATAAGTGTTCGAATATGGGTTGCTCTTGGGATGATAGATGTTTTGCCCCACATAATTAGCTTGTTCATGATCTGTAAAACAAGACATAGGACAAGTCTTAGTAGTATGATTAGAATGAGAAAATATAGCACATACCTCGACTTTAGCAACTTGTTAAACTTGAGAGATGTTCTGAGCTGACATTGCTTTCACCAGCATATCTAACTTCTTCTCCATTGCTGCCATTTGACTCTGGACTCCACCATTTGTGCTAACTTCATAAACACCTTTACTTTTTACTCCTTGTCTCCCTCTTGATGAGAATTGCTGAAACTTTTCACTTAGGGTCTCAAATAGCTCAATGGCTTCATCACTGCTCTTTTCCATAAGCACACCTCCACAAGCTGAATCAACAAGACTTTTCTTAATATCATTTAAACCTTCATAAAAAGCTTGTACCTGATTGTCTTGAGATAGATTGTGGTGTGGACACTTGAGAAGCAACTCCTTGAAATTCTACCATGCCTCAAAGAAAAAATCTCCATCCTTCTGTTGAAAGGCTTGAATCTCCCTTTTAAGTTGTCTTGTCTTTTGGGCTGGGAAAAACTTCTTCAAGAATTTAGTAGCCAATTGTTCCCAAGTAGTAATGGAACCTGCAGCCAGCGAATTCAACCACAACTTAGCATTATCTTTTAAAGAGAAAGGAAAAAGAATTAACCTGATTCCTTCTGGAGTTAAACCCTGGATGTTCTGAGTCTTGCAGAGATCGAAGAAATCCCTAATGTGAAAGTATGGATCCTCAGAAGGTGTGCCTCTGTAGTGCGGCACCATGTTAAGCAATTGAGGTGATAAATTGAAGCTGCTTTGCGCAGTTGGTTGGTAGGCAATGCATGATGGTTGATTAAGGTTTTGAGGGACAAAGGAGTCCTTCATTGGCCTTCGAACCTATTCCTCCCCCATTTTGTTCTCTGATTCTGATCTTTCTCCTTCTTCAAAATCTTCTCTTTGTGTGTTAAATTTTGCCCTCTCAACTTGCTTTCAAAGATTTCTAAGAGTTCGTTCAATCTCAGGATTGTAGTCACCGACCGCTAAATTTTGGGATCGAAGACCTTGCATAAACGAAATTCAGCCTGTATAAGAAAACCAAAAATCAATTTAAGTACAAATTAGTTACAGTCCCCCGCAATGGCGCCAAAAACTTATTTTACAAATAGCAGCATAAAAATTACGCAACTATATGCACGTTTTAACTCGCAAGTGCACAAGATAAGACAAATAGTATAGAAAGCAAATACGAGATCATTCACACGAGGACTGGATTAATATGTGTTTAAAATTGATTTTAAGATGATTTTGAAAACTGAAAATTTAGAAACTAAATATTAAAAAAAAGCGTTCGATTAAAAATAGAATTGTATTGAGGTTAAAACAAAGAGAAAACCAGTTAGGGATTCGATGTTCACCGCTAATCTTCTTCCTTAAGCAAACGACTGCACAATGCTACAAAACAGATTTTAGATGCACATGTTTGTCAACCTAAAGGCATGATATCTACTCTTTAAATTATTGATTTCCCTAAGCAACAAGTTAGGCATGGGTATCTACACTAACTCTTTTCATTCTTAAAGTATTTAGCATGGTATCTATTAAGTTGCACTTTAAGAACGCATAACACAATGGAAATCGACAAACACCCAACTCCTAGAACATGGTATCTATTATAGTTATTCATGATGATTAATTTCAAGAACTTATAACTAGTTCTTTTGTTGCTCTCATAGGCACAAGATTCGGTCATCTAAATTTACCTATGTAACAAACTCAATACACAAAATGCATATGGTGATCAAGCATAACATAACGTATGTAAAGAGTAAAATATAATCTGAAATTAATCAATTAAGCATCACAAAAGTAGTTTGCAGCAAAGGCATATCGAAATCCTTAAAGAAACATGATTAGGGCTTCAATCGAGCCCTAACTAAAGTACTTAGTTACCCATAATTTAAATAGACAGCAAGAACATAAAAAAAAAAGAAAAAAAAAAAAGATAGCTCTTTGATGATGTGTTGGTCAGCCAGAATGATTGGATGACGCCTTGACATTCCTCCTTGCTTCCTAAGCCTTTTAGACCTTGGAACCTTGAAGGATGGAGCAGAATGAGATGCTGTGGCTGAGTCCTTGTGTGAGAGCTTCCAACGTTTCTGCAGTTTTCTTTTTGGGAGAAAAAGAGACGTTCCAAAGTATTAGATAGAGAGAGACGTTTTTCACTTTTTGTGTGGAAGAATAACTCTTTGCTGGCTGCCTTTTTTTCTTCCTCGTGTGTTTTCCCCTTGTCCCATGTATGTGTCTGCCCCTTTGCTGCCTAGAATTGATGTGGGTGTTAATTTCCTTAATGAGGGAGAGAGACGTTACTGTTTGCATTCGCTGCTCAATCAATCCTCACATTGTGGCTACTTCTCTCCCTTTATTATTCTTTTATCTTCCTTTTTCTGATTAAAACGTTTCCTCCCGTAACCTTAATAAACTAGGCCTCTAGTCGTCCAAGCTCGATAAGGATTAGAAAACTTGAAATAGAAGGAATGCTGAATTCCAGCTCAGCCTGGCCTTGCTGTACTAAAACGGCCATAACGCATTCTAGAAAACTCCAATTCACAAACTATAAAATTATCTAGAAACTAGACTTCTGTATCTTTCCAACAATATATGGCCCATCAGCTAGTTCTTCCCGAGCAGGTGCAGTTAATTTCGAGAAATTGACACATCTGCTGAAGTCTATTTCAAAGTTTCCTCCTTATATTTCCAAAACAGCACTCACTAACTCCTTTTGTAACATTTTCTTCCAAAAATCCTACAAAACACGAAAACAAGCTAAGCATTAAGAAAACATACGAAACATGGTAAGAAAAGCATAAGAAAACAAGATAAAACGTCGCATAAATATGCTCCTATCACTCGTGTACCTCTAGCACGTGAAAGTTGGGTGCTGAGCACCGTCACCTTATGTCCTCTAGAGCTCGGGGACAAGCTGGCGCTAGTATTCGAGCGAGCGTGGGTGACCAATCACGTGGAGGTTGGTCTTTGGCCAACAGACGGTTACTAAGATACCGGCGACTCCTATGTGGGTGCTACACATCCTCATGCGTAACACGCGTACAACATAGCTCTTATTGTGACAAAGTCACAATCAAACTCAATGAGTCATGTTCGGAAATGTAACCATACATAGTCAATCTAGTCATGCTCGAGCATATGATATGACAACTATAGTCATACGAGTCATGCTCGGGCTTCTGACATATCAAGAAATAAGGCAAACCTTTGAAACACAATCACATGCATACAGACACATCTCAAGAGCCAAAGTGTACATCAACAATCTCTTAGTGTGGTCACAATTAGAATTCCAACTAACCATTTTCGTGGGTAATAGTGTCACTAATGCACATCCTAGTTAACTACCCTAACCCCACATTTTCTAACGTCTTATCAATCATGATCTCAACTATTCTCACAGTAAGGTTCACCAACCATAAACCAACATATCAATAATCATAAATTCCAAGTAATGATCACAAAAGCATGCAAGTAAAATATAATAATAAAATAGGGTTTAGGAAGGAGGTCGACTCACTAATTAGTCAAGGATCAAAATCACTCGACGATGCCAAGCCAACAACAGCTCCAAGTCGCCAAAACCCTAACCAAAACCAAACACAAAGTTTACTAATTACTTCAATAAGGAAAACTAGAGAAAACCCCTGTTGGGTTACTCAAAACGGAACTAAAACAACACTAAACGAACTAAATGAGTGTTTAAGTGATCCAAAAAGTCCGGAAACTAGGCCCACGCGCCACCGTGGGCCAGAACACAGCCCCACGCACCACCATGCGCCGGTGTGAGGTCAGGAAGTGACCTGACGCACCGCCACGCGTCGGCCTGAGTCGGCACGCGCTTGTTGAGCTAGCTGCCACAGATGGCGCCCACGAGGCTCTAAGTGGCTGACCGGTGGCGTCCACGTGGCTCCACGTGGCGCCTACATGGCTGATAGGTGGCGCCCACATGGCTCCATGTGGCTCCATGTGTCAGTCACGTGACTTTGACGTGTGTCGTAGGCCAGTGACTAGCTTCGCCGTACACGGTCATGTGACTTCCACATGTGTCACAGGCTAGTGACCCCAAACTCCGATTTCAATCCTAAGGCTACTACTCGACTCGAGACTCAACCAAGAATCCAAGATTTACATTTTCATTTTAAGAGACTACCAAGTTTGGCTTGAAACCCACCGCGAAAAGTTGAAAAAAACCCAGTTTCCAGCGAGACTCGCCCGCCGTCGTTTGCCCTCCAAAACCTACTTGCAAATAGTCGAGACTGAAGCCCAGAATAAGACAAATTCAATGGTGGGATCCTCGCAACATGAGCTTACCTCGTTTAGAAGAAAACCCATCGAGACTCATGGTGGTTGTGCGGCTCTATAACTTCCGTCTAGGTTGACCGCCGTCGAATCTCACACAAACCCACATGCAATTAGACTAGGATGAAGCCCTCATCGCAACTAAGACAATGGTTAAAGTGAAAGGGATCAATTTTACCTTATTTGACCTCAAACTTCTCGGGTATCTTTTGGATCTTTGTCGAGTTTTGCTTCGCAGCTCGGGTCACGGTCGTCCTTGTGGTTCACGGCCTAGTTCAACGAGCTCGTAGTGGGGAGACGAAGAGGACGAGTGCTGGGTGAGGTCCACTTGAAGTTTTGGGGTTGTGGGTTGTTTATTCTTCGGCGGTGACATGGGAAGGAGGAGAAGAGTACGAAGTGGGGGTATTTCCTTAACGGTAAATACTGCTCTGGTTCGAATAATTTAGGCGGTGACATGGGAAGGAGGAGAAGAGTACGAAGTGGGGGTATTTCCTTAACGGTAAATACTGCTCTGGTTCGAATAATTTAGGCGAGAGTTCGAACACATGTCTCGGTTCCTTGCTGGTAAGACGAAGGAGATGACTTCGATGTAGGAGATGGAGTCGAGAGAGATGTGGACTTTGGTCTTTGAGAGAGTGTGAGAGTGACTAAGAGATATTAAGGAGCTGGGCTTGGGCTCACTAAGCAAATACCTCAATTATACTTCGGCTTGTAAGTAGTTTTGGGCTCAATCTTGGGCTTGAAGCAACCCGGGCTTAGATTACATAAAGAACAAAAGCCAATTCCACTATTTAAACTAGGCCCAACAAAAGCTCACAGGGGTAATTCAGCCTTTTTTTAAAAAAATTATCAATTTTGCGTTTACGAAACGGGATGTAACAATCTACCCCTTTAAAGAAATTTCGCCCTCGAAATTTTCTTAACATAAGTCAAAGGTACAAATTTATACAGTTTCTCGAGTTTCCTCGCGCCACAATTGACACGAGATTCAACTTCCCTTACGCAAGCTCAATCAGTTTGTGGTGTCTCTCTCCGATAGATCGTCAACTTCTAATTCAAAATCTTTGATGCGACTTTCCAATTGGAACTCTACAAACTCACTGTATGATAACCTCAAATGATACAAAAAATCATAACCTTCTAGAATAGTTTTTTGAATGTATTGTATGGGTTCTGTAACGACCCGTTTATTTAAATAGGCGAATTTAGTAAATTAATTTGGGAAATGACAATTTTACCCTTGGTTTTATATGAGGCGTGAAAGTCAATTTTTGTTTGGAGACACCTTTGGAAGTTTTTCATAAATCGTTGCGTAGGTCTCGAACTCATGAGTTCGTAGACATGCGGCACATGGAAAATGGGGTTCGTATGAGAGAGTTGTGGGTCTTGAATGTTCAGGGGCAATTTGGTAATCCTATTCTCCCTGCGATCAAGGACGTACCGGCCGTCGGGAGAAATAGCCACGGGAAACACCAAACCGAGGAAGGAGAAAACCAAACTTTTCAATCGATTTTCAAGACAAATCAGGTATGGGTTTCGTGTTTAGACTTCAGTTTCGAGTTCCTGGGATAGAGTAGATAATTTTAGACTATTAATTCGTGAAAAATGGTTGAGATTTGAAGAAGATAGGAATTTTCAAGGTCGACCGGCAATGGCGATTTTCGGAGACGGCGGATGGCGGTGCACGGCGGAGCGGTCGTCTTCTCCGGTGATTGGTTCGGTCAGAGAGCTGACATGGCATGCCACCTAGCAGCCACATGGAGCCACGTGGGGCCACCTGGCAGTCTAGTCAGCACCGAGTCAGCGTGCGTGCAGGCGTGTGGGCACTATAGCCGGTGCGTGGACGAGCTGCCGGCCTTCCGCAGGCGTGTGGCGGCACGTGGGGCCGGTCCTTGGGCCACGACGACGTGTGTCGAGATGTTTTCAACTTTTCGAACCTTTTGGCACATGTTTCAGGTTAATTGGACATCGTTTAGGGGAAGTTTTGGGCGCCCAAAGTGGCTGCATTTTTAGTGGGACGCGTGTGGACCTCTCGGGGTTTAGAAAGTCTGAATGTAGGGTTTTTAATTATCGTTGGTAACCTCGATTGTTACTTTTGACAGGCGATACTGCTCCGAAAACTTCAGAGGAGCGTTCAACTCTAGATTGAGCTTAATTGGACGTTCAGTAAGTGGACTTTGGTTTCGTAAATTATAATGCATGCATAAACATATATTTTAACTTTGACAAGGTAGGATAATTATTCTAATTGATTTTTGACAAATTTCTAGAATTTAGAATAATTATTCTCGTAATTTATTCCTGGACACGGGTTTTCAATAATTTATTGGAAACAACGTTTTGGGCTATGGACCGGGTTTATGGACTCTACTTTTATGTAGTTTTGACTTTATAGATTTTGAGTTTCGGTCGAGTCCATGGTTTTTTGGGTTTAGACCTGGATTTGTGACTTTATTGGATTTGGACATAGACCCGATTTTTCATGAATTTGGCTTAGGCCAAGAAACAAGGATTTAAAAAAAAAAAATGGATTTTCGATTTTTCTTTACGAGTTGGTTTCCACTATGTATACTGTCTCCAAGGGTCATAGTTTTCTCCGGCACGTGATGTGGGGTATTTCCTATCACGTGATGTGGGGTCATAGTTTTCTCCGCTAGATCGTTGAGGGTTCTCCGATACTGGCGTCGAAGGGTATTTCTCCGCCAGGTCGTTGAGCCTGTCTACGCGTAGTACATGGTTACATCTGCACAACTCGAGGTATATCGGGTGTGTGGAGAGTTAGATCAGGGTCATTCAGCTCGGATATCGAGCTACGGCTTGGGATTTCATTCGGGGAGCGGTGAGATATGTTATGATGTTTTTGTGTCTAGGCTTGTTTACATGAGTTTTAAACTTCTTTGTGGAGGGTTTTTATAGCACGGTTGTGGACCACGGGATGTTTCCATTGTTCGGGTTTTCGTAGGTCCCACCGAATGTTTTAACTAACAATGGATTTTTCGGTAAGTTTTCGGATTATTTTTATATATTATTTGTTTAAAAATGAATTTTATATTATGCATGCATTGTTTTTCTCATGGAGGGGGGAAAAGGTATGTTTTCCTTGGAAATTATTTTAAATGATTATTTTGTCCACTCACACCTTTCTTTGTTTTAAATCCCCTCTAGGACGTTAAGTTGACGAGGGCATATCTAGAGGCAAAGGCACTAAATTTCAGCTACATCTTTACCTAAGACTATCAAGTAGGATTTATAAATTTTCTGTATTTAAGTTTCCTACCTAGTTTCTCTAATAAACCTTTTGGACTTAATGTAAATTATGACTACGTCGATGGTTATTTGGTGACGTTGGGATTCGAGAGTGGTATTTGATCCTTCGTCTGACAGGTGGAAGACGGTTAACTAATCTATAGGGGAGGTTCTGCCAGATTTTTGGCAGAATTTATTAAGTTATCAGGCAGGAGCAGGGCTTTTCATGGGTTTCGAGGGGAAATTCGAGAAGGGTCATGTCAACTTGGTATCAGAGCTCTAGGTTTAAATTTTTGTAGACCGCACACCTAGTGTACATATGATTGTGGTACTGACGAATTATGGTTCTTTTCAGCGTGATGCCTTCGAGACATAAGCCCCGTCCGCGACCTTGAAACGGTGATGAAGCTGATAACGTTAGGGGTGATCCCGTATTAGAGTCTGATTTGAGACAGACCCTAGATCAGTTAGGTCGGGCATTGACGACTGTACTTCAGGGTAGGGCTACTTCTGAATCTTCTGACATTGAGCGAGCCCAGAGGCTGGGGGCTATAGTGTTTACGGGCGAGTTAGGCCCAAATGATGGTGATGATTGGATTACTCGTTTGGAACTAGTATTTGCTTTTATGAGGTGCCCTCCGGAGGAAAGGGTGTGTTTAGCCACATTTCTTTCGAGTGGCTATGCGTACCGTTGGTGGCATGCCTTGTAGATGACGAGATGGGATGTCCATACACTTACTTCGGAAGCTTTCCGGGAGTGCTTCCTCGAGCAGTTTTATCCTCTCTCATACCGAGATGCCAGAGAGGCTGAGTTTTTGCAGTTGCAGCAGGGGGCATGACGGTAGCACAATATAAGCAGAAATTTCTTGATTTGTCACGATTTGCACCGGCTCTAATGACAAATGAGATGGATAAGTGCCGAAGGTTTGAGTATGGACTGAGAGATGAGATTAGAGTAGCAGTTATTGCGGTGGCACATACGTCTTTGAGGGCTTTATCAGATGCTGCAACCATAGTAGAGATGAGTTTGCCAGCTTAGTGGGTCCAGGCGACGCCGGGATCGCCTGAGTTTCGGGGCCTCTAGTTAGGGACTATCTAAGAGGGGCAGTTTCAGTTCTGGATCTTCTGGGAGTGCAAGATCCGGATCAGGCAGTGGCAGAGCCGGTCAGGGAGGTTCCCGAGGTTTTTTAGGGGGACATCAGTTGTCAGCTCAGTCTAGTGGGACTTAAGTGCAGTCGACCGTGAGACAGAGTGGCAGACTCGCACGACTTGGTGACACCGGTTGTTACTTTTGTGGGGAGACTGGTCATTTTAAGAGAGAATGTCCCCATTATCTGGGCAGTAGTTCTTTGGGCCGAAATGCTGCTGAACCGAGTTAGAGAACATCGCAGACATCTGGTACTGCAGTAGGGAGCTAGAACCAGTCTAGTGGGGCCAGCATGGCCAGTGGGAGACAGAGGGGTTGTGGTCGATCTTCTGCTACACATGCCCGAGTTTTTACTATTACTCAGCATGAGGCTCGAGCTGCACCAGAGGTGGTTACGGGTACGTTGTCTATTTTGAATTATGATGCTCGAGTCTTGATAGATCTCGGGGCTACACATTCTTTTATTTCTTAGGGTTCACACTTTTTTCCAATAGAGAATTGTCACTGATTGGTTGGGATATGGGCATTAGCACCCTCACCGGAGATATGTTAGTGGCAAACCTAGTGATACGCAGTTGTCCAGTGATAGTGGGAGGCCATGAGTTGGAGGCAGACTTAATCCCCTTGGACATTTATAATTTTGATGTCATTATGGGGATGGATTGGTTAACCACGCATCACGCCTCCATTGATTATTTCGACAAGAGGGAAGTTTTCCGGAGTCCAGGTTTTCCAGAACTTACTTTTCAGGGAGACTGTAAGGTTTTCCCTCAGGAGTGATCTCAGCTTTGATGGCTGAGACGTTATGGAGGAAAGGTTGTGAGGGCTATTTAGCTCACGTGATCGATTCTCAGGATACTCTGGTGAGGATAGAGGATATTCCTGTGGTGAATGAGTTTGCAGATGTGTTTCCAGAGGATCTTCCGGGGTTGCCATCTCACCGGGATATTGAGTTCACCATAGAGCTTCGTTTGGGTACTCAACCCATATCACATGCACTGTACAGGATGGCACCGGCATAATTGAGGGAATTGAAGACTCAATTGCAGGACTTAGTGGATATGGGATTTATTCGACCGAGTGTATCACCTTGGGGAGCGCCGTTGTTATTTGTAAGGAAGAAATATGGTAGTTTGAGGCTATGTATCGACTACTGGCAGTTAAACAGGGTTACGGTTTAGAATAAGTATCGTTTGCCGCGAATTGATGATTTGTTTGACCAATTAAAAGGGGCAAGGTATTTTTCTAAAATTGACCTTAGATCCGGGTACCATCAGTTAAGGATCAGGGAATAGGACATTCCCAAAACGGCTTTCAGGACACGCTATGGGGCATTATGAGTTTCTGGTGATGCCCTTTGGTCTAACTAATGCACCGGCGGCATTTATGGATTTGATGAATAGGGAGTTCCGACGGTATTTGGATCAATTTGTAATTGTGTTTATTGATGATATATTAGTATATTCGAAAGTGCAAAGGCACATGAGAAGAACTTGAGGTTGGTGTTGAATACGCTGAGGAAAAAGCAACTGTTCGCCAAGTTCAGTAAATGTCAGTAGGTGAGAAAAGACTGTTGACACCAGAGATAGTTGAACTGATAGAGGAAAATATTAGAATCATCAGGGAAAGATTGAAGGCAGCTCAGGACCGCCAGAAAAGCTATGCAAACCGAAGGATCAGAGATCTTGAGTTTGAAGTCGGAGATTGGGTTTGCTTGAAATTATCCCCCTGGAAAGGAGTTGTATGTTTTGGTAGACAAGGGAAGTTGTGTCCTCGCTACATTGGCCTTATGAGATAATTGAGAAGATGTGGCCAGAATAATTGAAATAATTGATAACCTCAAATGATACAACAAATCATAACCTTCCAGAATAGTTTTCTGAATGTATTGTTTGGGTACTGTAATGATCCGTTTATTTAAATAGACAAATTTCGTAAATTAATTTTTGAAATGATGATTTTACCCTTAGTTTTATAAGAGGCGTGAAAGTTAATTTTTTTTTGGAGACACCTTTGGAAGTTTTTCATGCACCGTTGTGTAGGTCTCGAACTCACGAGTTCGTAGACAGGCAGCACGTAGAAAACGAAGTTCGTAAGAGAGAGTTGTGGGTCTAGAATATTCAGGGGCAATTTGGTAATTTTCACATGGCAAATATTTTTAACTCAGACCCTCTCCAGATTCTTCTCATTTTCCTCTCTCTCTTTGCGATTCCTCATCCAAACCGTGCCACCGAACCCAAAACCCCTTACCCTTGAACTTTGATTCGAAGCAACCTCGTCCATTTTGGTTTGACCTATCAGAAAACTCTTCTCCCTGTGATCAAGGACAAATCGACCGTCGGGGGGAAACAACCATGGGAAACACCGAACCGAGGAAGGAGAAAATCGAACATTTCGATTGATTTTCAGGCCAAATCAGGTATGTTTTTCGTCTTTCGACCGTAGTTTCGAGTTCTTGGGCTTAAGTAAATAGTTTTAGACTATTAATTCGTGAAAAATAATTGAGATTTGAAGAAGATAGGAATTTTCAAGGTCGGCTAGCAATGGCGATTTCTAGGGACGGCGGACGGCGGCGCACGGCGGAGCGGTCTTCTTCTCCGGTGACTGGTTCGGTCAGAGAGCTGACGTGGCATGCCACCTACCATCCACATGGAGCCAAGTGGAGGCCACTTGGCAACCACGTGGGGCCATCTAGCAGTCCAATCAGCACTGAGTCAGCGCACGTGCCGGCGCGTGGGCATTGTAGCCAGTGCGTGGACGAGTCGCCGGCCTTCCGTCGGTGCATGGCGGCGCGTGGGGCCGATCCTTGGGCCACGACGATGTGTGTCGACATGTTTTCGACTTTTTGGACCTTTTGGCACAGGTTTCGGGTTAACCGGACATCGTTGAGGGGTAGTTTAGGGCTTCCGAAGTGGCTGCATTTTTAGTGGGACGCTTGTGGACCTCCCGGGGTTTAGGGAGTCTGAATGTAGGGTTTTTAATTGTCGTTGGTAAACCCAATTGTTACTTTTGATAGGTGATACTGCTCCGAGAACTTCAGAGGAGCGTACAACTCGGGATTGAGCTTAATTGGACGTTCGGTGAGTGGACTTTGGTTTCGTAAATTATAATGCATGCATAAACATATATTTTAACTTTGATAAGGTAGGATAATTATTGTAATTGATTTTTGACAAATTTCTGGAATTTAGAAACAATTATTCTCGTAATTTATTCCTGGACACGGGTTTTCAATAATTAATTGGAAATGAAATTTTGGGCTATGGCCCAACTCTATGGACTCTACTTTTATGTAGTTTTGACTTTATAGATTTTGGGTTTTGGTCGAGTCCATAATTTTTTGGGTTTTGACCCGAATTTGTGACTTTATTGGATTTGGACATAGAACCGGTTTTTCAATGAATTTGGCTTAGGCCAAGAAACATGGATTTCAAAAAAATGGATTTTGGATTTTCTTCACGAGTTGGTTTCCACTATGTATACTATCCCCGAGGGTCATGGTTTTCTCCGGCACGTGATGTGGGGTATTTCCCATCATGTGTTCATCGAGGTTTCTCCGATGCTAGCGTCGAAAAGTATTTATCCGCTAGATCGTTGAAGGTTCTCCGATGCTGGCGTCGAAGGATATTTTTCCTCCAGGTCATTGAGGCTGTCTACGCGTAGTACTGGGTTACATCTGCACAACTCGAGGTATATCGAGTGTGTGGAGGGTTGGACTCGGGTCAGTCACCTCGGATATCGAGCTACGGCTCGGGATTTCATTCGGGGAGCGGTGAGATATGTTATGATGTTTTTTTGTGTCCAGGTTTGTTTACATGAGTTTTAAACTACTTTGAGGAAAGTTTTAAAAGTGAGGTTGTGGACCACGTGATGTTTCCATTGTTCGGGTTTTCGTAGGCCCCACCTAGTGTTTTAACTTAAAATGAATTTTCCGGTAAGTTTTCGGATTATCTTTATATATTAGTTGTTTAAAAAGGAGTTTTATATTATGCATGCATTGTTTTACTCATGGAGGGGGAAAATATATGTTTTCCTCAGAAATTATTTTAAACGATTATTTTGTCCACTCACACTTTTCTTTGTTTTAAATCCCCTCCAGACCGTTTAGTTGATGAGGGCATATCCAGAGGCGAAGACACTAAATTTCAGCTGTGCCTTTACCTAAGACTATCAAGTACGATTTATAAATTTTTTGTATTTACCTTTCCTACCTAGTTTCTCTGATAAGCCTTTTGGACTTATTGTAAATTATGACTATGCCGATGGTTATTTGCTGATGTTGGGATTCGAGAGTGGTATTTGAATCTTCGTCTGACAGGTGGAAGACGGTTAACTAGTCTATAGGGGAGGTTCTGCCGAATTTTTGGTAGAATTTATTAAGTATTCAGGCGGGATCAGGTCTTTTTACGGGTTTCGAGGGGAAATTCGGGAAGGGTCCTGTCAGGTTCCCTGGACACCGAAAGGAGGAATCTTCCTCACCAGCAATGAACCCTTCTAAAACAATAAATCCTCCACTACTAAAGGTTCAAGTGGGTCAAACGACTGACAAAACATCCTAGTTCCCAACGGTTTCGTATTGTACCACTTGTCAAGATCTCTCTAATCCTAGTTTTACTACCCCTAAATACGAGTATCGAACACTGGGCCTTACGGTAAGTGCCAACTAATCCCTTCGACGACTCCCACTTCTCGTGATTACATTGACTAACTCCGTCGAATAAGTCATCTCGAGTTCTCAACAACCCCGAATGACAATCAAGGCTTGTGAACAGATTTCCCCCAATAACGTCTTGAAAACGCGCGTCAAGTATTAGGGTGGGTAATTGACCAAAAACTTCAAGACACAATCGATGATCGAATACTCAACTGTACTGAGAGTTTCATAACTCCACCAAAACTGGAAGTAAAAGCAACTTGGCTCACTAGATTTTCAACTGAAGAATGAAACGAGAACGCAACCCTCTCGTTAGTTCTTCATTTTTCCACAGGTAGCCATCTCTACTGGATAGTTTTCCCACGTACGAGGTAATGATTGTGCGAAAGTTTCCCCCCAACTCTTATGTCCAAGACTGGTGTAAAAATTTCCACCAATTAACTCAAATCTCGGAAAAAGATACGTGCCTTAACAACAAGAAAATTAATTTTGTTATTTGGGAATACTTTCCAAGGTGAGCATTCCGAATAATTTTGTTCACGACATTTCCTTTCCAAACCTAAAACTCTCAGGTTCACTTTATCCCCCAACTCGGTCACCTACAAAACAACTCACTCCTAAAGCTCCTCATCTAGTACTTACTCAAACACAACTTCAGTTTCTTTGCCATCCAATGTAATAACGAGATCATCAAAAGTTTAAGAGTGTCACTCAACCAATCCAGTGATACATAAAACCATTACTCGTGCAATCCTAACTAATCCGCGAAAGGAAATCTAGAACAACGAGGCCAATTTCTAAAACTTGACACCAAACAATGCCTTCAAACCTCCAATGTCAAAACGCTTAGACCTTCTTGAAAAGGTTAACAACTAAACTTATTCGGAGTGCAGAATTCAACCATTCACCCCCAAGGTGAAAAATCCTTCTTAACATTCGAGATTTGCCTCCAAGGTACTACGCCGCCAAAAGTCGGTCACTCTTGCTTCTCTGTCTTCTCGTCCTTGCAGTCACATTCCTCAATAAACGATTAATGAAATAATCATAGGCAATAACTTCAATTATCCATGCTAAGGTTTTCCTAACCAAAAATAATATCTCGGTTAGCGAACCCAAATTTCACTTCTCTTTCCGAACGTTAACGAATTCTATCAACAACCACAACCCAAAGTAGGTTTGTAGTTAAACTTGTTCAGAGTATAAAACTCACCTACTCACTTTTAAGTTACCACCAACACCGCCGACATGTCAGGACCCGTCCCGAATTTCCCCTCGAAACCCGGGAAGAACCCTGATCTTGTCTGACAATCTAAGAAAAGATTCCCAAAATACCCTTCAATCCTTATAAAATATAATAATAATAAATACTTCCACTTGTCAGACAAGGGATTCAAGCACTCAATAATTCCCGTAATTAATGACCAAATAAATACAATATAATATCAGAGCGTCTAAGTAGGATCAAAAATAAAATTTAGATATCCTACTCAATTATAACTACACAGCGCAGTCGAAGTACTAATGCCTCAGCCTCGAGATCAATGTTCGCGTCAACTCTACTCAACAGCCTGAAGGGGGTTTAAACACAAAAGTTGTGAGTGGACAAAAATAATCATTTCTAAATCATTTTTCGAGGAAATATTACATTTCCACCCCCCCCCCCCCCCCCCCCCCCCCCCCCCCCCCCCCCCCCCCCCCCTCCATTTATAAAATCATGCATGCTTCACATAAACAATTTATAATATAAAAACATCATATGTAAATCACCAAAAATTCCCATTTCTCTTTAAACTACTTAGTTGGACTCACATAAAATCTGTATAATAAAAATACCTCGTGATCCACAATTTGGTTTGAAAACTCTCTTCAAAGGAGTTTAAAATCATTTAATTTAATCTAGACACAAAATATCTCAAATTCAAATCATTTCGTTCAATCCGACACATAATATCTCAAATTTCACTGTTCCCGACATATCCATAACACACCAGGGTATCCCTTGAGATGTGTTCAAATCTGTACAACTTTGTGTACCATCTGTACTATCTGTACAATCTGTACTATGCATAGACAGTCTCGCGACCCGGCGGAGCAAGGCCCCTCAACACCTAAGGTCCGAACCCTCAACAACTGGTAGAGCAAGGCCCCTCAACACCAGTCAGAGCAACAATAACCATCGGGACGGGAACCAGTGAATCAAATCCATACTTCGAAATCTTTGTTTCTCGGCCTAAGCCAAATTCGTTGAAATACCATTTTATGGCCAAAATCGGTAAAATCATAATTATGAGTCTAAACCCAAATCACATACTCAAATAGTTACCACGTCAAAACGATATCAAAATCGAGTACAAAAATCAGGCCATTTCTCAAAACATACTTTCACTGAAATATTGTAAAACATGTGTCCAGCATCATTTCTAAAATCCAGAAATTCATTGCACCCATACATAACAGTATTTAAATCAAAGATACATTTATGCATGCATTACAGTTTATAAATCAAAGTCCACTCACAAACCTGTTCAAGCAAGCTCAATCCCGAACTGCACGCTCCCCTGAATTTCCTGGAGCAGTATCGCCTGTCCAAATTAATAATCGGGATTACCAGCTAATAATAAGAACCTTAAATATAAACCCCCTAAACCCCGGGAGTCTAACTATGCTGGCCTAGAAAACGCAACAACTTTAAAACGTCCGAAACAACCCCTAAATGACAACCGATCGACTAGAAACCTGCGCCAACAGGTCCGAAACGTCAAAAACTACCTGTCACGCGCCACCGTGACATCAGACTCGGCCCCACGCGCCGACGGAAGGTCGGAACATGCGCCCACGCGCCGCCACGCGCCCTCACGCGCCGGTCACGCGCCTGCTACAGTACCCACGTGCCTGGACCGGTCCAACCCGGTCCAACTCGGCCTGACTCGGTCCAACTCGACCCGACCGGTTCAACTCGACCCGACCGGTTCACTCAACCCGATCGGTTCAACTCGACCCGACCGGTTTACTCGACCCGACCGGTTCAACTCGATCTGACCGGTCACCGGCGACTCGCCGGAGAAGACGACCGGCTGCCGTCGCCGTCGCCGGAGGTTGGCCGGAGAAGATGACCGGCAGTCGCCGTCGCCGCCGTCTGGTTTCGCCGGAATCCTCCATTTCCGGCCGAAACTTCAAGCTTTCCAACTTCCTCAAAACTCAACCATTTTTCACAAATTTTACGTCTAAATCTATCTACTCGAACCCAGGAATCCAAATATGACCTTAAAACATCAAACACATACCTGTGCTAGCCGGAAAATGGATCGAAAGGTCTGAAACTTCCTATCCTCGGTTCGGCTTCCACCGTGGTCCTCTCCTTCGATGGTTGGTATGGTTGTGATCGTGGGAAGGAGTAGAATACGATTAGTTTATCAAAACGGGAAGCTAAAGCCTTGAAATCAAAGTTGACTTTATGGTTTTCCTTCGGTGAGTTTTCGCACGGGTTGGGTTCGAAGTGGTTTTGTGTTTGTTTGTCCCAGAGAGAAATGAGTGAGATGATAAGGATGAAATGAAGATGAATCAGATTACATTGATTTGGGGGTTAAAAATATCTACCCCAAGTCAAAAATTACCACAATGCACTTGCACATCTAGACCCATAACTTTCGTCCACGAACTCCGTTTTCCGCGTGTCGCCTGTCTACGAACTCGTGAGTTCGAGACCTACGCAACGGTATCCAAAACACCACCGAAAAGGTTTCGAAACAAAATTTGACTTCCATGCCCTTTACCGACCAAGGGTAAAATCATCATTTTACATAAATAATTTACTTAAATCCAATAATTGAAATTCCGGGTTGTTACACGACAACTCAAAATTTATAAAACCAGTCAAATCTATTAATTGTCAGTCAGGTCTCAAATGCTTGCCACGCTGTCCAAATCCTAAATGACAAGGACTTGGCTAAATAGTGTCTTCAACTAGCCTCGACAAAAAGCTCCTCTTAGTGAAAAGTCACTTCCAACTAAGAGGGTCCAATTTGTTCAAATCGATTGTCAGACCTTTTGTAGGTAAGAGGTAACATCAAAAGGCAACTAAACCTAGGGCTGAAAGAAAGGTTTCACAAATCTAGAGGTGGTTCAAGGTTCTCGATTGGAATTTAGAAACTCAGTTTCAGAGTCAAAGTTCAACTCCTTCCTCGCCCAACCTAGTCAGTTCAAAACAAAAGGCTAAATTCTCAAGTACTGGTAAAAAGTGCAATGGTTTCCTCACATGGTCAAAAATTAGCAAAAGAACGTCACACCCAAGATTGGTGTGAAGCAACATGAACGTAAAAGCAGGGTGTCACATCCCTACATCCACTCAGGGTCAAAAGGGGGTTAATGTTTCCACAAGACTCGGTCAAGCCAAGGTGGTCGAATAATTCGACACGTCCTCAAACTTCCATAGTATAAGGCACACACACCAAGGCGTGGATTAGTCCAACTGTTACATGCTTTAACAACCAAACGCTCAGCAAAAACACTTTTTCTCAACTACTAGTAAACAAGCAACTAGGCGGATTAATTCGGGAGAGACGCACACTAGCTTCCATCGGAGTAAGTTCGGAAAGAACAGGCATAACATTCGGCTATCATATCACATTAGTCGGCATATCCCTCGACTGGCATATCATATCATCAGCCGGCATAACCCTCAACTGGTATACATACAAGTCGGCATAACCTTCGGCTATCATATCATTATTATTCATATTGGAGGTTCACCGGGTTCACCGCCTACGGCGGATCCTGGCTCCGGATTCTGGCCCCCACACATATCATTATTATTCATATTTGAGGTTCACCGGGTTCACCGCCTACAGCGGATCCTGGCTCCGGATTCTGGCCCCCACACATATCATTATTATTCATATTGGAGGTTCACTGGATTCACCGCCTACAGCGGATCCTGGCTCCGGATTCTGGCCCCCACACATATCATCCAACCTAAAATCATGGACGTTCTAGCCCAAAGGAACTCATGACACGATAATGACCCAACTACCTTGACCTTCCGAGCTCAAAACCCGCTCCACGGTCAACCATTATCACTGGGATTGCCCAACCGGGCCCTAAACGAACTCCTATGGCCTCGAAACCAACAAAATCTGATCCGAAACATCCCAAAACCCTAGTCATGCGACACCGTGACATTGGGAATAGTCCCACGTGCCGGCAGAAGGCCGGAACACACGCACACGCGCGTGCACGAGTCGGTCACGCGCCTGCTACAATACCCACACGCCTGGACCGGTCCAACCCAGCCCAACTCCGCCTGACCCGGTCCAGCCCGACTCGGTACACTCGACCCGATCGGCCTACTCGATCCGACTGATCCGCTCGATCCGATCGGTCCACTCAACCCGATTGATCACCGGCGACTCGCCGGAGAAGACAACCAGACCGCCGTCGTCTGGTTCGCTGGAAATTGCCATTTCCGATCGATTTTCAAGGTTTTCTAACTTCTTCATTTCTTGACAGTTTTTCACGATCCACACATGTAAATTCATCTACTTTTCACCAAGAATCCAAATATGAGGTCAAAGTTTCGAGATCATACCTGGTTTGGCCGAAAAATGATCAAGAAGATTCAGTCCACCTCCATCCTTCGTCTATCACCTACGACGGTGCTCCCGCTCCGATAAATACCCCAAAATGCTCGTGGGTTCTGGGGAAGATCCTCCCGACCTTGGTTTCGGTCGAATCAGACCGAAATTCGTCCGATGAAAGGGGATGTTCGGTGTTCGCACGGGGAGAATTTCGGGTAGGAGAGAGAGACTGAATGGACCAATCCCCCGAGGAGACAGAAAGATATCTGCTTTATAGTTCCAACTTTTCCAAAATTACCAACATGCCCCTGAAGCTTCTAGACCTGTAACGAACTCACCGGGTCTCCGTTTTCCGCATGGCGCATGTCTATGAACTCGTGAGTTCGAGACCTACGCAACGGCCCAAGAAAAATTCCCAAAAGTACTGCCAGTCAAAAAGTGACTATCGAACCCGTCCAAAATCGAGGGTAAAATCGTCCAATTCTCAAAATAATTTAATTTCTGGTCCGGGTCGTTACAAATTTCCCCCCTTACAGAAATTTCGTCCCCGAAATTTCACTAATTCAGGTTAAAGAACCAACCTCCTATTCGGTTTAAGGTCGCTAAAGAGGTAAACGCCTTGGAGGCATCTTGTTAATAGAAATCCTTAAATAATTTGCACACAAGTGTACGGTCTGCAGGAAGTTAACTTAGAGCTCTGATACCACTTGTAATGACCATTCTTGAATTTCCCCTTGAAATCCGCGAAAAAAGCCCTTATCCCATCTGACAGCTCTTTTTCACAAAATTAAATACCAAGAATACCATTTATTCTTAAATACATTTAGCAAACCTTACAGGGTTCCCGACAGAACCTTTGTACCTATTAATCCAGCTTACCTGTCAGACGCATGATAACATTCAGGTCAAAACCAAGACCTCGGAATAGTGGTGGTCTAAACAGTAATACCCTCTAACACCAAATGTCAGTAGGTCAGACACTGCTGATACCTCTACTGGAATAACACAAGACAATTGAGTAGTCAGCCACTTGTGAACCAACAATAACTCGTCACTCTAGGTTGCCGCCCATACCAACCCACTGACCCGGATGACGAAGTATTTTCATAGGCTGATTAAGCACTTGACAATCGTCGTCAAATCATATTAGAACCAGAAATATCCTCGGCTATCATATCATATAAGTTGGTAAGTATCCTTGACTATCATATTGTATCCTCAGCTGGAATAACCCTCGGCTGGCATAACACATAAGCCGACATATCCTTCGACTATCATATCACATTAGTCGGCATATCCCTCGACTGACATATTATATCATCAGCCGGCATAACCCTCGGCTATCATATCACATCAGTCGGCATATCCCTCGACTGACATATTATATCATCAGCCGGCATAACCCTCGGCTATCATATCACATTAGTCGACATATCCCTCGACTCACATATTATATCATCAGCCGGCATAACCTTCGGCTATCATATCACATCAGTCGACATATCTGCTAGCCACCAGGGTATCCCTTGGGGTGTGCTAGTCCTGTACTACCTTCATCTTTTCTATTGGAGGTTCACTGGGTTCACCGCCAACAGCGGATCCTGGCTCCGGATTCTGGCCCCACATATATCAGTATTATTTATATTGGAGGTTCACTGGGTTCACCGCCAACAGCGAATCCTGACTCCGAATTCTGACCCCACACATATCAGTATTATTTATATTGGAGGTTCACCAGGTTCACTGCCAACAGCGGATCCTAGTCTCGGGTCCTGGCCTCCCTCAAATCAATGTTTATCTTGGAGGTGTACTAGGTTCACCGCCTATAACGGATCCTAGTCCCGAGTCCTGGCCTCCCTCAAATATAGCCAAATCCGATAAACTCATGCATACGGGTCAAAACCAAAATCATGGACTCAATAATTTCCACGTCAAAACGACATCAAAACCAAGTCCAAAAACCATGACATTTCTCAAAATACACTTTAACTGAAATATTGGAAAACATGTGTCTAGCAATCATTTCTAAATTCCGGAAATTCAATGCACCAATCCATAACAGTATTTAAACAAAGATACATTGATGCATGCCTTTCAATTTATAAATCAAAAGTCCACTCACACATATCAACCAACCCAAAATCATGGACGCTCTAGCCCCAAGGAACACATGACACAATAATGACGCAACTACCTTGACCTTCCGAGCTCAAAAATCGCTCCACGGTCAACCATTATCGCTGGGATTGCCCAATCGGGTCCTAAACAAACTCCTATGGCCTCAAAACAAACAAAATCTGATCCGGAACGTCCCAAAAATCCTAGTCACATGCCGCCGTGACATCGGGAACTGTCCCACGCGCCGCCACGCGTCGGCAGAAGGCCGGAACACAAGCACACGCGCCTACACTCGCCGCCACGCGCCAATCACGTGCCTGCTACAGTACCCATGTGCCTAGACCGTTCCAACTCGACCCAACTCGACCTGACTCGATCCAGCCCGACCCGGTCCACTCGACCCGATCGGTCTCCTCTATTCGACCGGGCTGCTCGATCCGATCGATCCACTTGACCCGATCGATCGCCGGCGACTCACTAGAGAAGACGACCGGACCTCCGCCGCCGCCGCCTTCTGGTTCGCCGAAAATTGCCATTTTCGGTCAATTTTCAAGGTTTTCTAACTTCTTCATTTCTTGACTGTTTTTCACGATCCACACTTGTAAATTCATCTACTTTTCACCAGGATTCCAAATATGAGGTCAAAGTTCCAAAATCGTACCTAGTTTGGCCGAAAAATGGCCAAGAAGATTCGGTCCACCTCCCTCCTCCTTCCGTCGCCTACGACGGTGCTCCCGCTTCGATAAATACCCCAAAATGCTCGTGCGGTTCCGGGGAAGATCCTCCCGACCTTGGTTTCTGTCGAATCAGACCGAAATCCGTCTGATGAAAGGGGATGTTCGGTGTTCGCACGGGGAGAATTTCGTGTATCTATGGTTTGCTCATGTACCTCAACCAAGTGAAAGCTAAGTGCTGAGCACCGTCACCTCATGTCCCCTAGAGCTCGGAGACAAGCTGGCGCTATTTAAATAGTATTCGAGCGAGCACAGGTGATCAACCACGTGGAGGCTGGTATGTGGCCAACAGACGGGTGCTGAGATACCTGCGACTCCTATATGGGTACTACACATCCTCATGTGTAACGTGCGTACAACATAGTTCTTATTGTAGAAAGTCACAATCAAACTCAACGAGTCATGTTCGGAAGGAGGTCCACTCAATAATTAGTCGGGGATCAAAATCACCCGACGATGCCAAGCCAACAAAAGCTCTAAATCACCAAAACCAACCACAAAGATTACTAATTAATTCAATAAGGAAAACTAAAGAAAACCCCTCTTGGGTTACTCAAAACAGAACTAAAGCAACACTAAATGATCTAAAGGCGTGTTTAAGTGATCCGAAATGTCCAGAAACTAGGCCCACGCATCGTCGTTGGCTAGAAAATAGTCCCACATGTCACCACACGCTGGTCTGAGGTCAGGAAGTAACCTCACGCGCAGCCATGCGCCGGCTTGAGTCGGCACATGCCACCATGCGCGCTCACACGTTCGCTGAGTAAGCTACCACATGGCTGCCACGTGGCTGATAGATGGCCCCAATGTGGCTCCTACGTGTCTGACAGGTGGCGTCCACATGGCTGATAAATGGCGCCCACGTGGCTCCACGTGGCCCCCATGTGCCTGCCAGGTAGCTGTCGCTTGGCTACACGTGGTGCCAACAGGGCGTCAAGTGTCAGTCATGTGACTTCCACGTGTGTTGCAGGCTAGTGACCAGCGTCACTGTACACGGTGCAGCGGCGCTGACGTACGCGGTTGTCAATTTATGGAAAACTCGCCTGAAAAATGACCCCAAACTCCGATTTCAATCCTAATGCTACTACTCGACTCGAGACTCAACTAGGAATCCAAGATTTACATTTTCATTTCAAGAGGCTACCTAGTTTGGCCAGTCTGGCGTCAACGTGTCCCCCCTTGTCAGGCGTGCCAGTCAGCCCTGCTGCCAATGGGCCCTCTCTGCCAGCCTGCTGTCTGTTGAATAGACCTGCAGCATGGTGGCTTGGGTTGGCTCGGCTCTTAGCTTATGGCTTTGCTCTCCTGCAGTCTCAGCTCGGTGGCTCAGTGCGGCTCTACTTGCAACTTGCAGTAGCTTTTGCAAATTTTTTTTTATATCATATAAGAATATATATATATATATATATATATATATATATATATATATATATATGTTTTGTCCTGGAAATACCTCGTTGATTGATTAAAGATGAACATAAACACCAACATCTTTAGCAAGGATATTAAACATCCACTATGGTTCCAAGTCTAACCAGCCATGACATCCTCCCAAATGTTTAACATAGTCAGCTACTGCATGGGCTGCCAAGTTACAACCTCGTGGGGCAAAAGTAAAAGTAACTAAAAGGAAAGAACTCGTAAGAACACGAATATCATGCAACATATTATCAATGGACTCCTCACAACCATTGTTACACAGCAACGATACAAGGTGTAAGGAATCCGTCTCCACAACTACACTTTGCTGCCCCCTATGAAGGCAAGCCTCCAGACCTGCATGGACCGCCAAGGCCTCCGCATGAAGAGCAGATTGACATAGCACCAGTCCCACACCACATGCGGCCTCAAAACAGCCCAGCCAGGATCGAATCACCCAACCAAAAGCACCCTCCCGCTTCTTCAGCCAGGATCGTTAAATTTTCCTTCGTTTGTTTTGTTTTGTTTTATTTTATTTTATCTTCTTTTTGTGTGTCGTCACTTTTTTCTTCTTCCTTAAATGCTTCATTGTTTATACTTTAACTTTCAAACATTGAGGACAATGTTAGATTTAGGTGTGAGGGGGAAACACTTGTGTTTTCCGTTGATTTTGCATTGGTTTAAAAAAAAAGTTTTTGACAGCTTTGTTTTTAGCCTTAGTTTTTGTCGTTGTAGTAGTGTTAAATTGGGTAGTTTTTATGCTTTTTTTTTTGTGTCTTAGGTTTCTTTCCAACACAATGATGAGATTTGGTTTTTAATTGCATGACTTTAAGATGACTTCTAAGCATGATTCAAGGTCTAAAATTATTCTTTGGTTAATACTCAAGTATTCATGGTTATCATATGCAAAATCACATGTAATCACCCGAGTAAGTGGTAACCATAACATGCTTAATTGAATGAAGATCAATACAACCCTTTTGTGAGCTTTTGAGCCTTTATCCTTTGTTTGAGAGAGTTTTATTTGTTTAATCTATCACTTTCTTGTCAATTAAGTTGTTGCATAAGCTCATCTTTCAGGTTGCTACTTGAATGGCTTATCATCATTGGAACTAAATGCTAGAACTGGTACTAATTTCTTTTCGAGGCATTGAATTGATTTGCATGACATACTTGAGATGATGAAGGCACCTAGATTACCACCATTGCCAAAATGGCCTTTGACCTATGATACACTTTCCTCTAGGTAAACCCATGTTGAGCCTTTGTTTAAGCCTTTTTGTTTCATAACCTTCATTTTCCTCACCTAGCCTAAACACTTCATTCTTACCCTTTTTCTTAAGGATTAGTGAAGCATAATTTGTAGAGACTTAATTGTGAATCAAGGGGTGTTTAAAGAGCAAGTTTGGGAGAATGTTAAAAAAAAATATAAATAAATAAATAAAGAGATAAGAATTGTACACGGTTCAGAGTGTGCACCAGAAAAAAAAAACAAAAATCGGCATTTTGTTTGGATTGTTATTCCCTTACCGTTCATGTATTGATTGTTGAAGTATGGTCCATAATGTTTAGATCGGCCATTGAGTGTATATACGTGCTCGGTACTTATATGATTTTTAAGCCTTGATGGTGATACAAGTTCTTATGTCTCTAACATCATAGCATGCTTCTACTTTTCTTTAAGAACGTTGTGTTATCCATATCCATTCTTTCTTTAACCCCTTACCCTTTGGCCTCATTACAATCCTCATAAAGACCTTCTGATCTTGTTTGTTGTGTTTATATCAATATGTGGAGATTTGAATGAAGTATGAGCATATGGTGTCACTTGTTCTTGCATTCAAGTAGTAGCATTCCTTTCATGAGTCATATTCATAAGAAAAATTCTGAAAGTGCCTTTCTTTCTTGTTATATCATATGTGAGCAATTTGTTTCCATTTTACATCAATCCTCTCACATATAACTAGTATAGGAAGAGTGACTTAACCAGAAAATATGAGGTACAATCAAAAGCTTATTCGGTGAGAATTTTGAGCTAATTCTTTGCAGCATGTTTCTCTCTTTGTACTTGTGCTTTGATTGATTTAATTGTGAGTATGTGTATGCTTTCTATGAAGGTGTATTAACTCTCGGATCATGTGGACCAATTTTTATGCTTATGATGAATCTTAATATGTCATGATTCATTGAAAATCTCTGAGACAAATGTTGGACGGTTTGGGTTGAATTATTGAGTCTTTGTTTTTCTTTCATTCTTTGTTTCTGTTTTGCTCGAGGACTAGCAAAAGCTAAGTGTGGGGGAATTGATAGGAGCATATTTATACGACGTTTTATCTTTTTTTCTTATACTTTTCTTAGCATGTTTCGTATGTTTTCTTAATACTTAGCTTGTTGTCGTGTTTTATAGGATTTTTGGAAGTAAAGTTACAAAAGGAGTTACTGAGTGCTGTTTTGGAAATCTGAAGAGGAAACTTTGAAATAGACTTTAGCAAATGTGTCAACTTCTCGAAATTAACTGCACCTGCTCGGGAAGAACTAGCTGATGGGCCATATATCGTTGGAAAGATACCGAAGTCTAGTTTCTAAAGGAATTTACGGTTCATAAATTGGAATTTTCTAGAAGGAGTTTTGGCCGTTTTAGTACAAAAAGGTCAGGCTGCGCGGGAATTCAGCATTCTTTCTATTTCAAGTTTTCTAATCCTTATCAGGCTTGGACGACTAGAAGCCCATTTTGTTAGGGTTATGAGATGAGCCTTTTTAATCAGAGAAAAGAAGAAAATAAAGAAAAAAAGAAAAAGAAAAAAAGGAGCAGTCACGGGACATAAATTCTTGGCAGCCAAGGGGCAAAGAAATGCTTGCTCTCCCTCATTCAGCGAATTAATATGCACATATATTCTTGGCAGCCAAGGGGCAGATGATGAGTCAAAAATATACTTGTATTTCCCATATATTTAATTAGTTATTATTATTATTTTGGGAGGAATTGATACTCGAATTTATTATATTGACAGATTTATTCTAGAAGGAGTTTTTGGAGCAAAAGAAGGAAGTATATCAATGAAATCCCAATTCAAGTAGGAGAAGGCATATGCTTTCCTATTTATGTTTAAACTAGGAATTAGATTTTCTTATTTTTATTCTACTCCTTTTCAAAGTAGGATTAGGAATCTTTCCTTATAAATACCCAAGCTTGACTTAGATTTATGGAGAGCAGAATTCAGATTACAATTCTCCATCTAAGAGCACGGCAAAGCTGGGATTTCGGCTACCCTTGTTCTACAAACTGTTTGTTCTCTTAACTTCAATTTTAATGAAATTGTTTTTATTCATTATGAGCATGAGTAGCTAATTTTCTCACTAGGGTTAGACCTAAGCCTTAACATGATTATGTGATTTATCTTTTTCCTATGTTTTCGTATATGCATGCTTTGAATCTTTAATCACTGTTTAAAACTATCTTTATGTCTTAATGCTTGATCACCCTTAGGATATTTAGACAAGTATTTTGATGCAATTTTATAGGAATGGTCACCTAAAAATTGGGATTAGCTTCTTGTGATTAAGGATTGTAATACATCTAGGTTAAATACCATAACTAAGAGATTGCATGGTTATAAAAGATTTTCATGAACTTAATGAATCTTGCATGTAGAATTAGATCTAAATACCATAGACTAATCGCATGTTAGGTATACGTTTTCACTTGAATGCCCACGAGGAAAATATGCTTTCGAAAAATCTAACCTTCAAAGTTGCATGTATTGATTCATAGATTCTTTTCTAAATCACATATGATTGTTAATGGTGAAGGTTGAGCCCTAGTACTTATTTAAATTGTTTACTTAATTTTTATTCAGTCACCAAAATTATTGCGATTATTTTATTATTAATTAAAAGTGAATTCTAAAAATAAGAATTATCCATATCAGTCCCTGAGGAAATCGACCCTGCATTCAGTGTTATACTACAACAGCCCTGTACTCTTGCAGGTATTATTTGTGTGATTTTAACCCTTGTTTTACAGGTGGGAGAAATCTTATCAAGAAATTGGCGCCGTTGCCGGGTCGCCCACGATACATCCCCGCCTGATTAGACTTCGACCCACACAGACTACCGGCCCAACCACGACCGAGGCCCGACCCGCGGTAAACTCGGGCCTTACTCTTAGGCCTGCTATCAAATCAGGCCCAATTTCGAGGACCTCAGCCGATACTGGACCGGGCCTATGGTGGCTCCACCCCACTTCACCTCCGCCTCCGATGGCCTGTTTCCTCGTGGGCCCACGCCAATCGACAGTACTAGCCCGACGCTTACAACCTGGTCCTCCCTTCCCTTACTCAAGAGCCCATCGGGCCCACTTTTCGAGCCGGGTACCCCTAGCCATATGCCCCTAGTGTTCCCGCCATTGGAGTGAGCTCACGATCGTACGTTGGCCCACTACGGTCACGGCCCAACAACTTACTAGTGGGCCTATTGATTGGCCCATTTCCGGCCTCCAGCCCACAACCGCACCGGATCCGGGCACGGTTGCACGGATCCCCGATCTCCGGTCAGTACCTGCACACCCACCATCACCACCATCGCCTCCGACGGCCGGTGATGGCCCACACAGACACATCACAGGACATCCAGAGCATTCACACAACATTTCAAATGAACACATCTGCACACATATGCATACCAGTTTTGCAGAAATGAGGGTCGATTACCTTTCATGGGCTTCTGTCCGAGGCCCCTACCCGCTCCAGGTCTCTCCGCCATCCCACCTCCATTTCTCCCACCTACACATCGGTACCCGATTCCACACCCAACAAGACGAACAACACCGAGAACATACATCAATCATCACAAACAAACAAAAAGAAAACAAAAAAAAACATACCACACAAAAAATGGCTCAAGCACCAAATCGGAGAAAGCACGGGGTCCTTACCTCGTGACCACTATCGGTCGCTGATGCTGGTTCCCTCTCGGCCGCTGGAGCAGTGTGGTGATGGTCAGTGTCCCAGCCGTTCTCCTTTCCGCTGTCCTGGGCTCCGACGGGTGCTCGGATTTCCACGCATTTGGAGGCATTTCTCTCGGACATAGTTGGGTATCAACGATTGGGAGGTTCGTGGTGTCTCTCGCCTTCACGACGATGGTGGATCGTAACTGGAACTGATCGCCGCAGCATACCGGCGTGCGAAGTTGGTGGGTATTTTCGGAGCATTTGGGACAGCTCTCTCCGCCAAGCTCTTGGACGGCTAGGGTGCGAAATGAATCCCTAAGTCTGAAGATGAGAGCTTTATACCTGCATCAAAACGGTAGCGTTTCGGTCCACCATCCACTAACACACGACGACGCCGTTTTACTGGCTGGGAGCACAGCTCAGGTCTTTGGTTCGACCCCCAGGTGCTCTTCTTTCTTTCTATTTTCTTTTCCTTTTTATTTTTATGATTAAATCTTTATTTTGTTTTGTTTTTCTTTTTTCTTTTCTTTAGTTTTTCTTTGTCCTTTCCTCTTTTGCACCATGGGGACATGTTGCATGATAAGTTTGGGGGTAGAAAACTATCATTTTGTTTGTGTCTAATTAAAAAAATAAATAAAAATAAAAAAATTAATTAAACAATAAAAAATATATATATAAAATAAACATTTTAGAAAAAAAATAAAAATAAAATAACAAAGATTTTTGTTTAGACTTAATTTGATTTCTCCTTCCTAAATTATTTTTAATGCACTCTATTTGCTATGATCGAAATTTGAAATTTCATAAGTGAGATTAAATATTAGAGCATGACCACCAAGAACATATAGTTGATTTTTGCACACAATTCGTACCATATTCAATTTCGCACATGCACATCAACTTATTTGTGGAAATTAAATTTGTATCAAGCATGCTAATTTTTCTTATCCTAAGATTGTGGGTTATTTAATTTGTTACCGTCCAAGGTTCGAAAAAGTGAAAGCCATAAGTAAATCGGAGGTGAGTCCGAGCCCTAAAATAAGGGTGTGCATTTACCCATCAATTACATGCTAGCCTTTCCAATTCGAGTAAATAAATCAATTGGGACATTTGTTGTCTGGTGCCCTAAAGTCATCTGATTTGGGAGTCATCGATCTAAAGCTCGTTACATGGGTTGGATAGAAAGCTTGCTTAATGTTAAATAAAATTCCATCATTTGTTATAAAAAACAAAAAAAAAAAAATAATATTAAAAAATTAAATAAAAATAAAAATAAAAATTTCAGGCAAGAATGCTTTGGATGGTGATAAGTTAAGTGCTTTTACAGTTGGTGGGTACAGATGTAATGCAAGTGAGGGACTGGTTTAACACTTACAATTTTGTTGAGATTCACATTACACGAATATGATTTATGGATTGCTCACCAGAATCTGGTAATCTTCTGTTTTGAAAGTGTGGATTTGTTCTCTCTTTTAGCATTGCTTATGACTTGAGAATTTTGATTTTGCTTTTATGAGTGTTACTTTATATTCAATGGAAGGAAGGTTAAATTAAGTTTAACAAATTTTGAAAGCGTTTGTGGGTATCGTAACTGGTAAACCCTCAGGAGACACAACTCCTCCTACTAGGGACACCTAGGGGTTTAAAGGCGTGTAGAGTTCGCTCAGCACTATCGAGTTCCCTGCGAAAGTGGCATTTTATTTCTTATATTTGTTTTCTTAAGTTTTGTTTTATTTACTTGAGGACAAGTAACAATTCAAGTTTGGGGGTATTTGATGAGCCAAAAATATACTTGTATTTCTCATATATTTAATTAGTTATTATTATTATTTTGGGAGGAATTGATACTCGAATTTATTATATTGACAGATTTATTCTAGAAGGAGTTTTTGGAGCAAAAGAAGGAAATATATCAATGAAATCCCAATTCAAGTAGGAGAAGGCATATGCTTTCCTATTTATGTTTAAACTAGGAATTAGATTTTCTTGTTTTTATTTTATTCCTTTTCGAAGTAGGATTAGGAATCTTTCCTTAGAAATACCCAAGCTTGGCTTAGATTGAGAGAGACCAGAATTCAGATTACAATTCTCCATCTAAGAGCACGGCAAAGCTGGGATTTCGGCTACCCTTGTTCTACAAACTGTTTGTTCTCTTAACTTCAATTTTAATGAAATTGTTTTTATTCATTATGAGCATGAGTAGCTAATTTTCTCACTAGGGTTAGACCTAAGCCTTAACATGATTATGTGATTTATCTTTTTCCTATGTTTTCGTATATGCATGCTTTGAATCTTTAATCACTGTTTAAAACTATCTTTATGTCTTAATGCTTGATCACCCTTAGGATATTTAGACAAGTAATTTGATGCAATTTTATAGGAATGCCCACCTAAAAATTGGGATTAGCTTCTTGTGATTAAGGATTGTAATACATCTAGGTTAAATACCATAACTAAGAGATTGCATGGTTATAAAAGATTTTCATGAACTTAATGAATCTTGCATGTAGAATTAGATCTAAATACCATAGACTAATCGCATGTTAGGTATACGTTTTCACTTGAATGCCCACGAGGAAAATATGCTTTCGAAAAATCTAACCTTCAAAGTTGCATGTATTGATTCATAGATTCTTTTCTAAATCACATATGATTGTTAATGGTGAAGGTTGAGCCCTAGTACTTATTTAAATTGTTTACTTAATTTTTATTCAGTCACCAAAATTATTGCAATTATTTTATTATTAATTAAAAGTGAATTCTAAAAATAAGAATTATCCATATCAGTCCTTGAGGAAATCGACCCTGCATTCAGTGCTATACTACAACAGCCCTGTACTCTTGCAGGTATTATTTGTGTGATTTTAACCCTTGTTTTACAGGTGGGAAAAATCTTATCAAGAAATTTGGTTCCGTTTTCTTGATAGGATTTTTCCCACCTGCAAACCAAGAGTTAAAATCACACAAATAATACCTGCAAGAGTACAGGGCTGTTGTAGTATAGCACTGGAAGCAGGGTCGATTTCCTCAGGGACTGATATTGATATTTCTTATTTTAGTATTTATTATTAATTAATAATAAAGTAAATTGCTTGAAGTTTGGTAACGGAATAAAAATTAAGTAAACAATGTAAACAAGTACTAGGGTTCAACCTTCACCATTAACAATCATATGTGACTTAGAAAAGAATCTATGAATCAATACATGCAACTTTGAAGGTTAGATTTTTCAAAAGCATATTTTCCTCGTGGGCATTCAAGTGAAAACGTATACCTAACATGCGATTAGTCTATGGCATTTAGATCTAATTCTACATGCAAGATTCATTCAGTTCATGAAAATCTTTTATAACCATGCAATCTCTTAGTTATGGTATTTAACCTAGATGTATTACAATCCTTAATCACAAGAAGCTAATCCCAATTTTTAGGTGGGCATTCCTATAAAATTGCATCAAATTACTTGTCTAAATATCCTAAGGGTGATCAAGCATTAAGACATAAAGATAGTTTTAAACAGTGATTAAAGATTCAAAGCATGCATATACGAAAACATAGGAAAAAGATAAATCACATAATCATGTTAAGGCTTAGGTCTAACCCTAGTGAGAAAATTAGCTACTCATGCTCATAATGAATAGAAATAATTTCATTAAAATTGAAGTTAAGAGAACAAACAGTTTGTAGAACAAGGGTAGCCGAAATCCCAGCTTTGCCGTGCTCTTAGATGGAGAATTGTAATCTGAATTCTGGTCTCTTAAATCTAAACCAAGCTTGGGTATTTATAAGGAAATATTCTTAATCCTACTTTGAAAAAGAGTAAAATAAAAATAAGAAAATCTAATTCCTAGTTTGAACAGAAATAGGCAAGCATATGCCTTCTCCTACTTGAATTGGGATTTCATTGATATACTTCCTTATTTTGCTCCAAAAACTCCTTCTAGAATAAATATGTCAATATAATAAATTCGAGTATCAATTCCTCCCAAAATAATAATAATAACTAATTAAATATATGGGAAATACAAGTATATTTTTGGCTCATCAAATACCCCCAAACTTGAATTGTTACTTGTCCTCAAGTAAATAAAACAAAACTAAGAAAACATTGAGAAAAATAAAATGCCACTTTCGGAGGGAACTCGATAGTGCTGAGCAAATACTACACGCCTTTAAACCCCTAGGTGTCCCTAGTAGGAGGAGTTGTGTCTCCTGAGGGTTTACCAGTTATGATACCCACAAACACTTACAAAATTTGTTAAACTTAATTTAACCATCCTTCCATTGAATATAAAGCAACACTCATAAAAGCAAAATCAAAATTCTCAAGTCATAAGCAAGTCTAAAAGAGAGAGCAAATCCACACTTTCAAAACAGAAGATTACCAGATTCTGGTGAGCAATCCATAAACCGTATTCGTGTAATGTGAATCTCAACAAAATTGTAAGTGTTAAACCAGTCCCTCACTTCCATTACATCTATACCCACCAACTGTAAAATCACTTAACCTATCACCATCCAAAGCATTCTTGCCTGAAATTTTTATTTTTATTTTTATTTTTGTTATTTATTTATTTTTATTTTATTTTTAATTTATTTTGTATAACAAATGATGGAATTTTATTTAACATTGAGCAAGCTTTCTATCCAACCCATGTAACGAGCTTTAGATCGATGACTCCCAAATCAGATGACTTTAGGGCACCAGACAACAAATGTCCCAAATGATTTATTTACTGGAATTGGAAAGGCTAGCATGTAATTGATGGGTAAATGCACACCCTTATTTTAGGGCTCGGACTCACCTCCGATTTACTTATGGCTTTCACTTTTTCGAACCTTGGACGGTAACAAATTAAATAACCCACAATCTTAGGATAAGAAAAATTAGCATGCTTGAAACAAATTTAATTTCCACAAATAAGTTGATGTGCATGTGCGAAATTGAATATGGTACGAATTGTGTGCAAAATTCAACTATATGTTCTTGGTGGTCATGCTCTAATATTTAATCTCACTTATGAATTTTCAAATTTCAATCATAGCAAATAGAGTGCATTAAAAATAAATTGGGAAGGAAAAATCAAATTAAATCTTAAACAAAATCTTTTATAATTGTTTTCTAAAATGTTTATTTTCTATTTTTTCATTTTCTGTTTTTTTTTTATTTAATAGACACAAACAAAGTGATAGTTTCCTACCCTTGGGGTGTGCTAGTACTGTATCACAACTCTCTGTACTATGCTATCACATCAGTCGGCCTATCTCTCGACTAGCATATCATATCATTTTATTGGATTAGTCGGCCTATCTCTCGACTAGCATATCATATCATTATATTGGATTAGTCGGCCTATCTCTCGACTAGCATATCATATCATTATATTGCATCAGTCGGCCTATCTCTTGACTAGCATATCATATCTTTATCTTGGAGGTTCATCGGGTTCACCGCCAATAACGTATCCTCATCCCGAGTCCTGGCGTCCCTCAAATCAATGTTTATCGTGGAGGTTCATCGGGTTCACCGCCAATAACGGATCCTCATCCCGAGTCCTGGCCTCCCTAAATTCAATGTTTATCTTGGAGGTTCATCGGGTTCACCGTTAATAACGGATCCTCATCCCGAGTCCTGGCCTCCCTCAATTCAATGTTTATCTTGGAGGTTCATCGGGTTCACCGTTAATAACGGATCCTCATCCCGAGTCCTGGCCTCCCTCAATTATGACAAAATCCGATAACCACATACAACAAGGTCAAAACCCAAATCATTGACTCAATAATTTCTACGTCAAAACGTTATCAAAATCGAGTCCAAACCATGATATTTCTCAAATCATACTTTAACTGAAATAGTGGAAAATATGTGTCTAGAAATCATTTCTAACATTCAGAAATTCAATGCCACAATACATAACCGTATTTAACAAAGATATTTTGATGCATGCAATTCAGTTTATAAAACAAAGTCCACTCACAAACCTGTTCAAGCTAGCTCAATCCCGTCTCGCTAGTTCCTCTGAGGTTCCCGGAACGATATCGCCTGTCAAAAACAACAATCGGGATTACCGGCTAGTAATAAGACTCATATATAACAACTTCCTAAACCTCGGGAAGTCTACACATGCTGTTCCTAAAATCACAGCAACTTCGGACACTTAAAACGACCTCTAAACGATGTCCGATCAACCTGAAACCTATACCAACAGATTCAGAACGTCGAAAACTGGTTACCACGCGCCGCCGTGACGTCAGCCTCGACCCCACGCGCCGCCACGCACCGCCGGAAGGTCGGCACACGCGCCCACGCGCCCTCACGCGCCGGTCACGCGCCTGCTACAGTGTTCACACGCCTGAACCGGTCCAACCCGGTTCGGCTCGACCTGACCCGGTCCAACTCGACCCGACCGGTTCACTCAACTCGACCGGTTCAACTCGACCCGACCGGTCACCGGTGACTCGCCGGAGAAGACGACCGGACTGTCGTCGCCGTCGCCGGAAGTTGGCCGGAGAAGATAACCGGACCGCCACCTCCGCTGCCGTCTGGTTCGCCGGAATCCGCCATTTCCGACCGAAATTCCAAGCTTTACAACTTCCTCAAAACTCAACCGTTTTACACAAATTTTACGTCTAAATCTATCTACTCAAACCCAGGAATCCAAATATAACCTCAAAACATCAAACACGTACATGTATAAGCCGGAAAATCGATCCAAAGATCCGAAACTTCCTTTACTCGGCTCGGCTTCCACCGTGGTCCTCTCCTTCGATGGTTGGTACGGTTGTGATTGTGGGAAGGAGTAGAATACGATTAGTTGATCCAAATGGGAAGTTAAAGCCTTGAATCCGACGTTGACTTTATGGTTTTCTCTTGGTTTTTCTTCGGTTTCGGTTCAATGTATTGGGTGTGTTTGTATTATGTTTGTTACAGAGAGAGAGAAGGAGATGATAAAGAGATGAAACTGAAATGAAGATGAAATGAAGTGTACAATAATTGAGGTTAAAATATCTCCCCTCCATGGCAAATTACCAAAATGCCCTTACACATCTAGACCCACAACTTCCGTATACGAACTCCGTTTCCTACGTGCCGCCTGTCTACGAACTCGTGAGTTCGAGACCTACGCAACGGTACCCGAAACAACACCAAAAGTGTCTCGAAATAAAACTTGATTTCCAAGCCCTTTACCGATCAAGGGTAAAATCGTCATTTAATAAAAATAATTGCATAAAATCAATAATTCAAATTTCCGGGTTGTTACAATAAATATCCCAACTTCATATTAGGGCAGACCTGTGCTTAAATGTTGAATTGGAGAAGTAGAGAGAAAAATTGAAAACAAATAATTAACTAAAAGTAAATTAAAATAAGAGTAATCGGCACAGTCCCCGGCAACGGCGCCAATTTCTTGATAGGATTTTTCCCACCTGCAAAACAAGGGTTAAAATCACACAAATAATACCTGCAAGAGTACAGGGCTGTTGTAGTATAGCACTGGAAGCAGGGTCGATTTCCTCAGGGACTGATATTGATATTTCTTATTTTAGTATTTATTCTTAATTAATAATAAAGTAAATTGCTTGAAGTTTGGTAACGGAATAAAAATTAAGTAAACAATGTAAACAAGTACTAGGGTTCAACCTTCACCATTAACAATCATATGTGACTTAGAAAAGAATCTATGAATCAATACATGCAACTTTGAAGGTTAGATTTTTCGAAAGCATATTTTCCTCGTGGGCATTCAAGTGAAAACATATACCTAACATGCGATTAGTCTATGGCATTTAGATCTAATTCTACATGCAAGATTCATTGAGTTCATGAAAATCTTTTATAACCATGCAATCTCTTAGTTATGGTATTTAACCTAGATGTATTACAATCCTTAATCACAAGAAGCTAATCCCAATTTTTAGGTGGGCATTCCTATAAAATTGCATCAAATTACTTGTCTAAATATCCTAAGGGTGATCAAGCATTAAGACATAAAGATAGTTTTAAACAGTGATTAAAGATTCAAAGCATGCATATACGAAAACATAGGAAAAAGATAAATCACATAATCATGTTAAGGCTTAGGTCTAACCCTAGTGAGAAAATTAGCTACTCATGCTCATAATGAATAGAAACAATTTCATTAAAATTGAAGTTAAGAGAACAAACAGTTTGTAGAACAAGGGTAGCCGAAATCCCAGCTTTGCCATGCTCTTAGATGGAGAATTGTAATCTGAATTCTGGTCTCTTAAATCTAAACCAAGCTTGGGTATTTATAAGGAAAGATTCCTAATCCTACTTTGAAAAGGAGTAAAATAAAAATAAGAAAATCTAATTCGAAGTTTGAACAGAAATAGGCAAGCATATGCCTTCTCCTACTTGAATTGGGATTTCATTGATATACTTCCTTCTTTTTCTCCAAAAACTCCTTCTAGAATAAATCTGTCAATATAATAAATTCGAGTATCAATTCCTCCCAAAATAATAATAATAACTAATTAAATATATGGGAAATACAAGTATATTTTTGGCTACCCTTGTTCTACAAACTGTTTGTTCTCTTAACTTCAATTTTAATGAAATTGTTTCTATTCATTATGAGCATGAGTAGCTAATTTTCTCACTAGGTTTAGACCTAAGCCTTAACATGATTATGTGATTTATCCTTTTCCTATGTTGTCGTATATGCATGCTTTGAATCTTTAATCACTGTTTAAAACTATCTTTATGTCTTAATGCTTGATCACCCTTAGGATATGTAGACAAGTAATGTGATGCAATTTTATAGGAATGCCCACCTAAAAATTGGGATTAGCTTCTTGTGATTAAGGATTGTAATACATCTAGGTTAAATGCCATAACTAAGAGATTGCATGGTTATAAAAGATTTTCATGAACTTAATGAATCTTGCATGTAGAATTAGATCTAAATGCCATAGACTAATCGCATGTTAGGTATACGTTTTCACTTGAATGCCCACGAGGAAAATATGCTTTCGAAAAATCTAACCTTCAAAGTTGCATGTATTGATTCATAGATTCTTTTCTAAGTCACATATGATTGTTAATGGTGAAGGTGGAACCCTAGTACTCTTTTAAATTGTTTACTTCATTTTTATTCAGTCACCAAACTTATTGCAATTATTTTATTATTAATTAAGAGTGAATTCTAAAAATAAGAATTATCCATATCAGTCCCTGAGGAAATCGACCCTGCTTCCAGTGCTATACTACAACAGCCCTGTACTCTTGCAGGTATTATTTGTGTGATTTTAACCCTTGTTTTACAGGTGGGAAAAATCTTATCAAGAAATTGGCGCCGTGGGACTGTGCCGATTACTCTTATTTTAATTTACTTTTAGTTAATTATTTGTTTTCAATTTTTCTCTCTACTTCTCCAATTCAACATTCAAGCACAGGTCTGCCCTAATATGAAGTTGGGATATTTATAGCTACATCAGAACGATGCCGTTTTGTCCCTTCAAACACGACGGCGTCGTTTTCCTGAGCATGGAGCACAACATGTCTTTGGTTCGACCCCCAGGTGCTCTTCTTTCTTTCTATTTTCTTTTCCTTTTTATTTTTATGTTAATTCTTTCTTTTGGTTTGTTTTTCCCTATCACTTTGTTTGTGTCTATTAAATAAAAAAACAACAGAAAATGAAAAAATATAAAATAAACATTTTAGAAAAAAATTATAAAAGATTTTGTTTAAGATTTAATTTGATTTTTCCTTCCCAATTTATTTTTAATGCACTCTATTTGCTATGATTGAAATTTGAAAATTCATAAGTGAGATTAAATATCTAGCATGACCACCAAGAACATATAGTTGATTTTTGCACACAATTCTTACCATATTCAATTTTGCACATGCACATCAACTTATTTGTGGAAATTAAATTTGTTTCAAGCATGCTAATTTTTCTTACTCTAAGATTGTGGGTTATTTAATTTGTTACCATCCAAGGTTCGAAAAAGTGAAAGCCATAAATAAATCGGAGGTGAGTCCGAGCCCTAAAATAAGGGTGTGCATTTACCCATCAATTACATGCTAGCCTTTCCAATTCGAGTAAATAAATCCTTTGGGACATTTGTTGTCTGGTGCCCTAAAGTCATCTGATTTGGGAGTCATCGATCTAAAGCTCGTTACATGGGTTGGATAGAAAGCTTGCTCAATGTTAAATAAAATTCCATCATTTGTTATACAAAATAAATTAAAAATAAAATAAAAATAAATAAATAACAAAAATAAAAATAAAAATAAAAATTTCAGGCAAGAATGCTTTGGATGGTGATAGGTTAAGTGATTTTACAATTGGTGGGTATAGATGTAATGCAAGTGAGGGACTGGTTTAACACTTACAAGTTTGTTGAGATTCACATTACACGAATATGGTTTATGGATTGCTCACCAGAATCTGGTAATCTTCTGTTTTGAAAGTGTGGATTTGCTCTCTCTTTTAGACTTGCTTATGACTTGAGAATTTTGATTTTGCTTTTATGAGTGTTGCTTTATATTCAATGGAAGGAAGGTTAAATTAAGTTTAACAAATTTTGAAAGTGTTTGTGGGTATCATAACTGGTAAACCCTCAGGAGACACAACTCCTCCTACTAGGGACACCTAGGGGTTTAAAGGCGTGTAGTATTTGCTCAGCACTATCGAGTTCCCTGCGAAAGTGGCATTTTATTTTTCTCAATGTTTTCTTAGTTTTGTTTTATTTACTTAAGGACAAGTAACAATTCAAGTTTGGGGGTATTTTCCCACCTATAAAACAAGGGTTAAAATCACACAAATAATACCTGCAAGAGTACAGGGCTGTTGTAGTATAGCACTGAATGCAGGGTCGATTTCCTCAGGGACTGATATGGATAATTCTTATTTTTAGAATTCACTTTTAATTAATATTAAAATAATCGCAATAATTTTGGTGACTGAATAAAAATTAAGTAAACAATTTAAATAAGTACTAGGGCTCAACCTTCACCATTAACAATCATATGTGATTTAGAAAAGAATCTATGAATCAATACATGCAACTTTGAAGGTTAGATTTTTCGAAAGCATATTTTCCTCGTGGGCATTCAAGTGAAAACGTATACCTAACATGCGATTAGTCTATGGTATTTAGATCTAATTCTACATGCAAGATTCATTAAGTTCATGAAAATCTTTTATAACCATGCAATCTCTTAGTTATGGTATTTAACCTAGATGTATTACAATCCTTAATCACAAGAAGCTAATCCCAATTTTTAGGTGGGCATTCCTATAAAATTGCATCAAATTACTTGTCTAAATATCCTAAGGGTGATCAAGCATTAAGACATAAAGATAGTTTTAAACAGTGATTAAAGATTCAAAGCATGCATATACGAAAACATAGGAAAAAGATAAATCACATAATCATGTTAAGGCTTAGGTCTAACCCTAGTGAGAAAATTAGCTACTCATGCTCATAATGAATAAAAGCAATTTCATTAAAATTGAAGTTAAGAGAACAAACAGTTTGTAGAACAAGGGTAGCCGAAATCCCAGCTTTGCCGTGCTCTTAGATGGAGAATTGTAATCTGAATTCTGGTCTCCCTCAATCTAAGCCAAGCTTGGGTATTTATAAGGAAAGATTCCTAATCCTACTTTGAAAAGGAATAAAATCAAAATAAGAAAATCTAATTCCTAGTTTAAACATAAATAGGAAAGCATATGCCTTCTCCTACTTGAATTGGGATTTCATTGATATATTTCCTTCTTTTGCTCCAAAAACTCCTTCAAGAATAAATCTGTTAATATAATAAATTCGAGTATCAATTCCTCCCAAAATAATAATAATAACTAATTAAATATATGAGAAATACAAGTATATTTTTGGCTCATCAAATACCCCCAAACTTGAATTGTTACTTGTCCTCAAGTAAATAAAACAAAACTTAAGAAAACAAATATAAGAAATAAAATGCCACTTTCGCAGGGAACTCGATAGTGCTGAGCAAACACTACACGCCTTTAAACCCCTAGGTGTCCCTAGTAGGAAGAGTTGTGTCTCCTGAGGGTTTACCAGTTACGATACCCACAAACGCTTTCAAAATTTGTTAAACTTAATTTAACCTTCCTTCCATTGAATATAAAGTAACACTCATAAAAGCAAAATCAAAATTCTCAAGTCATAAGCAATGCTAAAAGAGAGAACAAATCCACACTTTCAAAACAGAAGATTACCAGATTCTGGTGAGCAATCCATAAACCATATTCGTGTAATGTGAATCTCAACAAAATTGTAAGTGTTTAACCATTCCCTCACTTGCATTAAATCTGTACCCACCAATTGTAAAAGCACTTAACCTATCACCATCCAAAGCATTCTTGCCTGAAATTTTTATTTTTATTTTTATTTAATTTTTTATTATTATTATTTTTTTTTTGTTTTTTATAACAAATGATGGAATTTTATTTAACATTAAGCAAGCTTTCTATCCAACCCATGTAACGAGCTTTAGATCGATGACTCCCAAATCAGATGACTTTAGGGCACCAGACAACAAATGTCCCAAATGATTTATTTACTCGAATTGGAAAGGCTAGCATGTAATTGATGGGTAAATGCACACCCTTATTTTAGGGCTCGGACTCACCTCCGATTTACTTATGGCTTTCACTTTTTCGAACCTTGGACGGTAACAAATTAAATAACCCACAATCTTAGGATAAGAAAAATTAGCATGCTTGAAACAAATTTAATTTCCACAAATAAGTTGATGTGCATGTGCGAAATTGAATATGGTACGAATTGTGTGCAAAAATCAACTATATGTTCTTAGTGGTCATGCTCTAATATTTAATCTCACTTATGAAGTTTCAAATTTCGCTCATAGCAAATAGAGTGCATTAAAAATAATTTAGGAAGGAGAAATCAAATGAAGTCTAAACAAAAATCTTTGTTATTTTATTTTTATTTTTTTTCTAAAATGTTTATTTTATGTATATATTTTTTGTTGTTTAATTAATTAATTAATTTTTATTTTTTATTTATTTATTTTTTAATTAGACACAAACAAAATGATAGTTTTCTACCCCCAAACTTATCATGCAACATGTCCCCATGGTGCAAAAGAGGAAAGGACAAAGAAAAACTAAAGAAAAGAAAAAAGAAAAACAAAACAAAATAAAGATTTAATCATAAAAATAAAAAGGAAAAGAAAATAGAAAGAAAGAAGAGCACCTGGGGGTCGAACCAAAGATTTTAACTTAAGCGCTTTCTATTTTATTTTTAATAGAAAGAAATTGGCACCTGGGGGTCTAAATTTTTATTCTTTCTTTCTATTTTATTTTCCTTTTATTTTTGTGTTACTTCTTTATTTTGTTTTGTTTTTCTTTCTTCTTTTCTTTCATCTTTCTTTGTTTTTTCTTCTTTTGCACCCTGGGGACATGTTGCATGATAAGTTTGGGGGTAGGAAACTATCATTTTGTTTGTCTGTTTTATAAAAAAAATTTAGTATAAATACAAAACAAAACAAAAAATAAATAAATAACAAAGATTTTTGTTTAGATTTAATTTGATTTTTCCTTCCTAAATTATTTTTAATGCACTCTATTTGCTATGATCGAAATTTGAAACTTCATAAGTGAGATTAAATATTAGAGCATGGCCACCAAGAACATATAGTTGATTTTTGCACACAATTCGTACCATATTCAATTTCGCACATGCACATCAACTTATTTGTGGAAATTAAATTTGTTTCAAGCATGCTAATTTTTCTTACTCTAAGATTGTGGGTTATTTAATTTGTTACCATCCAAGGTTCGAAAAAGTGAAAGCCATAAATAAATCGGAGGTGAGTCCGAGCCCTAAAATAAGGGTGTGCATTTACCCATCAATTACATGCTAGCCTTTCCAATTCGAGTAAATAAATCATTTGGGACATTTGTTGTCTGGTGCCCTAAAGTCATCTGATTTGGGAGTCATCGATCTAAAGCTCGTTACATGGGTTGGATAGAAAGCTTGCTCAATGTTGAATAAAATTCCATCATTTGTTATACAAAATAAATTAAAAATAAAATAAAAATAAATACAAAATAAAATAAAAATAGAAATAAAAATTTCAGGCAAGAATGCTTTGGATGGTGATAGGTTAAGTGATTTTACAGTTGGTGGGTACAGATGTAATGCAAGTGAGGGACTGATTTAACACTTACAATTTTGTTGAGATTCACATTACACGAATATGGTTTATGGATTGCTCACCAGAATCTGGTAATCTTCTGTTTTGAAAGTGTGGATTTGCTCTCTCTTTTAGACTTGCTTATGACTTGAGAATTTTGATTTTGCTTTTATGAGTGTTGCTTTATATTCAATGGAAAGAAGGTTAAATTAAGTTTAACAAATTTTGAAAGTGTTTATGGATATCATAACTGGTAAACCCTCAGGAGACACAACTCCTCCTACTAGGGACACCTAGGGGTTTACAGGCATGTAGTGTTTGCTCAGCACTATCGAGTTCCCTGCGAAAGTGGCATTTTATTTTTCTCAATGTTTTCTTAGTTTTGTTTTATTTACTTGAGGACAAGTAACAATTCAAGTTTGGGGGTATTTGATGAGTCAAAAACATACTTGTATTTCCCATATATTTAATTAGTTATTATTATTATTTTGGGAGGAATTGATACTCGAATTTATTATATTGACAGATTTATTCTAGAAGGAGTTTTTGGAGCAAAAGAAGGAAATATATCAATGAAATCCCAATTCAAGTAGGAGAAGGCATATGCTTTCCTATTTATGTTTAAACTAGGAATTAGATTTTCTTATTTTTATTCTATTCCTTTTCAAAGTAGGATTAGGAATCTTTCCTTATAAATACCCAAGCTTGGCTTAGATTTATGGAGAGCAGAATTCAGATTACAATTCTCCATCTAAGAGCACGGCAAAGCTGGGATTTCGGCTACCCTTGTTCTACAAACTGTTTGTTCTCTTAACTTCAATTTTAATGAAATTGCTTTTATTCATTATGAGCATGAGTAGCTAATTTTCTCACTAGGGTTAGACCTAAGCCTTAACATGATTATGTGATTTATCTTTTTCCTATGTTTTCGTATATGCATGCTTTGAATCTTTAATCACTGTTTAAAACTATCTTTATGTCTTAATGCTTGATCACCCTTAGGATATTTAGACAAGTAATTTGATGCAATTTTATAGGAATGCCCACCTAAAAATTGGGATTAGCTTCTTGTGATTAAGGATTGTAATACATCTAGGTTAAATACCATAACTAAGAGATTGCATGGTTATAAAAGATTTTCATGAACTTAATGAATCTTGCATGTAGAATTAGATCTAAATACCATAGACTAATCGCATGTTAGGTATACGTTTTCACTTGAATGCCCACGAGGAAAATATGCTTTCGAAAAATCTAACCTTCAAAGTTGCATGTATTGATTCATAGATTCTTTTCTAAATCACATATGATTGTTAATGGTGAAGGTTGAGCCCTAGTACTTATTTAAATTGTTTACTTAATTTTTATTCAGTCACCAAAATTATTGCGATTATTTTATTATTAATTAAAAGTGAATTCTAAAAATAAGAATTATCCATATCAGTCCCTGAGGAAATCGACCCTGCATTCAGTGCTATACTACAACAGCCCTGTACTCTTGCAGGTATTATTTGTGTGATTTTAACCCTTGTTTTACAGGTGGGAAAAATCTTATCAGCAGACACACACACAAGAGAGAAGCAAAGAGTCTCCCCCTCACCTCACTTGGAACGTCTCCTTATCTCCCTCAATCTGAAAAACGTGAGGCTCTCACACAAGGTAGCAAATTCTCTTCCTTTTTCCCTCACTTGAAAAAATTGTAGAAACGTCGGGGGCTCTCACACAAGGACTCAGCCACACCATCCCATTCTGCTCCATCCTTCAAGGTTCCAAGTTCTAAAAGGCTTAGGAAGCAAGGAGGAACGTCAAGGCGTCATCCAATCACTCTGGTTGACCAACACATCATCAAAGAGCTATCTTCTTCCTCTTTTTATTTTCTGTTTTGTATGTTCTTGTTGTTTATTTAAATTATGGGTAACTAAGTACTTTAGTTAGGGCTTGATTGATGCCTTAATCATGTTTCTTTAAGGATTTTGATATGCCTTTGCTGTAAACTACTTTTGTGATGCTTAATTGATTAATTTCATATTATATTTTACTCTTTACATATGTTATGTTATGCTTGATCACCATATGCATGCTGTGTATTGAGTTTGTTACATAGGTAAATTTAGATGACCGAATCTTGTGCCTATGAGAGCCACAAAAGAACTAGTTATAAGTTCTTGAAATTAATCATCATGAATTACTAGAATAGATACCATGTTCTAGGAGTTGTGTGTTTGTCGATTTCCATTGTGTTATGCGTTCTTAAAGTGTAACTTAGTAGATACCATGCTAAACACTTTAAGACTAAAAAGAGTTAGCGTAGATACCCATGCCTAACTTGTTGCTTAGGGAAATCAATAATTTAAAGAGTAGATATCATGCATTTAGGTTGACAAACATGAGCATCTAAAATCTGTTTTGCAGCATTGTGCATGTCGTTTGCTCAAGGAAGAAGATTAGCGGTGAACATCGAATCCCTAACTGGTTTTCTCATTGTTTTAACCTCAATCCAATTATATTTTAATCAAACGCTATTTTTAATATTTTGTTTCCAAATTTTCAGTTTTCAAAATCATCTTAAAATCATCATTTTGAACACCGAGTGCCTTTGTGTATTGCACATTAATTTTGATTAGAAATCTTTGGGTTTTGAAATAAGTTTTTTGTAAGGTTTTCTTTCACTTTTGCATTCTTAGTTTGTGCCATTTAGTTAGTAGTTTTAGGAAATCAATTTTAAACACATATTAATCCAGTCCTCGTGGGAATGATCTCGTATTTGCTTTCTATACTATTTGTCTTATCTTGTGCAGTTGCGAGTTAAAACGTGCATATAGTTGCGTAATTTTTAGGTTTCTATTTGTACAACAATGTACCTCAACCAAGTGAAAGCTAGGTGCTGAGCATCGTCACCTCATGTCCCCTAGAGCTCGAGGAAAAGCTGGTGCTATTTAAATAGTATTCGAGCGAGCGCGGGTGATCAACCACGTGGATGCTGGTATGTGGCCACAGATGGGTGCTGAGATACCTGCGACTCCTATATGGGTACTACACATCCTCATGTGTAACGCGCGTACAACATAGTTCTTATTGTGAGAAAGTCACAATCAAACTCAACGAGTTATGTTCGGAAGGAGGCCCACTCACTAATTAGTCGGGGATCAAAATCACCCGACGATGCCAAGCCAACAAAAGCTCCAAGTCACCAAAATCCTAACCAAAACCAACCACAAAGATTACTAATTAATTCAATAAGGAAAACTAAAGAAAACCACTCTTGGGTTACTCAAATCGGAACTAAAATAGCACTAAACGATTTAAAGGCGTGTTTAAGTGATCCGAAATGTCTATAAACTAGGCCCATGCATCGCCGTCCGCTAGAAAATAGTCCCACGTGTCGCCACACGCTGGTCTGAGATCAAGAAGTGACCACACGCGCCGCCATGCACCGGCTTGAGTCGGCACGTGCCACCACTCACGCTCACACGTTCGCTGAGTAAGCTACCACACGGCTGCCACGTGGCTGACAGATGGCGCCCATGTGGCTCCACATGGCTCCTACGTGGCTGATAGGTGGCGTCCACATGGCTAATAGGTGGCGCCCACGTGGCTCCACGTGACCTCCAAGTGCCTGCCAGGTAGCTGCCGCGTGGCCCCATTTGGTGCCAACAGGGCTTCAAGTGTCAGTCACGTGACTTCCACGTGTGTCGCAGGCCAGTGACCATCGTCGCTGTACACGGTGCAGCGGTGCCGACGTACGCGGTTGTCAATTTCTGGAAAACTCGCCTGAAAAATGACCCCAAACTCCGATTTCAATCCTAATGCTACTACTCGACTCGAGACTCAACTAGGAATCCGAGATTTACATTTTCAGTTCAAGAGACTACCCAGTTTGGCCAGAAAATCTCCGCGAAAAGTTGAAAAAAACCAGTTTTCGGCGAGACTCGCCCGCCGTCGTCCGCCTCCAAAACCCACATGCAAATAGTCGAGACTGAAGCCCAGAATCAGAAGAATTCGATGGTGAGAGTCACGGTGGCTGTGCGGCTCTGCAACTTCCGGCAAGATTGACCACCGTGGAACCTCACACAAAGCCACATGTAATTAGACCAGGATGAAGTCCTCATTACAACTAAGACAATGGTTAAAGTGAGAGGGATCGATTTTACCTTGTTTGACCTCAGACCCCTCGGGTATCTTTCGAATCTTCGTCGGGTTTTGCTTCGCAGCTCGGGTCACGGTCGTCCTTGTGGTTCACAGCCTAGTTTAGCGAGCTCGTAGTGGGGAGACGAAGTGGACGAGTGATGGGTGAGGTCCTGACTTGAAGTTTTGGGGTTGTGGGTTGTTTGTTCTTCGGCGGTGACAGAGGATGGAGGAGCAGAGTACGAAGTGGGGGTATTTCCTTAAGAGTAAATGCTGTTTTGGTTCGAATAATTTAGGCGAGAGTTGGAACATGTGTCTCGATTCCTTAATGGTAAGACGAAGGAGATGACTTCGTTGTGGCAGAGGGAGTCGAGAGAGATGTAGACTTTGGTCTTTGAGAGAGTATGAGAGTGAGACGGGAGATAGGACCAAGAGATAGTAAGGAGCTAGGCTTCGGCTCACTAAGCAAATACCTCAATTATACTTCGGCTTGTAAGTAGTTTTGGGCTCAATCTTGGGCTAGAAGCAACCTGGGCTCAGGTTACACACAGGATGAAAACCAATTCCACTATTTAAATTAGGCCCAACAATAGCTCACAGTGGTATTTCGGCCTTTCTAACAAAAAATTATCAATTTCGCGTTTACGGAACGGGATGTAACATTAAATCCTTCGTCTGACAGGTGGAAGACGGTTTGTCCCAGTTACAGGGGACATTCTACCTAATTTTTGATAGAATTCTCATAAAATCTTTGTTGGTGTAGTGAGGGTATTTTGGGAATTATTTTGAGGTTTCAGGGGTTGCCAGACGGGAACAGGGCTTCTCATAGATTATGAGGGGAAATTTGGAAGGGGTCTTGTATGCCATTTTCACCGGAATTCCAAGTTTTTCCAATTTCTTCGTTTCTTAACCACTTTTCACAATCCACTAGTCTAAAACTACCTACTCGAGCCCAAAAATCCAAATCCAAAGTAAGAAGTTCGAGATTTTACCTGTGGTGGCCGAAAATTGGCCGAAAGGCTTTGGTGGCGTAAACCTCTCAGTCGTTGATCCGCCTTCTACGGTGGTGCTCGAGCTTAACAAAGGGTAAGGGCCTATGTTCGTGATGTTGAGAGGGACAGATTGGTGATGATGGCATCAGAGTCGTGGTCGAAATCGACGGCGATGGTGCTGGGTCGTGGAGGTGTCGAGGAGGAAGAGAGAGTAAGTGAGATGGAAGAGAAAGAGAATGATATCTGCCAATTCTGCGAGGTGAGAGAAAGTGAGGGTTTTTAAAGGTTGGCTTTTCCAAAATTACCAAAATCCAATTTTATGTGCCGCTTATCTACGAACTCGTGAGTTCGAGACCAAGGCAACGGTTCAAGAAAAACTTCCAAAGTAATTCCAAACAGAAAGTGACTCCCAAACCCTTAACTCTCAAAGGTAAAATAGTATTTTCTCAAATAATTTTAAAAATTAAATAAAATTCAGGTTCAGGTCGTTACACCTCCCATGTGCAGCCCACTCGCAACGGAATGTTCCATCACCGGACAAAATATTCCATTAACCCTGACAGAATATTATGACGGAGTCGGAATATTTTTTCAGTCAATCGTTTGAGCGCTGTTAGTCAACTCAAATCAGATGTTCACATGAGCCGCTGTCAGCGGCGGCCGTTATCCGCCATTTTTAGCTGGGTTTTCAATCTTTTCTAACTTTTTCGTTCCTCAACCACTTTCCACGATCTAATAGTCTAAACTCATCTACTCGAGCCCTTGCATCCAAAAATAAGTTAAAAGTTGGAAATCTTACTTTGGTTAGCTGAAAAATGGACAAGAAGCTTCGGTCGTCTACGGTGGTCCGCAAGCTTCAAGCATGGTATGGTTGGGTTTGTAAGGTCGAGAGGAAGATAATGGTAGTAACAATTTGTCTTGAAATGGCCGAAATCAAAATGGTTGTTTTTGAGTTTTGGTATAGGCGACTGATAGAGAGAAAGTGGAGAGAGAGAGAGAGGAGAGAGAGAAAAATATCTTCGCAAATGGCTGGAGGAGAGATGATGTTCCACCTAAAAACTATCCCATTTTCAAAGTTACCAAAATGCCCTTGGTCATTCGAGACCCATAACTTTACCGTACGAACTCCAATTTTTGCGTGCCGTCTGTCTACGAATTAGTGAGTCGAAGACCTACGCAACGATCCAAGAAAAACTTCCAAAACTAATTTCGAACGAAAAGTTTACCCGGACCCCCTAAAAGTCAAGGGTAAAATCGTTCTTTTCCTAATTAACTTTCAAAATTAATTTATTTTTGGGTATGGGTTGTTACGGCTATAGTGAGGAACGGAATTTGGGACCTTGTTTTCACGGTCCTATTTAGGCCCTGTTGAAGCAGAAATCGGACACGCCTGAAAAGTCTTCACGATCCCTACAAACAGCAAACAAAAGACAATTGAAGTCAAGGTTGAAGCTCTCGGGGATTGTTCAACCAAGAACGCTCTGAAGGTTAAGTAAGATTTGAGAGAGAAATCAAAAAGAACTTTAGAAGTGAAGAATAAATTACCTTGAAAGTGAAATGAGCTTTGCTATTGATAGGAAAGTCTTAAGTGTCGCGAAGCGTTTATGATTGGTCGATGAACTTTGTAATTAATAAATAATTCTTTTTTAATAAAAGATATTATTTAATAATAGAATATTAATAACAATTAATTTCTAAGGAGAATAATATTATTATTGAGACTTTAATCCGATTAAATAATACATTTAGTTGATAAATATATTATTTAATGTCTGAGTGTTTTGTGAGTCGTTAATCTCATTACCAGGGGTAATTTGGACATTCTATAAATTATATGTCACATGGCAGCTCCACAATTTTCGAGTGGTTTTGGGTTCCACAAATGCTCCCACATCGCTTTGAAATTCAAGGAAGCCTAAGGGATGTACATTTTTTGGAATACTCCGTAAATCATGCTTGTCGGTGTCAGATTTTTTTTTCTTGCATTATCTTCGTGTTGAGAAAATTCCATTGGGCCCGGAACAATATTGAGTTGATGCAAACAAGCTTTGAGCTTTGGGTTTTGCTCTTTCATTTGGGTTAAACTTATGGCCCAACAAAAATTAATTTACCAACTAACTCTTGGCTTTTCATTTTTTGTTATTCAATGGAAATTTGTAACATCCATTTCAAGAAAACCAAAACCCTTCACTTGCTTGGCCATTGATGTGGAAGAAACCAGAGAGGTGGAAGTGAGTCCTCTCAAAACTTATTCACCCTTAATGAATTAAGGTGAAATAATTATTTAAAGAGAGGATGTGGACTGTAGTCTCATTTCCAAATTTCGTCAAATTGCTCTCAGGTGAACAAGAAAGAAAGGAGGTGGACGCATCTGCTTGAGTTGTGTGGTAAGGAAGAAACATCCTTTTTATCTTTTATTATTTTTTCCTTTGAAGAATTTTTCTCTGGAAGAGAGAAACGGCAAGGAGAATCACATGCGGCAATCAATGGCTGGGATGCGTGCGCGTGCGTTGCAAGCACCCATCTCGTGAGAGTGGAGCAAACTCGATAGGTCCCGCGTGGCCGGAAAACTGGCGGGTGGATAGCGCATGCGCGCCACGCGCGCCTTTATTGGCTACTGAAGAAGCTGACGCCAATCTGGCGTCAACGTGTCCCCCCTTATCAGGGGTGCCAGTCAGTCCTGCTGCCAGTGGGCCCTGCTGCCAGCCTGCTGTCTGTTGAACAGTCCTGCAGCTTGGCGGCTTGGGTTGGATCGGCTCTTAGCTTGTGGCTTTGCTCTCTTGCAATCTCAGCTCGGTGGCTCAGTGCGGCTTTGCTTGCGACTTGCAGTAGCTTTTGCAAATTTTTTGTTACATCATATAAGAATATATATTTTTATCCTTAAAATACCTCGTTGATTGATTAAAGACGAACATAAACACCAATATCTTTGGCATGGATATTAAACATTAACTCTGGTTCCAAGTCTAACAACCATGACATCCTCCCAAATGTTTAACATAGTCAGCTACTGCATGGGTTGCCAAATTACAACCTCGTGGGGCAAAAGTAAACTTAACTAAAAAGAAAGAACTCGTAAGAATACGAATATCATGCAACACATTATCGATGGACTCCTCACAACCATTGTTACTCAACAATGATACAAGGTGTAAGGAATCCGTCTCCACAACTACACTTTGCTGCCCCCTATGAAGGCAAGCCTCCAGACCTGCACGGACCGCCAAGGCCTCCGCATGAAGAGCAGATTGACACCACACCACTCCCACACCACCTGCGGCCTTAAAACAGCACAGCTAGGATCGAATCACCCAACCAAAAACACCCTCCTGCTTCTGCAGCCACCAGGCACCATCACAGTTCAGCTTAATAGGTCCAAGTCGTGGTCTCTGCCAGCCCACATCAGACTGGCCCAGCAGGGACCTGGCAAATCGGCGTCGACGCAGCCTCCATTGCTAACCGGTACTCAGAAATCTGCTGGTTAAGCAACAGAATTGCATCGGTTGGGGGTTGCACCACATCCTGAAAAACATAGAAGGTTTTGAGCCTTCCAAATCCTCTAGCAGCCGAAGGCAAGAATTTGAAAGACTACAGCAATATCATCTACTTTCTCAAACATTTTAATTAGAAGACCCCAGCAATCCCGAAAAGAGAGTATGAGGAATCTACTGGTATCCAATTTCAAAGAACTCCCAAACCAAAATACTTTTGCAAACATACAAGTGAAAAGTAAATACGATTCAGTTTCATCCTCCACCCCACACCACGGGCATATATTGTCAACCGGAACACGGCGCTGCACCAAATTGTGCCTAACCGGCAAAAAGCCACGACAACAACACTATACGAATTGGAAAATTTTGTTTGGAACAGACAACTTCCAAATCTGCTTCCAGAACCAATCATGTTCCCCCAAATTACTAGACTCCCCACCTCCTTTACCCGTTAATTCACCATTCCTTTGCATCTCCGACGCCAAAAGATACCTTGAATGAACATTATAAGTACCGTTCTTTGAAAAATACCATACTAACCTATCAGGAGTGCCGAATTTGCTAAGTGGCAATGATAGAATTACACTAGCATCCTCAGGACTAACCAGCAGGTTCACTAACTCTTTTCTCCACTCACCACTTGACTGAGAAATCAACTCAGCAACCAAAGTAGGGGATGAAGGGCTAGGGCACCGAACCTTGAAAGGCCTCACCGTAGGCAACCACGGGTCGGAAAAAACATTGATCTTATCACCAGTCCCAACATGCCAACGGATCCTAGCTTTCAGAACACGCTGCCCCTGAAGAATCCCCTTCCACCCCCATGAGGACCCAGCTTTATCCTTAGCATCCAAGAACTCCTCAGTCGGGTTGTAATTTGCCTTAAGCACCCTCGCAAGCAAGGAGGAAGGATCGGAAATGATCCGCCACCCAGTTTTTGCTAACATTGCTAGATTAAAACACCTCAAATGTCAGGACCCGTCCCAAATTTCCCCTCGAAACCCGGGAAGAACCCTGATCCCGTCTGACAACCTAAGAAAAGGTTCCCAAAATACCCTTCAATCCATACAAATTATAATAACCATGATAAATACTTCCTCTTGTCAGACAAGGGACTTAAGCACTCAATAATTCCCGTAATTAACGACCAGACAAATACAACATAATATCAGAGCGTCTAAGTAGGATCAAGAGTAAAATTTAGATATCCTACTCAAATATACAACACAGCGCAGTCGAAATCCTAATGCCTCAGCCTCGAGATCAATGTTCGCGTCAACTCTACTCAACTGCCTGAAGGGGGTTTAAACACAAAAGTTGTGAGTGGACAAAAATAATCATTTATAAATTCCTTTTCGAAGAATTACCTTTCTTCCCCTCCATTTATAAAATCATGCATGCATAACATAAAACAATTTATCATATAAAAGCATCATATGTAAATCATCCAAAATTCACATTTATCTTTAAAACCATTTAATTGGACTCACATAAATCTGTATAATAAAAATACCTCGTAATCCACAATTTTGTTGGAAAATCTCTTCAAAGGAGTTTAAAATCATTTGGTTCAATCTGGACACAAATTATCTCAAATTCAAATCATTTGGTTCAATCGGACACATAATATCTCAAAATCAAATCATTTGGTTCAATCTGCCACATAATATCTCAAATTCACTGTTCCCGACATATTCATAACACACCAGGGTATCCCTTGAGATGTGTTCAAATCTGTACAACTCTGTGTACCATATGTACTGTCTGTAATATCTGTACTATGCATAGACAGTTTCGCGACCCGGCGGAGCAAGGCCCCTCAACACCAAGGTCCGAACCCTCAACAACTGGCAGAGCAAGGCCCCCTCAACACCAGTCAGAGCAACAACAATCATCGGGACGGGAACCAGTGAATCAAATCCATACTTCGAAATCTTTGTTTCTCGGCCTAAGCCAAATTCTTTGCAATATCATTTTATGGCCAAAATCAATAAATCATAATTATGGGTCTCAACCCAAATCACATACTCAAATAGTTACCATGTCAAAACGATATCAAAATCGAGTGCAAAATCAGGCCATTTCTCAAAACATACTTTCACTGAAATATTGTAAAATATGTGTCCAGTATCATTTCTAAAATCCAGAAATTCATTTCACTCATACTCAACAGTATTTAAATCAAAGATACATTTATGCATGCATTATAGTTTATAAATCAAAGTCCACTCACAAACCTGTTCAATCAAGCTCAATCCCGAACTGTACGCTCCCCTGAAGCTCCTGTAGCAGTATCGCCTGTCCAAATTAATAATCGGGATTACCAGCCAATCATAAGAACCTTAAATATAAACCCCATAAACCCCGGGAGTCTAGCTATGCTGGCCTAGAAAACGCAGCAACCTTAAAACGTCCGAAACAGCCCCTAAACGACATCCGATCGACTCGAAACCTGCGCCAACAGGTCCGAAACATCAGAAACTAACTGTCACGCGCCACCGTGACCTCAGACTCGGCCCCACGCGCCGCCACGCGCCGACGGAAGGTCGGAACACGGGCCCACGCGCCGCCACGCGCCCTCACGCGCCGGCCACGCGCCTGCTACAGTACCACACGCGCCTGAACCGGTCCAACCCGGTTCGGCTCAACCTGACCCGGTCCAACTGGACCCGACCGGTTCACTCAACCCGACCGGTTCAACTCGACCCGACCGGTTCAACTCGACCCGACCGGTCACCTCGACCCGACCGGTTACCGGCGACTCGCCGGAGAAGACGACCGGTTGCCGTCGCCGTCGCCGGAAGTTGGCCGGAGAAGATGACCGGCAGTCGCCGTCGCCGCCGTCTGGTTTCGTCGGAATCCTCCATTTCCGACCGAAACTCCAAGCTTTCCAACTTCCTCAAAACTCAACCATTTTTCACAAATTTTACGTCTAAATCTATCTACTCAAACCCAAGAATCCAAATATGACCTCAAAACCACAAACACGTACCTGTGCTAGCCGGAAAATCGATCGGAAGGTCCGAAACTTCCTATCCTCGGTTCGGCTTCCTCCGTGGTCCTCTCCTTCGATGGTTAGTACGGTTGTGATCACGGGACGGAGTAGAACACGATTAGTTGATCAAAACTGGAAGTTGAAGCCTTGAAATCAAAGTTGACTTTTGTGGGTTTTTGGATGATTTTCGCACGGTTCGGGTGGTTTGTGTTTGTTTGTTCCAGAGAGAGAAGGAGATGAAGATGAAATAAGGATGAGGTAGATCAGATAAACTCTGATTTGGGGGTTAAAATATCTTCTCCCAAAACCAAATTACCAAAATACCCTTGCACATTTAGACCCATAACTCTCGTCTACGAACTCCGTTTTCCGCGTGCCGCCTGTCTACGAACTCGTGAGTTCGAGACCTACGCAACGGTATACAAAACACCACCGAAAAGGTTTCGAAACAAAACTTGATTTCCATGCCCTTTAACAAGCAAGGGCAAAATCGTCATTTTACATAAATAATTTAATTAAATCCAATAATTGAAATTCCGGGTTGTTACAATCTACCCCCCTTAAGAAATTTCGTCCCCGAAATTCAACTCTACCCTTGGAACAAATAAGGATACTGCGTCCGCATTAGTTCCTCAGTTTCCCACGTGGCTTCCTCCACGTTATGATTCCTCCACAACACTTTAACTAGAGGAATACTCTTTCTGCGCAGTACCTTCTCTTTCCAATCCAAAATTTGCACCGGTTGCTCCTCAAAGGTCAAATCATCTTTCAGCTCAAGTGGTTGCTCTCCCAATACGTGAGACTCATCAAACAGATATTTCCGGAGCAAAGATACATGGAAAACATTATGAACTCTGGATAGTTCCGATGGTAAAGCAAGACGATATGCCACTGGTCCTATCCTCTCCAGAATCTCATATGGACCAATGTAGCGAGGACTCAGTTTTCCTCGTCTACTAAAACGTACAACTCCCTTCCAAGGAGATAGTTTCAAGAACACCCAGTCACCAACCTCAAACTCAAGGTCTCTAATTCTGCGGTCTGCATAGCTCTTCTGGCGATCCTGAGCTGTCTTCAACCTTTCTCTGATGATCCTTATCTTTTCCTCAGTCGTATCAACCAACTCTGGTGTTAACAGTTTCCTTTCACCCACTTCGTTCCAGCATAGAGGTGTCCTGCACTGCCTCCCATACAGTGCCTCGAAAGGAGACATCTCAATACTCGACTGATAACTATTATTATAAGAAAATTCCATCAGAGCCAGGTGTGACCATCCGTCTGAGGATGAAAAGCTGTACTAAAATGCAATGTAGTGCCAAAAGCCTTCTGCAAACTCCGCCAAAACCTGGAGGTAAATCTAGGATCCCTGTCCGAAACAATGGACTCTGGAGTCCCATGTAGCCGTATGATCTCATCAATGAACAATTTGGCATACCGACTCATCCGAAAATCTTCCCGCACTGGCAAGAAATGTGCAGACTTCGTGAGTCTATCAACAATTACCCATATCCCATCATGTCCTTTCTGTGTCCTTGGAAGTTTATACACAAAATCCATCGTAATGTGATCCCACTTCCATTCCGGAATAGGTAACGGTTGAAGTGCCCAATATGGTTTCTGCCTCTCTGCTTTCACTTGCTGGCACGTCAGGCATCTACTCACAAACTCAGTAATTTCCCTTTTCATCCCAGTCCACCAATAATGTTTCCTTAGGGTATGATACATCTTGGTACCTCCTGGATGCATAGCGTAAGTCGAACTATGAGCCTCATCAAGAATTTCCCTCTTTAGTTCCAGTTCATTCGGTACGCACAACTGACCATCCCTAACCAAGGCTCCATCATCCCTAAGCGCATAGTCCTGCCTGGTTCCAGCCTCCAACTCCATCCTGATAATGCACAATGTAGGATCCTGGAGTTGAGCCTCAATAATCCGATCAATCAGAACAGGCCTCACATGAAAACTAGCCAACAAAGCCCCCTGGCTATCCATGTCCAGTACTATCCCTGCTCTACAGAACTCTACCAGTAATGGTAAGTAGACTGTATGCAAATGGGCTAAAGAACCCATGGATTTCCTGCTTAAAGCATCCGCCACAACATTGGCTTTCCCTGGATGGTACTCCATAATACAATCATAATCCTTTATTAACTCGAGCCATCTTCTCTGCCTCAGATTCAGGTCTTTTTGGGTAAACAAGTACTTCAAACTCTTATGGTCGGTGAAGATCCGACACGTCTCCCCGTACAAATAATGTCGCCAGATTTTCAATGCATGCACGACTGTAGCTAACTCCAAATCATGTGTGGGGTAATTCAACTCATGGGGTTTAAGTTGTCTAGAAGCATACGCTATCACCTTTCCATGCTGCATCAACACGCAGCCTATACCCCGCAATGATGCATCACTATACACCTCGAATTCACCAGTATCATCAGGAATGGTCAATACTGGAGCAGAAGTCAACCTCCTCTTCAGCTCCTGAAATCCCTGTTCACAATCAGCTCCCCAGTCAAACTTGACTCCTTTCCTCGTCAACCGAGTCAACGGCCCTGCTATCGTAGAAAATCCTTCTACGAACCGTCGATAATATCCTGCCAAACCCAGAAAACTCCTCACCTCTGTCACTGTCCTCGGTTGCTCCCAGTTTGCCACTGCCTCAATCTTTTGGGGATCTACGCTGATACCCTCAGCCGAAATCACATGACCTAAGAATCCAACTTCGGTCAACCAAAACTGGCATTTACTGAATTTGGCAAACAAATGCTTTTTCCTAAGCATATTCAGCACCAACCTTAAGTGCTTCTCATGTGCCTTAGCACTCCTCGAATACACCAAGATGTCATCAATGAACACAATCACAAAACGATCCAAATACTTTTGGAACACCCTGTTAATCAAATCCATAAATGCTGCTGGAGCATTAGTCAACTCGAAAGGCATCACCAGGAACTCATAATGACCATAACGAGTCCTAAAAGCTGTTTTCTCAACATCCCCTTCTCTGATCCTCAACTGGTGGTATCCGGATCGAAGGTCAATTTTCGAAAAATATCTTGCCCCCTTAAATTGATCAAACCAATCATCTATCCTTGGCAAAGGATACTTATTCCGCACCGTAGCCATGTTTTGCTTCCAGTAGTCAATACACAATCTCAGACTACCGTCCTTTTTCCTCACAAATAACACTGGCACCCCATGGTGAAACACTTGGACGAATAAATCCCATAATTACCAAATCTTGCAACTGAGTCTTCAACTCTCGCAATTCTGCCGGTGCCATTCTATACGGTGCCTGTGAGATAGGTTGAGTACCTGGCAAAAGCTCGATGGTGAACTCAATCTCCCGGTGAGGTGGCAATCCCGGAAGATCATCTGGAAACACATCAGAGAATTCACTCACCACGAGAATATCCTCCACTCTCATCGGAGTATCCCGAGAATCAAATACATGAGCCAAGTAACCCTCACAACCTTTCCTCAACAATTTCTCAGCAGTCAAAGCTGATATCACTCCACAGGGTAGTACCCTACGATCTCCTCTGAATGTAAGTTCCGGTAAACCTGGACTCCGGAAATCCACTCTCTTGTCATAACAATCAATAGAGGCATGGTGCATAGTCAACCAATCCATCCCCAGAATCACATCAAAATCAAAAATATCTAAGGGAATTAAATCTGCCTCTAATGCATGACCTTCCACTAACACTGGAAAACTACGAATCACGAGATTCGCCACTAACATATTCCCAGTAGGAGTACTAATACCCATGTCCCAACCAATCGGAGACAATTCTCTACATCCTCTGGGCTAGACTCGCCCATAAATATTGTAGCCCCTAATCTCTGGGCTCTCTCAATGTCTGAACCTTCAGTAGCAGTCCTACTCTGAAGTACAGAAGTCAACGTATGACCCAATTGTTCCAGTGTTTGCCTCATATCAGGCTCCACTGCAGGTTCAGATGTGTCCCCAATATTTTCCGACTATTGACGGAACTCGCGTCTCGGAGGCATTACGCTGTTAAGAACTATACCAAAATAATTGTACACGTAGTGTACAGTCTACAGGAATTTAACCTAGTGCTCTGATACCAATTGTCAGGACCCGTCCCAAATTTCCCCTCGAAACCCGGGAAGAACCCTGATCCCGTCTGACAACCTAAGAAAAGGTTCCCAAAATACCCTTCAATCCATACAAATTATAATAACCATGATAAATACTTCCTCTTGTCAGACAAGGGACTTAAGCACTCAATAATTCCCGTAATTAACGACCAAACAAATACAACATAATATCAGAGCGTCTAAGTAGGATCAAGAGTAAAATTTAGATATCCTACTCAAATATACAACACAGCGCAGTCGAAATCCTAATGCCTCAGCCTCGAGATCAATGTTCGCGTCAACTCTACTCAACTGCCTGAAGGGGGTTTAAACACAAAAGTTGTGAGTGGACAAAAATAATCATTTATAAATTCCTTTTCGAAGAATTACCTTTCTTCCCCTCCATTTATAAAATCATGCATGCATAACATAAAACAATTTATCATATAAAAGCATCATATGTAAATCATCCAAAATTCACATTTATCTTTAAAACCATTTAATTGGACTCACATAAATCTGTATAATAAAAATACCTCGTAATCCACAATTTTGTTGGAAAATCTCTTCAAAGGAGTTTAAAATCATTTGGTTCAATCTGGACACAAATTATCTCAAATTCAAATCATTTGGTTCAATCGGACACATAATATCTCAAAATCAAATCATTTGGTTCAATCTGCCACATAATATCTCAAATTCACTGTTCCCGACATATTCATAACACACCAGGGTATCCCTTGAGATGTGTTCAAATCTGTACAACTCTGTGTACCATATGTACTGTCTGTAATATCTGTACTATGCATAGACAGTTTCGCGACCCGGCGGAGCAAGGCCCCTCAACACCAAGGTCCGAACCCTCAACAACTGGCAGAGCAAGGCCCCCTCAACACCAGTCAGAGCAACAACAATCATCGGGACGGGAACCAGTGAATCAAATCCATACTTCGAAATCTTTGTTTCTCGGCCTAAGCCAAATTCTTTGCAATATCATTTTATGGCCAAAATCAATAAATCATAATTATGGGTCTCAACCCAAATCACATACTCAAATAGTTACCATGTCAAAACGATATCAAAATCGAGTGCAAAATCAGGCCATTTCTCAAAACATACTTTCACTGAAATATTGTAAAATATGTGTCCAGTATCATTTCTAAAATCCAGAAATTCATTTCACTCATACTCAACAGTATTTAAATCAAAGATACATTTATGCATGCATTATAGTTTATAAATCAAAGTCCACTCACAAACCTGTTCAATCAAGCTCAATCCCGAACTGTACGCTCCCCTGAAGCTCCTGTAGCAGTATCGCCTGTCCAAATTAATAATCGGGATTACCAGCCAATCATAAGAACCTTAAATATAAACCCCATAAACCCCGGGAGTCTAGCTATGCTGGCCTAGAAAACGCAGCAACCTTAAAACGTCCGAAACAGCCCCTAAACGACATCCGATCGACTCGAAACCTGCGCCAACAGGTCCGAAACGTCAAAAACTAACTGTCACGCGCCACCGTGACCTCAGACTCGGCCCCACGCGCCGCCACGCGCCGACGGAAGGTCGGAACACGCGCCCACGCGCCGCCACGCGCCCTCACGCGCCGGCCACGCGCCTGCTACAGTACCACACGCGCCTGAACCGGTCCAACCCGGTTCGGCTCAACCTGACCCAGTCCAACTGGACCCGACCGGTTCACTCAACCCGACCGGTTCAACTCGACCCGACCGGTTCAACTCGACCCGACCGGTCACCTCGACCCGACCGGTTACCGGTGACTCGCCGGAGAAGACGACCGGTTGCTGTCGCCGTCGCCGGAAGTTGGCCGGAGAAGATGACCGGCAGTCGCCGTCGCCGCCGTCTGGTTTCGCCGGAATCCTCCATTTCCGGCCGAAACTCCAAGCTTTCCAACTTCCTCAAAACTCAACCATTTTTCACAAATTTTACGTCTAAATCTATCTACTCAAACCCAGGATTCCAAATATGACCTCAAAACCACAAACACGTACCTGTGCTAGCCGGAAAATCGATCGGAAGGTCCGAAACTTCCTATCCTCGGTTCGGCTTCCTCCGTGGTCCTCTCCTTCGATGGTTAGTACGGTTGTGATCGCGGGACGGAGTAGAACACGATTAGTTGATCAAAACTGGAAGTTGAAGCCTTGAAATCAAAGTTGACTTTTGTGGGTTTTTGGATGATTTTCGCACGGTTCGGGTGGTTTGTGTTTGTTTGTTCCAGAGAGAGAAGGAGATGAAGATGAAATAAGGATGAGGTAGATCAGATAAACTCTGATTTGGGGGTTAAAATATTTTCTCCCAAAACCAAATTACCAAAATGCCCTTGCACATTTAGACCCATAACTCTCGTCTACGAACTCCGTTTTCCGCGTGCCGCCTGTCTACGAACTCGTGAGTTCGAGACCTACGCAACGGTATACAAAACACCACCGAAAAGGTTTCGAAACAAAACTTGATTTCCATGCCCTTTAACAAGCAAGGGCAAAATCGTCATTTTACATAAATAATTTAATTAAATCCAATAATTGAAATTCCGGGTTGTTACATCAAATCCTAAAAACCCAAACAACCCTTACACTTCGGCATAATTACCTTGTCCCAAGAGGCCCAGTGAATACCTTGCTGCATGTGTTGTTTACCCCACCAGTACCTGGCCAGGATGCGCTCAATATCCTTACAAACACTCACAGGAATTTGGAAGCAAGACATGGCATAATTTGGTAAAGCCAGAGCGATGGCTTTCACCAGGACCTCATTTCCTGCCATTGACAAGAATTGCTTTGACTGCCCTGAACCTTTGCATCCACTATATTTCGGATATCCTCAAATACTGCTTTCTTCGATGCCCCAAAATCAGCTCTGAGTCCCAAGTACTTACCAAACTCCTCCTTTCGACAAACCCCCAGTACAGACATAATCTGCTCATGAGTCTGCATCGAACAATCAGCACTGAAAAGGACAGAACTTTTTTCAAAATTAATCATTTGACCTGAACTAGATTCATAGAGCAGAAGAGCCTCCTTAATACACATAGCATCCTCAATAGTCGCCTTCAAGAAAAGTACCGAATCATCAGCAAAGAACAAATGAGAAATGCGGAATGCCCCAGGAGCTACATGAATACCATGTAAAGAACCCACCTCCACCTTCCTTCTCAATATTACCGAAAGTCCCTCATCACATAGTACAAACAAAAATGGGGACAAGGGATCCTTCTGCCCTTGTTGGGAGGAATGTTCCGGTTGGCTCTCCATTCACCAAGATACGGAAGGAGGATGAAGATATGCACTCAAATATCCACTTGCAGATAATCTCATAGAAACCCAACTGCCTCATTACAGCAATCAGAAAATCCCGTTCAACTCGATCATACGCCTTTGACATGTCCAATTTTCGCATCATATCCACCCCCTCCTCCCCACGTTGTTTCTGAATGGTGTGAAGCACTTAATGGATTACTAAGGCATTGTCAGATAGCTGCCGCCCCTTCACAAAAGCCGACTGGGATTTGCTAATCACTTTCACCATCAAACACCTTAATCGGTTAATGAGAACCTTAGAAACAATTTTGTACAGGACATTACACTGCGAGATAGGTCGTAACTGAGACATAGATTGGGGACTCGGAACCTTCGGAATTAGCACCAGATAAGTAGAGTTTACCTTCTTCAACATACACCCAGACTGAAAGAAAGAAGTTACAGCCCTAATCACCTCATTTCCAATCAACCCTTAATGTTTTGTATAAAAGCTCGCAGTAAAACCATATGAACCCGAGGATTTCAAGGGGTTCATCTGCATTACAGCCTGTCTGACCTCCTCAGGATGAAGGGGGGCTGCCAACCCCGTATTGTCTTCAGCAGAAACAACTGGTTGAATGCATTCTGTGACCTGGTCAATTTGGGACGACCAAGAAGAAGAGAACAGCCCCTGAAAGAACCTCATCGCAATCCCACTAATCTCCATTTGATCCTCATGCCAAACACCTCCTTCATCCAACAACCCCATGATTCTGTTATGTCTCCTCCGTTTGATGGTTTTGGAATGAAAAAACCTAGTGTTTCTGTCACCTTCATTCAACCACTGAACCCTGGATTACAGCTTCCAGTAAACTTCATTATCTAAAACTGCTTTCTTGAGGTCCGCTTCCAAAGTACTAACATGGTGCCCATCATATACCTCAGCTTGATAACATTCCCTTAATTCAAACTTCAACTTATCAATAACCTGCTGTGCATTACCCCCCAACTTCCTTCTCCACACTAACAGACCCTTTTGAACACCCTTCAGTTTTTCCGTGACTCCAACCCACGGAGAGCCATTCACGTCCCTACTCCATTTCTTCTTAACAACCTCCACACAAGATCCATCCTTATTCCATCTAGGATCATAAATAAATCTACGAAATCGTCTCCTCCGACTAGGCTTAGAATCCAGAACCAACATAGAGTGATCAGAGCCAGATAATAACAAATGAGAAATAGTAGCATTAGGGTACAAATGCACCCAATCCTGTGTCGCCAAACCTCTATCCAGACGCTCTTGAACAAAACCATTGTGACGCTTATTTCTCCAAGTGAACGGATGACTGGTAAACCCCAAATCAAGTAACTTAGAATCAGCAACAAAGGCTCGAAAGGTTCTCATACTCGAGGTCGTTCTATTAATTCTCGCCGCCCCCCACCCCCACCCACTACTGAACGAGTAACCATAGCTAACAAAGAAGGGGAATTTTCTTTATGCGGCGCTGACAAAAGACCAAACCCTAGCAGACCCAAAACTCTCCTTGCGAGAGACTTTCTCTAATTATATTGTATATATATTTAAGAAACTAATTAAATTGTTTCTTTTTTTCAACTTGCTTTTCCAAGATTCCGGGAGCTCGAAATTTCCATTGACAACGATTCATGTGGTGAAGGATCTATTTTTTCGAGGTGTTCGTTTCAAGATGCGTGAAGGCACACTTCTGGAGAAGTCTAGCATACTTCAATTGTGGGAGCGTTAGTGGTTCACGTGGTCAGAATCCATTCCACGGGAAGGATTTAGAGTTCGAAGGACTTGAAGATTTCAAGTCATAGAAGACTGGCAACCATAATGTCTTTCCGGATGGCATATTTGTGGAGCTCAGCGATATATGTTCTTCCATGAAGGCTCCCAGAAATGGCAAGGGCAAGAATTCAAACACTGGTCGATGGACCAAATTCTACCCTTTGATCATTAGCTGGGGCTTCAAGTTCCCATTTTCGAAGTTTTTTCTTTGGGATCATCAGCCAGATGGGATGCTTCCCTGCTCAGTTGGATATCGATGCCTATCGACACATCATGTGTTTCGAGAAGCTGAATGAATTTGGCCTGGAGCTTTATGAAGAAGAATTCTGGCACTACTACACTACACCACGTGATGCGATCCCTGGTGGATGGCTTTCTCAAGTTATTCCCAAAGTGGAGTTAATTGAGAAGACGTCATTTAACGATGGGGCGTATAGGCATAACTGTATTGAAGTGGCAGGCTCATGGGACTCCAATTTCTACAATGGTCTGAGAATTGCATCATGCTTCCGTACCCGTGATGAGTTGTATTCTAATTTTGAAGGCCACTGACAGGACCCTTCCCGAATTTTCCCTCGAAATCAGTGAAAAGCCCTGCTCCCATCTGACAACCCAAAATAATTATTAAAATACCCTTACTGTCTTATAAACACGTTACTGTCTTATAAACCTTTACTGTCAGACGAAGGATATAAAATAAAAATAAATCAAACAGTGTTACACCCAATAATTTCTAAAATACCCTTACTGTCTTATAAACACTTTAGTGTCTTATAAACCCCTACTGTCAGATGAAGGATATAAAATAAAAATAAATCAAACAGTGTTACACCCAGCCTCTTATATCCACAACTGTAACCTCGTCTCTCAAGACGGTATTAAATAACTGAAATGTCATACTCGTGCGAACCAATCATAACTCATCAATCTGGGTCACCGGCCACACCAACCCACTGACCACAGTAACGAGCATTTGCTCAGAGGTGCATCGATCACCTATCAAAGCCCGTGAAAGTTGTTGTCAACTCCTATCAGTCGGCTTCCTCTCGGCTATCATATCCCACCTCTTTATCAAACCTTACATGCAACAATATTTGCATATAAGTAAATACAACTTATCATAATCCAATTGATTTACCCCGATGAAACCCACGCTATCTTTACATGTGCCCGCCATATCAGTAACCCGGCTGAAGACATCATCCCGAGCCATAGCTCGATATCCCAATCGTAGTCATCATCCCGAGCCGTAGCTCGATGTCTCGGCTCATGCCCAGTCGTAGCTCAATATCCCGGCTCATCTTGAGCCGTAACTTGATATCCCGGCTCATCCTTAGCTGTAGCTCAATATCCCAGCTCATCCCGAGCCGTAACTCGATAACCCGGCTCATCTCCAGCCGTAGCTCAATATCCCAGCTCATCCCCAGCCATAACTAGATATCTCTTTAAGCCTATGATGGAATCCTCCATAACATAGCTCATACCATACGGAGTGTATGAGGGAATCCTCCCTGCCATACTTCATGTTCGTCCGAGCGTATAAGGGAATCCTCCCTGCCATACCTCACCAAGAATTTCCCACCAACCCTCCCACCAGGGTCAAAGCCTAACCCACCATCCTGGGTCGAAACCCTAAAATCATCAAATACCCAAGCCTAAGCCCAAATACATACCCCGGGCCTAAGCCTAAAATCCATACGCTGGAATCCATAAAATAGTCTTCCCGGGCCTAAGCCTAAGTCCATTGTCAAATAGTTTCCCAAAAACATTATCGAACACCATAATTAATATAAAATCCAAAATTAGTGGATAATCAAGTAAAATTCACTATTCATTATTCCCAGTGCTTAAAATGAAAATAAACACTTACAATGATTTTCTTAAATTCCTGGGACTCATAAGAATACTAAATAGTCCTTCCACTTAATTTCCGAAATTCGTAAGTAAATATAAAATACTGAAAACATAATAATATGCATGCATTTCCATTTAGGAAGTAAAGTCCCCTCACCTCGAGGCCCAAACGAGCCTAATTTTCAGTTAATCGGTCCCTCGTGACCTTCGGAGCCACCACGCTTGTCAAAACGATACATGGCATCATTAAATTGAAATTATAAACCTAAAATCCAACCCCCTAAAGCCGGGAGGTATACATGCATCCTAACTAAAAAACGTAGCCACTTTAGACGCCCAAAAATACCCCTAAACGATGTCCGATTGACCTGAAACCTACGCCAACAGGTCCGCAACATTGAGAACTTTAAAAAACGTGTTCGTCGGAGCCCAAGGAGGAGGTCCACGTGCCGCCACGCGCCGGTGGACGGCCGGGAACCCTCCCACACAGGCGCCTGCAGCTGCGACTGCAAGGTGTACTCACCTTCAACCTCAGACACGGTTACTGTTCATTTAAGCAGAAATCCTCCATAGCCACCTGAAAATTCAAAGCTCCAGAACTCTCTCAATTCTCAACGAAATTCAACGTTCTAATAATGGAAATTCATCTACTCGAACCAAGGAATTCAAATATGAAGTCCAAATTGAGAAACCTCACCTGTGGTGGCCGGACAATGGACGGAAAGTTTCGGCCCATATTCAAAGCTTCACCCCGTCGTCCATGACGATCCTCATGGCTCAAGGAGGATATGAATGAGTTTGTGAGGTCGAGAAGAAGGTTATGGTGGTTTTAGTTTTGGTTGAAAAGGCCAAAATCAAAATCCCAAAATTTGGGGGTTATTGGTTTCTCACAAGATAAAGGGAAAAGAAGTTTCGGGAGAGAGAAGAGAGAGTGATCAGAAAAATCTGGAGAAAAGGAAGATAAAGTCTTCCCAAAATATCTACCTTCCAAAATTACAAAAATACCCCTTAAGGTTATAGACCCGTATCTCCCACATTCGGGCTCCATTTTTCGCATACCGCCTGTCTACGATCTTCTAAGTTCGAGACCTACACAACCGTTCAAGAAAATTTCCAAAAGTATCTCCAAAGGAAAAGTGACTTTCGAGCCCCAAGGGTAAAATCGTCATTTCCCTAATTAAACTCCTAAATTACTTTAATTTCTGGTCCGGGTCGTTACAGTCACCCTGATCTTAAAAAGATTGATAGGGCTTTCAAGATTCCTCTAGCATTTCGTGAAATTAGCTAGCTACTTAGTTCACCTAGAGATTTGGACGATGGAAGGCCTTATGATGACTTGGTCAAGGAATGGTTGAGCGCTCCATTGCGTTTGAAGAGGGATGTCATTCTGAAGAAGAATAACAAAGAAGGACATGCTATGCCCCCTAAGAAGACGTCAGTTCCTGAAATACCTTTCCAAGCTATCTAGGACGCTGTGCTGCGTCACCCTAGTCTAGTAGGATCATCCAGCAAGCGCAGACCTCCGGGTGATCCTACAGAAGCTAAAATCTGTTTCTACTTCTCCCAAAGTGATAGAGGCCCTGAGGGGCAAAGGTTCAGAAGGATTTGTGGAAGAGGTAAGACCAGCATCCAAGGCTAAGGAGGTAGTAGTTGCCCCCATTGTTGTGGAAGAAGCTGTGAAAAGTGTGTCACAGGAGACTTACGACAAAGTCATCAGAGACCTCATAATTGCAAAAGTCGGTGACCATAAGCTTGTGGGAAAACTTCGTGGGCATGATGGGCTTGAAGAGGAAAAAAAGAGAATGAAGTCGGAGTGCATACGTCTTTGAGATGATCGAGATCGTTCTAGACAGAATAACGACTTCCTGGAAGGGAGGATTCACACATTGGAAGGCAAGGTGGGTGAGCTGGTGATGACCCATGTTGAGAAGTTGCTACCAGATAGTGAACGCGATGTCACTCTTAATGAGTATGTTCTGTTGCGTGGACGTTTGCAAGACTCGGAAGAAAATATCAAGCTCTTGGAGGTGGAAATCCAAAAATTGAGAACATAACGGTCTTTGCCACCACATGCCCCCTCAACTTTGCACCAAAAAGAAAATATAGAGCTAAAGTTGGATATGAAAAATTGCAGTGGAATCACCACCAAAGATTTGGATCCTGAACTTAAGCCCGAGCTTGAGCCGGAGCATGAGCCTAAGCCTGATCCTGAACTTGAAGCCAGGAAAGATGATGTTCCGGATATTGATGACTCATTGTTTGGGGACATTCCCCTGCTTTTAGCCGAAAAATGGGCCGAGTTCCAGAAATCGATATGTGATTTTCCAACTACTTTTCAAATGAGGAAATGAAAATATTATTTTATGCAGAATTTTGAGATTCAAGTGTTAAATCTTCTCTACAAACTTTGTTATTTGTTGGAATTAACTTCTAAACTTGTTGGTTTGTCAAATGCCCCCGTTGTAGCCATGGATGTTCAAAATTGGGGTCAAAATGTACTTGGCCTCTTAGAAGAGGGTTAACATTTTTCGGAGGAGTGATTTCTGCATTGTCCTTCATTAATTTCGGCCACGACCTTCAACGTCTTGGGATGCCTCAAGCATAGCAAGTTTGCTCTTGAGAAGCTCCTACGAAAGAGTCGGCCTCTGTCAACGTAGTACCATGTAGCTTTTATCTTGATTTTTTGAGCTTCAAGTCGATCTTCGAGCAATGTGTCGTGTTCTAAGTAATTAACAAAAGGGTCTTGCCAGCTTGGTGGAGAATCAACTTGTCTTACTTCGATTTCCTTGACATCGATGCTGCGTTGTTCGAGATACTCAATCGGGATTGAGCATTTGGATCGATAATTAAGTGATAATGCCAAATTTGCTAGTGCGTCGGCTTGTGCATTTTCGGCACGTGGAAGTTGATGAAAGGTGAAAACCGTGAAGGCAGCAAGCATCTCCTAGACTTTGCTGTTATATCGAAGCATCCTCGCATCTCGTGCAGCGTATACACTGATGGATTGATTAGTGATCAGTTGTGAGTTAGAATGAATAGCGAATTTCTTGACTCCTAACTCTTTGGCGAGTGCTAGCCCACATATCAATGCTTCTTATTCAGCTTCATTATTAGAAGCTTTGAATCCGAATTGAACTGCATGTTCCATCATTGAGCCATCAGGGGTGATGAGAACAATCCCCGCTCCTGCGCCCCACTGGTTCGATGAACCATCAAAAGTTTCCATAGAGGATTAGAAGTTGAGGGTTGCAGCTAAGAGGAATTAGTTCCATGATCTTGTGACAAGGAAGAGTTAGCCACCCAGGGGATTTCGACTAATCTATTGCCATTTTCTCCGTCTAGTGACGCTGGTGTGAATTCCACAAAGAAATCTGCTAAGGCTTGGCCTTTGAATGCAGTTCTAGGACGATAGAGTAAGTTGTGCTGACTTAACTCCATTGCCCACTTCATTACCCTTGTTGATGCATCAGGAGCATGGAGTAATGAACGCAGGGGATTTTCTATCGCGACGATTACACGGTGAGCTTGAAAGTAAGGTTTTAACTTCTTTGTAGTGAGCAATATTGCTAATATCAACTTTTCAATTTTTGGGTATCGTGTCTCTGCATTGAGGAGAGCCTTTGATGTGTAAAATACGGGAAGTTGAACCCCATTCTCTTCTCGGACAAGTGCGGAGCTCACTGCGACGTCAGAAACAACCACGTATAGGAACATGTCCTCATTATCTTAAGGCTTCGATAGCGATGGCGGAGATGTAAAGTAGGTCTTGATATCTAAAATGCCTTCTCGCAGCTCTCATCCCACTTCTCCCTGGATGCTTTTTTTACCGCTTGGAAGAAAGGTCGACATCGATCTGTTGCCTTGGACAAAAACCGATTCAGGACTGCTGCTCGCCCATTGAGACTCTGGATCTCCTTCAGAGTCGATGGTGACTTCATTTTGAGAATTTCCTTGATTTGCTTTGGGTTCGCCTCAATTCTGCGCGGAGTCACGAGGTAGCCTAAGAACTTCACAGTTGCCACTCCAAAGGTGCACTTTAGATGGTTAAGCTTCATATTGTATTTTTTTAGCAAATTGAAAGTCTCACGGAGATTGATGATGTGATCCTCTCGCTTTTCCTCCTCCATGGACTTGCCAATGAGGTCCTTGAACATTCAATTGACAAGAAGTTGATATGTTGCACCCGCATTCTTGAGGCCAAAAGGCATGACCTTGTAGCAGTAAACTCCTCGTTCGAAGACGAAGGCCCTCTTATCTTTGTCTTTCTCGTGCATGAAAATCTGGTTATAGCCAGAATATGCGTCCAGAAAGCTAAGGAGCTCATTGCCAATGGTGGAATCTACTAAGAGGTTGATCCTTGGCAATGGGTAATTGTCTTTTGGGCATGCGAGGTTGAGGTCGGTGTAGTTGACACAAACTCGCCATTACCCCACTTCCTTCTTCTTCACAAGTATGACGTTTTCTAGCCATTCAGAGTGCATAACTTCTTCAATGGAACCGACAACGAGTAGCTTGTCAATCTCTTCTTGGATGATAGCAATTTTATCGGGAGAAAAATTAATCTCTCTTGCTTAACTGGCTTGTCGTTTGGATTGACGTGCAGCTTGTGGCAAGCGATGTCAGGATCGATTCCAGGCATGTCAGATGGTGACCAAGCAAAAACTTCTTTTCCTCGTGCAGGAATGCAGCGAGTTCTTCTTTTTCTTTGGTGTCCAGGCGTGTGCCTGTCGCTGCGAATACTGAGGGTCAAGTTGTATGAGGGTGGCGTCGTCCTCAGGCTGCCATCCTTCAAGAGCTGGGGGTTCTTCGTAGACGTCAGCATCTTGACCCATCGTTGGTTGCTATTTAGGACACGAAGAAGAAGATTTGCCCCTAGTGGTTGTGTTAACCAGGGGAATAAACTCAGTCTCCTTGATATCCTTTAGCCCTATGGTGAGGTACCATCGAACCATAGCCTGATCTCCCTTTGTCTCTCCAACACCTCCTCCGGGGATCAGGAATCGAATTCTTTGGTAAAGGCTTGATGTGTTGGCTAGGATTTTTTAAAGCCATGGTCTTCCTAATCTACCATTGTATGGTGGATACTCATCCACGACGTAGAACGTTTGAGATATGACGATGGGTGGAGAGTGAACATCTAGCTGAAGGGTGCCAACAGTCATGCTTGTTGACCCATTTAAGCCCTGAAGAGGGACGACCCTTTTAGTAGTGAGATTCTCCAAACCCATTTTACGCACAGCATCCAGGCTGAGGATATTTTCCGCGCTTCCTTCGTCAACATGGATTCGATCAACTTGATCATGCGCGATTTGGATTGATACAACGAGAGCGTCATCGTGTGGCCAATCAAGTCCTACCTTGTCTTTCCAAGAGAAACCAACGACAAGGTCATTGGCCACGAGGGTGGCGACATGGGAGACATGATGTGACGACCCGAAACTTTAATTATTTAATTTTTGTAAATTAATTTGCAAAAGGACAAAATTACCCTTGGTTGTTTAAGGGGCTTGAAAGTTAATTTTTGTTTTGAGACACTTTTGGCTGTGTTTCGAGGACCGTTGCGTAGGTCTCGAACTCACGAGTTCGAAAACAGGTGACACGCGAAAAATGCAGTTCGTGTGAGAGAGTTGTGGGTCTAGATTATTCAGGGGCATTTTGGTAATATAGGCTTGGGTAGATATTTTAACCCAATCATATCATATCTTCCTCATTTTTTTCACTCTCTTTTTGCGACTCACCCCATAGCCGTGCGATCGAACCCAAAAACCCAAGAAATTGGAACTTCGATTCAAGGCAACCTCTTCCATTTTTGTTCCACTAATCGAACTCTACTCCTTCCCACGATCACAGATGTACCAACCATCGCAAGAAGCAGCCGCAGGAGACACCGTACCGAGGAAAGGAAAACTAAAACCTTTCGATCGATTTTCCGACCAACGCAGGTATGGGTTTCATGTTTAGACTTCATTTTTGAGTTCATGGGTTCGAGTAGATGGATTTAGACCTAAAATTTGTGAAAAACGGTTAAGTTTTGAGAAAGTTAGGAAAAATTCAAGCTCGACCAGTAATGGAGTTTTCCAGCGACAGCGGACGCTGGCACACGGCGGAGCTGTCGTCTTCTCCAGCGTCTGGTTCGATCAGAGGGGGGGCTGATATGGCATACCACCTAGCAGCCACGTGGATGCCACCTGGAGCCACGTGGAGGCCACCTGGCAGCCACGTGGGTGCCACCTGGCGACCGAGTCAGTGCTGAGTCAGCACTGAGTCAGCACTGAGTTAGGCCGAGTCAACGTCGAGTCATACCGAGTTGGCGCTTGAGGCACTGCTGCAGGCGTATGGCAGCGTGTGGTTCAACCTTTTGCCGACACATGGCGGCGCGTGGGATCGGGTTTTGGGTCAGGGTGGCGCGTGTCGACAAGCTTTCGACGTTCCGAATCTATGGGCGTACATTTCAGGCTGATCGGACGTCATTTAGATGTAGTTTTGTGCGTCCGAAGTTGCTGCGTTTTTAGTGTGATGCAAGCAGACCTCCCAGGGTTTAGGGAGTCTAAATGTAGGGTTTTGATTATAGTTGGTAATTCCTATTAGTACTTTGGATAGGCGATCCTGCTCCGAGAACTTCGGAGGAGAGTACAGCTCGAGATTGAGCTGATTTGGACTTGTGGTGAGTGGACTTTGGTTTATAAGTTCTAATGCATGCATAAATGTATATTTGATTTAAATTCTGTTATGTATTTCTTTGGTAAATTTCCGAAATTGAGAAATTATTACTGGACACGGGTTTTCAATGTTACAGTGAAACTAACGTTTTGGGCTATGGCCTAGCTTTATGGTTTTGGGTTTTATATGGTTTGACTTGATTGATTTTGGGATTTAAGCCAAGTCCATGATTTTGAGTTTGAACCCAGTTTTTCAATGAATTTGGCTTATGCCAAGAAACAAGGATTTCAAAACATGGATTTTGGTTTTCACAAGATTTTTGTCCCTGATGGTCAAGGTTTTCTCCGACTGGTGTCGAGGTTCTTTCTCCGTTGGATCGTTGAGGGTTCTCCAACGCTGGTGTAGATGGGTACTTTCTCCACCAGGTCGTTGAGGCTGTCTAGGGGTAGTACAGGTTTCTGCACAACTCGAGGTGTATCGGGTGTGTGGAGGGTATCGAGCTACGGCTCGGGATTTCATTCGCGAAGCAGTCGGGTATGTTTTGAGGTATATTTTGTGTCCAGGTCGGTTTACATGATTTTAAACTCCTTTGAGGATGGTTTTCAAAGCAAGGTTGTGGACCACGGAATGTTTTCATTATTCGGATTTTCGTGGGTCCCACCAAGTGTTTTAACAAAAGATGAATTTTTCTAGTGGATTTTTCGGATTATCTATATATTGTATCTTTATACAAAGGGATTTTATGTTATGCATGTATGGTTTTACTCGTGGAAGGGGGAAAGGTATGTTTTCCTCGACAATGATTTTTAAATGTTTATTTTGTCTACTCACAACTTTCATGTTTTAAATCCCCTCTAAGCCGTTGAGTTGACGTGGTCATATCTAGAGGTGGAGGCATTAGATTTTGAGCTGCGCTTTTACCTAGACTATCGAGTAGGATATTTATTTATGTATTTTATTTACCCTACCTAGAAGCTCTGATTAGTCTGTGGGACTGATTGTAAAATTGTGATTACATCGTTGGATGGTTGACCTTATTGGAATTTGGAGTGTTATCTAATCCTTAGTCTGACAGGTGGAAGACTGTTAACTAGTCTTTAAGGGGAGATTCTGCCGGATTTTTGGCAGAATTCTCATAATTATTTGCAAGGACTTAGGGGTATTCTGGAAATTTCTTTAGGTTGTCAGACGGGAGTAGGGTTCTTCTCGGGTTTCGAGGGGAAATTCGGGAAGGGTCTTGTCAAGTCGGTATAAGAGCACTAGGTTAAATTCCTGTAGACAGTACACCTAGTGTACAACTGATTGTGGTATTGATGATTTATGGTTCTTTTCAACGTAATGCTTCCAAGACACGAGCCCCGTGAGCGGTCTGGAAACGGTGAGGATACACATGAACCCGTAGTAGAGCCTGATTTGAGGCAGACCCTGGATCAATTGGGTCGAGCTTTGACTACAGTACTTTAGGGTAGGGCTATTACTGAAGTATCTGACATTGAGAGAGCCTAGAGTTTGGGGGCGACAGTGTTTACGGGTGAGTTAGGCCCAGATGATGCGGATGAGTGGATTACTCGTTTGGAACGAGTATTTTCAGTTTTGAGGTGCCCTCCGGAGGATAGGGTGAGGTTAGCCGCATTTCTTTTGGGCGGCTATGCGTACCACTGGTGGCATGCTTTGCAGCTGTTAGGCTGGGATGTCCATACCTTTACTTTGGAAGATTTCCGGGAGCGCTTCCTCGAGCAGTTTTATCCTCGCTCGTACCGGGATGCTAGGGAGGCTGAGATTTTGCAGCAACAGCAGGGGGACATGACAGTGGCCCAATATGAACATAAATTTCTTGAGTTGTCATGCTTTGTACCGGCTCTGGTGGCAACTGAGATGGATAAGTACCGACGATTTGAGTATAGACTGAAAAATGAGGTTCAGATAGCAGTAATTACGGTGGCTCATACTTCTTTGAGAGCTTTGTCAGACACTGCTGCCAGAGTAGAGTTGAGTTTTCCAGCTCCGCAGCAATTCAGTGGTTCCAGGCGACGTCGGGATTGTTGGAATTTCGGGGCCTCTAGTCAAGGACCATCCAAGAGAAGCAGTTTTAGTTCTGGATCTTCGGGGGGGGGGGGGGGGGGGGGGGGGAGATCTGGATCAGGCAGTGGCGGAGCTGGTCAGGGACAGCAATCATCCGCTCAGTCTAGCAGGGCTTCAGTGCAGTCGACTGGGAGATAGAGTGGCTGACCTGGTGAGACCAGTTGCTACTTCTGTAGGGAGACCTGTCATTTCAAGAGGGACTGTCCACATCGTCGTCCGGGTAATAGTTCCTTGGATCGAGATTCTACTGAATCGAGTTCGAGAGCAGTGCAGACATCTGGTACTGCATCAGGGAGCCAGACCAAAGCCAGTGAGGCCAGCAGGGCCAATGGGGCCAGTAGGGCCAATGGAGCTAATGGGGCCAACAGGGCCATAAGGAGATAGGTGGGTCGTGGTCGGTCTTTGGGTACACATGCCTAAGTTTTTCCTATGACTCAATAGGAGCCTCGAGCACCACCAGAGGTGGTTAATAGTACGTTGTCCATTTTTAATCATGATGCTCGTATTTTGATAGATCCTGGGGCTACGCATTCTTTTATTTCTCGGGGTTTCATACTTTTTGCTGATAGAGAATTGTCCCCGATTGGTTGGGACATGGGTATTAGCACTCCTACCGGAGATATGTTAGTGGCGAATCTCGTGATACGTAGTTCTCCGGTAGTAGTGGGGGGTCATGAGTTAGAGGCAGATTTAATCCCCTTGGACATTTATGAATTTGATGTGATTCTGGGGATGGATTGGTTAACCATGCACCATGCCTCCATAGATTGTTTCGACAAGAGGGTGGTTTTCTGGAATCCAGGCTTGCCGGAACTTACGTTTCGCGGTGATCGTAGGGTGCTTCCCTCGAGAGTGATATCGACTTTAGCGGCTGAGAAATTATTGAGGAAAGGTTGTGAGGGCTATTTAGCTCATGTCATTGATTCTCGGGATACTCCAGTGAGGGTAGAGGATATTCCTGCGGTGAGTGAGTTTTCCGATGTATTTCCAAAGGATCTTCCAGGATTGCCACCTCACTGGGAGATTTAGTTCACCATAGAGCTTCTTCCGGGTACCCAACCTATATCATAGGCACTGTACAGAATGGCACCGGCAGAATTGAGCGAATTGAAGACTCAATTGCAGGACTTGGTGGATATGGGGTTTATTCGACCAAGTGTATCACCTTGGGGTGCACCGGTGTTATTTGTAAGGAAGAAAGATGGTGGTTTGAGGCTTTGTATCGACTACCGGAAGTTAAATAGGGTTATGGCGCGGAATAAGTATCCTTACCACGAATTGATGATTTGTTTGATCAATTAAAAGGGGCAAGGTATTTCTCTAAAATTGACCTTTGATCTGGGTACCATCAGTTAAGGATCAGGGAAGGGGATGTTCCCAAAACGGCGTTTAAGGACATGCTATGGACATTATGAGTTCCTGGTCATGTCCTTCGGGTTGACTAATGCCCCTGCAACGTTTATGGATTTTATGAATAGGATGTTCTTACGGTATTTGGATTAGTTTTCGATTTTTTTCATCGATGATATCCTGGTATATTCGAAGAGTGCTAAGGCACATGAGAAGCACTTGGGGATGGTGCTGAATATGCTGAGGAAAAGGCAATTATTCGCCAAGTTCAGTAAATGTCAGTTTTGGTTTACCAGTGTGGGATTCTTAGGTCATGTGATTTCTACTGAGGGTATCTGTAACAACCCGGAAATGTAATTATTCAATTTTTGTAAATTATTTTTCAAAAAGATGAATTTACCCTTGGTTGTTTAGGGGCGTGAAAGTCAATTTTTGTTTCGAGACACTTTTGGATGTGTTTTGAATACCGTTGCTTAGGTCTCAAACTCACTAGTTCGTGGAAAGGCGGCACGCGGAAAATGGAGTTCGAGTGAGAGAATTGTGGGTCTGGAATGTTTAGGGGCAATTTGGTAATCTTCCATGGCTAGATATTTTTATCCCCAATCAGATCAGTTCAACGTCATTTCACTTTCTCTCTCTTTGACACACACCCAACCTGTGTACATTGAACCTAAAACCCCAAAATTTGAACTTCAAACCGAGGTAAGATCCTCCAATTCTTTTTCACTAATCGGATTCTCCTCTTCCTCGTGATTAAAAATGTACCAAACATTGTTGGAGGAGGTTGCGGGAGACACCGAACCGAGGAAGGGAAAACTAAGAAATTTTCGATCGATTTTCCGGCAAACACAGGTATGGGATTCGTGTTTAGAGGTCATTTTTGAGTTCCTGGGTTCCAGTAGATAGATTTAGACATAAAATTCGCGAAAAATGGTTGAGATTTCAAGAAGTAGGAAAAACTCAAGGTCGGCTGGAAATGGGGTTTTCCGGCGACGGCGATTGGTCAGTTAGACGGAGTTGACGTGGAGGCCACCTGGGAGCCACGTGGGTGCCACCTAGCCACACAGTCAGTAGTCAGTTGACTTAACGGTCAATTGACGCCGACGGAATATGCTGACGACGTTAGCCTATTCCGTGAAAAGTTAACGGAGTTATGACGGAACCCTAACGCCCTTAGTCTGGATGGAATATTCCATTTACATCGGGATATTCCGTTAGAGCGATGGAATATTCCACTTTGAATCGTACCGGCGCGTGGGAGCGCGTGACGACATGTGAGGGAGCATGGCCGACGAGTGGCGTGTGGCCCCACCTTCCACCTACGCGTGGGACCGGTTCTGTTGTCACGGTGACGCGTGTCAGCTAGGTTTTGGTGTTCCAGATCTGTTGGCGAAGGTTTCGGGTTAATCTGACGACATTTAAGGGTAGTTTTGGGCGTCCGAAGTGGCTACATTTTTAGGGTGACGCGAGCGGACCTCCCGGGGTTGAGGGAGTTTAAATGTAAGGTTTTTATTATTAGCTGGTAATCCTGATTGTTAATATTGACAGGTGATACTGCTCCGGGAACTTCAGAGCAGTGTACGACTCGGGATTGAGCTTGCTTGGACGTGTGGTGAGGGGACTTTGGTTTCGTAAAGTATATTGCTTGCAGAAAGGTATTTTGATATAATTGTTTATTACCTATTGTTTGGTAAATTTCTGGAATTTAGAAATTGTGCTAATAAATTATTACTAGACATGGGTTTTCAATATTTCAATGAAAGTGATGTTTTGGGATGTGACCTGGTTTTTGGACTCTATTTTTATGTCATTTTGACGTGATGGATATTGAGTCCAAGATTTTGGATTTAGATCCGTACTTGAAATTTTAATGGATTGGCCATAAAATGGGTTTTCAATGAATTTGGCTTAGGCCAAGAAACAAAGATTTCAAAACATGAATTTTGGTTTTCACTGAATTTCTGTCCCAGAGGGTCAAGATTTTCTCCGACTAGCGTTGAGGGGTTTTTCTCCGCTGGATCGTTGAGGGTTCTCCGACGTTGATGTCGAGGGGTATGTTCTCCACCGGGTCGTTGAGGCTGTGTATGCATAGCACCGATTTCTGCACAACTCGAGGTATATCGGGTGTGTTGAGGGTATTTCGGGAACAGTGGATTATGTTTTGATATATGTTGTGTCCAGGTCAATTTACATGATTTTAAACTCCTTTGAGGAGGATTTTCAAACCAAATTGTGGACCACGGTGTGTTTTTCATTTTACGGATTTTCGTGGCTCCAACCAAGTGTTTTAACAAAAAATGAAAATTTTGGTGGTTTTCGGATTGTCTATATATATTATTTTATATGCAAAGGGATTTTATGTTATGCATGCGTGGTTTTACTTATAAAGGGGGGGGGGAGGGATGGAAGGTAAGATTTCCTCGGAAAATGATTTCTAATGATTATTTTTGTCCACTCACAACTTTCGTGTTTTAAATCACTCGAGTTGGATATTAAATTATGTAATTATTCATCCTACCTAGATGCTCTGATGACAATTTAGACTTACTGTAAATTTTTGATTGCATCGTTGGGTGGTTGTTGTTTGTTGGTATTGGAGTGCTATCTGATCCTCTGTCTTACAGGTGGAAGACGGTTGACTTGTCCTTAAGGGATGTTCTGCCGAAATTTTTGGCAGAATTCCCATAATTAATTATAAGGACTTGAGGGTATTTAGGGATTTTTCTTTAGGTTGTCAGACGGGAGCAGGGTTCTTCACGAGTTTCGAGGAGAAATTCGGTAGGGGTCCTAACACTTGGTATCAGAACACTAGGTTTAAATTCCTGTAGGTCGTACACCTAGTGTGCAACTGATTATGGTATTGATGATTTAAGGTTCTTTTCAGCGTACTACCTCCGAGACGCAAGCCCCGTCAACGGTTTGGAAACGGTGAGGACACACATCAACCCGCAGTAAAGCTTGATTTGAGGCAGACCCTGGAGCAATTGAGTCGAGCTTTGGCTTCAACATTTCTAGGTAGGGCTATTACTGAAGTTTCAGACATCGAGAGAGCCCAGAGATTGGGGGCGACAGTATTTATGGGCGAGTATTGCCCATATGATGCAGATGAGTGGAGTACTCGTTTGGAACGAGTGTTCTCAGTTATGAAGTGCCCTCTGGAGGACAGGGTGCGGTTAGCCACATTCCTTCTAGGTGGTCATCCGTACCATTGGTGGAATGCTTTGGAGCTGTCAAGCTGGGATGTCCATGCATTTACCTGGGAAACTTTCCGGGAGTGCTTCCTTGAGCAATTTTATCCTCACTCGTACCAGAATGTCAGGAAGGCTGAGTTCTTTCGGCTACAGGAGGGAGAGATGACAGTGGCCTAATATGAACATAAATTTCTTGAGTTGGCACGTTTTGTACCGGTTCTGGTGGCAACATAGAGGGATAAGTGCCGCAGATTCGAGTATGGGCTGAGAGGTGAGATTCAGTCAGCAGTAACGGTGGTGGCTCATACTTCTTTTAGGGCCTTGTCTGACGCTGCATCTAGGGTAGAGTTGAGTTTGCCAGTTCAGCAGCAGTTCAGTGGTTCCAGGCGATGTCGGGATCGCTGGAATTTCGGAGCCTCTAGTAAAGGAGCATCCAAGAGAGGCGGTTATAGTTCTGGATCTTCTAGGAGTACGAGATCCGAGTCGGGTAGTGGCGGAGCCGGTCAGGGATAACAGTCATTTGCTCAATCTAGCAGTGCTTTAAGACAGTCAATCGAAAGACAGAGTGGCAGATCTGGTGACACCGGTTGCTTCTTCTGTGGGGCGACTAGTCATTTCAAGAGAGATTGTCCCTATCGTCATCCGGGTAGTAGTTCCTTGGGTCAAGATGGTACTGAACTGAGTCAGAAGGTAGTGCAGACGTCTGGTACTGCAGCAAAGAGCCAGACCCAATCCAGTGGGGCCAGTAGGGCTAGTGGGGCTAGTGGAGCCAGCAGGGCCAGAGGGAGACATGGGGGTCGTGGTCGATCTTCAGGTACACAGGCCCGAGTTTGTACGATGACTCAATAGGAGGCCCGAGCAGCACCAGAGGTGGTCACTAGTACATTATCTATTTTTAATCGTGATGCTCGTGTTTTGATAGATCTCGGGGCGACACATTATTTATTTCTCGGGGTTTCACACTTTTTGCTGATATAGAATTGACCCCGATTGGTTGGGCATGAGACTCCTACTGGGGATATGTTAGTGGCGAAGCTCGTGATTCGCAGTTGTCCGGTGATAGTTGAAGGTTATGCATTGGAGGCAGATTAAATCCCCTTTGATATTTATGATTTTAATGTGATTCTGGGGATGGATTGGTTAACCATGCACCATGCCTCCATAGATTGTTTTTACAAGAAGGTGGTTTTCCGGAGTCCAGGTTTGCCGGAACTTACATTTTGAGGAGATCGTAGGGTACTTCCCTCGGGAGTAATATTGGCTTTGACTGCTGAGAAATTGTTGAGGAAAGGTTGTGAGGGCTATTTGGCTCACGTGTTTGATTCTCGGGATACTCCAGTGAGAATAGAGGGTATTCCTCTTGTGAGTGAGTTTTCCGATGTATTTCTAGAAGATCTTCCAAGATTGCCACCTCACCGGGAGATTGAGTTCACCATAGAGCTTCTTCCGGGTACCCAACCTATATCGCAGGCAACGTACATAATGGCACCGGCAGAATTAAGGGAGTTGAAGACTCAATTGCAGGACTTTGTGGATATGGGATTTATTCGACCAAGTGTATCACTTTGGGGTGCGCCGATGTTATTTGTAAGGAAGAAAGATGGTGGTCTGAGGTTATGTATCGACTACCGGCAGCTAAACAGGGTTATGGTGCGAAATAAGTATCCTTTGCCAAGAATTGATGATTTGTTTGATAAATTAAAAGGGGCAAAATATTTCTCAAAGATTGACCTTCGATCCGGGTACCATCAGTTGAGGATCAGGGAAGGGGATGTTCCCAAAATGGCTTTCAGGACACACTATGGTCACTACGAATTCCTGGTGAAGCCCTTCGGGTTGACTAATGCACTGGAAGAATTTATGGATTTGATCAACAAGGTGTTCCGAAGGTATTTGGATTAGTTTGTGATTGTGTTCATCGATGATATCTTGGGGTATTCGAGGAGTGCTAAGGCACATGAGAAACACTTGAGGTTGATGATGAATATGCTAAGGAAAAAGCAGTTTTTCGCCAAGTTCAGTAAATGTCAGTTTTGGTTGACCAATGTGGGATTCTTAGGTCATGTGATTTTTGCTGAGGGTATCGGCATAGATCCCTAAAAAGTAGAGGTAGTGACAAACTGGGAACAACCGAGGACAGTGACAGAGGTGAGAAGTTTTCTTGGTTTAGCGGGATATTATCAGCGATTCGTAGAAGGATTCTCTACGATAGTTGCCCCGTTAACTCGGTTAACAAGGAAAATAGTCAAGTGTTACTGGGATGATGGGTGTGAACAGAGCTGTCAAGAGATAAAAAGGAGGTTGACTTCTGCCCCAGTGTTAACCCTTTGAGATGATAACGGGGGATTCGAAAGGTACAGTGATGCATCATTACAGGATATAGGCTGCGTGCTTATGCAACATGGGAGGGTGATAGCTTATGCTTCCAGGCAACTTAATCCTCATGAGTTGAATTACCCCACACATGATTTAGAGTTAGCTGCGGTAGTGCATGCACTGAAGATCTGGAGACATTATTTGTATGGGGAAACCTGTCGGATCTTTACTGACCATCAAAGTTTGAAATACTTCTTCACCCAGAAAGATCTGAATTTGAGACAGAGAAGGTGGCTTGAGCAGATAAAAGATTATGATTGTACCATAGAGTATCACCCAGGAAAAGCCAATGTAGTGGCGGATGCCTTGAGCAGGAAGTCCATGGGTTCCTTGGCCCATTTGCATATGGTTTACCTACCGTTGTTGGTAGAACTCCGAAGAGTGGGAATTATACTTGGCATGGATTGTCAGGGGGCTTTGTTGGATAGCTTCCATGTTAGACCTGTCTTGATTGACCGGATAATTGAAGCTCAACTCCATGATCCTACTTTGTGTGTCATTAGGATGGAGTTGGAGGATGGGAATAGGCTGGATTATGTGATTAGGGATGATGATGCCTTGATTAAGGATAGCCGGCTGTGCATACCGAATGTGCTAGATTGAAAAGAAAAATTATTGAGGAAGCTCATAGTTCTGCCTATGCTATGCATCCAGGAGGTACCAAGATGTATCGTACTCTAAAGGAACACTATTGGTGGACTGGGATGAAAAGGGAAATAGCAGAGTTTGTGAGTAGATGGATGACGTGTCAGCAAGTAAAAGCAGAGAGGCAGAAACCATACGGAGCACTACAACCATTACCTATTCCGGAATGGAAGTGGGATCACATTATGATGGATTTTGTGTATAAACTTCTAAGGACTCAAAAAGGACATGATGGAATCTGGGTAATTTTTGATAGACTCACGAAGTCAGTACATTTTTTGCCAGTACGGGGCGATTACCGGATGGTCCAGTACTCCAAATTGTTTGTGGATGAGATCATTCGGTTACATGGGACTCCATAGTCGATTGTGTCAGACAGGGATCCGAGGTTTACCTCCAGGTTTTGGCGGAGTTTGTAGAAAGCCTTTGGAACTACATTGTGTTTCAGTACAATTTTTCATCCTCAGAGTGACGGTTAGTCTGAGAGGACCATTTAGATTCTGGAGGATATGATGAGAGCGTGTGACTGAAGTTTAAAGGAAACTGGGATTCACACCTGGCTTTGATGGAATTTGCATACAACAACAACTATAAGTCGAGTATTGGGATGTCTCCTTTCGAGGCACTGTACGGGAGACTGTGCAAGACACCGATATGCTGGAATGAGGTAGGTGAGAGGAGACTGTTGACACCAGAGATAGTTGATATTTCTAAGGAAAAGATTATAATCATCAAAGAAAGGTTGAAGGGAGCTCAGGATCACCAGAAAAACTATGCGAACCAATTGACCAGAGACCTTGAATTTGTGGTCGGCGACTGGGTATTCTTGAAATTATCCCCCTGGAAAGGAGTGGTACGTTTTGGTAGGCGAGGAAAACTGAGTCCTCGCTACATTGGGCCGTATCAAATTGTTGAGAGGATAGGGCCAGTGGCGTACATACTTAGTTTACCCCTGGAACTGTCAAGGGTTCAAAATTCTTTCCATGTATCCATGCTCTGGAAGTACCTATATGATGAGTCTCATGTGTTGGAAGAGAAACCAATTGAGCTGAGAGATGATTTGACTTTTGAGGAGCAACCAGTACAAATTCTAGATTGGAAGGAAAAAGTATTGCGCATAAAGACTATTCCTCTGGTTAAAGTGTTGTGAAGGAATCATAACGTGGAGGAGGCCACGAGGGAAACTGAGGCACTGATGCGGGCGCAACATCCACATTTGTTCTAGTGACATATATGAATTTTGAGGACGAAATTTCTTTAAGGGGGATGAATTGTAACAACCCAGAAATGTAATTATTGAATTTTCATAAATTATTTTGCAAAATACGAATTTACCCTTGGTTGTTAAGGGGCGTGAAAGCCAATTTTTGTTGCGATACACTTTTGGCTGTGTTTTGGGTATCGTTGCGAGGTCTCGAACTCACGAGTTCGTAGACAGGCGGCACGCGAGAAATGGAGTTCGGGTGAGAGAGTTATGGGTCTAGAATGTTCAGGGCAGTTTGATAATCTGCAATAGGTAGATATTTTTATCCCCAATCAGATCAGTTCATCATCATTTCACACTCTCTCTCTTCGAAACACACCCAACCCGAGTATATTGAATTTAAAAACCCAAAATTTGAACTTCAAACCGAGGCAAGATCTTCCAATTCTTTTTCACTAATTTGATTCTCATCTTCCCCGTGATTAAAAACGTACCAACCATTGTTGAAGGAGGCCGCGGGACACACCGAATCGAGGAAGGGAAAATCGAGAACTTTCTGATCTATTTGTCGGCCAACACAGGTATGGGATTCGTGTTTAGAGGTCGTTTTTGAGTTCCTGGGTTCGAGTAGATAGATTTAGACATAAAATTCGTGAAAATGGTTGAGATTTGAAGAAGTAGGAAAAACTCAAGGTCGACTGGAAATAGGGTTTTCCGGCAACGGCGGACGATGGCATGGTCGTCTTCTCCGGTGGAGCCACATGGATGCCACATGGCAGTCACGTCGAGCCACATGGTAGCCATGTTGATGCCACATGACAGCCACATGCACCCACGTGGAGGCCCCCTGGCCATATAGTCAGCAGTCAGTTGACTTAACGGTCAACTGATGCCGTCAAGGTTTGACAGAATATACTGACGGCGTTACATATTCTATCAAAACTTAACGAAGTTTTGAAGAAACCCTAACGCCACTAGTCTAGGCGGAATATTCTATTTTCGTCAGGATATTCCATCAGGTTTGACGGAATATTCCGATAAAGTGACGGAATATTTCGTCATGAAGAGTACCGAGCACGTGTGGGCACATGAGAGCGTGTGGTCGGCACGTGGTGTGTGGCCCGACCTTCAGCTAGCGCGTGGAAGCACATGAAGGTGCGTGGAATCGGTTATGTTGTGACGGTAACGTGTGCTAGCTAGGTTTTGGCGTTCCGAATCTATTGGCGCATGTTTTGGGTTAATCGGACGTCGTTTAAGGGTAATTTTGGGCGTCTGAAGTGGCTGCATTTTTAGGGTGACGCGAGCGGACCTCCTGGGATTTAGGGAGTTTAAATGTAAGGTTTTTATTAGAAGCCGATAATCCCGATTGTTAATATTGATAGGCGATATTGCTTCGGGAACTTCAGAGGAGCGTACAACTCGGGATTGAGCTTGCTTGGACATGTGGTGAGTAGACTTTGGTTTTGTAAAGTATAATGCATGCATAAAGGTATTTTGATATAATTGTTTATTACGTATTGTTTGGTAAATGTTTGGAATTTAGAAATTGTACTAATAAATTATTACTAGACACGGGTTTTCAATATTTCAGTGAAAGTGATGTTTTGGGATGTGGCCTGGTTTTTTGACTCTATTTTTATGTCGTTTTGATGTGATGGATATTGAGTCCACGATTTTGGGTTTAGACCCGTACTTGAAATTTTATTGGATTGGCCATAAAATGGTTTCTCAATGAATTTGGCTTAGGCCAAGAAACAAGGATTTCAAAACATGGATTTTGGTTTTCACTGAATTTCTGTCCCCGAGGGTAAAGGTTTTCTCCGACTGGCGTTGAGGGATTTTGCTCTGCTGGATCGTTGAGGGTTCTCCGACGCTGGTATCGAGGTGTATTTTCTCCACCGGGTCGTTGAGGCTGTATATGCATAGTACAGGTTTCTACACAACTCGAGGTATATTGGGTGTGTGGAGGGTATTTCGGGAACAGTGGATTATGTTTTGATATATGTTGTGTCCAGGTCAATATACATGATTTTAAACTACTTTGAGGAGGATTTTCAAACCAAATTGTGGACCACGATGTGTTTTTCATTATACAGATTTTCTTGGGTCCAACCAAGTGTTTTAACAAAAAAATGAAAATTTCGGTGATTTTCGGATTATCTATATATATTATTTTATATACAAAGGGATTTTATGTTATGTATGCATGGTTTTACTCGTTGAGGGGGGATGGGGGTTGTGGGGGGAGGAGCAGGAAAGGTAAGATTTCCTCGGAAAATGATTTCCAATGATTATTTTTTGTCCACTCACAACTTTCGTGTTTTAAATCCCCTCCAGGACGTTGGGTTGACATTGGAATTTTCAGAGACAGAGGCATTAAATTCTCAGCTGCGCAGCTTACCTACACTATCGAATAGGATATTTAATTATGTAATTATTCATCTTACATAGATGCTATGATGACACCTTTGGACTTACAGTAAATTTTCGATTACATCGTTAGTCGGTTGTTGTTTATTGGTATTGGAGTGCTATCTGATCCTTTGTCTGACAGGTGGATGACGGTTGACTAGTCCTTAAGGGAGCTTTGTTGGCTAGTTTCCATGTCAGACCTGTCTTGATTGATCGAATCATTGAAGCTCAGCCCAGGATCCTACTTTGTGTATTATTAGGATGGAGTTGGAGGCTGGGAACATGCAGGATTATGTGATCAGGGATAATGGGGCCTTGGCTAAGGATGGCCTGTTGTGCGTACCTAATGATCTAGAGTTGAAAAGGGAAATTCTTGAGGAAGCTCATAGTTCTGCCTATGCTATGCATCCAGGAGGTACCAAGATGTATCGTACTCTTAAGGAACATTATTTGTGGACTGCGATGAAAAGGGAAATAGCAGAGTTTGTGAGTAGGTGCCTGACGTGTCAACAAATAAAAGCAGAGAGGCAGAAACCATATGGGGCACTACAACCATTACCTATTCCAGAATGGAAGTGGGATCACATTACAATGGATTTTGTGTATAAACTTCCTAGGACTCAAAAAACACATGATGGAAACTGGGTAATTGTTGATAGACTCAAGAAGTCAACACATTTCTTGCCAGTACAGGAAGATTACCGGATGGGTCAGTACGCCAAATTATTTGTGGATTAGATCATACGGTTACATGAGACTCCAGAGTCAATTGTTTCAGACAGGGAACCTAGGTTTACTTTGAGGTTTTGGCGGAGTTTGCAGAAAGCCTTTGGCACTACATTGCATTTCAGTACCGCTTTTCATCCTCAGACTGACGGTCAGTCTGAGAGGAAAATTCAGATTTTTGAGGATATGATGAGAGCTTGTGTACTACAGTTTAAAGGGAACTGGGGTTCACACCTGTCCTTGATGGAATTTTCTAACAACAACATCTATCAGCTTACTATTGGGATGTCTCATTTCGAGGCACTATATGTTGGACTGAGGTAGGTGAGAGGAGACTGTTGACACTGGAGATAGTGGAAATGACAAAGAAAAAGATTAGAATCATCAGGGAAAGATTGAAGGCAGCTCAGGACCGCCAGAAAAGCTATGCGTATCGACGGATAAGAGATCTTGAGTTTGAGGTCGGAGACTGGGTTTTCTTGAAATTATCCCCTGGAAAGGAGTTGTTCATTTTCGTAGACAAGGGAAACTGAGCCCTCGCTACGTCGGACCTTATGAAATTGTTGAGAGGATAGGGTCAGTGATTTACATACTTGCTTTACCCCCGAAACTGTCAAGGGTTCACGATGTTTTCCATGTATCCATGCTCCGGAAGTATCTATTCGATGAATCTCATGTATTGGAGGCGCAAAAAATTGAGCTGCGAGATGATTTGACTTTTGAGGAGCAACCAATGCAACTTTTAGATTGGAAGGAAAAAGTACTGTGCATAAAGACTATTCCTCTAGTTAAAGTTCTGTGGAAGAATCATAACGTGGAGGCGGCCACGTGGGAAACCGAGGAACTAATGCGAGCACAGCAGTCACATTTGTTTGCAAAAGGACCCAAAAATTGTAACGACCCGGAAATTTAATTATTTAATTTTCATACATTTGTTTGCAAAAGGACGAAATTACCCTTGGTTGTTTAAGGGGCTAGATAGTCAATTTTTGTTTCGAGACACTTTTGGCCCTGTTTTGGGGACCGTTGCGTAGGTCTCGAACTCACGAGTTCACAGACAAGCGGCACGTTCAAAACGGAGTTCGTGTGAGAGAGTTGTGGGTCTAGATTATTCAGGGGCATTTTGGTAATTTGGGCTTGGTTAGATATTTTAACCCAATCAGATCAGATCTTCCTCATTTTTTCGCTCTCTCTTCACGACTCACCCCACACCTGTGCGACCGAACCCAAAAACCCAAGAAATTGGAACTTCGATTCAAGGGAACATCTTTTGTTTTTGTTCCACTAATCGGACTCTACTCCTTCCCACGATCACAGACGAACCAACCATCGTAGGAAGAAGCCACGGGAGACACCGAACCGAGGAAAGGAAAACCAAAACATTTCGATAAATTTTTCGGCCAACACAGGTATGGGTTCCGTGTTCCGACTTCATTTTTGAGTTCCTGGATTTTATTAGATGGATTTAGACCTAAAATTTGTGAAAAATGGTTGAGTTTTGAGAAAGTTAGGAAAAATTCAAGCTCAACCAGCAATGGAGTTTTCCGGCGACGACGGACGGCGGCCCATGGCGAAGCGATTGTCTTCTTCGGTGACTCTCTAGCGACTGGTTCGGTGGAAGGGGGGCTGACATGGCATGCCACCTGGCAACCACATGGAGCCACGTGGATGCCACCTAGAAGCCACATGGAGGCCACCTGGCATCCACGTGGGTGCCACCTGGCGGTCGAGTCAGCATTGAGTCAGCACCGAGTCAGCGCCGAGTCAGACCGAGTTGGCGCGTGAGGCACTGTAGCAGGTGCATGGTGGCGTATGGCGCGTGGGACCAGGTTTTGGGTCACGGCGGTGCTTGTCAACAAGCTTTCGATGTTCCGGATCTGTTGGCAAAGGTTTCAGGTTGATCAGACATCGTTTAGGGGTAGCTTTGGGAGCCGAAGTTGCTGTATTTTTAGTGTGATGCTGTCAGGACCCGTCCCGAATTTCCCCTCGAAACCCGGGAAGAACCCTGATCCCGTCTGACAACCTAAGAGAAGGTTCCCAAAATACCCTTCAATCTTTACAAATGATAATAACAATAGTAAATACTTCCTCTTGTCAGACAAGGGACTTAAGCACTCCATAATTCCCGTAATTAACGACCAATTAAATACAACATAATATCAGAGCGTCTAAGTAGGATCAAGAGTAAAATTTAGATATCCTACTCAATATACAAGACAGCGCAGTCAAAATCCTAATGCCTCAGCCTCGAGATCAATGTTCGCGTCAACTCTACTCAACTGCCTGAAGGGGGTTTAAACACAAAAGTTGTGAGTGGACAAAAATAATCATTTATAAATTCCTTTTCGAAGAATTACCTTTCTTCCCCTTCATTTATAAAATCATGCATGCATAACATAAAACAATTTATCATATAAAAGCATCATATGTAAATCATCCAAAATTCACATTTATCTTTAAAACCATTTAATTGGACTCACATAAAATCTGTATAATAAAAATACCTCGTAATCCACAATTTTGTTTGAAAATCTCTTCAAAGGAGTTTAAAATCATTTGGTTCAATCTGGACACAAATTATCTCAAATTCAAATCATTTCGTTCCAACTGCCACATAATATCTCAAATTCACTGTTCCCGACATATTCATAACACACCAGGGTATCCCTTGAGATGTGTTCAAATCTGTACAACTCTGTGTACCATATGTACTGTCTGTAATATCTGTACTATCTGTACAATCTGTACTATGCATAGACAGCTTCGCGACCTGGCGGAGCAAGGCCCCTCAACACCTAAGGTCCGAACCCTCAACAACTGGTAGAGCAAGGCCCCTCAACACCAGTCAGAGCAACAATAACCATCGGGACGGGAACCAGTGAATCAAATCCATACTTCGAAATCTTTGTTTCTCGGCCTAAGCCAAATTCTTTAAAATATCATTTTATGGCCAAAATCGGTAAAATCACAATTATGGGTCTCAACCCAAATCACATACTCAAATAGTTACCACGTCCAAACGATATCAAAATCAAGTACAAAAACCAGGCCATTTTTCAAAACATACTTTCACTGAAATATTGTAAAATATGTGTCCAGTATCATTTCTAAAATCCAGAAATTCATTTCACTCATACTCAACAGTATTTAAATCAAAGATACATTTATGCATGCATTATAGTTTATAAATCAAAGTCCACTCACAAACCTGTTCAAACAAGCTCAATCCCGAACTGTACGCTCCCCTGAAGCTCCTGGAGTAGTATCGCCTGTGCTAGCCGAAAAATGGATCGAAAGGTCCGAAAATTCCTTTTACTCGATTCGACTTCCACCGTAGTCCTCTCCTTCGATGGTTGGTACGGTTGTGATCGTGGGAAGGAGTAGAACACGATTAGTTGTTCAAAACTGGAAGTTAAAGCCTTGAAATCAAAGTTGACTTTGTGGGTTTTTTTTTGGATGATTTTCGCACGGGTTTCGGTTGGTTTGTGTATGTTTGTCACAGAGAGGATGAGTGAGATGATAATGATAAGGATGAAATGAAGATGGATCAGATTACACTGATTTTGGGATTAAAATATCTACCCCAAGTCAAAAATTACCAAAATGCCCTTGCACATCTAGACCCACAACTTCCGTACACGAACTCCGTTTTCCGTGTGCCGCCTGTCTACGAACTTGTGAGTTCGAGACCTACGCAACGGTACCCAATACACCACCGAAAAGGTTTCGAAACAAAACTTGATCTCCATGCCCTTTAACAAGCAAGGGCAAAATCGTCATTTTACATAAATAATTTAATTAAATCCAATAATTGAAATTCCGGGTTGTTACAATCTACCCCCCTTAAGAAATTTCGTCCCCGAAATTCAACTCTACCCTTGGAACAAATAAGGATACTGCGTCCGCATTAGTTCCTCGGTTTCCCACGTGGCTTCCTCCACGTTATGATTCCTCCACAACACTTTAACTAGAGGAATACTCTTTCTGCGCAGTACCTTCTCTTTCCAATCCAAAATTTGCACCGGTTGCTCCTCAAAGGTCAAATCATCTTTCAGCTCAAGTGGTTGCTCTCCCAATACGTGAGACTCATCAAACAGATATTTCCGGAGCAAAGATACATGGAAAACATTATGAACTCTGGATAATTCCGATGCTAAAGCAAGACGATATGCCACTGGTCCTATCCTCTCCAGAATCTCATATGGACCAATGTAGCGAGGACTCAGTTTTCCTCGTCTACCAAAACGTACCACTCCCTTCCAAGGAGATAGTTTCAAGAACACCCAGTCACCAACCTCAAACTCAAGGTCTCTAGTTCTGCGGTCTGCATAGCTCTTCTGGCGATCCTGAGCTGTCTTCAACCTTTCTCTGATGATCCTTATCTTTTCCTCAGTCGTATCAACCAACTCTGGTGTTAACAATTTCCTTTCACCCACTTCGTTCCAGCATAAAGGTGTCCTGCACTGCCTCCCATACAGTGCCTCGAAAGGAGACATCCTAATACTCGACTGATAACTATTATTATAAGAAAATTCCATCAGAGCCAGATGTGAATCCCAGTTTCCTTTAAACTGTAGTACACAAGCTCTCATCATATCCTCCAAAATCTGGATTGTCCTCTCAGACTGACCATCCGTCTGAGGATGAAAAGCTGTACTAAAATGCAAGGTAGTGCCAAAAGCCTTCTGCAAACTCCGCCAAAACCTGGAGGTAAATCTAGGATCCCTGTCTGAAACAATGGACTCTGGAGTCCCATGTAACCGTATGATCTCATCAATGAACAATTTAGCATACCGACTCATCCGAAAATCTTCCCGCACTGGCAAGAAATGTGCAGACTTCGTGAGTCTATCAACAATTACCCATATCCCATCATGTCCTTTCTGTGTCCTTGGAAGTTTATACACAAAATCCATCGTAATGTGATCCCACTTCCATTCCGGAATAGGTAATGGTTCAAGTGCCCCATATGGTTTCTGCCTCTCTGCTTTCACTTGCTGGCACGTCAGGCATCTACTCACAAACTCAGCAATTTCCCTTTTCATCCCAGTCCACCAATAGTGTTTCCTTAGGGTATGATACATCTTGGTACCTCCTGGATGCATAGCGTAAGCCGAACTATGAGCCTCATCAAGAATTTCCCTCTTTAGTTCCAGCTCATTCGGTACGCACAACCGACCATCCCTAACCAAGGCTCCATCATCCCTAAGCGCATAGTCCTGCCTGTTTCCAGCCTCCAACTCCATCCTGATAATGCACAATGTAGGATCCTGGAGTTGAGCCTCAATAATCCGATCAATCAGAACAGGCCTCACATGGAAACTAGCCAACAAAGCCCCCTGGCTATCCATGTCCAGTACTATCCCTGCTCTACGAAACTCTACCAATAACGGTAGGTAGACTGTATGCAAATGGGCCAAAGAACCCATGGATTTCCTGCTTAAAGAATCTGCCACAACATTGGCTTTCCCTGGATGGTACTCTATAGTACAATCATAATCCTTTATTAACTCAAGCCATCTTCTCTGCCTCAGATTCAGGTCTTTTTGGGTGAACAAGTACTTTAAACTCTTATGGTCGGTGAAGATCCGACACGTCTCCCCGTACAAATAATGTCGCCAGATTTTCAATGCATGCACCACTGCAGCTAACTCCAAATCATGTGTGGGGTAATTCAACTCATGGGGTTTAAGTTGTCTAGAAGCATACGCTATCACCTTTCCATGCTGCATCAACACGCAGCCTATACCTCGCAATGATGCATCACTATACACCTCGAATCCACCAGTATCATCAGGAATGGTCAATACTGGAGCAGAAGTCAACCTCCTCTTCAGCTCCTGAAATCCCTGTTCACAATCAGCTCCCCAGTCAAACTTGACTCCTTTCCTCGTCAACCGAGTCAACGGCCCTGCTATCGTAGAAAATCCTTCTACAAACCGTCGATAATATCCTGCCAAACCCAGAAAACTCCTCACCTCTGTCACTGTCCTCGGTTGCTCCCAGTTTGCCACTGCCTCCATCTTTTGGGGATCTACGCTGATACCCTCAGCCGAAATCACATGACCTAAGAATCCAACTTCGGTCAACCAAAACTGGCATTTACTGAACTTGGCAAACAAATGTTTTTTTTTTTTTTTTTCCTAAGCATATTCAGCACCAACCTTAAGTGTTTCTCATGTGCCTTAGCACTCCTCGAATACACCAAGATGTCATCAATGAACACAATCACAAATCGATCCAAATACTTTTGGAACACCCTGTTCATCAAATCCATAAATGCTGCTGGGGCATTAGTCAACCCGAAAGGCATCACCAGGAACTCATAATGACCATAACGAGTCCTGAAAGCTGTTTTCTCAACATCCCCTTCTCTGATCCTCAACTGATGGTATCCGGATCGAAGGTCAATTTTCGAAAAATATCTTGCCCCCTTAAGTTGATCAAACAAATCATCTATCCTTGGCAAAGGATACTTATTCCGCACCGTAGCCCTATTTAGCTTCCGGTAGTCGATACACAACCTCAGACCACCATCCTTTTTCCTCACAAATAACACTGGTGCACCCCATGGTGAAACACTTGGGCGAATAAATCCCATATTCACCAAGTCCTGCAACTGAGTCTTTAACTCTCGCAATTCTGCCGGTGCCATCCTATACGGTGCCTGTGAGATAGGTTGAGTACCTGGCAAAAGCTCGATGGTGAACTCAATCTCTCGGTGAGGTGGCAATCCCGGAAGATCATCTGGAAACACATCAGAGAATTCACTCACCACTGGAATATCCTCCACTCTCATCGGAGTATCCCGAGAATCAAACACATGAGCCAAATAACCCTCACAACCTTTCCTCAACAATTTCTCAGCAGTCAAAGCTGATATCACTCCACAGGGTAGTACCCTACGATCTCCTCTGAATGTAAGTTCCGGTAAACCTGGACTCCGGAAATCCACTCTCTTGTCATAACAATCAATAGAGGCATGGTGCATAGTCAACCAATCCATCCCCAGAATCACATCAAAATCAAAAATATCTAAGGGAATTAAATCTGCCTCTAATGCATGACCTTCCACTAACACTGGACAACTACGAATCACGAGATTCGCCACTAACATATTCCCAGTAGGAGTACTAATACCCATGTCCCCTTGAGGACATCTCATAACCGAGAACACTCGCTCTAAACGAGTAATCCACTATCTTGCATCATCTGGGCTAGAGTCGCCCATAAATACGGTAGCCCCTAATCTCTGGGCTCTCTCAATGTCTGAACCTTCAGTAGCAGTCCTACTCTGAAGTACAGAAGTCAACGTATGACCCAATTGTTCCAGTGTTTGCCTCATATCAGGCTCCACTGCAGGTTCAGATGTGTCCCCAATATTTTCCGACTGTTGACGGAACTCGCGTCTCGGAGGCATTACGCTGTTAAGAACTATAACTCATCAATACCAAAATAATTGTACACTTAGTGTACAGTCTACAGGAATTTAACCTAGTGCTCTGATACCAATTGTCAGGACCCGTCCCGAATTTCCCCTCGAAACCCGGGAAGAACCCTGATCCCGTCTGACAACCTAAGAGAAGGTTCCCAAAATACCCTTCAATCCTTACAAATGATAATAACAATAATAAATACTTCCTCTTGTCAGACAAGGGACTTAAGCACTCCATAATTCCCGTAAATAACGACCAATCAAATACAACATAATATCAGAGCGTCTAAGTAGGATCAAGAGTAAAATTTAGATATCCTACTCAATATACAAGACAGCGCAGTCAAAATCCTAATGCCTCAGCCTCGAGATCAATGTTCGCGTCAACTCTACTCAACTGCCTGAAGGAGGTTTAAACACAAAAGTTGTGAGTGGACAAAAATAATCATTTATAAATTCCTTTTCGAAGAATTACCTTTCTTCCCCTCCATTTATAAAATCATGCATGCATAACATAAAACAATTTATCATATAAAAGCATCATATGTAAATCATCCAAAATTCACATTTATCTTTAAAACCATTTAATTGGACTCACATAAAATCTGTATAATAAAAATACCTCGTAATCCACAATTTTGTTTGAAAATCTCTTCAAAGGAGTTTAAAATCATTTGGTTCAATCTGGACACAAATTATCTCAAATTCAAATCATTTCGTTCCAACTGCCACATAATATCTCAAATTCACTGTTCCCGACATATTCATAACACACCAGGGTATCCCTTGAGATGTGTTCAAATCTGTACAACTCTGTGTACCATATGTACTGTCTGTAATATCTGTACTATCTGTACAATCTGTACTATGCATAGACAGCTTCGCGACCCGGCGGAGCAAGGCCCCTCAACACCTAAGGTCCGAACCCTCAACAACTGGTAGAGCAAGGCCCCTCAACACCAGTCAGAGCAACAATAACCATCGGGACGGGAACCAGTGAATCAAATCCATACTTCGAAATCTTTGTTTCTCGGCCTAAGCCAAATTCTTTAAAATATCATTTTATGGCCAAAATCGGTAAAATCACAATTATGGGTCTCAACCCAAATCACATACTCAAATAGTTACCACGTCAAAACGATATCAAAATCAAGTACAAAAACCAGGCCATTTCTCAAAACATACTTTCACTGAAATATTGTAAAATATGTGTCCAGTATCATTTCTAAAATCCAGAAATTCATTTCACTCATACTCAACAGTATTTAAATCAAAGATACATTTATGCATGCATTATAGTTTATAAATCAAAGTCCACTCACAAACCTGTTCAAACAAGCTCAATCCCGAACTGTACGCTCCCCTGAAGCTCCTGGAGTAGTATCGCCTGTGCTAGCCGAAAAATGGATCGAAAGGTCCGAAAATTCCTTTTACTCGGTTCAACTTCCACCGTAGTCCTCTCCTTCGATGGTTGGTACGGTTGTGATCGTGGGAAGGAGTAGAACACGATTAGTTGATCAAAACTGGAAGTTAAAGCCTTGAAATCAAAGTTGACTTTGTGGGTTTTTTTTTTGGATGATTTTCGCACGGGTTTCGGTTGGTTTGTGTATGTTTGTCACAGAGAGGATGAGTGAGATGATAATGATAAGGATGAAATGAAGATGGATCAGATTACACTGATTTTGGGATTAAAATATCTACCCCAAGTCAAAAATTACCAAAATGCCCTTGCACATCTAGACCCACAACTTCCGTACACGAACTCCATTTTCCGCGTGCCGCCTGTCTACGAACTCGTGAGTTCGAGACCTACGCAACGGTACCCAATACACCACCGAAAAGGTTTCGAAACAAAACTTGATCTCCATGCCCTTTAACAAGCAAGGGCAAAATCGTCATTTTACATAAATAATTTAATTAAATCCAATAATTGAAATTCCAGGTTGTTACAGATGCAAGCGGTACTCCCTGGGTTTAGGGAGTCTAAATGTAGGGTTTTAATTATAGTTGGTCATCCCAATTATTACTTTTGACAGGCGATACTGCTCCAGGAACTTCGGAGGAGCGTACGGCTCAGGATTGAGGTGATTTGGACGTGTGGTGGTGGACTTTGGTTTATAAATTATAATGCATGCATAAAGGTAAATTTGATTTAAATTCTGTTATGTATTGCTTTTGGAAAATATCTGGAACTGAGAAATTGTTACTGGACATAGGTTTTTAATGTTACAGTGAAACTGACGTTTTGGGCTATGGCCTAGCTTTATGGTTTCGGGTTTTATATGGTATGACTTGATTAATTTTGAGAGTTCATTCGAGTCCATGATTTTGAGTTTAAACCTGGGTTTTCAATGAATTTGACTTATGCCAAGAAACAAGGATTTCAAAACATGGATTTTGGTTTTCACTAGATTTTTGTCCCCGATGGTCAAGCTTTTCTCCGGCTGGCGTTGAGGGTCTTTCTCCGTAGGATCGTTGAGGGTTCTCCAACGCTGGTGTCGAGGGGTACTTTCTCCACCAGGTCGTTGAGGCTGTCTACGCGTAGTATAAGTTTCTGCACAACTCGAGGTGTATCGGGTGAGTGGAGGGTATCGAGCTACGGCTCGGGATTTCATTCGGGAAGCGGTGGGATATGTTTTGATATATATTTTTTGTCCAGGTCGGTTTACATGATTATAAACTCCTTTGTGGAGGGTTTTCAAAGCAGGGTTGTGGACTACGGAATGTTTTCATTATTCAGATTTTCGTAGGTCCCACCAAGTGGTTTAACAAAAGATGAATGTTTTCGGTGGGTTTCCGGATTATCTATATATTATACCTTGATACAAAGGGATTTTAGGTTATGCATGCATGGTTTTACTGGTAGAGAAGGGAAAGGTATGTTTTCCTCGGGAATGATTTTTAAATTATTATTTTGTCCTCTCACAACTTTCCTGTTTTAAATCCCCTCCAAGTCGTTGAGTTGACGTGGGCATATCCAGAGGCGGAGGCATTAGATTTTCAGCTGCGCGTTTAAAATTGTGGTTACATCGTTGGATGGTTGACCTTATTGGAATTTGGAGAGTTATATGAAATGTAGTCGTTGGTTACACATTTTTTTCAATTTTTTTTAATCAATGATTTAAAATGAAATGGAATTCCGAAAAAAATATAGCTAACGATTCATATTGAAATCCAACGGTTTAGATAATAATATTAATAAATAAAATTTATATTTAACCTCAAACTTCTATAAATACTTACCCATTTCTTCAACATTCCATCCAAACACATCAATTCATTTTCTCACAAACAAAATTGGTTTATTCTTCAAATTTATTTTAAGAAAGATGCCACCAAAATCATCAACAACAAATAGTACTAATTGGAAGGCACAAGAAGATGAAGCTTTATGCTTCATTTGGGTTTCTATTGGTAAAGATGGTCTGAACGCTCGAACATGCGAAGCAATTGAATCTCGGTGGAAGACCATCAGCGCAGAGTGTTCTCTATCGAAAGGGTGTTTGAACAAGGCTAATAATAATGCACCAAGTGGCTCAAGTGCTGATGACATGGTGAGTACTTATATTTTATTTTATCATTAAATGATTACAAGCATACTTTTAATCTAATTAATTTCGTTCTTTTTTAATCTAGACAATTACTTAGAAAGCAAGAAAGTAAAATGCAGCAGAAATAATGAATTGATTGATTAAAGTAACTAAGGCGAATTAAGGAAAACTATCCACCACTAACCAATTAAGCCATTAACATGATTTCCAAGATTTGATTATTATGAAACTTCTGAATATGATGCACATGCAAAGGTCCAACTAAGACCCACTCTACATATATTATTCTCTCTTACTTAGCATATTCTAGGCCGGATGAATACCTTAGAACGTCAATCAAATTTAATCAAGATGATGCATGAAGTGCGAAGATAATTTAATGACATCACACTATCCCTAGAAAAGTGATGTGCAGTCCTAGGTTGTCATGAGTAGAATTATAGGTAAGATGTAAGCCACTACCTTCGATGGTAACAATCGCAATCAAATGGCCAGTCACACAAGCAATCATTCATCAATAATTCATGCAAACAAGCAGGCCAAACTCATAAGTAATAAACATAAATTAAGCACTACAATTCAGACTATATCCAGCATCTATAGCAATACAAATCAAGGGTCAAAATCAAGTTAAACGACTATCATGGCTTGGGCTTCAAGCAGCCCTAATTCTAATAGAACTACTCACGCATAACTGAAAGTAAAGACATAATGTAAATTCTCATTTATAGTTACAATGAAATAAAAGCTTAAAGTAAAGAACAATGGTGGACAATGATGCACTGCAGAAGACACGGCAAGGCTGCTCCTCTCCAAGCTCCACGCCCAAATTGTAAGAAAGTAAAATGCTTTTAATTTGAACTGAAAAACTGAATATCAATGTGTAAATGCGGCTAGGGTACTAAGGTTCTTCAACCTGATGCCTAAGGCTCCTATTTATAGGAGACCACACCCCTAAGAAATAGGAGACCAATTATGGCTATAATCTGATTACAATCTGAATTCAACACTGCTATCCTAGTTCGACAAGAAAGAGGACTCAAAAAGGCTAATCCTTTTTTAACAAGGACTAAGACCTGCGGCAAAGACAAACTTCTTGAACTTCCTTGCACGCCAAGGCAGTTCTGGAGTCTTCTAGAGGTTGCTTGGACACAACTTAATGGGCTGGGCCAAACCTTGGGCTTTCGGAACACGGCTGGACCTCAATTTAACATTTTTAGGGCCTTTTAAAGGACTTCTTGAACTTGGCATGTCATGAACCTTAGCAACTGGCCCAAACCACGTCTTGGGCTTCCTAATGATGTACTTTGAAGGTCTGAAGCCTGGGCACACTCAAAAAGCTGGCAGAACTGGGAGATCGTAAAATTGCGCCCTAATTAGGGCGCTGACATGTCTCGGGACATGCTTTGGACACACTGCAGGTGGACCGTGAGGAGATGCCAGTGGATAATCTGGTATCACGCTTCTGTGGCACACTATTGGCTCGCCAAAAGTGCATAAGGGTCTTGGCTTGGCGCATGACAATGAAAGTTGGCGCAGTAGTGTGAACTTTGGTTCTTCCGTTGGCTGACCAGGAACATGCGCTGGGACTTGTCTTGGCGGGGCGGAACTGGCGCAAGGACTTGGCGGGTAGGTCTTGAGCAGGGCTGAGTTCTCGATTGGACTGTCTTGGGCATGATCAAGGCTTCTGAGGGACTCGGTAGAAGACATGGCAGGGCATGTCTCTGGGCTCGGTAGGACATCTCCAATGGTGCATCAAGGGAATGTCTAGGACAAGCCTCCGGCTAACTTTTGAGACTCGATTTTCAATTTGAGATAACTTCTTCATTATAACTCCGATTCGAGCCATTCTTTTTGCGTTCTTCTCAAAATTCAACTATCTTTCCAAATCTGCACAAGTCTCACAAGATTGATAATTTTTTACCATTGATGGCACGAAATCATTCAAAAGATATGTAAGAGAGGTGCTTAATGACATCAAAATGATGGATAAATAATGACTGAACAATTCCACAGGCCCCACTCTGGCCGGCTTGTCTCCCATTTCACGTCGAATTGTGCCCACTTGGCTAATTTTTTAATTTATGTTTTCTTGTAGCCCACTAATTTCAAGTGGGTTTGGGCACACTTGTCTCCCATGATGAAATGTAGTCGTTGGTTACACATTTTTTTCAATTTTTTTTAATCAATGATTTAAAATGAAATGGAATTTCGAAAAAATATAGCTAACGTTTCATATTGAAATCCAACGGTTTAGATAATAATATTAATAAATAAAATTTATATTTAACCTCAAACTTCTATAAATACTTACCCATTTCTTCAACATTCCATCCAAACACATCAATTCATTTTCTCACAAAAAAAATTGGTTTATTCTTCAAATTTATTTTAAGAAAGATGCCACCAAAATCATCAACAACAAATAGTACTAATTGGAAGGCACAAGAAGATGAAGCTTTATGCTTCATTTGGGTTTCTATTGGTAAAGATGGTATGAACGCTTGAACATGTGAAGCTATTGAATCTCGGGGGAAGACCATCAGCGCAGAGTGTTCTCTATCGAAAGGGTGTTTGAACAAGGCTAATAATAATGCACCAAGTGGCTCAAGTGCTGATGACATGGTGAGTACTTATATTTTATTTTATCATTATATGATTATAAGCATACTTTTAATCTAATTAATTTCGTTCTTTTTTAATCTATGTATAGAATAATTTTGTAAAACTTTTATTTATGGCTGATCACAAACCTCCGGACAAGCCCGGAAGTGGATTGATCTAAATCATCCTCATACAACGAGTTCATTTGGTCCTCGTGAGGAGACCGTTAATTTGGAGGAAGAATCAGATGATGTATAACTCAACAACCTCCTCAAAGGCCGGAAGGCCGAGATAAGCAAAAGGCCCAAGAAAAAGGAAAATGGAAGATACCTCTATCGAAAGAGTTGTTGACTATATGGGGGAACTAATTCGTCAAGGCATTGAATCTAAGTATTGTAGGAGGCAATTGGAACTTGTTGAGGAACAAATGTGGCTAGACAAACTTGCCAAGGAAGACGAAATTATGATCCAAATTTACTCCAAGAAAAAAGAAGTTTATCACTGACAAAATATATATATATATATATATATATATGCAATAATGAGGTCCTATGAGGAACATGTTTTTTCAGTACTCATATTTATTCATATATACATATTAGTGTGCTAAAATTGATTAAAAATGAAGTGAAGAACCTTGAGGTGGATACCATAGAAGATTATTTTATGAAAACTTAGACAATTGTGATTAAAAATTTCTTAGAGTCACTTAAAAGTCCAACAGATGGCTAAGAATGAGCTAAAATCATAATAAGAAATGTGTCATCAGTGTTTTGTCCAACTGCACGTGCAGAGTAGTCTCCTTGTACGTACAAGTCGATGGACAAGGATTGGAAGTGATGCTCAATTGCCCATGCATGTGTATGATGGTGGATACAGTCACGTATGAAAATATCGGCACTTTTGGTAAATAAATTTTTTTCCTCCAATATTCATGATTTCGATAAATATCCACAATTATTGTCGAAATTGACCGATAATTGACAATATCCACCAACACCCATATTCAAAACAACAAAAAAATTGCCCAATTGTCCAATTTCCTCATCCACTCACCTGCAAAACTTGCTAGAAAACCAGGGAGGGAGAGAGCGTGATTTCAAGGGTGGCGATGGCGACCATCGCTGCTATGCTTTCACGGTCTTGACCGTGCTCGAGAGAGAAGGGAATAACGACGGAGGAAGAGAGCGTGAGTGACATCGAGAGAGAGAGTCTACTAGCGAGGGTGGCTTGCTAGGATTGAGGGAGGTTCTCAATTTATTTGGGAGGCGGACCGCACGAAGGAGATCGCAGAGGGAAGGGAGTGGCGTTGTGAGGGAGAAGGAGACAAAATTCATTAATTGTGGGGGATGTGGGTGTGGGCATGTTTTGGGTTTCAACATTTTATTTTAAGGGTTTTAATGGGTTTTGCCCGGAATTTATTATTCGTATTGTTTTATATGTACATGGGCTTGCTTTGGATTGTTGGCTTGTTGCTTTATTTGATTTTTGATATTATGTGATGGCCATGCTTAGGGCTAGGAGAATAAACAAGGCCCTACGAAACTCGTAGGGGTTAATTTGGTCCAAATAAATTTCAAATTATCGAATTTGAGGGGCGGTATGTAACAAATTACCTTACAAATATAATTTATTGTCAATCATCTTAACTATAGTGTTTATTTATTATCAATTAATATGTGCTCTATTGATTTGGTCAGTTAATATGTGCTCTATTGATTTGGCCAAAAAAAGAATATGTGCTCTATTGAAAATTGTACACATTCATTGCACTAATTTGTTTACATTGTCTACATTATAAAATCTAATTAATTTATATAAATTGTTTAGTATAATTCATTGCACTTGCTAAATAACAAAGGAATACATTACAATTCTTTTATTTATTATTGTTATTTATTTGTTATATATGGATTTTAACCTTCACAATAAAAACTAGTGACTAAAACAAATCTGATAGACACTCTACTTGTTTTTAGTAAAATTCAACGAGTAAAGTATCATTGGTGCGAAATTATCAATAAATTATGTTTTAATTTCTGTTTATGTTTAAGGTTTATATTGTTAATCAACATCAGACTATATTGTATCATATTATATATCATATACTTATATTGTTAATCAACATCAGACTATATTGTATCATATTATATATCATATACTTATTATATCAAAGTAATTTTATAATTTTTATTAGTCTTATCTAACCACTATTGGGTTCTTAAGCTTTTCCCAAAGTTTCATTAAAATTTCCAACGTTTGGACTAAATTTTCACTATTTTTGTTGAGCTTAAACGATATCGATATCGATATCGAAATATCCATCAATATTTTCGTAAATTTGACTGTCGATATCGATATTTTCAACCATTGATATAATAATCGAACTGACTATCATACAAGTTAACTAGTCATGTGCGTAGGGAAAGTTTAACAACTATTCCCATGTTTGTTCATAACTTGTGGAAGCAAAATTAATTTTGTTGATAGTCATCACAAGTCGAGCCGAATCTAGCAAATAATACCTGACAGAACCTGGTCGGGATCATTAAAGACAAACCCTAGAGCCCACCAGGGGGACCCACTACCAGCCCAAGCTCACTAAGTCCACCCCAGGCCCAAGCCTAAGAAGACTAAAGGCATTGTCCAACAAGCCCGGGTAACGCACATTGGCCTACCAGGGTAGCGCTCGACTGCCTACCCGAGGAGCCACCAGCCAACGAGGCCAGGCCACCATAGATAGCACCTGACACCTTTTTATTTACAGTTGTAAAGCAAGAACACTTGTCACATTTTCCATGGTGGAGAGAGTCCCACCTCGAGAGTGCCCCACACACCGTCTCAAGGAGCTTTGGGCAGAGATACTCCAACTTCCAAGACCCTAGGTGTTAGCCTAGGGAGACAAGTGTCACTCATCAGGTGGTTTCCCCCAAAGTCAAAGGCTGCAACAAAGTCCCTGGCAAGCGAGTACCCGGTTCCACGACGGATACCCCAGCTTAGGTATAGGAAGTAGCAACCTTTATTCCTTCTCCTATAAATACCCAAATACTTTTACATAACAAATTAATTTCAAGTAAACAAAGAAACCCTGTTAAAATACCTTTTCTCTCTAAAACTATATTTTCTCTACCTGCTCTCTAAACTCATACTTACTTAGGTATCAAAGATCAAGTGGCTAGAGCCAGACCGTACGCCCAAGCTTGATATTCATTTTCCTTTTCTTTCTCTTTGTCTTATTTTCTCATAGTTACCTCCATATGATGTGACGAGGGACCCACTCACACGGAAGAGTCCGAAGACTTGTTCTCCAAGTAATCCTCCTTCGTCGTGGGAGAGGATCCGACCATCTCATTTTAAAAACCTAGGAGTTGTCCTATCCCCCAAGGGACTCTAGAGTTGTCGGGTCTGACCCACCCATCAACAGTTGGCGCTGTTTGTGGGAAGTTGATGACCAACTACTGCTTTTCCCTAAAGCAAAATCCAGCAAACCTATTGGGTCGACATGCTCCCCCTTGGCCTAGGAGTCCTGGCCCCCCGCAACACATAAAGAAGTAAGAAGAAGCACCAACGTGAGAAAACACGACTTGGAAGGAAGGATGTCCGAGCCTCTCAGTGGAATGGAGAATATCCAAACTATCAGCAGCGCACTCCACACTCAGAACATGACCTTCCAAGCCCACCACAATCATTTGTTAGACCAAGTCATGCGAACCTGAGAGTGCCTTGACTAGAGCTCCACATGCACCCAGAGAGTCGAGGAACACCTATTCGGCACTGCCGGAACTTCTGCCCCAACTGGTACCCCTACCCCTGGAGACCCAGGAGCATCAACAAGCCAGCCAGTATGGACAATCACAGCTGAACCAACTACCCAATTGGATGAGGACGAAGCTCGGCGCACCTTGGTCCTTCCAAAGAAGCAGACGCCCAGGAAGGCGAAGGCCCTGGTGGTCGATGTCAAAGATCCAATTTCAAATAACTTGACAACGAGACTTAGAGAACTCATGATTAGAGAGTTGAGAAATGTGTGGGATCACCTCGATAAAGTGGGGTCAGGGCAGTCTTCAGGTACCGGCTCAGCGGAGTACCCTGAAGAAGAAAACCTACCCCACACCCAAGATCTCTTGACAGCTGAAACCATTGGCGACCCCAAGCCACTGAAGATTTCCTCCTACGATGGATCCACCAACCACTTTGATCATCTTGATAGCTTCAGGTACGTGATGGAGGGTCGGGGTGCCAACGGGGCCAGCTGTTGCCGCATGTTCCCTACCACCTTGAGGGGGCCTGCCCGTAATTGGTTCAAGCGCCTCTCCCCTGAATCAATGTCCTACTTCGCTGACCTGAGGATAGCCTTCTTGGAGCGGTACATGATCATCTCCAACCGCCTGTACATGGCCACCGACCTTAGCACTGTACAAAAGGGACCAACCGAGCCACTCAAGGAGTACATTACTCGCTTCAGTAACGAATATGCGAAGTGCATAGATGTCGATGAGGCAACTGCCTACAATGCCTTGATGGGAGGACTCAGAGCGGGCGACTTCTTCTTTTCGTTAACGAAAACCCTCATGAGACCTACAAAGACCTTCTCTGTGAGGCAACCAGTTACAGCCAGACTGTGCAGATTAACGAAGCAAGAAGGGCCACGCCTCTGCCCCTACCATCAACCAAGGCAGCCGAAATCATGGCCAAAACAACATAAACTACTATGGCCAGCTGGGTCGAAAGAAGCGTTATGACCAAGAGTTCACCAACCGAAGAAACGACTAATGCCATGGCAGGCCCCAGGGTTATTCCAACTACACCCCCCTCACTACTACTAGCATTGGAGTCTTCAACATTATCGACAGGGGGCTGCCTACCCCACACCCCTGAACCGACCATTCCAAGGTAGGAGGGATGACTCCACATACTGTCGGTACCACTGCAGTTATGGCCACCACACCAACAATTGCAAGTAATTGAAAGACGAAATTGAGGCCCTGATACAATGAGGCCGCCTAGCCGAGTTTGTGGCAAGGCGGGTACCTACTCCTCTAGTAGAATAACCATCTTCAGCCCTTATTATGGCTCCTCCGCCTAGGCGCTTCATAGTTACCATCTCAGGAAGACCCGCCCTCTCGGGATCCTCCAACCACAACCATCAGAGTTATGCAAGGGTAGCGGTGTAGGAAAGCAAACACACTTTATCCATGGAACACTAGTACATGCTAGAATAGATAAGCAGGACCGAGCCTCACCCCATCACTTTTTCAGAAAGCGAAGGTCAAGAAACCCGCCAGCCACAAAATGATCCACTAGTAATCATGGCCCAGATAGCCAACTGTGAGGTGTCTAGTGTACTGGTCGATGGTGGCAACTCAGTCAATATACTTTTCCTCCCAGCGTTTGAACAAATCGGATTAAGCACCTATACCCTGGACACCACTACGCCGCCTTGGGTTGCATTTTGGAAGCGCCCGTATCCAACCATTGGGCCACCTGCACCTCACAATTACAATAGGAACCTTCCCTACATAAGCAAGCAAATAACAACTTCATCATAACCAATTGCAGTTTAGCTTACAATGTGATCATAGGCTGACCAACCTTAGTAAAACTGGATGCAATGGGGAGCTACCGCATGTTGATCATGAAGTTCCCCACGGTAGAAGGGGTTGGGATGGTTAGAGGTGACCAGCTATCTGCGCGTACTTGCTATGCGCCGATCTTGCAGATGCGAACACAAGAAAACTTGGTAATTACCATCACCGAAAAGGGAGATCCCAATACATTGTACCCCGGCTACCCGACCTTGACCCGCAGGAACGACTCTTAAGCCTCAACCCCCGCCCTATGGAAAAGATTGAAGAGGTACCCATTTCAGAAGAGTTCCCTGAGCGAGTGGTGAAGATTGGAACCAACCTGCCCCCGGGTACGCGAGCTGATCTAATCTTGTTCCTGCGAACCAATGCAACCACCTTCTCATGGTCCTTCTCAGACATGTCCGACATTAACCCTGAGTAATGATCCACAACCTCAGTGTTAACCCCTAGAGCAGACCCGTTAGCTAGAAGTGGCGAATGTACAACATTGAACGTTACGACACCATGCGAGACGAAGTTGAGAAACTCAGGTCCATAGGGTACATCCGCGAATTCACCTATCCAACTTGGGTTTCTAATGTCGCCAGGGTGAAGAAGACCAAGGACAACAGGAGGATGTGTGTTGACTTTGCAGACCTCAATAAGCTATGCCCTAAAGACAGCTTTCCCCTACCTCGGATCAATCAATTGGTGGAGGCCACTACTGGCAACGAGCTGCTCAGCTTCTTGGACGCGTATTCTGGCTATAACCAAATCCGTATGCACCCTGACGACCAGGAGAAGACTGCCTTCATTACTAACAAAGCCCTATATTGTTACAATGTCATGCCCTTTGGCCTAAAGAATGCAGAGGCCGCATATCAGCGACTTGTCAACCGGATATTCGCAGATCACTTGGGAAAAATAATTTAAGTATACGTCGACGACATGTAAGTGAAGAGCATCAAGGCAACCCAACATGTTGGAGACTTGGCCACTACCTTCGCCATCCTAAACCGGTACCACATGAAGCTGAACCCTGCCAAGTGTGTTTTTTGCGTTGAATCAAGAAAGTTCTTAGGCTTCATGGTTCACCACAGAGGGATAGAAGCCAACCCGGAAAAAATCAAAGCCCTTATTGAGATGCAAGCCCCCAAAACCAAGAAAGACGTCTAGTGCCTTACAGGTCGAGTAGTTGCCCTTAATCGGTTCATATGTCATTCCACCGACCGTTGCCTTCCATTCTTTAAAGCACTCAAGAGTTCACGACGAATCATTCCCTGGAATGGTGAGTGCTCAACAGCATTCGAAAGCCTTAAGAAGCATATGGGAGAGCCACCAATCCTCTTAAATCCATTGGAGGGACATACCATTTCCCTCTACCTATTTGTGTCCTCCTCCGCGGTCAATTTTATCATTACCCACACTGAGGGCGCTGAACAGCACCCAGTCTATTATGTTTCTAAGACATTGATCCGAGCCGAGACCAGGTACCCGGGCATAGAAAAGCTAGCTCTGGCCCTGGTCACCTCAACTAGAAAGCTCCGTCCATATTTCCAAGCCCACACAATTGAAGTCTTGACTGATGCCCTCCTGTACCAAGTGTTGCAGTGACCTAAAACTTCAGGGCGCCTCATCAAGTGGTCCATTGAGGTCAGCAAATTTAATATTCAGTACAAAAGGAGGTCTACCTTTAAGACCCAAGTTGTTGCTGACTTTATACCTGAATTCACCCCCCACGAGCTAGAACACCCACCCTCGAACCAGGCTGGCCTCTCTGACACACATACCCCTCCTGAATATCTACCTTGGAAGCTATACGTAGATGGTGCATCTAATAAAGGAGGATGTGGAGCCGGATTCATACTCATCACCCCAGAGGGCCATGCTTTGGAATATGACATGCACTTCACCTTCTTCGCCTCCAAAAATGAAGCAGAGTATGAGGCCCTACTAGCTGGTCTGCATATAGCCCATGACCTAGGAGCCCGGTCCCTCCATATCAACAGCGATTCAAAGCTGGTGTTTGCTCAAATCATAGATGATTTCCAAACCAAAGACCCCAACATGTGTGCCTATGTAGACGTGGCCTAAGAACATCTCAGCCAATTCGACTCTTACCTAGTCATTCAAATACCTAGAGCTGAAAATGATAGAGCCGACACACTTGCACGCCTCGCCATATCTCTTCCTTCAGACATCAAGCGCACCACTCCAATTGAATACCTCACCGAACCAAGCATTAACAATTCAGACCCCGAAGTCCTGGTCACCACGGCGGATACTTGCTGGATGACACCCCATCACTGCTTACCTCACGCAGGGTACCCTGCTAGCAGACCCCTGGGACGCCAAACGAATTAAACTACGGTCAGCCTGCCACTAGATCATAGCTACATGCATGTACAAACGAGGTTTCTCCACACCCTTGTTGCGGTGCATAACACCCGAGCAAGGGCAACTTGTGCTCAGAGACATCCACGACGGAACATGTGGTAACCATTCTTCAGGAACAAGTATGGTCTCAAGGGCAATGCGCCAAGGGTACTTCAGGACCATGCTCACGGACGCCCTTGCCATAGCCCTCACATACAAACCATGCCATTACTTTTCGCCTATCCCCCGCCAACCAGCCCATCCTCCCACCACCATGACCAGCCCATGGCCGTTTGCACAGTGCGGACTGGACTTGATCGGCCCAATGCCTCCAAGCCACAAGGGGAAACGCTATGTTATGGTAGTGGTGGACTATTATACCAAATGGGCTGAGGAAAGGCACTCACAGCTATCACTAAGCAGCAAATCTGTAACTTCATCTAGAAGCACATAATATGCCACTTTGGGGTACCCTAAACTATCATCACCGACAGTGGGAGACAGTTCGACAACTTCCGCTTCAGAGAATTCTGCACAGCCTATGGCATTGACCTCCGATTCGCCTCACCCGCACAACCCCAGGCTAACGGACAGGTTGAGGCCATCAACAAAGTACTAAAGCAAACCATCAAGAAGAAGCTAGGACCAACCAAGGAGGAGTAGATGGAACACCTCAATACAGCCTTATGGGCATACAGAACCACTCACAAGACTTCAACTAGGGAGACCCCCTTTTCCCTAGCCTTCGGATAAGAAGCGGTAGAACCCATAGAGTTCGGTCTTGAAACTCACCGTATTGCCAATTTTGACCTCAACCAAAACACAAATCTTCAAGCCATCAGCCTGGACCTCCTGCAAGAAAAGCGCACCAGCGCCGAACATCACCTAGTGACCTACTAACAACGGATGTCACGCTACTACGACAAGCATGTCAGCCCACGCTCCTTCCGACCTGGCAGCCTCTGTTCTTGAATGAGATTCTCTTAGGGTCGCCCTAGCGGAAAACAAACATTTTATGTGTCATTACTCCTTGTGGTTTGATGTTGTTTGCTAAAGGACTAGCAAAGTCCAAGTTTGGGGGTATTTGATGACCACATATTTTACTATATGTTTTATCCCTAAAAGTTGTATTTGCAAACAATATTTGTGATACAAGTCAAGCAAAAATTGCATGTTTTCATCTCTAAGACAAATTGACAAGATTAGGAAGACGTGCATTATTTCTCTTGTCTTCCCATTTAATCACATGAGTTGAGAATGATTTTCTTTTAAAATTATAAGATGACCATGTACATGTTTGGCATTGTCAAGATAAATGCTCAGGTTTGACCAAAACATTCACTTTACTTGTTTGATTTTTTTAGGTCCTTTTATTTGGCTATAGAAAAGTCACTTACATAAGCCCCTTCACGTGACCACCCATTTACAATGAAGAATGCCTCTTCATTTGCTGCAACATAAAGGAGAAAAAGAAAGAAACAAGCCTCGCTACTTTCTCTACCACTTCCCAAAGAGTGCGGCCGACATACCCTATCAAATATTAAGAAAGATATCTCTAGAGCTTGCATAAGAGATGAACACTCATTGTTCCAGCTCAATTTTTTGCTCCATGGGTTCGAATTGGAAGCTTGAATGGTGGTTATTCAGTGCAGGGTTTGAGGCAATTCATGGGCATCTTGAAGATGAGGCAGAGTACCCATATCGGGTTTCTTGATTTATTGATTGTGGTGGAGATTTTCTTCCATTAAGGGACTTGGAGACTTCAATTGCATATGTGGATTGAGTACAAGACAGGAAAGAAAAGAAAGCAAGATTTAGTTGAACTGGGATTCAATTTTCATGCTATTTTTGGAGCAGGGACAACAAAGGGTTTGGCGGAAACTTACGAGGCTTGCTGCGATTTTGATAAAAGGGGAGAGAAACCAAAGGAGCGGGGGACAAAGAGGATTTTGGAGGAACAGAAAGTAGAGGAGAACGGAGGTGCAAGGAAGAAAACAAAGAGGATTTTTCTAATACTCAAATTATTTTATGAATAATTCATTGTTATTTTCGATTATGTTTCAGAACTAAGTTGAAAGGACCCTTCCCGAATTTCCCCTCGAAATACGGGAAGAACCCTGCTCCCATCTGAAAACCTAAAAAAATTCCCAGAATACCCCTAAGTCTTAAAAAAAATATGAGAATTCTGCCAAAAATCCGGCAGAATCTCCCCATAAGGATTGGTTAACCGTCTTCCACCTGTCAGACTAAGGATCAGATAACACTTCAAATTCCAATAAGGTCAGCCATCCAACGATGTAACCACAATTTACAATCAGTCCAAAGACATATCAGAGCATCTAGGTAGGATAAATAAATACATAAATAAATATCCTACTTGATAGTCTAGGTAAACGCACAGCTGAAAAAATAATGCCTCCGCCTCTGGATATTCCCACATCAACACAATAGCCTGGAGGGGATTTAAAACAAAAAAGTTGTGAGTGGACAAAATAATCATTTAAAAATCATTTCCGAGGAAAAACATACCTTTCCCCCTCCCCGAATAAAATCATGCATGCATAACATAAAATCCCTTTGTATATAAATATAATATATAGATAATCCGAAAACCCACCGGAAAATCCATCTTCTGTTAAAACACTAGGTGGAACCCACGAAAACCCGAATAATGAAAACATTTCGTGGCCCACAACTCTGCTTTGAAAACCCTCCTCAAAAGAGTTTAAAATCATGTAAACCAACTTGGACACAATATATATATATATATATATATATATATATATATATATATATATATATATATATATCAAAACATATTCCACTACTCCCCGAATAAAATCCCGAGCAGTAGCTCGATACCCTCCACACACACAATATACCTCAAGTTGTGCAGAAACTTGTACTACGCGTAGACAGCCTCAACGACCTGGCAGAGAAAGACTAGCGTCGGAGAACACTCAACGATCTGACGGAGAAAGACCCTCGACGCCAGTCAGAGAAAACCTTGACCATCGGGGACAAAAATCCAGTGAAAACCAAAATCCATGTGTTTGAAATTCTTGATTCGTGGCCTAAGCCAAATTCATTGAAAACCCGGGTTTATACTCAAAATCGTGGACTCGACCGAAATCCCAAAATTAATCAAGTCAAACCACATAAAACCCGAATCCATAAAACCAGGCCATAGCCCAAAACATCATTTCCAAATAAATATTGAAAACCATGTCCAGTAGCAATTTCTCAATTCCAGAAATTTGCCAAAAGCAATACAAAACAGAATTTAAATCAAATATACCTTTATGCATGCATTATAATTCATAAACCAAAGTCCACTCACCACACGTCCAAATCAGCTCAATCTCGATTACCAACTAAAATTAAAACCCTACATTTAGACTCCCTAAACCCCGGGAGGTCCGCACGGGTCACACTAAAAATGCAGTAACTTTGGATGCCTAATACTACCCTTAAACGATGTTCGATCAACCCGAAACCTACGCCAACAGATTCGGAACGTCGAAAGCTAGTCGACCCGTGCCACCGTGACCCGAGAACCGATCCCACGTGCCGCCACTCGCCGGCGGAAGGACGTACCACAAGCCAAACGCCGCCACACGTCTGCTACAGTACATCACACACCTGCTATAGAGTCCCACGCGCTACTACAATGCCCCACGCGCCAACTCGGTCTGACTCGACGCTGACTCAGCGCTCACTCGGCCGCCAGGTGGGACCCACGTGGCTGCCAGGTGGCCTCCACGGGGCTCCATGTGGCTGCCAGGTGGCATGCACATGGCTGCTAGGTGGCATCCACATGCCTGCCAGGTGGCATGCCACGTCAACCCCCCCCCCCCCCCTCCGATCGAACAAGTCACTGGAGAAGACAACCTCTCCGTGCGCCGCTGTTCACCATCGTCGGAAAACTCCATTGCCGGCCGAGCTTGAATTTTTCCTAAATTTCTCAAAACTCAACTTTTTTTCATAAATTTTAGGTCTAAATCCATCCACTCGAACCCAGGAACTCAGAAATGAATTCTAAACACAAAACCCATACCTGTATTGGCCGAAAAATGGATTGAAAGATTTCAATTTTCCTTTCCTAGGTTTGGGGTCTCCCGCGGCTGCCTCCTTCTATGGTTGGTACGTCTGTGACCGTGGGAAAGAGGAGAATCTTATTAATGGAACAAAAACGGAAGAGATTGCCTTGAATTGAAGTTCCAATTTCTTGGGTTTTTGGGTTCGGTCGCACGGTGTTGGGTGAGTCGCGAAGAGAGAGAGTGAAAAATGGTAAAATCTAATCTACTTGGGTTAAAATATCTACCCAACCCCAAATTACCAAAATGGCCCTGAACATTATAGACCCACATTTCTCGTATACAAACTCCATTTTCCGCGTGCCGCCTGTCTTCGAATTCGTGAGTTTAAGACCTATGCAACTGTCCCCGAAACACATCCAAAAGTGTTTCGAAACAAAAATTGACTTTCAGGCCACTTAAACAACCAAGGGTAATTTCGTCCTTTTGCAAATTATTTTACAAAAACTAAATAATTAAATATCCGGGTCGTTACAATTCACCCCACTTAAAGAAATTTCGTCCTCGAAATTCATACTTGTCACTAGAACAAATGTGGATGTTGCGCCCACATCTGTGCCTCGGTTTCCCATGTGGCCTCCTCCATGTTATGATTCCTCAACAGAACTTTAACCAGAGGAATAGTCTTTCTGCGCAGTACTTTTTCCTTCCAATCTAGAAGTTGCACTGGTTATTCCTCAAAAGTCAAATCATCTCTCAACTCAATTGGTTGCGCCAGCAATACATGAGATTCATCGAATAGATATTTCCGGAGTACGGATACATGGAAAACATCGTGAACCCTTGACAATTTTGGTGGTAAAGCAAGTCTGTAAGCCACTGGCCCTATCCTCTCAATAATCTCATAAGGCCCGATGTAGCGAGGACTCAGTTTTCCTCGCCTACCAAAACGCAAAACTTCTTTCCAGGGGGATAATTTCAAGAAAACCCAGTCTCCAACCTCAAACTCAAGATCTCTGATTCGTCGGTCCGCATAGCTTTTCTGGTTGTCCTGAGCTGCCTTCAATCTTTCCCTGATGATTCTAATCTTTTCCTCTGTCAATTCCACAATCTCCGGTGTCAACAGTCTCCTCTCACCTACCTCAGTCTAGCATATCGGTGTACTGCACTATCTCCCATATAGAGCCTCAAAAGGAGACATCCCAATACTATACTGATAGTTGTTGTTGTATGCAAACTCCATCAATGACAGGTGTGAATCCTAGTTTCCTTTAAACTGCAGTACACAAGCTCTGATCATATCCTCCAAAATCTGAATTGTCCTCTCAGACTGACCATCAGTCTGAGGATGAAAAGTTGTACTGAAATACAATGTAGTGTCAAAGGTTTTCTTTAAACTCCACCAAAACCTCGAAGTAAACCTAGGATCCCTGTCTGAAACAATTGACTCTGGAGTCTCATGTAACCGTATGATCTCATCCAAAAAACAATTTGGCGTACTGGCCCATCCCTAATCTTCCCGTACTGGCAAATATATGTGTTGACTTCGTGAGACTATCAACAATTACCCAGATTCCATCATGACCTTTTTGAGTCCTACGAAGTTTATACACAAAATCCATCGTAATGTGTTCCCACTTCCATTCTGGAATAGGTAATGGTTGTAGTGCCCCATATGGTTTTTTCCTCTCTGCTTTTACCTGTTGACATGTCAGGCACCTACACACAAACTCTGCTATTTCCCTTTTCATCCTAGTCCACCAATAGTGTTCCTTCATATTACGATACATCTTGGTACCTCCTGGATGCATAGCATAAGCAGAACTATGAGCTTCCTCAAGAATTTATCTTTTCGACTCTAGATCATTTGGTACGCACAATCGGCCATCCTTAGCCAAGGCTCCATCATCCCTGATCACATAATCTTGCCTGTTCCTAGCCTCCAACTCCATCCTAATAACACACAAAGTAGGATCCTGGAGCTGAGCTTCAATGATTCGATCAATCAAGACAGGTCTCATATGGAAACAAGCCAACAAAGCCCCCTAGCTATCCATGTCAAGTATAATTCCTGCTCTTCGGAATTCCACCACCAACGGTAGGTAAACAGTATGCAAATGGGCAAAGGAACCCATGGACTTCCTGCTCAAGGCATCTTCCACTACATTGGCTTTTCCTGGGTGATAATCTATGGTACAGTCATAATTCTTTATCAGCTCAAGCCACCTTCTCTGTCTCAAATTCAGATCTTTCTGGGTGAAGAAGTATTTCAAACTCTGATGGTCAGTAAAGATCCGACACGTTTCCCCATACAAATAATGTCTCCAAATCTTCAGTGTGTGCACCAGAGCAGCTTACTCCAAATCATGTGTGGGGTAATTCAACTCATGCGAATTTAAGTTGCTTGGAAGCATATGCTATCACCTTCACATGCTGCATCAACACGCAACCTAAACCCCGTAATGATGCATCATTGTACACCTTAAAACCTCCGTTATCATCTGGAAGGGTTAACACTGGGGCAGAAATCAACCTCCTTTTTAGCTCTTGAAAGCTCTGTTGACACCCATAATCCCAGTCAAACTTGACTCCTTTCCTTGTCAACCAAGTTAATAGGGCAGCTATAGTAGAGAATCGTTCTATGAATCGCCGATAATATCCCGCTAAACCCAGAAAACTTCTCACCCATGTTACTGTCTTTGGTTGCTCCCAATTTGCCACTGCCTCAACTTTTTGGGGATCCACGCTGATACCCTAAGTAGAAATCACATGACCTAAGAATCCCACACTGGTAAACCAAAACTGAAATTTACTGAACTTAGCGAACAATTGCATTTTCCTCAGCGTATTCAGCACCAACCTCAAGTGCTTCTCAAGTGCCTTAGCACTCTTCGAATATAAAAGGATATCATCAATGAACACAATCACAAACCGATCCAAATACCATCGGAACACCTTGTTCATCAAATCCATAAATGCTGCCGGTGCATTAGTTAACCCGAAGGGCATCACCAGGAACTCATAATGCCCATAGCGTGTCCTAAAAGCCATTTTAGGAACATCCCCTTCCCTAATCCCTAATTGTTGATACCCGGATCGAAGGTCAATTTTGAGAAATACCTTGCCCTTTTAATTGATCGAATAAATCATCAATTCATGGCAAAGGATACTTATTCCACCCCATAACCTTGTTTAAGTGCCGGTAGTCGATCTAGAGCCTCAAACCACCATCTTTCTTCCTTACAAATAACACCGGCGTACCCCAAGGTGATACACTTGGTCGAATAAATCCCATATCCACCAAGTCCTGCAATTGAGTCTTCAATTCCCTTAATTCTGCCGGTGCCATTATGTACGGTGTCTGTGATATAGGTTGGGTACACAGAAGAAGCTCTATGGTGAACTCAATCTCCCGATGAGGTGGCAACCCCGGAAGATATTCTAGAAATACATCGGGAAACTCATTCACCACAGGAATATCCTCTACTCTCACTAGGGTATCCCGAGAATCAATCACATGAGCTAAATAGCCCTCACAACCTTTCCTCAATAATTTCTCAGCCATTAAAGCCGATATCACTCCCGAGGGAAGTACCCTACGATCACCCCGAAACGTATGTTCCGGGAAGCCTGTACTCCGAAAAACTACTCTCTTTTCGAAACAATCTATGGAGGCATGGTACATGGTTAACCAATCCATCCCTAGAATCACATCAAAATCATAAATGTCCAAGGGGATTAAATCTGCCTCAAACTCATGACCTCCCACTACTACCGGACAACTACGTATCTCGAGGTTTGCCACTAACATATCTCCGGTAGGAGTGCTAATACCCATGTCACAACCAATCGGGGACAACTCTCTATCAGTAAAAAGTGTAAAACCACGAGAAATAAAAGAATGTGTAGCCCCGGGATCTATCAAAATACGGGCATCATGATTAAAAATAGACAACGTACCACTAACCACCTCTGGTGCTGCTTGACCCTCCTGCTGTGCCATAGCAAAAACTCGAGCCTATGTACCCGAAGACCGACCATGACCCCCATTTCTACCTCTGGCCCTGCTGGCCCCACTGGCTTGGGTCTGGCTCCCTGATGCAGTACTCGATGTCTACGCTGCTCTCTGACCTGGTTCAGCAGCATCTCGGCCCAAGAACCTACTGCTCGGATGACGATGTGGACAGTCCCTCTTAAAATGACCAGTCTCCCCACAGAAGTAGCAACCAATCTCACCAGGTCTACCACTCTGTCTCCTGATTGACTGCACTGAAGCCCCGCTAGACTGAGCGGATGATAGCAGTCCTTGACCGGCTCCGCCACCGCTTGATCCGGATCTGGCACCCCCAGAAGATCCAGAACTAAAACTGCCTCTCTTGGATGGTCCTTGACTAGAGGCTCCGAATTTCCAGGGATCCCGACGTTGCCTGGAACCACTGGACTGCAGCTGAGCTAGCAAACTCAACTCTACCTAGGCAGCAGCATCTGACAAAGCCCTCAAAGAAGTATGGGCCACCGCAGTTACTGCTACCCGAACCTCATTTCTCAGTCCATACTCAAATCGTCGACATTTATCCATCTCAGTTGCCACCAGAGCCGATACAAAGTGTGACAACTCAAGAAATTTCTGTTCATACAGGGCCACCGTCATGTCCCCCTGCTGTAGCTGCAAGAACGCAGCCTCTCTAGCATCACGGTATAAGTGGCGATAAAACTGCTCGAGGAAGCGCTTCCAGAAAGCTTCCTAAGTAAAGGTGTGGACATCCCAGCCTGACAATTGCAAAGCGTGCCACCAGCAGTAAGCAAAACCAGCCAGAATATATGTGGCTAAACGTACCCTATCCTCCGGAGGGCACCTCATAACCGTAAAAACTCATTCCAAATGAGTAATCCACTCATCCTCATCATCTTGGCCAAACTCGCCTGTAAATACTGTCGCCCCCAATTTCAAGGCTCGCTCAATGTCATACACCTCAGTAGTAGCCCTACCCTGAAGCACCGTAGTCAAAGCCCGACCCATTTAATCCATGTTTTACCTCAAATCATGCTCTACTACGAGTTCATGTGTGTCCTCACCATTTCCAGACTGCTGACGGGGTTCGCGTCTCAGATGCATTTCATAGGAGCATATTTATGCGACGTTTTATCCTGTTTTCTTATGCTTTTCGTAGCATGTTTCCTATGTTTTCTTAATACTTAGCTTTTTTCGTATTTTGAAGGATTTTTGGAAGCAAAGTTACAAAAGGAGTTAATGAGTGCTGTTTTGGAAATCTAAGGAGGAAACTTTGAAACAGACTTCAGCAGATGTGTTAACTTCTCGAAATTAACTGCACCTGGTCAGGAAGAACTAGCGGATGGACCATATATCGTTGAAAAGATACGGAAGTCTAGTTTCTAGAAAATTTTACGGTTTGTGAATTGGAGTTGTCTAGAATGACTTATGGCTGTTTTAGTACAGCAAGGTCAGGCTGAGCTGGAATTGAGCATTCCTTCTATTTCAAATTTTCTAATCCTTATCGGGCTTGGACGACTAGAGGCCTAGTTTTAAGGTTACGGGAGGAAATGTTTTAATCAGAAAAAGGAAGATAAACAAATAATAAAGGGAGAGGAGCAGCAACAACGTGAGGATTGATTGAGCAGCGAATGCAAACGGTAACGTCTCTCTCCCTCATTAAGGAAATTAACACCCACATCGATTCTGGGCAGCAAAGGGGCAGACACATACATGGGACAACGGAAAAACACACAAGGAAGACAAAAAGGCAGCCAGCAAAGAGTCACTCTCCCACACAAAAAGTCAGAAAGGCCTCTCTCTCTCTATATATCTCATACTTGGGAACGTCTCCTTTTCTCCCAAAAAGAAAACTGCAGAAACGTTGGAAACTCTCACACAAAGACTCAGCCACACCATCTCATTCTGCTCCATCCTTCGAGGTTCCAAGGTCTAAAAGGCTTAGGAAGCAAGGAGGAATGTCAAGGCGTCATCCAATCACTCTGGCTGACCAACACATCATCAAAGAGCTATCTTCTTCCACTTTTTATTTTCTGTTTTTTTTTTTTATGTTCTTGATGTCTATTTAAATTATGTTCTTTATATTTTACTCTTTACATACGTTATGTTATGCTTGATCACCATATGCATGTTGTGTATTGAGTTTGTTAAATAGGTAAATTTAGATGACCGAATCTTGTGCCTATGAGAGTAACAAAAAAACTAGTTATAAGTTCTTGAAATTAATCATCATGAATAACTAGAATAGATACCATGTTCTAGGAGTTGTGTGTTTGTCAATTTCCATTGTGTTATGCGTTCTTAAAGTGCAACTTAGTAGATACCATGCTACATACTTTAAGAATGAAAACAATTAGTGTAGATACCCATGCCTAACTTGTTGCTTAGGGAAATCAATAATTTAAAGAGTAGATATCATGTCTTTAGGTTGACAAACATGAGCATCTAAAATCTGTTTTGTAGAATTGTGCATGTCGTTTGCTTAAGGAAGAAGATTAGCGGTGAACATCGAATCCCTAACTGGTTTTCTCATTGTTTTAACCTCAATCCAATTCTATTTTTAATCAAACGCTGTTTTTTTAAATATTTTGTTTCTAAATTTTCAGTTTTCAAAATCATCTTAAAATCAATTTTAAACACATATTCATCCAGTTCTCGTGGGAATGATCTCGTATTTGCTTTCTATACTATTTGTCTTATCTTGTGCTCTTGCGAGTTAAAACGTGCATATAGTTGTGTAATTTTTATGTTGCTATTTGTACAACAAGTTTTTGGCGCCGCTGCCAGGGACTGTGTAACTAATTTGTGCTGAAATTGATTTTTGGTTTTCTTTTACAGGCTGAATTTCGTTTATGCAAGGTCGTCGATCCCAAAATTTAGTGGTCGGTAACTACAATCCTGAGATTGAACGAACTCTTAGACGTCTTCGAAAGCAAGCTGAGAGGGCAAAATTTAACACACAAAGAGAAGATTTTGAAGAAGGAGAAAGATCAGAATCAGAGAACGAAATGGGAAAGGAACAGGTTCGAAGGCCAATGAAGGACTCCTTTGTCCCTCAAAACCTTAATCAACCATCATGCATTGCCTACCAACCAACTGCCCAAGGCAGCTTCAATTTATCACCTCAATTTCTTAACATGGTGCCGCACTACAGAGGCACACCTTCTGAGGATCCATACTTGCACATTAGGGATTTCTTCGATCTCTGCAAGACTCAGAACATCCAGGGCTTAACTCCAGAAGGAATCAGGTTAATTATTTTTCCTTTCTCCTTAAAAGATAATGCTAAGTTGTGGTTGAATTCTCTGGCTGCAGGTTCCATTACTACTTGGGAACAATTGGCTACTAAATTCTTGAAGAAAGTTTTCCCAGCTCAAAAGACATGACAACTAAAAAGGGAGATTCAAGCCTTTCAACAGAAGGATGGAGATCTTTTCTTTGAGGCATGGGAGCATTTCAAGGAGTTGCTTCTCAAGTGTCCACACCACAATCTATCTCAAGACGATTAGGTACAAGCTTTTTATGAAGGTTTAAATGATATTAACAAAAGTCTTGTTGATTCAGCTTGTGGAGGTGTGCTTATGAAAAAAAGCAGTGATGAAGCCATTGAGCTATTTGAGACCCTAAGTGAAAATTCTCAGCAATTCTCATCAAGAGGGAGACAAGGAGTAAAAAGTAAAGGTGTTTATGAAGTTAGCACAAATGGTGGAGTCCAGAGTCAAATGGCAGCAATGGAGAAAAAGTTAGATATGCTGGTGAAAGCAATGTCAGCTCAGAATATCTCTCAAGTTCAACAAGTTGCTAAAGTCGAGGTATGTGCTATATGTTCTCATTATAATCATACTACTGAGACTTGTCCTATGTCTTGTTTTGCAGATCATGAGCAAGCTAATTATGTGGGGCAAAACATCTATCATCCCAAGAACAACCCATATTCGAACACTTATAATCCAGGATGGAAAGGCCACCCAAATTTCTCTTGGAGCAACAGTCAGAATGTGCTTAATCCACAAGGGCAGCAGAAGAACTTCCAGCAGGGAAATAATTATCATGCTTCATCACAGGTGGCACAACCAAATACTGACCAGAAGAAGAATAATCTTGAAGGTGCCATACTCTTGTTCTTGACTGCACAACAACAGACAAATGCTCTAACTAGTCAGAACATTCAGAAACTAGAGGCAACAACTAGCCAAGCTATTCAGTTATTGGAGGCACAAGTAGGGCAAATGGCAAAGGAGTTAAGTGAGAGGAAGAAAGGAGAGTTTCCATCACAAATCATACCTAATCCGGGAGGCCAGGAGCAGCTCAAGGCTGTGACAATCCTTAGAAGTGGCAAGGTAGTTGACAACAAGGTGGGGACAGATGAGAATGAACCAGAAAGTGTTGAACCACCTCCAGCCGCAAAGGTAGGTGAGAAGGAGAAGGTGATATTGCCACCCTTCCCTCAAAGGTTAGTTAAGCAAAAGAAAGAAAAACATCTTCTTGATATTTTTGAAATTTTGAGAAAAGTAGAAATCAACATTCCTTTACTTGATGCAATTAAACAAATTCCATTTTATGCTAAGTTTTTAAAGGATTGTTGTACACACAAAAGACAGTTTCAGGAACATGAGAAAGTTGCATTGACTGAGGAGGTAAGTGCGGTTTTATTGATAAAGCTACCACCTAAACTAAAAGATCCAGGTAGTTTTACTATTCCTTGCTGGGTTGGTGACCGTCTTTTTGAATGTGCTTTGCTTGATTTAGGAGCAAGCATTAACTTGATGCCTTATACCGTGTATGAGGAGTTGAGGTTGGGGGAGCTCAAGCCAACCTCAATTATATTGCAATTGGCAGATAGAAGCATCAGAAGACCTAGAGGTATATTAGAGGATGTTTTGGTTCAGGTAAATGAATTTATTTTTCCTGCTGATTTTGTTGTTCTGGATATGGAAGATTCCCCTATGCCATCTTCATTACCTATTATTCTTGGTAGACCCTTTATGATAATGGCTGATACGAAGATAAGTGTGAAAAAGGTACTATACGCATGAAAGTTAATGGTAAGAAGATAGAATTCATGTTGTCTGACACTATCAAATTGCCACATGATAACCATGATTGTTTCAAGATTGATGTGGTAGGAAGTGTTGTTGAGCAAGTGTTTCAGGTACATAGCATTGACCCTTTGGAGGCATGCATAGCTCACAACCTCACAAGGCTGAATTATGAATGTGGATGTGATGTTACAGAGATAGACCTCCATGAAGCTGTGCATTCTCTTGAGGCTTCTAAGCCTTATGCAAGTAAGTATGTACCTTCCTTTGAAACTCTTGTGTCTACTAATACTGCTCTTGTCCCTTCCATTGTCAGGGCACCAAAACTAGAATTGAAGCAACTACCTGAACAATTGAAGTATGCTTACTTGGGAGAGAACCAGACATTACCAGTGATAGTTGCTGCAAACTTGAGTATGGTGGAGCAAGAGAAGTTGTTGAGAGTTCTTAGGGAGCACAATACTGCATTAGGATGGACCATTGCCGACATCAAAGGCATAAGTCCATCCAAGTGCATGCATAGAATCCTCCTTGAAGATAATGCAAAGCCTAATAGGGATGCTCAGAGACGGCTTAACCCACACATGAAGGAAGTAGTGAGAGCAGAGGTTCTTAAGCTCTTGGATGTTGGCATCATCTACCCCATCTCAAATAGCAAATGGGTAAGTCTAGTTCATGTTGTGCCTAAGAAGAGTGGAATCACAGTGATGAAGAATGAAGAGAATGAGCTTGTTCCTACCAGGCTAGCCACAGGTTGGAGAGTGTGCATTGATTACAGAAAGCTCAACAATGAAACCAGGAAAGATAATTTTCCTCTTCCCTTTATTGATCAGATGTTAGAAAGGTTAGCAGGTCATAGTCATTACTATTTTTTAGATGGCTATAGTGGTTATAATCAGATTGCTATAGCACCAGAGGACCAGGAGAAGACCACGTTCACATGCCCCTTTGGCACATTTACATACAGAAGGATGTCATTCGGTTTGTGTAATGCACCTGCCACATTCCAGAAGTGCATGATGAGCGTATTTTTAGACATGCTGGAGAGATTTATAGAGGTATTTATGGATGATTTCAGTGTTTTTGGTTCTAACTTTGATGATTGTCTTAACCATTTGCAGCTTGTTCTAAAGAGATGTGAGGATTGCAACCTAGTGCTGAATTGGGAGAAGTGCCATTTCATGGTACAACAAGGTCTTGTTTTAGGTCATGTAATATCTAGCAGGGGCATTGAGGTGGACAAGGCAAAGATTGACATCATATCAAAATTACCTCCTCCTACATCTGTGAAGGGTGTGAGAAGTTTTATAGGGCATGCAGGGTTTTACAGAAGATTCATAAAATATTTCTCTAAAATGTCTAGACCTCTTTGTGCGTTATTGTCTAAAGATGTTGAGTTTTTGTGGACAAAAGAGTGCATGAATGCCTTTAACACATTGAAAGAGCTACTCACATTTGCACCCATTATGATGGCACCTGATTGGAACCACCCATTCGAGCTCATGTGTGGCGCTAGTGATTATGCTTTGGGAGCTGTTCTAGGTCAGAGAGTTAACAAGGTACCTCATGCTATTTATTATGCCTCTAGAACTTTGAATGATGCTCAACTTATTTATTCTACTACTGAAAAAGAATTGTTAGCTGTTATATTTTCTTTGGAGAAGTTTAGGTCCTACTTGATTGGTTCTAAAATTATTGTTTTTACTGATCATGCTGCTTTGAGATTTTTCTTTGATAAGAAAGATGCTAAGCCTAGGTTGATTAGATGGGTGCTCTTACTGCAAGAATTTGATCTTGAGATTAAGGACAAGAAGGATAGTGAGAATGTGGTTGCAGATCATTTGTCCAGGTTATTTCATGATGAAGAAGGGAACAAGCTTCCCTTGAGTGAAAACTTTCCAGATGAGCAGTTATTTGCAATTGATTTACAACTTCCATGGTATGTAGATATTGTTAATTATATAACTACTAAGGTTTTTCCTACAGGTATGTCCAGCCAAGAAAGGAAGCGATTAGTGTCTATGTCTAGGCACTACTATTGGGACGAGCCCTACTTGTTCAAATTTTGTCCAGATCAAATTATCAGAAGGTGTGTTCTTGAGGAGGAGCATATGAGCATTCTCCAACATTGTCATCAGTTTGCATGTGGAGGACACTTTGGAGCAAAGAGAACATCACTTAAGGTATTACAATCTGGGTTCTATTGGCCTAATGTGTTTAAAGATGCTTTTTGGTTTTGCAGCTCTTGTGACAGATGCCAACAAACAGGGAACATCTCTTCTAGAAATCAGATGCCATTGCAAAACATTCAAGTGGTGGAGCTCTTTGATGTGTGGGGTATCGACTTCATGGGTCCATTTCCTAACTCATTTGGTTATTTATATATTCTTGTGGGTATGGATTATGTATCTAAATGGGTCGAGGTTGTCCCCTCAAAAACTAATGATCACAAAGTTGTTGTGAAGTTCTTGCAGGATAACAACTTTACAAGGTTTGGGACACCAAGGGCAGTAATTAGTGATGGAGGTAGCCACTTCAACAACCAGGCTTTTGCTTCCTTAATTAAGAAATATGATCACACATAAGGTTGGCACTCCATATCATCCTCAAACGAGTGGTCAAGTGGAGATAAGCAATAGAGAGATCAAAAGCATCCTAGAGAAGACAGTGAATACTAGAAGGAAGGATTGGTCTCTATGCTTGAATGATGCATTGTGGGCATATCGGACTGCGTACAAAAGCCCCATTGGCATGTCCCCATATCGTCTAGTCTTTGGGAAGGCATGTCACCTACCAGTGGAGTTGGAGCATAGAGCATATTGGGCTATTAAGAAATTCAACTATGATATGCAACAAGCATGTGACAAGAGGAAGTTACAGCTGAATGAGCTTGAAGAGTTGAGGTATGATGCATATGAGAATGCTAAGTTGTATAAGGAACAGACCAAGGCGTATCATGATAAGCAGCTAGTTAGGAAGGAGTTTCATGTGGGACAGAACGTGTTGATCTACAATTCAAAATTGAGACTTTTCCCTGGTATAGCAAAGAGAAGAATCAGACATTCATGGTAAATGGGCACAGAGTAAAGCCCTATATTGACATGAGCTTTGAGCCTAGAGAGGAGGATGTGACTCTCCAACCTGTTCAGTACATTGCATGAGAGTCCAACAGTCTGGCTGAAGACTATAAACTTAGCACTACTTGGGAGGTAACCCAAAGGGAATTTGGGAGGCAACCCATGTGAAGAGGATTATGACAGTTTTGGCACTCTACAACTACTGACAATCATACTTGCTTTCTCTCACCCTTTCCTTCTTTATCGTTAACTTCGCCTTCGTTTGTTTTGTTTTGTTTTATTTTCTTTGTGTGTGTCGTCGCTTGTTTCTCCTTCCTTAAATGCTTCATTGTTTTACTTTAACTGTCAATCATTGTGGACAATGTTAGATTTAGGTGTGAGGGGGAAACACTTGTGTTTCCGTTGATTTTGCATTGGTTCAACAAAAAAAAAATATTAAAAAAAAAAAATTTGACACCTTTGTTGTTATCCTTAGTTTGTGTCGGTTTTAGTAGTGTTCTTTGGGTAGTTTTTGTTGTTTTTTTTGTGTCTTAGGTTTCTTTCCAACACAATGATGAGATTTGGTTTTTAATTGCATGACTTTAAGATGACTTCTAAGCATGATTCAAGGTCTGAAATTATTCTTTGGTTAATACTCAAGTATTCATGGTTATCATATGAAAAATCACATGTAATCACCCGAGTAAGTGGTACCCATAACATGCTTAATTGAATGAAGCTCAATACAACCCTTTTGTGAGCTTTTGAGCCTTTATCCTTTGTTTGAGAGAGTTGTATTTATTTAATCTATCACTTTCTTGTCAATTAAGTTATTGTATGATCTTATCTTTCTTTGCTTGGTTACTACTTGAATTGCTTATCATCATTGGAACTAAATGCTAGAACTGGTACTAATTTCTTTTCGAGACATTGAATTGATTTGCATGACATACTTGAGATGATGAAGACACCGAGATTACCACCATTGCCAAAATGACCTTCGACCCATGATATACTTTCCTCTAGGTAAACCCTTGTTGAGCCTTTATTTAAGCCTTTTTGTTTCATAACCCTCATTTTCCTCACCTAGCCTAAAAATTTTCATCCTTACCCTTTTTCTTAAAGATTAGTGAAGCATAATTTGTAGAGACTTAATTGTGAATCAAGGGTTAAAAGAGCAAGTTTGGGGGAATGTTTAAAAAAAAAAAAAAAATATGAGAATTGTACACGGTTCAGAGTGTGCACCAGACAAAAAAATGAAAAGAAAAAAAAAATCGACATTGTATTTGAATTGTTAATGCCCTGGCCGTTCATGTATTGATTGTTGAAGTATGGTCAATAATGTTCAAATCGGCCATTGAGTGTATGTACTTGCTCGGTACTTATATGATTTTTAAGCCTTGATAGTGATACAAGTTCTTATGTCTCTAACATCATTGCATGCTTCTACTATTTCTTTAAGAACTTTCTGTTATCCATATCCATTCTTTCTTTAACCCCTTACCCTTTGGCCTCATTACAATCCTCATAAAGACCTTATGATCTTGTTTGTTGTGTTTATATCAATATGTGGAGATTTGAATGAAGTATGAGCATATGGTGTCACTTGTTCTTGCATTCAAGTAGTAGTATTCCTTTCATGAGTCATATTCATAAGAAAAATTCTGAAAGTGCCTTTCTTTCTTGTTATATCATATGTGAGCAATTTGTTTCCATTTTACATCAATCCTCTCACATATAACTAGTATAGGAAGAGTGACTTAACCAGAAAATATGAGGTAAAATTAGATCTTATTCGGTGAGAATTTTGAGCTAATTCTTTGCAGCATGTATCTCTCTTTGTACTTGTGCTTTGATTGATTTAATTGTGAGTATGTGTATGATTTCTATGAAGGTGTATTAACTCTCGGATCAAGTGGACCAATTCTTATGCTTATGATTCATCTTAATATGTCATGATTCATTGAAAATCTCTGAGACAAATGTTGGAAGGTTTAGGTTGAATTATTGAGTCTTTGGTTTTTCTTTCATTCTTTGTTTCTGTTTTGCCCGAGGACTAACAAAAGCTTTAGTGTGGGGGAATTTGAAAGGAGTATATTTATGCGACGTTTTATCTTGTTTTCTTATACTTTTCTTAGCATGTTTCCAATGTTTTCTTAATACTTAGCTTGTTTTCATGTTTTGTAGGATTTTTGGAAGCAAAGTTACAAAAGGAGTTAATGTGTGCTGTTTTGGAAATCTAAGGAGGAAACTTTGAAACAGACTTCAGCAGATGTGTCAACTTCTCAAAATTAACTGCATCAGCTCGGGGAGAACTAGCTGATGGACCATATATCGTTGGAAAGATACGGAAGTCTAGTTTCTAGAGAATTTTACGGTTTGTGAATTGGAGCTGTCTAGAATGAGTTATGGCCGTTTTAGTACAGCAAGGTCAGGCTGAGCTGGAATTCAACATTCCTTCTATTTCAAGTTTTCTAATCCTTATCAGGCTTGGAGGACTAGAGGCCTAGTTTATTAAGGTTACAGGAGTAAAATTTTTAATCATAAAAAGGAAGATAAACAAATAATAAAGGGAGAGGAGCAGCCACAACGTGAGGATTGATTGAACGGCGAATGCAAACGGTAACGTCTCTCTCCCTCATTAAGGAAATTAACACCCACATCAATTCTGGGCAGCAAAGGGGCAGACACATACATGGGACAACGGGAAAACGCACAAGGAAGACAAAAAGGCTGCCAGCAAAGTGTCACTCTCCCACACAAAAAGTCAGAAACGCCTCTCTCTCTATATCTCATACTTGGGAACGTCTCTTTTTCTCCCAAAAAAGAAAACTGCAGAAACGTTGGAAGCTCTCACACCAGGACTCAGCCACACCATCTCATTCTGCTCCATCCTTCAAGGTTCCAAGGTCTAAAAGGCTTAGGAAGCAAGGAGGAACGTCAAGGCGTCATCCAATCACTCTGGCTGACCAACACATCATCAAAGAGCTATCTTCTTCCTCTTTTTATTTTCTGTTATTTTTTTTTTTATGTTCTTGATGTCTATTTAAATTATGGGTAACTAAGTACTTTAGTTAGGGCTCGATAGAAGCCCTAATCATGTTTCTTTAAGGATTTCGATATGCCTTTGCTGCAGACTACTTTTGTGATGCGTAATTACCTGAAGCACCAAAGTCAAAGCCCGACCCATTTAATCCAAGTTTTGCCTCAAATCATGCTCTACTACGGGTTCATGTGTGTCCTCACCATTTCCAAACTGCTGACGGGGGTTCGCGACTCGGATGCATTACGCTGAAAATAAACATAAATTATCAATACCACAATCAGTTGTACACTAGGTGTACGGTCTATAAGAATTTAACCTAGTTCTCTGATATCAAGTTGACAGGACCCTTCCTGAATTTCCCCTCGAAAATTGAGAAGAAACCTGCTCCTGACTGACAAACGAAAGAAATTCCTAGAATACCCCTAAATCCTTGCAAAAAAATATGAGAATTCGACCAAAAATTCGGCATGCGCCTGCTACAGTGTCCCACGCGCCAACTCGGTCTAACTCGGCCTGACCCGGCGCTTACTCGATTCGGCCGCTAGGTGGCACCCACGTGGCTACCAGGTGGCCTCCACGTGGCTCCACGTGATTGCCAGGTGGCATGCCACGTCAGCCCCTCCTCCGATCGAACCAGTCACCGGAGAAGACCACCGCTCCGTCGTGCGCCGTCGCCGCTGAAAAACTCCATTGCCGACCGAGCTTGAATTTTTACTAACTTTCTCAAAACTCAACCGTTTTTCACAAATTTTAGGTCTAAATCCATCAACTCGAACTCAAGAACTCATAAATGAACTCTAAACACGAAACCCATACATGTGTTAGCCGAAAAATCGATGGAAAGGTTTCAGTTTTCCTTTCCTCGGTTCGGGGTCTCCCGCGGTTGCCTCCTTCGATGGTTGGTACGTCTGTAACCGTAGGAAGGGGGAGAATCTGATTAGTGGAACAAAAACGGAAGAGATTGCCTTGAATCGAAGTTCCAATTTCTTGGGTTGTTGGGTTCGGTCGCACGGTGTGGGGTGAGTCGCGAAGAGAGAGAGTGAAAAATGGGAGAATCTGATCTGCTTGGGTTAAAATATCTACCCAAGCCCAAATTACCAAAATGCACCTGAACATTCTAGACCCACAACTCTCGCATACGAACTCCGTTTTTTGCATGCCGCCTATCTACGAACTCGTGAGTATGAGACCTATGCAACGGTCCCTGAAACACAGCCAAAAGTGTCTCGAAACAAAAATTAACTTTCAAGCCCCTTAAACAACTAAGGTTAATGTCGTCCTTTTGCAAATTAATTTATGAAAACTAAATCATTAAATATCAGGGTCGTTACATAAATTCATCATAACTAGAGCTACGATGTAGCTATGATCATGAACGCTTAAACCTCAGTTCGATTATTTCAAGCATTTTTCCCATTAAGTACCATTTGATGTGTGTTTATCTTAGTTCTAAGCTAGGTGATTAGCTACCATCTGGATTATTATTTAGATTATTGGATGCGAATTATAATAGATGCCATGTTTAATTCGATCTTACCTTCGTGCAAATGTTGCCATGAATCTCTAGTACTAGATGTCATGCTCTAGGATTTGTGTGGTATGTCTATCAATTTCCTAAGATGTTCATGAGTTCTTGTATGCTTAGCTCATCTAGATGTCATAGATGGTTAGTATATTAGAATATGCATAGCAATCTAGATGTCATGGATGTTATGTGAATTAGGGAAATTGACCATCGATGAGGCGAAACCTTGTTAATAATTCGCTATGGGAATTAAGTGAGATTGATTATGGTCAGCCGGAAGCTTTAGTTTTTCTCACATTTGACTCATCACTTACTAATGTGACAATTGCTATTTTGCCATCATTCACATTTTAGTTTGTTGTTTAGTTTCGATTTAATTTTTCAGAGTTCCTTCTTAGAAATCAATCTTCATTCATCATAAGTGCAATTTAAATTAAGTTAGAGGATTAGAGTTGAATTGATCTCTGTAAAACGAACTTTGCTTGCTACTTTATTATTTGACGATTCCTAAACTTGTGAGCATTGAAATTTGAAACTTATTTGTGTTAAATTTGACTACGCTAAAAATCGCACCAAGTTTCTGGCGCCATCGACGGGGATCGAAATTAATTCTTTCCTTTTTCTTAGTTTTGTTCACACTTGTTTTTCATTTTTGTGTCTTTTAATCGTTATCTCTTTTTGTTTTCAGGTTCTTCCAAAGCTTATATGCACGGTCACCGTTCTAGAAATTTAGAACTTGTCCCATACGATCCAGAGATCGAGAGAACCTTCCGGAAATTGCTAAGAGGGGAACAAAAGAAGGGAGATTCAAAGAACGAGATGGCTGTTCCAAATCCAAATGAAAATCGGGCACTGATGGATTATTCAGCTCCTACGGTGTCCACCTCACCGTCATGCATTGTTCAACCACAAATTACAGCCAACAACTTCAAGTTGAAGCCATTACTAATCCAGATGATGCCTTCCTTCTATGGCTTGTCAACTGAAGATCCCAATCTACACATCAATTACTTTGTCGAAATGTGCGACACTTTGAAGCTGAATGGTACAAATGATGAAGCAATAAGGCTGCGCATGTCCCATTTTCCCTTAAGGACAAGGCGAAGAGTTGGTTGCACTTCCTTACACCAAACTCCATAAGAACTTGGGATGACTTGGCTAATCTGTTTTTGCAGAAATTGTTTCCTCCTTCCAAGACTTCTAAGCTACAGAATGATATTATGACCTTTGCCCAATTTCATTATGAGTGTTTTTATGAGAGTTGGGAGCAGTTTAGAGACTTGTTGTTGAAATGCCCACATCATGATCTACCATAATGGTTGCAGCTTCAATCTTTTTATCAAGGTCTAAGCACATATAACAAGAGGATGATAGATGCAGCTAGTGGAGGGGCGTTGATGACAAAGACAGTGGCTGAAGCTTCCGCACTCTTCAATACCTTAGCTGCCAATTCTAAAAATTGGGGTGCTGAAAGAGAACTACCAAAGAAGGCTAGAATCCATGAGATCGACTCATACACTGCTATGGCTGCACAAATTTCTAACCTAAGCAAAAAATTTGATTCTTTAATGTCTCCAAATCAGTCAATGCGGTTTTCTGATGTGTATGCAATTTGTGCAGGTAAACATTCTAGTATGGAGTGTCACATGAGAAGCTCTTTCCCAGAGTTTATTCAAGAACAAGCCCATCAAGTCACCAATTTCAACCGCTAGAAGATTAATCCCCTCTCTGACAACAAATACAATGCGGGGTGGCGAAGGCATCCAAATTTCTCATGGTGCAACACTCAAAACCAACTGAACCCGCCCCACACTAATTCCAAGGCAATGAAGCAAAGAAAAGTTTTGTGGAAGAGATGCTGGCACATATGGCTCGGAATACCAACAATTTCATGCAAGCAACTCAAAATACCCTCCAAAACCAGCAAGCCTCAATTAGTAAACTAGAGGTTCAAGTTGGTCAAATTGCTAATGCATTGAACGAGAGAGCAATTGGGAAGTTACCAAGTCAGCCTGAAGTAAATCCGAACCAAGAACAGGCCCAAGCAATTACACTTCGAAGCAGGAAGGAGGTTGAATAAACACATAAAAGATAGCTTGATGAAATTGCTGAAAAGTCAGAGAAGTTGGAAGCTACTTCTACAACTAACCCCATGTAGGAACAAAGTGATCCAATTAAACCTTATGTGCCACCAGTTTCATATCCTCAGTGGTTAAAAAAAGTTAAGCAATATCAACATCTTTCTGAAATTCTTGAGTTGTTTAAAAAAGTTCATATTAACATCCCTTTGCTTGATGCAGTGAAACAAATCCCAAGTTACACGAAATTCTTGAAGGATGTCTGTACCAACAAGAAGAGATTCACGGAGCATGAGAAAGTGATGTTAACAGAGGAATGCAGTGCTGTTTTACAGCAGAAACAACCACCTAAATTAAAGGATCCAGGGAGTTTTACTATACCTTGTACAATTGGAAAATTTTCTTTTGAAAAAGCTTTGATAGATTTAGGTGCCAGTATTAATTTGATGCCTTTTACTATATTTAAACAACTTGGTTTGGGGGAAATGAAGCCGACATCTATTTCTTTGCAACTTGCAGATCGATCAGTCACTTATCCACACGGAATAATCGAAGATGTGTTGGTGCGGGTTGAACAATTTATTCTACCGGATAATTTCTTGATACTTGACATGGAAGAGGACAGAGAGATTCCAATCATACTTGGTCACCCTTTTATGGCTACTGCTGGAACTGTGATTGATGTACAAAAAGGTCTTCTCACTTTGAGGGTGCAAGACAAGGAAGTGGTGTTCAAGGTTTTTGAGGCAATGAAGAATCCAAGTGATTCTGAAGAATGCTTTCGAGCTGATGTGTTGGAGGAAGTAGTGAATCAAAATTTTCAAGCACAACATCCGGAAGATACATTGGAAGCATGCTTAGAACTACCTGAATTTAATGATGACAGTAAATGGGTTAGTCCGGTCCAAGTTGTTCCGAATGACAGTAATGGACAGGTGAACGTCGTTAGTGAATTTACCCAATATCTGACAGTAAATGGGTTAGTCCGGTCCAAGTTGTTCCGAAGAAAGGTGGCACTACTATGGTAACCAATGCTAATAACGAACTGGTTCCAATGAGATTGACTACAGGTTGGCGAGTTTGCATTGATTATTGGAAGCTCAACCTCACCACACGTAAAGATCATTTTCCCTTACCATTTATTAATCAAATGTTGGAGAGACTAGCCGGGCATTCTCACTACTGCTTCCTAGACGGTTGATCTGGGTATAATCAAATCCCTATTGCTCCAGAAGATCAGGAGAAAACGACGTTCACCTGTCCATTTGGGACATTTTCATACCGGCGAATGCCATTTGGACTTTGCAATGCACCTGCGACTTTTCAATGGTGTATGATGAGAATTTTCGAGGACATGGTTGAGAGGTTTATTGAGGTATTCATGGACGACTTTTCGGTATTTGGATCTTCATTTGATAATTGCCTCCACAATTTGTCCCTAGTTCTGAGAAGATGTCAAGAATCTAATTTAGTGTTGAACTGGGAAAATTGTCACTTTATGGTGCAAGAAGGTACTATTTTGGGACATAGAATTTCAAGTACCGGCATCAAAGTTGACGAGGCAAAGATTGAGCTTATTGAGAAGCTTCATGCACCAACATCAGTGAAGGGCGTAAGAAGTTTTCTCGGTCACGCAGGCTTTTATAGGAGGTTCATGAAGGACTTCTCAAAAATCGCCAAGCCTCTCTGCAACGTTCTTCAAAAAGATGTCACATTCCAATTTGATTCGGAGTGCTTGTATGCTTTCAACACTTTGAAGAAGTCACTTACATCAACCCCTATTATTACTGCACCAGATTGGTCTCTTCCATTCGAATTGATGTGTGATTCAAGTGACTATGTCGTTGGAGTTGTTTTGGGACAGAGAATACAGAAGCTGCCCCATGTTATTTATTATGGAAGCCGGACCCTTAATGCTGCATAATTGAACTATTCAACGACGAAAAAGGAGCTGTTGGTTGTAGTGTTTGCTCTTGATAAGTTCTGGTCCTACCTGATTGGATCCAAGGTAATTATCTACACTGACCATCCTGCCTTAAAGTATTTGCTTTCGAAGAAAGATGCCAAACCTCGATCAATCAGATGGGTACTTCTCCTACAACAATTTGATCTTGAAATTCGAGATAAAAAAGGGTTAGATAATGTTGTCGCATATCACTTACAAAGGTTGATCCAATAAGGGGATGCAAATGTTGAGGTACCGGTCAATGAAAGCTTTCCGGATGAACATTTATTTGCTGTCCAACATGGTGAAGTCCCCTGGCTTGCAAATTTTGTGAATTATTTGGCTAGTGGAGTGAGTCCACTTGATATGAGCTTCCAACAAAAGAAGAAATTCTTCTCATTGGTTAAAAATTATTTCTAGGATGACCCCCTATCTGTATAAACATTGCCTAGATCAAGTTATTCGTAGATGTGTTCCAAAATTAGAGCAACACAGCATTCTAACTCATTGCCATATATTTGTTTGTGGTGGGCATTTTGGTGCTTCCAAGACATCAGCAAAGGTACTCCAATCTAGTTTTTTTTGGCCTTCTTTGTTTAAAGATTCTTATGCTTTTGTCGCTGCATGTGATCATTGTCAACGGACGGGAAATATTTCCTGTAGAAATCAGATGCCCTTGAATAATATTTTGGAAGGAGCTCTTCGATGTGTGGGGGATCGATTTTATGGGTCCATTTCCGTCTTTTTTCTCAAACAAGTTTATATTGGTGGGTGTTGATTATTTGTCCAAATGGGTGGAAGCGATCGCTGCTCCTACCAATGATGCTCGAGTTGTTCTTCGATTTTTGAAAGCGAATATCTTTACCAGATTTGGAACTCCACGTGCTTTTATTAGCGATGGTGGAACCCATTTCTATAACAAACAGTTTGAAGCTCTCTTGGCTAAGTATGGAATCACTCATCAAGTTGCTAAACCTTACCATCCTCAAACAAGCGGACAAGTTGAAGTTTCAAATAGCGAAATCAAGAGGATTTTAGAGAAGACTGTGAGTACGTCCAGAAAAGATTGGTCGAAGAAGTTAGATGGTGCTTTATGGGTGTATTGCACGGCCTTCAAAGCACCTCTTGGAATGTCTCCATACCGGTTAGTTTTTGGGAAGGCTTGTCACTTGCCGGTTGAGCTCGAACACAAGGCTTTTTGGGCAATAAAGAAACTGAATTTCAGCATGTAAGCAGCTGGGGAGAAGAGATTGGTGCAACTCAATGAGCTGGAGGAATTCTGAAATGACGCATACGAGCATGCCAAGCTCTACAAAGAAAAAACTAAGAAGTGGCACCATAAGAACATTCTATGAAAGGAGTGTCATGTAGGTCAGAAGGTTCTTCTCTTAATTTCCAGACTCAAATTGTTCCCTGGGAAATTTCGATCCTGGTGGTATGGTCTATTTTTGGTATTGCAAGTTTTTCCTCATGGTACGGTAGAGGTACAAAATCTAGAGACGGGAAATACATTCAAGGTCAACGGTCAACGTTTGAAGCCATACATTGATGTCCAGTTCGATGCCATGAAGACCATTACTTTTCTTTCTGATCTAGTATAGAAAGAAGTTCTATAGTCCGGCTGAAGACGCTAAACTTAGCGCTTTTGGGAGGCAACCCAATCTCTTTCCCTTTCTAAAAATTTAGTTTTGTTTTGCATTTTCCCAATCTCTTGTTTATGTTGTTTTTCTTGCACTAATGTCTGTTTGGGACTTTATTGAAAGTTCACTTGTGGAGCTTGCAGAAATTTTAGGTTGTAAACCGCCATTCTCACCGTTATTTACAAGAGCAACAGCACACGGGATACATCCATTTTGGTGGTCAGTTCATGTCTGAAACGGGAGAATGCAGGTTGTCCCACGGTTGAGCTATCATGTCCCCAAGCTTTGGCAAAAATACATGGCAGTTCCTTTCTTCTCTGCTGATCTTTTACATTCTCCCCCTTGACTTATATGCTTTATATTTCTAATGATCACATTGAGGACAATGTTACGTTTAAGTTTGGGGGTGAGATTTCCAAAACAATATGTGGTGATTTACTGGGTTGTGTACTCAATAATTCTTCAAAGTTCTAGTCCCAAAATGTTTTTTTTCAGTCTTTGTGTTGAACAAATAAAAAATATTTGTTTTTATTTATTTCTTAAGCAGATTTTTGTTAGTTTCTCGACTCAATGATTGTACTGGGTCTAGTTTGGGTCATGATAATTGAGAAAGTAGTAAGCATGTCTTTCTAAGATCATCAAATAAGTGTGTAAGTTTGCACTTGTCTAAGAAGTCCTTGGGAACGCAATGCACATAGCCATATTAATGTCAGACTATAGCATGATTTAAAGATTAATATGCAAATTTTGTACCAATATGCGCCCTTGTGAGCTTTGTGCCTAATTATGATGTATGCACCTTTCATACATTCTTAGTTATTTCTTGTGTGCAATCTTATATGTTTTGTATCTCTAGAGCTTGCTTGAGACCTCCTTGAGAGTTATTATGACTTGGAAACGATGGTCGGCATTAGGATTTACCATCAACGCCATACAAGCTTGTGCCTTATATAATTACCCCTCTAGTTAACCCTTTGAGCTTTGCAATAAATTTTTATTTCTAGCCGTATCTCCCCACCATGCTCCAATTTGGAGTTTAACCTCAATATATTATCTCCATCCTTAATTCTGAGAAGGTGTTTAGAGAAAATGGTTACTTGAGTTTGGGTTGTGTAAAAGCTTGGGTGGGAACATGTGAGTACTGGGTTGAATTTGTTGGTTATTAATATGAGGATTTGCATATCACATGGAGAGTTTGTTGGAGTGGTAGTGGCATGTTGTTTCATTCATCTATGAAAGTACCAAAAGAAAAAGAAAAAAAAAATTTGAAAAAAAAAAAGAAAAAATAAAGAAAGAGAAATTAGAAAAGACTTTGTTGTTGCACTCTAACTCACTGATGTTGTGTGTCTGATATCTAGTGTGGCATTAGACAGGACTGGTCTATGCTTGAGAAAAAAAAAAGTATAGAATTGGGAGAAATGGATGAGGAGAGTACTAAACCACTCTGCTTGGTTTGATGTACCTAGTGTGATTCTCGTTGTGTTGTTGCTACCTTTTTCATTTAGAAGATCTCTAAATGTCTACTTTCTCAGAACCATTGAATTTCAAATCCTTCAATTGTTTATCCAATCACTATAGCCCCATTACAACCTGTATTCAAAGGCCTACTTGATCCAAGGGTAGTAGTTTTTCAGTCAATGAGATCAAGGTGCAAGCTTTGGTAGAACATTCATGTAATGATATTTTGAGCGTAGAATAGCCACCTTAAACACATTGAGTGATTGAGTGTATGCCCTGTGAGAAGCTTACTTGTTGGCATATGATGATTTAAAGGAGCTTAGGCTTGCATTCTTATGGTTATTACACACACTACACTTCAAGGATGATTGGACAGTTCTCACAAACACTTGATTTTTCCAAATGTGCTGATGCTTACCAACTTCTAAATTACTGTGTTCTTGAATGAGATTTTTTGAGGGTCGCCCTAGGGGGAAACAAACATTTTCTGTGTTATTACTCCTTGTGGTTTGATGTTGTTTGCTAAGGGACTAGCAAAATCCAAGTTTGGGGGTATTTGATGACCACATATTTGACTATATGTTTTATCCCTAAAAGTTGTATTTGCAAACATCATTTGAGATAAAAGTCAAGCAAAAATTACATGTTTTCATTTCTAAGCCAAATTGACAAGATTAAGAAGACTGTCATTATTTCTCTTGTCTTCCCATTTAATCACATGAGTTGAGAATGATTTTCTTTTAAAATTATAAGATGACCATGTACATATTTGGCATTGCCAAGATAAGTGCTTAGGTTTGACTAAAACATTCACTTTTCTTTTTTTAGGTCCTTTTATTTGGCTATAGAAAAGTCACTTACATCAGCCCCTTCACGTGACCACCCATTTACAATGAAGAATGCCTCTTCATTTGCTGCACCAGAAAGGAGAAAAAGAAAGCAGCAAGCCTTGCTGCTTTCTCTACCACTTCCCAAAGAGTGCGGCCGAGATACCCTTTCAGATATTCAGAAAGACTTCTCTAGAGCTTGCATAAGAGATGAACACTCATTACTCCAGCTCAATTTCTGCTCCATGGGTTCGAATTGGAAGCTTGAATGGTGGGTATTCGGTGCTGGATTTGAGGCAATTCATGGGCGTCTTGAAGATGGGGCAGAGTACCCATATCGGGTTTCTTGATTTAATTGATTGTGGTGGAGATTTGCTTATTTTAAGGAACTCGGAGACTTCAATTGCAGCTGTGGATTGAGTACAAGACAGGAAAGAAAAGAAAGCAAGGTTTAGTTGAACTGGGGTTCAATTTTCTTGCCATTTTGGGAGCTAGGACAACGAAGGGTTTGGCGGAAACTTAGGAGGATTGCTGCAATTTTGATAAAAGGGGAGAGAAACCAAAGGAGCAGGGACGGAGATGATTTTGGAGGCACAGAAAGCAAAGGAGAACGGAGATGCAAGGAAGACAACAAAGAGGGTTTTTCTAATACTCAATTTATTTTTCTGAATAATTCATTGCTATTTTCAATTACGTTTTGGAACTAAATTCATCATAGCTAGAGCTACGATGTAGCCATGACCATGAACGCTTAAACCTCAGTTTGATTATTTTCAAGTATTTTTCCCATTGAGTACCATTTGATGTGTGTTTATCTTAGTTCTAAGCTAGGTGATTAGCTACCATCTGGATTATTATTGAGATTATCGGATGCGAATTATAACAGATGCCATGTTTAATTCGATGTTAGCTTCTTGCAAATGTTGCCATGAATCTCTAGTAGTAGATGTCATGCTCTAGGATTTGTGTGGTATGTCTATCAATTTCCTAAGATCTTCATGAGTTCTTGTATGCTTAGCTCATCTAGATGTCATAGATGGTTAGTATATTAGAATATGCATAGCAATCTAGATGCCATGGATGTTATGTGAATTAGGGAAATTGACCATCAATAAGGGGAAACCTTGTTAATAATTCGCTGCGGGAATTAACTGGGATTGATTATGGTGAGTCGGAAGCTCTAGTGTCTCTCACATTTGATTAATCACTTACTAACGTGACTATTACTATTTTGCCATCATTCACATTTTACTTTGTTGTTTAGTTTCGATTTAATTTTTCAAAGTTCCTATTTAGTAATCAATCTTCATTCATCATAAGTGCAATTTAAATTAAGTTAGAGCAATAGAGTTGAATTGATCTCTGCGAAACGAACTTTGATTGCTACTATATTATTTGACGATTCGTACACTTGCGAGCATTGAAATTTGAAACTTATTTGGGTTAAATTTAACTACACTAAAAATCGCACCATGTACCGCCGCGCCTACCTAGGTGAAACCCCACTGCTGGCAACGTGCTCTCGCCTTCAAGGATTCGCTCCCAATTTTTTTGGCTCACTAGAACAGACGAAGTAGTCTACCCCTTTTGATTGAATGGACGATACGCTCTCTAACCTGTATATTTTGAATGGATGATATGCTCTCCAACCTGTATATTTTGAATGGATAATACGCTCTCCAACTTGTATATTTTGAATGCATGATACGCTCTCCAACTCTTGTAAATTCAATGGACGACATGCTCTCCATTTTTTAATATATGAAAAGGGATGACCAACATCTTTTGTTGAATGGAAATCCAAATTATCCAATTTACTAAGTGTTAGGGAGATGCGTCAAGCTCTCCGGACAGCTCCCATGGCAAGCAACATAGTGGGTACCGGATCCCACCCTGGCCGAACAACGATGCAGCATCCTACACACCCACACCTGCCTGCACCATGGTGACCTGACCAACCTGCACCTCGAGTACCTTCTTGCCACCTACCTGAGTGCTAGAGGCGGTACCACCTATCAGATTTTCATATCCTAACACTTAGCATTTTTTCAAAGGCAGTTTGGGCCTTCCTATTTACCATTTATTATTTCCTTTACACTCTTCTTTCAGAGTCTGGTTGACCTAGCATACACAAATGCACACACCAAACTCCCTTACTTATAATTAATCTGCAACTTCCACAAAATCAAATATCTAAAAGTCACCTACACATGTTCCACCATTCATCCACGCAAACACATAAGAAGAAGGGCAAAACAACAACACCTATTCCAAAATCAGTAATAAAAAACATATTAAAAATAGCAAATTTATAAATAAGCAACCATAAAAATAGCCTCAAAAGGGTAAACCACAACATAAAAAATGATAAGTTAAACTTTGTCCCAGGCACTGTTACACCTGACAGGTAAACCAGACTCGCTGGCTATGATATTTAAGATTGTTCACAAAATCGGCCATCAGCCTAAAAACAGGTACCCATGCTGAAAAGGGGGTGCGCAGTGCCAGGTACCCCAAGGTAGCCACCCGCGTCTACGGGTCTGCAGCTAGGTTCTCCACTTGCACTTCACCCCATCGGCGGCCCCCTCAGACTTCTCAGTCGCTTCCTCCACCGGCTGTGCCACCTAGGTACCCAACACGTCCTCTAGAACATAGGCACTTGGATCCTCGATACCCTAGCTGTCTTCCATGGGTTCCACTGGCTACTCCTGGCCCATCAGCACATCAGCTAAAGACGCCTCGACCCCGCCCTGCTCCTTATTCACCTCAGGGCCCTCCTCCTCATCCACCTCTACAATGTCGGAAACGGTAAGGTGATATTCAGGATGCTTCTTCAAAATCCTCTACAAGTCATCAAAGGCACCATCAACACTAGCCTGAGTCACCACCTCAACACCACCATCAGAGTCCAACCACCGCTGCACACACAACTTTCTCTGACACACCAACCTCAGCGACCTTCCGGCCTTCTCTGACTCGCTTAGTCTCCTCTTCAGCTCTACCCTATTATCTCTCTCCTTAATAAGATCAGATCGCGCGCTTTTCAGATTCGCATATAGATCAACACGTTTCCTCCTCTTAGCTTCCAGACTGCCCCGAACATCAACTAGCTCTACCTTTTTCTTCTTCAGCTCCTCTTGGGCCACCTGTAAGTCACTTGCCCGGGTAACCTCCTGCTCACGGTGATTCACCATGCAACGGGCAGACAGGAACTGCCTAAAGGTAACCTGCACCAATCACATAATCAACTAAGTATATGCCAGCTACTGTAAACACTCACAAGGGTACGCGAATACGAATTACGATCTCCTTCAGCTGGTCCTCGAACACCTGCATGCACAACCCGGCGTACCCGTCCAGCTCTAGACCTGCTGAGCCCACCACCGAAGAACCACCCAGCACACGTCCACTGGTGGCCAAGAAATCTTCCACCAGTAGGGACTCAGCGGGTACCCCAGCCCAAATGGTGCCATCAGTAGCAAAATTATCTAGCTTGGGGGTACTTGGCAGGCAAGTACCAATGGCAAATTTCTTCCTCGACCCACAGGACGATCCCTCCTCCGACGCTGGCCGCTTCAGACCTCTTCCCTCCAACGACAGCACAGGCGAGAACTCTGCAGGAAACTCCTCACCTGACCGCTTTTCACTAAACCTCCCACGCTACAGCGGTAGAGACCCCATACCGAGACTCCCTAACTTGCTACCTGAACCATTGGTTGACCCGCTTCCCGGCCTCTTCCTCATTGCCTTTTCCAGGCGAGCTCAAGCTAAAGGATCGCCGCAATCACCCATCCTTCCTAGCACCAACACTGCTACCCTCAATCGACTCTCAGTCAGAATGGAAGACACCTCAAGCTTATATAGGGGCAATGCATGCCTCGCTTCCACCTCCAATACCTCACCCGGTGAAAGCACCAAACTTGGGAACTCAACTACAAATCGAAAAACCATAAACAAAAAATCAAATTCAAAACAAGTATACATTCATCAAAGTAACTACATAAGACCTACACTACCAATCCCACATTTCCCCCTAAACCTCTTGGTTACCAGGGCGGCCGGTACCTCAGCCCCGGGTTCCACCTCTCATGCCCCGCCGGCAAAAAACCACTGCTCCTCCCAGTCACTGCTCCTCACATGCTCAATATCAATTAAAGCTCCAATCTGGGCCAACAAGTAGTTAAAATCCGACATGCCTAGGGTTCTGTCGAAGCCCGTATGTGTGCGCAAGAGTCTCAGTAGATGGCTCACTTACATTCACCTCATGCCATAACACATAAGCCTTCATTAACACCTTGAACGCATTCGGGTTCAGCTGGAATAGCGCCAACCCGATGTAGCTCAGTTGTTGCTGCAACCAGGGGTGCAAGGGCAGCCTCAACCCAATCTTGAACATTTGCTCAGACAGGGTTTTCCACCCCATGCAATGGCCGGCTTGGCAGCTCCCCCTCCTCATGCAATCTGAGCAACAATGACTCGGGTACCTAGTACACCTTTCAAAATCGGCCAGCCACGCCACAGTCATGGTGGACATCACTTCATTAGCTGACCACCGTTGCTCCTCATAAAAGTACACATCAAGGGGTACCCTAGCCCTGTAAGGACAGGACGCAGAGCCAGTGCTGCGCATCACACCCACTACCACCTCATCACCAGACCCGCTCCCCTTAGCGCCATCACCATCCCCCCTCGTAGCAGTCTCTTCTCCATCAGATCTAGCTTCAGCCTTATCACTGTCACCAATCATGATTGGCTCTTCATCATCCCCTCCCTGGTCACCCCCTACCGCCTCGTAGAAGAACTGCTATCCACAACAGCCTTCCCCTTCCGCCTGGCCGACCGCCACAACCCCATGTCGCGAAACCCACTCTCTAGATTCGGGTTCCTCTCTCGAGACACCACCTCGAGCGTCTACAATGAGTCATCCCAGGGCGACCCAGCAAACGGATCACCCTCCTCCTTCACCACCTCTAGCGAACAGACGTCCAGCGCTTCGGTGGAAGTCCAATCTACCATATCCCAATCTATGTTGCTGCTTTCGTTAGAGCAATGGAATGGATCCAATGGCGACGATCGCCGCCCCTCAGACTCAGACAACCTCTCCTCTCAACCCTAAAAAATAATAATAGAAATAAAAGAGGAAATGGAGTGTGTAGGAGTACAGACTCAACAACGGAAAATAGTAGACCAAAGAAGAGGCATTCACCGATATTTTAAGCACAGCCCATGACCTCTGAAATGCCAACCCACGATCTCTCCACCACGCCGTCACTAAACCCTCAACGGCAAAGAACAAAAACAACAATGAAGGAAAAATGAGAAAGTCAAAAAGTATTACTCAGACAAACAAGGGCATATTTATAGCCTTAACCAACACAATAAATCCAAAAGTCTCCATGCACAACATCCAAAGGATATATCCCCCAATCATTACTACTTTCCAAGTGGCCCACCACAACCCTCTCTTTCTACATGCACAACCAAACCCTCCCCATGCCTCAACTCCCACATAAATGATGTCATAATATCACCAACTCCCATAAAACACATGGCCCACCCAACTAAAAAGGTGGAGACAACGAGCCAACCCCACAAATTCGAAAATCGAACTCGGCTGGGCAGGAAGGAACTCGAGGACTTCCCTGCCTCTGCGATAGACCTGGGCCGGGTACCTGAGTCAGGTGTGCTGACCAGGTACCCGGATCAGGTACGCTGACTGGTACTCAGGTCCACCAGATTCAGCTTGCAAGCTGGCAGAAGATTGAACTAACCACCCGAGGTTCGACCCTCGACTAAGGAGTTGGGGGACTCCTATTGATAGCCATCATAAGTCAAGCCGAATCTGACAAACAATACCTGATAGAACCTAATCGGGACTCACTAAAAACAAACCTTAGGGCCCACCAGTGGGACCCACTGCCAGCCCAAGCTCACTAAGTCCACCCCAGGCCCAAGCCCAAGAAGACTAAAGGTGATGTCCATCAAGCCTGGGTAGCCCACGTTCGCCTACCAAGGCAGCGCTCGACTGCCTACCCGAGGAGCGCCCAGCCAACGGGACCAGGCCACCATAGACAGAACCTGACACCTTTTGATCTATAGCTGTAAAGTAAGAACGCTTCTCACATTTTCCATGGTGGAGAAAGTCCCACCTCGAGAGTGCCCCACACACCATCTCAAGGAGCTTTGGGCAGTGATACTCCAACTTCGAAGACCCTAGGCATCAGCTTAGGATGATAAGTGTCACTCATTGGGTGGTTTCCCCCAAAGTCAAAGGCTGGCACGGAGTCCCTGGCTGGCGGGTACCCGGTTCCACGACGAGTACCCCAGCTTAGGCAGAGGAGGTAACAACCCTTTATTCCTTCTCCTATAAATACCCCTCTGCTTTTACATCACAAATTAACTTCAAGTAAGCAAAGAAACCCTATTAAAATACCTTCTCTCTCTAAAACTATATTTTCTCTACCTTATCTCTAAACACATACTTACTTAGGCATCGGAGATCAAGTGACCGAAGCCACACCGAACTCCCAAGCTTGATATTCCTTTTTCTTTTTTTTCTCTTCGTCCTATTTTCTCCTAGGTACTTCCATATGAAGTGAAGAGGGACCCACTCACACGGAAGAGTCTGAAGACTTTTGCTCCAAGTAATCCTCCTTCGTCGTGGGAGACAATCCAACCATCTCATTTATAGAATTTAGAAGCTATCCCATCCTCCGAGGGACTCTAGAGTTGTCGGGTCTGACCCACCCGTCAACAAATTTGGCTATTCGATTAGACCCTAAAGTCATCATAAATACACCAGATTTATATATACAAGGGATAATATAGTTAAAAAAACGTGTTAAATGTTTTCGAAATTGGATAAGGGATAAAATAGTAAAAAATACAGTTGGCTATTCGATTAGACCCCCTTCCAAGAGTAACATGTTTTAAATATGGAGGCTTCAAAATTGAATCCCTTGAACTAAACGGACCTAGAGGTTCATATATGTATGTAGATCACGTTCCAGATTCTGCATATCTTCTAACAATACCTTCATCAGTTTATTAGAAGAGAAATAATGCATAAAGCAACCTAATCGATCAAGTTCATCTCTATATATATATATATATATACTTAGCCTTGAAACTAAAACCAAGATTCAAATAGTAATAAAGTATATATGGTAAAATATCAACTTCCAATTTTAAGATGTGGTGCAATTGACAAACTAACATTCCAGAAGGCGAATTTTTTAGTGTCTAACTAACAGGAGTTCGAAACATATAAGAAGCAAATTGTGGCCAGGGGCAAGCCGCACCCTGAGCAGGGATTAGGCCCACCCTTCGGATCTGAAGACACATAATAGTATTTACCAAAAAAATATATCGACTTCTTAAAAAAAAAAGAACAGGAAATATATCGATCCGGGAGCTTGGGTTTTGAGTCAGTATATTGAGTTTAGGCTGTACGTATATACATATACACTGCCACATTCTGCATGAAATCAAGTTGGTCCGCAGAAGCATTCCATCTTTCATATTCAGTTAGGGAAAGGCAACCTGCATTTATATATAGATGCATATTGATAAGCAAGCAAATGGTTACCATGCTGTTTACTGTTTGGGCTTCTCTATATTTCACACTTCTATATATTCAATGTCATAAAAAGATGCTTTCAGAATTCAGATGATCAAAGGGCAATTCACCGCCTTGATGTCCTAAGACGTACATATAATGGGCTCATTTGGTGAGCGAAATTGAATTGAATTGGATTACTCATCAAATTCAATGCATTTTGAATGTAAAAAAAGACAACAATTTCATTGTAAGATAATTAGATAGGATTAGACATAAAGGCCACGTTTGGTGAGGATAGACGTAAGTTTCGTTCTAAATTTAATGTTATATAATCCTCTTACAATGAAACCGCATCCTTTTTACATTCAAAATACATTGAATTTGAAAAGTTATTCAATTCAATACAATCTCACTCACCAAACGTGACCATACTACGTACGTAAAAAGTAAAAATAAAAAAGGTAATTATCTAATATATTCACCTGATGAAGTCGTTATCCGACGATATGTGTAGATTTGGATATTATTTTAAAAATTAATTTCTGCATAGTAAAATGACGACTTCATCATATGGGAATATCTACAAGTCACTAACGTCCCTATGTTTTTACTATGTTTAAGTTTGAGGAGATTGAATTCAAAAAAAAAACTCCGAGGAGATTCAACATTGACCTTTCACAGATTCGAAATTTGAAAAAAATTAATAATTATTTCGAGGATCATTGAGGAGTGAAAAACTATAGATGCAAGGATTTTTTTTTTTTTTTTTTTTTTGAGAAATTAAAATTTTTAATTCTCCTTATCAACTTTCACAGCCTCAAAGATTTTTATTTTTATTTTTGAAGAATGAATGGATGTTTCACGGATCCATGGTTATCATGGGATCAATGATTTACGAAATGAATCTGAGAAAAACAAGGGGAAAAAAAAGAGATGGCGAAGGAGATGAAGACAAGGTAGGCAATTAATTAGCAAGTAGGAATTGACTTGTTATGATTTTGTGGGAAATGAATGAATGAATGCAATACACTGACCCCAACTTGAGAGAAGTGTCGTCAGAGCTGGGATCGTCTTGAGGATGATCAGAGTGGCTGACGTCAGCTATGGAGTCTGATGACTGGCCTTGTTCAACTGCTACATGATGAGTTTCCAGCTTTCTATCATTTGTCATCTGCAACTGGCCGGCCAACCAGAACACAACAACTCATCATATTTTCTAACGAATTAACTGAAAATTAACCGTGATGCAAATTAATAAAAGAAAGGAATTAAGATGAGCAATATTAATCAATACCTGCTTCAATCGCTGGTTCTCTTCCACCAATTGGGCTCCCTGCGATTTGAATATGACAATGAAGTATGGTTTGGACTGGTTTGGTGAGGGAGATTGGATTAAATTGGATAATTCATCAAATTCAATATATTTTGAAAGTAAAGTGACGGTGTTTTTATTACAAGGAAGGAGAGTGGACATAGAAGAAAAATTATCAAATCCAAACCTCTCAAGATAATAGGATTAATTAGAAAAATTATCTAATCCTTCTACAATAAAACCGCATCCATTTTGACATTCTAAATACATTAAATTCAAAGAGTTGTCCAATAATTCAATCCAATATCACTCCCTAACTTTACGTTGAATGACTTGATCAGCTCTACACCAACCCAACTAGCTAGCTAGGTAATACAATAATTAGTAGCACTAACTGATCTCAATTCCTACCAACGTTATTTTGAGGGTTTTATTTTCAATATATATGATTAAATCTTTTTCCTTAATTAGTATATAGTATAAAAAACTTAAAGATTTATACAGTTTAAATTATCGAATAATTATAACAAAATGCCATGCATGAAGGAAAAGTATAAAATCTGACCTTCCAATTAAGAGATTTGGTCTCTTTCAGAAACTTTTCACCCTGAAAAACAAATAAAATTATACACATCGTTAGGAGACATGGACGAAGAATTTGTATATATATATATACGAACCAAGATTATGTACGTAATTAGTTATGAAGCAAATTGAGAGAGCTAGAGATCGAAATAAAGTAATGCATGTGTGTGTCTGTATGTACGTACGACGGAAAAAAAGATGGAATTTGATCAAAATTTAGAATTCTAAATTTTTATGTACTAATTTCTTTATTTAGATTAAAAAATATAGGAATTTAGACCTTCCAAGAAAACGAATTTTGGAATATGAATGTCACGTACAAATCTCAATTTTAAATTTCATATAAAAATGTGTTATTTCTAAAATTTCATCTTAATAGATAACCACCATTTATGTATAATCATTAAATTCCTTGTTTAAATTTCAATTTCCGATCGCACTTTTAAGATGGAATTCACCTTTGTATCCGTAACACGCCTCAAGCCCGCTGTGAGCAGTTTCTCTAGTTTCTGTAAATCTTCCATGTTCAGTTGATGGAGTTCTTCTCCCATCATCTGCCTGTTCATGGAGACTCAAACCTAAATTTTAACGTTGTACGGACGTACATAATAAGTATATATATATATATATAGTATATATACCTTAGCTCTTGCGTCTTCTCTGCAATTTGCTTGCTCAAGGTGGCCGATGCACTGCTCTCAAGCTGATCATAAATACAATAAGAATAAGCAAGGGATCGATTTAATATTATTGCACTTAATTTCATCATGAAAGAATTTTTACAAATTAAATTATTTTATATATATATATATATATACGTACCTGCAACTCCAGGGAGGGACGTTGATTCAACTCGCCAAAATTTTCTGACTGCAGACCATGCCTTTCAATTACTTGTTGCATGCTAATTTACAAAACAAAATTAAAGAATATATATGTACATAATTAAGGAACAAATAAACAAAAATTAAAAATAAAGAAAATGAAAATTGATCGTACTATTGTATTCAAAGTTCAAACACAGACAGAAAATTGATTGAATTACTACTCTCTAGCTTCCACTTAACTTTTAATTACTCGATCCATCACCTTAGTAATTACAATCTTCTAAGACCGGCCGATGTTTTGATAATAATATATCACTTTAATTCCATGGATATATATATATATATATATATATATATATATATATATTCTTACTTGTATTCGTCTATATTCATGTATGTTCTAGCAATATTGGAGATTGATAGAGAATTTGAGATAAGTGACACAATGAACTATGTATATATTGAATATACCGGAATAAAACCTATTTTAAAGAGAATTTTTTGATTTACTCAGATGGCTTGAAGTTGATAAGTTTTCAATCAAACTCTCGAAGATTTCAATTTCTTAAGAAAATATGGAATAAGATTAACTAGAATTTAGTTCATATATTAATTGTACATACGTGGGTACCAAACTTAATGTAATATCATTATGTTTAGAACTTCAGATTGGAGTTGGGTAATCGTAAACTTAAGTTGTGAATAGATTTCAGAAAAGCCAATCGATCGATCTACTCCTAAAGTGTACAAAAAGTTCTCCTCTGAGGTTTTTTGTGCTAGCTATTTGTAGTTGTGAATGTGTTATTAACATTAATTAGGATGAAAGATTATGTAGAGTTAACACAAAGATCGATTGATACTCAATATGTATTTAAAAATACTGACTAAGATCATACACATATATATGATCTCATCAAGACATGCTTTCCACTTCAAACCCTTCCCATGATTAACAAGGAAAAATAGGTTTAATTTTGCCACTACCTTAATTAATTATGATTGAGGAGGATTTTCGTCGAAGAAAATGGGTGTGGTTAAGTTTAAATTTTATCACATTATATATATGAATCTGAAAGACCGAGAAACTTTCTTTCAAGATATTGTGTAATTGATATATTCAAATCGATCAGTAGGTAGTATAGTTTCTAGACATTAATTAATGTGTAATTGTATGATTGTATCTCAAACAAGTATAGGGTTTTTTTTGTTCTAATTAGCTCCTAAGACTTGTTTTATTTTATTGAGGAAACAAATCTCAACATTTTTTGTTGTAAAATCTTACTCATCATGGGTCCTTTGGGGTACTTACTTTTTATTCGTAACTTATTTTCTTCCTAATGATCGATCTATATATGGTTCCTAAAAATCCTAATTACACAAACATGCACATAATTATATATATATATATATATATATAGACTTTGGATATATATATTTTTTTATTTTACAATAACATAAAAAAATTCCATTCTATTCTTTTATAATCCTTTTGTGATTTGTGAAAAGACCTAATTAAGCATTTGGTATCTCTTAATTAAATTTATTATTATTTAACCCACTTAATAATTAGGCTGTCATTATTCATAAATTGAAAGGGTAATGCGCGCAGCTGATAGATAGAGGGATATACCTAAAAATAAAGACATAAATAAGATTCAAAATATTTAGTATTTTCTTATAAAAAGAAGATATGTAGGAAGAATATATTATATTATTTCCATGTCCAAGGACGCATTTAGATAAAAACGAAAAAAAAGGACGTATTGTCAGCGAAATTTAAACATTTTTTCGTGCAGCTTTAATACCTGGGAGTAAGCTATATAAAGAAATTGTACAATGAACTATTTTTAAAAAACAAAAATTGTACTATGAACTGACAATAATAATAATAAGCTAGCTACTTAATTATATTTTTTATTTTATTTTATTGAATTTTTTGTCTAAAAATTGGTCTTCCTCTCAAATCAGTATCTCTCCAGATTTCAATAGATATATATGTAGAGATTTATGTTTTTCATTTATGCTTATATGTATATGTATATATATATATATTCATTAAATTAAGGTGCTCAATTTCAAACATTAATTTTGTGTAAATATATATATACACTGATATTAATGTTTTAAAATGAATTAAAAATGATGAAGTGAAGAACCTTGAGGTGGATGAGTAGTGAAAGAGCTTTCCAGTAGCAGAGAAGACGATTAGGGCAATCTGAGCATCGCACATAGTTGAGAGCTCGTAGGCCTTCTTGAATAGCCCTCTCCTCCTCTTCGAAAACGTCACCTGCCTCGCCGTCGTGTTATCGATCTTCTTCATCTCAATCCTCTTCCTTGTCATATTTAATCAATTCGATCTGCCCGATCGATCCTATCAAACATATATAATCAAATCACCCAATAATACTATACTGTCAGATCCAGCTTTCCAAAAAATAAATCAAGACGAGTTTGAGTATGTGTGGATCGACCAAAACAAATTAGATAGATCACATAATGAAATAAATCAAACCATTATCTCAACAAATAAAACTATATATATATATATATAAAATACCCAGAAAAATATAAAATAAAATGAAAACTTAATTGACTGTAAATTTTATACCCAAATCAATCAAATGGTTATTGAGAGAGAAAGAGGGAACGGTTATTGAGAGAGAGAAGTTATCTATATATGGTTTTTGGGTAAGAGGAAATAAAGGGAAGATAAAAAAGCATAAAGTGATAATTGGTACGAGAAACAGGTTACCAAAGAAACCCTAGCTGCTGCCAGATATATATATATATATATATATATATATATATAGAAATAGAATCAAAATGGAAACAGAAGCAGAAAAATAATTAACCGTACGTAGCCAGCAGCAGCTATATATAGTTCATCCACTCGATCTGCAAATTGCAGTGACCAAGAGAAGCTCGTCTTAATTAGAAATATATAAACAGAAACAAAGCTAAGATTAGAGCTGGCTTTCCCCTCTGCTAGCTAGCTGCAATTAATATCTCCCTCCCTCCAATGATATTTACTTAATTATTTCGTTGAAAAATAAAAGTAAAATAAATAAGCTAAAAGGGATTAAAGAGAATTTAATGGTGATGGTCCAATATCATATCCATTTCTATATACAGTGGTGGACAGTGTTTTTACATTATATATATTGAATTTCAATTTCATTTTTTATAAAAGTTAAATTTAAAATCTCTCATAAAATATTTACAGAAAAACACCAATATACCGTAATATTAAATTTTGGAGTGATGGGTCGTTAGTTTTGCTTTTTTCATGATATATGTGGTCATGATTTATTTATTTTATCTCATTTTTTTTAACAATATTACTAGGCTATTGGTATTATAATTTTGGTATAAATTATTATATTTTGTAGAAAATATTATATTGCTGTAATATGGTTTTATAAAAGATTAAAAAAAATTCATGAATTTTATTATTATAGGTGGGTATTCCTCGCCAATATGGGTGAGGAGGTTTGTTTATTCCGTACAAATAATAATGGCGCATGAGTAAGCTAGAATTATGACATGGGTTGTACCCTTGTACCCGCCATGCTCTCTCCACCGTCCAATTTCTCGGGATATGGAAGATCCACTTCTTCAGCTAATGTTTTGGCGTCTTTATTTAGGGCATGCCTCAAACACACAAACTCATCAATAGGGTTGTTAAGGGGATTCGAAAAACCGACTATACCGATCGAATCTATCGAATTATTTCGAATTTTTCTAAACCAAACAAAAGTTCATCAAGCTTGGGTTTGGTTCTATGTCATTGAATTCTGAACTAAACCAATAACTGTAAGTTATTTATTTTTTTAAATTCAGCACAATTCTTTTTTTGTCAAAGTAACAGCATTCGTTAATAATGAAAAATATTATAAGATTTGAAAAGTAAATAAAATAAAGTACAAAGGTCCAAAATAAAGTTTTTTTTTTCTTTTTAGATACATAAGAAGTATAACTAAAGTTAGAAATTACGAGGGCAACCCAAATTTTTACAGGATCAAATTGGAGAGCTTTAAAGACTGCCGAATGGATTGTATAACCCCACACATCATACCTGTTCTTCTTATGTCCCAAAAAAGCCATGAGATCTGCAACGAAATTTGCCTCACAGAATATATGCTTGAAGTGGATAGAAGTACATTTTGAAGTAAGGTCTTCGATATCCTTGATGAGCATGAAAATCTTCCAATGAACATCACACTTGTTTAGAACGCAACCAATGATGAGCTTTGAGTCTCCTTCAATAAGAATATCAGAGTAGCATGCCCGAGTAGCTTGCAAAAGGCGTTCATGCAAAGCAATTCCTTCAGTGATAACCACTTCTGACGGTTCTATGAGGGTAGAACCTAGAATAAAGATACAAAAATAAGGTAAAACACAACTTAGACCCAAGTACAAAAAAACCTAAATTAAAAAAAAACATGAAACCCTAGTTCTAAAGAGAGGAAGCACATGCAACAGTCAAAAGCATACCACATCAATCACATTACACCAGAAAGACCATAGCCACCATGGTAGAGTATCTTGTAATTAAGCAGAAACTGAAGAACCAAATGGAAAATGGGGGTGAGCTAGCCACCCGCGCAAACCGCGCTCCCATAATATAGCCATATAATGCATCTTGCACTTTAAACACTACCCAACATCATAATGTGCAAATTAACCAAAGGATAAAGCACGCGTTGAGTTAAGGAATGAAGAAAGGTGGTTGAGAATTGTCAATGAGCTGTATATTCATAATTAAACTTAGTCCACTAATTAGGCCTATAGTAACATTCATAGTCTCTGTATATATATATATATATATATATATCTTTCCTATTAAAATAATATACAAGAGAATTCTCACCCAATCTGATATGGTATCAGAGCAGTCGATCATGACTGTCTCTTGCATTAACCCTAAAACTCATTATTGTGCCCTAGCCGCACCACTACCTTCCGCCGCATAAACATTCCCGCATAAACCCTAGAAACCGAAGACTTCCGCCACACCACTACCTTCCCACAGACGGCATCACGCCACACCACCACTTCGGTCTGACCCAAACACCACATAACAGCAGCCATACCCGCAGCCATCACCACAGCCGGCCAGCACCACTTCACCATCACCATCACCAAATACAGCACCACCTCGTCCGAGACCACGACCTTCCCGCGACACCTTCCCGCAGCACCACCACTTCCGCAGAAAAATCCCAACACCCGCAGCAACATCCACCGAACCGTCCACCACAAACACACCGACCCACCACAATTTGACCCAGACCACAAAACACTCATCGTCGAGTTCGTTCGCATTCGGGTTCGTCATCATCGTCGAGTTCGTTCAGGTTTGGGTTCGCGTTTGGGTTCCTCGCACTTTGACCATCATTCGGCCGATCGTTCTTAGCAGCCTAATGCAACCCCACAAAGTCCCTGGGTCCCGTGTTCGACTGGCTTGGACGCCGTAGCAAAGCAAAAATACACTAACCGGACTGAGACTCACCAACCGGACTAAGACTCACCATTTCGCTTCAGACCACACACTCATCGACCTCACCGAACCCCACCGGTCATCATCCTCGAGTCCGCTCACGGTTGGGTTTCACCCATTGGGGACCATTATTTTCGTCTGAGTGCTGAGACTTAAGAGCGCACCCATCAGACACCCAACTGCTTTGCACACCCATCACACAGACCCGGCCCAGCCCAACTTTTATGGCCCAGTTTTGAAAAAAAAAAAAAGGAGAGATGGCTGCTGCCAAGTCCAAACAATCTAGGCCAAACACCTATAGTGTCGTCCCTACTCATCACCGGCCTCCAATGCAGTGTACCAAATGTGGTTTAGATAACCATACAATTAAGGGATGTTATGAGATATTTGGTTATCCGGACGGATGGGTCCACCAAGGGCGCAAGAAGGATTCGAACAGAGCCTCATTTGCATCCGCTCAGTCATCCCATGGGACCTCATTCGAACCTCCATCAGGTACATCTGGCTCCACGGCCTTGGCCAACTCAAGTACCTCTTGCACATCTTCACTTACTTATAATAAATCATGGATTATTGACAATGGCGTTACTGATCACATGAAATCTAGTTTCACTGGGTTGCACTCTACCAAACCCTCAAGCCAAACACAGATTACCAGTGCCAACAGAACCACCTCCCAAGTCATGGGCGAGGGGTCCTTGTCTCTTACACCCTCATTCACACTCGATCATGTCTTAGTTGTCCCTTCTCTCGACTATGACTTGTTATCTATTCATCAGATCATTGATTCCCTTAATTGTACCGTGTATTTTTTGCCATCGTATTGTCTCTTTCAAGATCTTCTCACCAGGGCCGTGATTGGATGTGGTACTAGGAGGGGAAAGTTGTATTATCTGGACTTTCCAGCCGACATCAGTAAGCGTTTGAGTCGTGGCGATGAGTCCATCAGGATGAAGAAAATTTGGCTTTGGCATCGACGATTAGGGCATGCTTCTTTTGGTTATCCGAAACTTATATTTCCAGATTTATTTTCCCAGTTTCATGAATCAGACTTTCATTGTGAAACTTGCATTTTGGCGAAAAGCCATCGTATTTCTTACCCATTAAGATTGCATAAAAGCTCCATGCCCTTTATGATTGTTCATTCTGATGTTTGGGGACCATCATGAGTTCCCACTATTAGTGGTTTTAAGTGGTTTGTGACGTTTATTGATGATTGCACCCGGATGACCTAGGTCTTTCCGCTACACCAGAAAAGTGACGTCACCGCCAAGTTCAAGCTCTTTTATCAATATGTTGCTACTCAGTTTGATAAGAAAAGCATGACCCTTCGATCTGATAATGGAGGTGAGTACATCAACCATGACCTACATCAATTTTTCGGCCACCATGGTATTGTTCATCAAACCACCTGCGCCTATACACCATAACAGAATGGTGTCGCGGAGCATAAGAATCGTAATCTCTTGGAGGTTGTTCGTACCTCTTTATTTGAGGCCCACATGCCGCATCATTTTTGGGGGGAGGTTCTTTGTTCTGTTGCTTACCTCATCAATCGAACACCTTCCAGTACTCTTCAGTATCAAACTCCATTTCAGACATTGACTACTCTCCTCAACATGCCATCCGCACCAAATCTCGAACCACGTCTCTTTGGTTGTGTTGCGTATGTTCAGGTGTATCCACATCAGCATGGCAAGCTTGATCCGTGTGCACGGCGTTGTGTCTTTGTGGGTTATTCTGCCACTCAGAAGGGCTGTAAGTGTTTCCATCCTCCCAGTCAGACCATACATGTCACCGCCGATGTGACCTTCAACGAGAGTGAGTTCTATTACTCTGGAGGAGTCACTGAGCATCCTATGCAGGGGGAGAGCAGTATCTTTGCCGCCGAAGATACTCATATTGACGTCCAAATTCAACACCATTCATCCGAGTCGTCAGTGTCCGAGGTGCAACAAGCTCAAGAGTCCCTCGACACTTCTGATGACACTCATGATACTGGTTCAGCTAACTCCCTCTCTACAGCTCCTACTACCATCACCACTCATCCAATCAGGTCCTAAAGATTCCCCACAGGTAACTGAACATTCAAACTCTATCTCAAACACCTTATCTGCGTCGAATTATACAGGTTATCAATTACCCCCACGCACGACTAAAGGGATTCCTAGACAACAGTATGACCCTGACCCTAAAGCAAAAGTTAAATACCCTATTGCTAATCATGTGTCCCTACATAGGTTGTCTCCGTCATGTGCATCATTTGTGTGTCAATTATCTACTGTATCTATTCCAAGTAATGTGCAAGACGCTCTGAAAGATCCCAAGTGGACACAAGCGATGAATGATGAAATTGAGGCTCTCCAGAAGAATTCCACATGGGAGATGACTACCCTTCCGCCAGGGAAGAGAACAGTGGGTTGTATATGGATATATACAGTAAATTTCAAGGCAGATGGCACCATTGAACGATACAAAGCAAGACTAGTGGCGAAAGGTTACACTCAGACTTATGAGATTCACTATGAGGAGACCTTTGCCCATGTAGCCAAGATCAACACAATTCGGGTACTTATTTCTCTGGCAGCCAACTTAGACTAGCCATTACACCAATTTGATATCAAAAATGTCTTCCTGCATGGCGACTTAGAAGAAGAAGTCTATATGGATTCACCTCCAAGATGCAAGATGGGGCCCAATAAGGGCAACATGGTTTGTAAACTGAGGAAGTCCCTTTATGGATTGAAGCAATCACCCAGAGCATGGTTTGGAAAGTTCAGCCAATCAATGAAGGACTTCGGATACAAACAAAGTAACTCATATCATACTCTTTTCTTGAAACATAAGAAAGGTAAAGTCTCTGCCCTTATTGTATATGTTGATGACATGGTAGTTACTGGGAATGACCCAGAGGAAAAGGGATCGTTGCAGAACCACTTGGCAAGTGAGTTTGAAATGAAAGATCTTGGTGCTCTGAAATATTTCTTAGGCATCGAAGTGGCGCGTTCAGACCAAGGAATATTTCTATCACAACGGAAATATATCCTTGACATTTTAACTGACACTGGAATGCTAGCCAGCAAACCAGCAGATACGCCAATGGAGTTGAATCATCAGCTTGGTGAATATCCGGATCAGCTTGGTGGATAAGTTAATCTATCTAGGACATACTAGACCTGATATCGCATATGCCGTAAGTGTGGTGAGTCAGTTCATGCATGCACCAAGTGAAGCCCACATGGATGCGGTACACCGAATCCTGAGATACTTAAAGTCAACTCCTGGAAGAGGATTAATGTTCTCACGACATGGTCATCTAGATGTTGAGGGTCACACTGATGCAGACTGGGCGGGTTCTGTTACTGACAGGAGGTCAACATCTGGATACTTTACCTTTGTGGGAGGCAATCTAGTCACTTGGCGAAGTAAAAAACAGAAAGTAGTGTCGAGATCAAGTGCTGAAGCAGAATATCGAGGTATAACACAAGGAGTATGTGAGCTACTATGGATAAGGAATTTGTTGGGGGAATTTGGGTTAAAACTCAATCATGTCATGCAACTGAATTGTGACAACAAAGCATCAATAGACATAGCACATAATCCAGTGCAACATGATAGAACCAAGCATTTTGAAGTTGACAGACATTTCATCAAGGAGAAACTTAAGGCAAAGATCATTGAGGTATCATTTGTTAAATCTGAAGATCAACTTGCAGATGTCCTCACTAAAGCAGTCACCGGCAGAGTATTCCACAGCTCACTTAGCAAGTTGGGCATTGGCGACATACATGCTCCAACTTGAAGGGGAGTGTCAATGAGTTGTATATTCCTAATTAAACTTAGTCCACTAATTAGACCCATAGTAACATTCCTAGTCTCTGTGTATATATATATATATATATATATATATCTTTCCTATTAAAATAATATACAAGAGAATTCTCACCCAATCTGATAAGAATGACTTACAAAAAGAAGCCACATTGATGTAGGGTGAAGGACAATAATACAGAGTGAGGATGAGAAAAATGGAGAAGTAGGAGGTGGGAAACACAAGGATAGGGAAGGGAAGAGGATGAAAAGATGTAAACTTGGGGTTTCAAAATTGGGCATAAAAGAAAGAAGAAAAGAGGCATTTCAGCCTCAAAACTGAGCAAAAAACTCAAAGGCATTTCAATCTTATAACCCAATCCTATGGCCAGTCCGATAAGCCCATAATCTAAGAGTACAAAATTTAAAAATTGCAAAAGCACAAGCAGCCCATCTCCTTCTCCATCTGACTACCGTTGACTTCGAACATGCTGCTTTGAAAGGTTTCGGCCTCGGCCTCCAATATGTCAACATCGACGCATCCCATATCTGATATCCCCATTCGTAACATCGCGACCTCTTTCTCTCTTTTCTCTCGGCTTCTCCATCTCCCTCCCGATAGATTCTAGGAGATTTGACGGTTTGAGTATTTCATATTTAGATCTCTATTTCGTTTTTTTAAAAGTACTTTAAAATTGCAATACCAAAAATACACCGAATCGAACCCAAATCGACTGGTTCAATTCAATTTTAACTTTCCTGATAAAAATTTATGAAACCAAACCAAAAGAATATCGAATTATATCATTCGACTTAATTTTGGTTCAGGACAACAATTGAACAGAAAGAACAAATTAACAACCCTACTCATCAACTCAACCATTCCCTCCAAAACTCACAAGTGGGACGAACATAAGAGAAATTACACAGTTTTCTTTTACTTACGCTTTTTTTCTCACTTTTCTTCTTTAAATTTGTGTCTCCTATTAACTTTTTCTTTGGATTTTATTTTAGCTAATTCCCCCTTGAATTATTATTGATGATTAATTTCTCATTCTCATTATTATATTTATTTATATTTTGTTTAATTATAGGTTAAACTTGTCACATTTGGAGAAAGAAAAACTATCAAATTAATAACTGAATAAAAGAAAATTTTCACTTACATAGCTTATAATCAAGTGATTCATTTGGCGAAAAATTAGATGAAATATGAGTAAATATGAGAAAAATTACTGTTTTATGTATGTTTTTTCGATACAACCTTACCGCCGTACAGGAATGTGGGGATTTCAGCTCATACTACACACACGAAGCTCGCCATTAAATATAAAATCCACTTGTATGTATCCTTGCCATCTATATGGGAATTGAACCTGGAGCCTTTAAATATACGAGTTAAGAGAAATACATCATAATTACACTATTAATTAGTTTATACATTATTGCGCGCCTGAATTTGTTCGGGATGAACTAGAACAAGAAACAGTAGCCTTCAAGTCGATATCCGCAATCAATTCATATTCACAGAAGTAAAATACAATTGTTCCCTCGAAAATGTCTTCAAGAGAATGTGTGTATTACTCAAAATTCATCATTTAATTTGAAATTTGTTTCAGGATTTTCCATGCATGAATATGAGATCATAGAGGTTTTACAATATTAATTCAAATTTAGGATTATGAAATTATCAATGAGGAATGATAAAAGTCAATAGGGAACTTTTATTAGAATTATTATTTCAAATTTGGAAGGAAGTTGACATCATATAATATATAGTATTTTTTACTTGAAATGCACCAAAAACTGCACTCTCAATCTCACTTTGCACCTAATATACCCATTTTATCTCACTTAACACCAAAAAGCCACCATTTATATAAAAAGTTACACCATTCCGTTAGCTCCATTCATTTGATGTTAAAGGTGACAACAAATTAAAGGACAATTAAGACATGTGCCATCAAATCTCATTCTTCTTCTCCTCTCTCTCAAACTCAAACCCAACTACTCAAAATCTTCCAAATCTTCAGTTTTTCTTTCATCTGCACCAGTGGCTCTAAATAAATCCAAAGAGGAAATGAAGAAGCTCTATAGGGGCGTGAGGCAGGGACTTAATTTGATTCAAAATGATTTAGCAATTCCTCACCCTTGAAGCTTTATGGGCTTTGCACTTCTTGTTAGCTCCTAAGCTATCTACTGCTTGATTGTACTAAGTGAGTATGTGAGGTGGCACTCAGATATTTAGAACTTCAGATTGGAGTGGGATATTCGTAAACTTAAGTTGTGAATAGATTTCAGAAAAGCCAATCGATCGATCTACTCCTAAAGTGTACAAAAAGTTCTCCTCTGAGGTTTTTTGTGCTAGCTATTTGTAGTTGTGAATGCGTTATTAACATTAATTAGGATGAAAGATTATATAGAATTAACACAAAGATCGATCGATACTCAATATGTATTTAAAAATACTGACTAAGATCATACACATATATATGATCTCATCAAGACATGCTTTCCACTTCAAATCCTTCCCATGATTAACAAGGAAAAATAGGTTTAATTTTGCCACTACCTTAATTAATTATGATTGAGGAGGATTTTCGTCGAAGAAAATGGGTGTGGTTAAGTTTAAATTTTATCACATTATATATATGAATCTGAAAGACCGAGAAACTTTCTTTCAAGATTTTGTGTAATTGATATATTCAAATCGATCAGTAGGTAGTATAGTTTCTAGAAATTAATTAATGTGTAATTGTATGATTGTATCTCAAACAAGTATAGGGTTTTTTTTGTTCTAATTAGCTCCTAAGACTTGTTTTATTTTATTGAGGAAACAAATCTCAACATTTTTTGTTGTAAAATCTTACTCATCATGGGTCCTTTGGGCTACGTACTTTTTATTCGTAACTTATTTTCTTCCTAATGATCGATCTATATATGGTTCCTAAAAATCCTAATTACACAAACATGCACATAATTATATATATATATATATATATATATATAGACTTTGGATATATATATTTTTTTATTTTACAATAACATAAAAAAATTCCATTCTATTCTTTTATAATCCTTTTGTGATTTGTGAAAAGACCTAATTAAGCATTTGGTATCTCTTAATTAAATTTATTATTATTTAACCCACTTAATAATTAGGCTGTCATTATTCATAAATTGAAAGGGTAATGCGCGCAGCTGATAGATAGAGGGATATACCTAAAAATAAAGACATAAATAAGATTCAAAATATTTAGTATTTTCTTATAAAAAGAAGATATGTAGGAAGAATATATTATATTATTTCCATGTCCAAGGACGCATTTAGATAAAAACGAAAAAAAAGGACGTATTGTCAGCGAAATTTAAACATTTTTTCGTGCAGCTTTAATACCTGGGAGTAAGCTATATAAAGAAATTGTACAATGAACTATTTTTAAAAAACAAAAATTGTACTATGAACTGACAATAATAATAATAAGCTAGCTACTTAATTATATTTTTTATTTTATTTTATTGAATTTTTTGTCTAAAAATTGGTCTTCCTCTCAAATCAGTATCTCTCCAGATTTCAATAGATATATATGTAGAGATTTATGTTTTTCATTTATGCTTATATGTATATGTATATATATATATATTCATTAAATTAAGGTGCTCAATTTCAAACATTAATTTTGTGTAAATATATATATACACTGATATTAATGTTTTAAAATGAATTAAAAATGATGAAGTGAAGAACCTTGAGGTGGATGAGTAGTGAAAGAGCTTTCCAGTAGCAGAGAAGACGATTAGGGCAATCTGAGCATCGCACATAGTTGAGAGCTCGTAGGCCTTCTTGAATAGCCCTCTCCTCCTCTTCGAAAACGTCACCTGCCTCGCCGTCGTGTTATCGATCTTCTTCATCTCAATCCTCTTCCTTGTCATATTTAATCAATTCGATCTGCCCGATCGATCCTATCAAACATATATAATCAAATCACCCAATAATACTATACTGTCAGATCCAGCTTTCCAAAAAATAAATCAAGACGAGTTTGAGTATGTGTGGATCGACCAAAACAAATTAGATAGATCACATAATGAAATAAATCAAACCATTATCTCAACAAATAAAACTATATATATATATATATATATAAAATACCCAGAAAAATATAAAATAAAATGAAAACTTAATTGACTGTAAATTTTATACCCAAATCAATCAAATGGTTATTGAGAGAGAAAGAGGGAACGGTTATTGAGAGAGAGAAGTTATCTATATATGGTTTTTGGGTAAGAGGAAATAAAGGGAAGATAAAAAAGCATAAAGTGATAATTGGTACGAGAAACAGGTTACCAAAGAAACCCTAGCTGCTGCCAGATATATATATATATATATATATAGAAATAGAATCAAAATGGAAACAGAAGCAGAAAAATAATTAACCGTACGTAGCCAGCAGCAGCTATATATAGTTCATCCACTCGATCTGCAAATTGCAGTGACCAAGAGAAGCTCGTCTTAATTAGAAATATATAAACAGAAACAAAGCTAAGATTAGAGCTGGCTTTCCCCTCTGCTAGCTAGCTGCAATTAATATCTCCCTCCCTCCAATGATATTTACTTAATTATTTCGTTGAAAAATAAAAGTAAAATAAATAAGCTAAAAGGGATTAAAGAGAATTTAATGGTGATGGTCCAATATCATATCCATTTCTATATACAGTGGTGGACAGTGTTTTTACATTATATATATTGAATTTCAATTTCATTTTTTATAAAAGTTAAATTTAAAATCTCTCATAAAATATTTACAGAAAAACACCAATATACCGTAATATTAAATTTTGGAGTGATGGGTCGTTAGTTTTGCTTTTTTCATGATATATGTGGTCATGATTTATTTATTTTATCTCATTTTTTTTAACAATATTACTAGGCTATTGGTATTATAATTTTGGTATAAATTATTATATTTTGTAGAAAATATTATATTGCTGTAATATGGTTTTATAAAAGATTAAAAAAAATTCATGAATTTTATTATTATAGGTGGGTATTCCTCGCCAATATGGGTGAGGAGGTTTGTTTATTCCGTACAAATAATAATGGCGCATGAGTAAGCTAGAATTATGACATGGGTTGTACCCTTGTACCCGCCATGCTCTCTCCACCGTCCAATTTCTCGGGATATGGAAGATCCACTTCTTCAGCTAATGTTTTGGCGTCTTTATTTAGGGCATGCCTCAAACACACAAACTCATCAATAGGGTTGTTAAGGGGATTCGAAAAACCGACTATACCGATCGAATCTATCGAATTATTTCGAATTTTTCTAAACCAAACAAAAGTTCATCAAGCTTGGGTTTGGTTCTATGTCATTGAATTCTGAACTAAACCAATAACTGTAAGTTATTTATTTTTTTAAATTCAGCACAATTCTTTTTTTGTCAAAGTAACAGCATTCGTTAATAATGAAAAATATTATAAGATTTGAAAAGTAAATAAAATAAAGTACAAAGGTCCAAAATAAAGTTTTTTTTTTCTTTTTAGATACATAAGAAGTATAACTAAAGTTAGAAATTACGAGGGCAACCCAAATTTTTACAGGATCAAATTGGAGAGCTTTAAAGACTGCCGAATGGATTGTATAACCCCACACATCATACCTGTTCTTCTTATGTCCCAAAAAAGCCATGAGATCTGCAACGAAATTTGCCTCACAGAATATATGCTTGAAGTGGATAGAAGTACATTTTGAAGTAAGGTCTTCGATATCCTTGATGAGCATGAAAATCTTCCAATGAACATCACACTTGTTTAGAACGCAACCAATGATGAGCTTTGAGTCTCCTTCAATAAGAATATCAGAGTAGCATGCCCGAGTAGCTTGCAAAAGGCGTTCATGCAAAGCAATTCCTTCAGTGATAACCACTTCTGACGGTTCTATGAGGGTAGAACCTAGAATAAAGATACAAAAATAAGGTAAAACACAACTTAGACCCAAGTACAAAAAAACCTAAATTAAAAAAAAACATGAAACCCTAGTTCTAAAGAGAGGAAGCACATGCAACAGTCAAAAGCATACCACATCAATCACATTACACCAGAAAGACCATAGCCACCATGGTAGAGTATCTTGTAATTAAGCAGAAACTGAAGAACCAAATGGAAAATGGGGGTGAGCTAGCCACCCGCGCAAACCGCGCTCCCATAATATAGCCATATAATGCATCTTGCACTTTAAACACTACCCAACATCATAATGTGCAAATTAACCAAAGGATAAAGCACGCGTTGAGTTAAGGAATGAAGAAAGGTGGTTGAGAATTGTCAATGAGCTGTATATTCATAATTAAACTTAGTCCACTAATTAGGCCTATAGTAACATTCATAGTCTCTGTATATATATATATATATATATATATCTTTCCTATTAAAATAATATACAAGAGAATTCTCACCCAATCTGATATGGTATCAGAGCAGTCGATCATGACTGTCTCTTGCATTAACCCTAAAACTCATTATTGTGCCCTAGCCGCACCACTACCTTCCGCCGCATAAACATTCCCGCATAAACCCTAGAAACCGAAGACTTCCGCCACACCACTACCTTCCCACAGACGGCATCACGCCACACCACCACTTCGGTCTGACCCAAACACCACATAACAGCAGCCATACCCGCAGCCATCACCACAGCCGGCCAGCACCACTTCACCATCACCATCACCAAATACAGCACCACCTCGTCCGAGACCACGACCTTCCCGCGACACCTTCCCGCAGCACCACCACTTCCGCAGAAAAATCCCAACACCCGCAGCAACATCCACCGAACCGTCCACCACAAACACACCGACCCACCACAATTTGACCCAGACCACAAAACACTCATCGTCGAGTTCGTTCGCATTCGGGTTCGTCATCATCGTCGAGTTCGTTCAGGTTTGGGTTCGCGTTTGGGTTCCTCGCACTTTGACCATCATTCGGCCGATCGTTCTTAGCAGCCTAATGCAACCCCACAAAGTCCCTGGGTCCCGTGTTCGACTGGCTTGGACGCCGTAGCAAAGCAAAAATACACTAACCGGACTGAGACTCACCAACCGGACTAAGACTCACCATTTCGCTTCAGACCACACACTCATCGACCTCACCGAACCCCACCGGTCATCATCCTCGAGTCCGCTCACGGTTGGGTTTCGCCCATTGGGGACCATTATTTTCGTCTGAGTGCTGAGACTTAAGAGCGCACCCATCAGACACCCAACAGTTTGCACACCCATCACACAGACCCGGCCCAGCCCAACTTTTATGGCCCAGTTTTGAAAAAAAAAAAAAGGAGAGATGGCTGCTGCCAAGTCCAAACAATCTAGGCCAAACACCTATAGTGTCGTCCCTACTCATCACCGGCCTCCAATGCAGTGTACCAAATGTGGTTTAGATAACCATACAATTAAGGGATGTTATGAGATATTTGGTTATCCGGACGGATGGGTCCACCAAGGGCGCAAGAAGGATTCGAACAGAGCCTCATTTGCATCCGCTCAGTCATCCCATGGGACCTCATTCGAACCTCCATCAGGTACATCTGGCTCCACGGCCTTGGCCAACTCAAGTACCTCTTGCACATCTTCACTTACTTATAATAAATCATGGATTATTGACAATGGCGTTACTGATCACATGAAATCTAGTTTCACTGGGTTGCACTCTACCAAACCCTCAAGCCAAACACAGATTACCAGTGCCAACAGAACCACCTCCCAAGTCATGGGCGAGGGGTCCTTGTCTCTTACACCCTCATTCACACTCGATCATGTCTTAGTTGTCCCTTCTCTCGACTATGACTTGTTATCTATTCGTCAGATCATTGATTCCCTTAATTGTACCGTGTATTTTTTGCCATCGTATTGTCTCTTTCAAGATCTTCTCACCAGGGCCGTGATTGGATGTGGTACTAGGAGGGGAAAGTTGTATTATCTGGACTTTCCAGCCGACATCAGTAAGCGTTTGAGTCGTGGCGATGAGTCCATCAGGATGAAGAAAATTTGGCTTTGGCATCGACGATTAGGGCATGCTTCTTTTGGTTATCCGAAACTTATATTTCCAGATTTATTTTCCCAGTTTCATGAATCAGACTTTCATTGTGAAACTTGCATTTTGGCGAAAAGCCATCGTATTTCTTACCCATTAAGATTGCATAAAAGCTCCATGCCCTTTATGATTGTTCATTCTGATGTTTGGGGACCATCATGAGTTCCCACTATTAGTGGTTTTAAGTGGTTTGTGACGTTTATTGATGATTGCACCCGGATGACCTAGGTCTTTCCGCTACACCAGAAAAGTGACGTCACCGCCAAGTTCAAGCTCTTTTATCAATATGTTGCTACTCAGTTTGATAAGAAAAGCATGACCCTTCGATCTGATAATGGAGGTGAGTACATCAACCATGACCTACATCAATTTTTCGGCCACCATGGTATTGTTCATCAAACCACCTGCGCCTATACACCATAACAGAATGGTGTCGCGGAGCATAAGAATCGTAATCTCTTGGAGGTTGTTCGTACCTCTTTATTTGAGGCCCACATGCCGCATCATTTTTGGGGGGAGGTTCTTTGTTCTGTTGCTTACCTCATCAATCGAACACCTTCCAGTACTCTTCAGTATCAAACTCCATTTCAGACATTGACTACTCTCCTCAACATGCCATCCGCACCAAATCTCGAACCACGTCTCTTTGGTTGTGTTGCGTATGTTCAGGTGTATCCACATCAGCATGGCAAGCTTGATCCGTGTGCACGGCGTTGTGTCTTTGTGGGTTATTCTGCCACTCAGAAGGGCTGTAAGTGTTTCCATCCTCCCAGTCAGACCATACATGTCACCGCCGATGTGACCTTCAACGAGAGTGAGTTCTATTACTCTGGAGGAGTCACTGAGCATCCTATGCAGGGGGAGAGCAGTATCTTTGCCGCCGAAGATACTCATATTGACGTCCAAATTCAACACCATTCATCCGAGTCGTCAGTGTCCGAGGTGCAACAAGCTCAAGAGTCCCTCGACACTTCTGATGACACTCATGATACTGGTTCAGCTAACTCCCTCTCTACAGCTCCTACTACCATCACCACTCATCCAATCAGGTCCTAAAGATTCCCCACAGGTAACTGAACATTCAAACTCTATCTCAAACACCTTATCTGCGTCGAATTATACAGGTTATCAATTACCCCCACGCACGACTAAAGGGATTCCTAGACAACAGTATGACCCTGACCCTAAAGCAAAAGTTAAATACCCTATTGCTAATCATGTGTCCCTACATAGGTTGTCTCCGTCATGTGCATCATTTGTGTGTCAATTATCTACTGTATCTATTCCAAGTAATGTGCAAGACGCTCTGAAAGATCCCAAGTGGACACAAGCGATGAATGATGAAATTGAGGCTCTCCAGAAGAATTCCACATGGGAGATGACTACCCTTCCGCCAGGGAAGAGAACAGTGGGTTGTATATGGATATATACAGTAAATTTCAAGGCAGATGGCACCATTGAACGATACAAAGCAAGACTAGTGGCGAAAGGTTACACTCAGACTTATGAGATTCACTATGAGGAGACCTTTGCCCATGTAGCCAAGATCAACACAATTCGGGTACTTATTTCTCTGGCAGCCAACTTAGACTAGCCATTACACCAATTTGATATCAAAAATGTCTTCCTGCATGGCGACTTAGAAGAAGAAGTCTATATGGATTCACCTCCAAGATGCAAGATGGGGCCCAATAAGGGCAACATGGTTTGTAAACTGAGGAAGTCCCTTTATGGATTGAAGCAATCACCCAGAGCATGGTTTGGAAAGTTCAGCCAATCAATGAAGGACTTCGGATACAAACAAAGTAACTCATATCATACTCTTTTCTTGAAACATAAGAAAGGTAAAGTCTCTGCCCTTATTGTATATGTTGATGACATGGTAGTTACTGGGAATGACCCAGAGGAAAAGGGATCGTTGCAGAACCACTTGGCAAGTGAGTTTGAAATGAAAGATCTTGGTGCTCTGAAATATTTCTTAGGCATCGAAGTGGCGCGTTCAGACCAAGGAATATTTCTATCACAACGGAAATATATCCTTGACATTTTAACTGACACTGGAATGCTAGCCAGCAAACCAGCAGATACGCCAATGGAGTTGAATCATCAGCTTGGTGAATATCCGGATCAGCTTGGTGGATAAGTTAATCTATCTAGGACATACTAGACCTGATATCGCATATGCCGTAAGTGTGGTGAGTCAGTTCATGCATGCACCAAGTGAAGCCCACATGGATGCGGTACACCGAATCCTGAGATACTTAAAGTCAACTCCTGGAAGAGGATTAATGTTCTCACGACATGGTCATCTAGATGTTGAGGGTCACACTGATGCAGACTGGGCGGGTTCTGTTACTGACAGGAGGTCAACATCTGGATACTTTACCTTTGTGGGAGGCAATCTAGTCACTTGGCGAAGTAAAAAACAGAAAGTAGTGTCGAGATCAAGTGCTGAAGCAGAATATCGAGGTATAACACAAGGAGTATGTGAGCTACTATGGATAAGGAATTTGTTGGGGGAATTTGGGTTAAAACTCAATCATGTCATGCAACTGAATTGTGACAACAAAGCATCAATAGACATAGCACATAATCCAGTGCAACATGATAGAACCAAGCATTTTGAAGTTGACAGACATTTCATCAAGGAGAAACTTAAGGCAAAGATCATTGAGGTATCATTTGTTAAATCTGAAGATCAACTTGCAGATGTCCTCACTAAAGCAGTCACCGGCAGAGTATTCCACAGCTCACTTAGCAAGTTGGGCATTGGCGACATACATGCTCCAACTTGAAGGGGAGTGTCAATGAGTTGTATATTCCTAATTAAACTTAGTCCACTAATTAGACCCATAGTAACATTCCTAGTCTCTGTGTATATATATATATATATATATATATATATATATATATATATATATATATATATATATATATATATATATATATATATATATATCTTACCTATTAAAATAATATACAAGAGAATTCTCACCCAATCTGATAAGAATGACTTACAAAAAGAAGCCACATTGATGTAGGGTGAAGGACAATAATACAGAGTGAGGATGAGAAAAATGGAGAAGTAGGAGGTGGGAAACACAAGGATAGGGAAGGGAAGAGGATGAAAAGATGTAAACTTGGGGTTTCAAAATTGGGCATAAAAGAAAGAAGAAAAGAGGCATTTCAGCCTCAAAACTGAGCAAAAAACTCAAAGGCATTTCAATCTTATAACCCAATCCTATGGCCAGTCCGATAAGCCCATAATCTAAGAGTACAAAATTTAAAAATTGCAAAAGCACAAGCAGCCCATCTCCTTCTCCATCTGACTACCGTTGACTTCGAACATGCTGCTTTGAAAGGTTTCGGCCTCGGCCTCCAATATGTCAACATCGACGCATCCCATATCTGATATCCCCATTCGTAACATCGCGACCTCTTTCTCTCTTTTCTCTCGGCTTCTCCATCTCCCTCCCGATAGATTCTAGGAGATTTGACGGTTTGAGTATTTCATATTTAGATCTCTATTTCGTTTTTTTAAAAGTACTTTAAAATTGCAATACCAAAAATACACCGAATCGAACCCAAATCGACTGGTTCAATTCAATTTTAACTTTCCTGATAAAAATTTATGAAACCAAACCAAAAGAATATCGAATTATATCATTCGACTTAATTTTGGTTCAGGACAACAATTGAACAGAAAGAACAAATTAACAACCCTACTCATCAACTCAACCATTCCCTCCAAAACTCACAAGTGGGACGAACATAAGAGAAATTACACAGTTTTCTTTTACTTACGCTTTTTTTCTCACTTTTCTTCTTTAAATTTGTGTCTCCTATTAACTTTTTCTTTGGATTTTATTTTAGCTAATTCCCCCTTGAATTATTATTGATGATTAATTTCTCATTCTCATTATTATATTTATTTATATTTTGTTTAATTATAGGTTAAACTTGTCACATTTGGAGAAAGAAAAACTATCAAATTAATAACTGAATAAAAGAAAATTTTCACTTACATAGCTTATAATCAAGTGATTCATTTGGAGAAAAATTAGATGAAATATAAGTAAATATGAGAAAAATTACTGTTTTATGTATGTTTTTTCGATACAACCTTACCGCCGTACAGGAATGTGGGGATTTCAGCTCATACTACACACACGAAGCTCGCCATTAAATATAAAATCCACTTGTATGTATCCTTGCCATCTATATGGGAATTGAACCTGGAGCCTTTAAATATACGAGTTAAGAGAAATACATCATAATTACACTATTAATTAGTTTATACATTATTGCGCGCCTGAATTTGTTCGGGATGAACTAGAACAAGAAACAGTAGCCTTCAAGTCGATATCCGCAATCAATTCATATTCACAGAAGTAAAATACAATTGTTCCCTCGAAAATGTCTTCAAGAGAATGTGTGTATTACTCAAAATTCATCATTTAATTTGAAATTTGTTTCAGGATTTTCCATGCATGAATATGAGATCATAGAGGTTTTACAATATTAATTCAAATTTAGGATTATGAAATTATCAATGAGGAATGATAAAAGTCAATAGGGAACTTTTATTAGAATTATTATTTCAAATTTGGAAGGAAGTTGACATCATATAATATATAGTATTTTTTACTTGAAATGCACCAAAAACTGCACTCTCAATCTCACTTTGCACCTAATATACCCATTTTGTCTCACTTAACACCAAAAAGCCACCATTTATATAAAAAGTTACACCATTCCGTTAGCTCCATCCATTTGATGTTAAAGGTGACAACAAATTAAAGGACAATTAAGACATGTGCCATCAAATCTCATTCTTCTTCTCCTCTCTCTCAAACTCAAACCCAACTACTCAAAATCTTCCAAATCTTCAGTTTTTCTTTCATCTGCACCAGTGGCTCTAAATAAATCCAAAGAGGAAATGAAGAAGCTCTATAGGGGCGTGAGGCAGGGACTTAATTTGATTCAAAATGATTTAGCAATTCCTCACCCTTGAAGCTTTATGGGCTTTGCACTTCTTGTTAGCTCCTAAGCTATCTACTGCTTGATTGTACTAAGTGAGTATGTGAGGTGGCACTCAGATATTTAGAACTTCAGATTGGAGTGGGATATTCGTAAACTTAAGTTGTGAATAGATTTCAGAAAAGCCAATCGATCGATCTACTCCTAAAGTGTACAAAAAGTTCTCCTCTGAGGTTTTTTGTGCTAGCTATTTGTAGTTGTGAATGCGTTATTAACATTAATTAGGATGAAAGATTATATAGAATTAACACAAAGATCGATCGATACTCAATATGTATTTAAAAATACTGACTAAGATCATACACATATATATGATCTCATCAAGACATGCTTTCCACTTCAAATCCTTCCCATGATTAACAAGGAAAAATAGGTTTAATTTTGCCACTACCTTAATTAATTATGATTGAGGAGGATTTTCGTCGAAGAAAATGGGTGTGGTTAAGTTTAAATTTTATCACATTATATATATGAATCTGAAAGACCGAGAAACTTTCTTTCAAGATTTTGTGTAATTGATATATTCAAATCGATCAGTAGGTAGTATAGTTTCTAGACATTAATTAATGTGTAATTGTATGATTGTATCTCAAACAAGTATAGGGTTTTTTTTGTTCTAATTAGCTCCTAAGACTTGTTTTATTTTATTGAGGAAACAAATCTCAACATTTTTTGTTGTAAAATCTTACTCATCATGGGTCCTTTGGGCTACGTACTTTTTATTCGTAACTTATTTTCTTCCTAATGATCGATCTATATATGGTTCCTAAAAATCCTAATTACACAAACATGCACATAATTATATATATATATATATATATATATATAGACTTTGGATATATATATTTTTTTATTTTACAATAACATAAAAAAATTCCATTCTATTCTTTTATAATCCTTTTGTGATTTGTGAAAAGACCTAATTAAGCATTTGGTATCTCTTAATTAAATTTATTATTATTTAACCCACTTAATAATTAGGCTGTCATTATTCATAAATTGAAAGGGTAATGCGCGCAGCTGATAGATAGAGGGATATACCTAAAAATAAAGACATAAATAAGATTCAAAATATTTAGTATTTTCTTATAAAAAGAAGATATGTAGGAAGAATATATTATATTATTTCCATGTCCAAGGACGCATTTAGATAAAAACGAAAAAAAAGGACGTATTGTCAGCGAAATTTAAACATTTTTTCGTGCAGCTTTAATACCTGGGAGTAAGCTATATAAAGAAATTGTACAATGAACTATTTTTAAAAAACAAAAATTGTACTATGAACTGACAATAATAATAATAAGCTAGCTACTTAATTATATTTTTTATTTTATTTTATTGAATTTTTTGTCTAAAAATTGGTCTTCCTCTCAAATCAGTATCTCTCCAGATTTCAATAGATATATATGTAGAGATTTATGTTTTTCATTTATGCTTATATGTATATGTATATATATATATATTCATTAAATTAAGGTGCTCAATTTCAAACATTAATTTTGTGTAAATATATATATACACTGATATTAATGTTTTAAAATGAATTAAAAATGATGAAGTGAAGAACCTTGAGGTGGATGAGTAGTGAAAGAGCTTTCCAGTAGCAGAGAAGACGATTAGGGCAATCTGAGCATCGCACATAGTTGAGAGCTCGTAGGCCTTCTTGAATAGCCCTCTCCTCCTCTTCGAAAACGTCACCTGCCTCGCCGTCGTGTTATCGATCTTCTTCATCTCAATCCTCTTCCTTGTCATATTTAATCAATTCGATCTGCCCGATTGATCCTATCAAACATATATAATCAAATCACCCAATAATACTATACTGTCAGATCCAGCTTTCCAAAAAATAAATCAAGACGAGTTTGAGTATGTGTGGATCGACCAAAACAAATTAGATAGATCACATAATGAAATAAATCAAACCATTATCTCAACAAATAAAACTATATATATATATATATAAAATACCCAGAAAAATATAAAATAAAATGAAAACTTAATTGACTGTAAATTTTATACCCAAATCAATCAAATGGTTATTGAGAGAGAAAGAGGGAACGGTTATTGAGAGAGAGAAGTTATCTATATATGGTTTTTGGGTAAGAGGAAATAAAGGGAAGATAAAAAAGCATAAAGTGATAATTGGTACGAGAAACAGGTTACCAAAGAAACCCTAGCTGCTGCCAGATATATATATATATATATATATATATATATATATATATATATATATATATATATATATAGAAATAGAATCAAAATGGAACCAGAAGCAGAAAAATAATTAACCGTACGTAGCCAGCAGCAGCTATATATAGTTCATCCACTCGATCTGCAAATTGCAGTGACCAAGAGAAGCTCGTCTTAATTAGAAATATATAAACAGAAACAAAGCTAAGATTAGAGCTGGCTTTCCCCTCTGCTAGCTAGCTGCAATTAATATCTCCCTCCCTCCAATGATATTTACTTAATTATTTCGTTGAAAAATAAAAGTAAAATAAATAAGCTAAAAGGGATTAAAGAGAATTTAATGGTGATGGTCCAATATCATATCCATTTCTATATACAGTGGTGGACAGTGTTTTTACATTATATATATTGAATTTCAATTTCATTTTTTATAAAAGTTAAATTTAAAATCTCTCATAAAATATTTACAGAAAAACACCAATATACCGTAATATTAAATTTTGGAGTGATGGGTCGTTAGTTTTGCTTTTTTCATGATATATGTGGTCATGATTTATTTATTTTATCTCATTTTTTTTAACAATATTACTAGGCTATTGGTATTATAATTTTGGTATAAATTATTATATTTTGTAGAAAATATTATATTGCTGTAATATGGTTTTATAAAAGATTAAAAAAAATTCATGAATTTTATTATTATAGGTGGGTATTCCTCGCCAATATGGGTGAGGAGGTTTGTTTATTCCGTACAAATAATAATGGCGCATGAGTAAGCTAGAATTATGACATGGGTTGTACCCTTGTACCCGCCATGCTCTTTCCTCCGTCACCACAGCAAAATCGAAGTTGCTCGGCGAAAGGATGTCGTCGAGCAACTCTGAAAACGGCGAATCGCCGTCGGGCAATCTCTATCGGGCTACTTCGGTCGGGCATTTATATTAGTCAACGACAACAGTATATTTGTCGAGCATCGTTATCTTGGCCGGCGGACTTGTTCGTCGCTGAAGTCTTCGTCAAGCAACCTAAAGTCAACAACATATTACCGACGTACACTATCCGTCGGGTAACCTTACAATATCCGTCGGGTAATAATTTAAATAGTTGTCGGGTAACTCGATAAATAACCGTCGGGTAACGTTTTACATATTTGTGTAATTATTTTCATATATGTTAGGTAACGAGTTACATATCCGTCGGGTAGGCTTTTATATATTCGTCGGGTAACTATTTAAATATCCGTCGGGGCCTTTTTTAATATCCGTCGGGTGAGATTTATAAAAATCCGTCGGGTAATGTTATACACATCCGTCGGGAATGTGTTATATATTCGTCGGGTAAAGTGTCACGTACCCGTCGGGCAACAGGTTACGTGTCTGTCGGGTAACGGTTTATATGTCCGTCGGGTAACGCTTTACGTATCCGTCGGGTAATATTTACCACATTCGTCGGGCAAACGATGCATATTTAAAATATATTTGTAATAAAATATTTAATTAAATAATAAAAATTAAAAGAATCAAAATAAATTAAAAATAATATTTATAAAAATTAATGTAATATTTTTATATGATTAAAACTAAAAAAATATTTTATATATAATACACTCTAACTACTCATCGAGGGGTCAAAGTAGGCGGGATCCTGAGGGGGATGTTGTGTGGGTGATGAGAAAATGTCATCCAATCCACAGTCACCCAAACGTTGAAGGACCTTGTCAAGGGCGGACTTGATTTGTTGGTTTTGGGCTTGAATCTCTGCGCATTGGGCTTTGATCATAACATTTTCGGCCTCGAGGTGTCTCAAACGGTCCGGCGTCTCTTGGGGATTGCCTATCCGAGATGAACTGGACGACTGAGTCGAGACATCCCGCACAATCCCGTCGCCCACCCCCGAGCGATCCTCCCTGGGCGCCTCCCAAGTTGTCGCTCTAGAATAGCGATCGACATGTCGGGATTAGGGGGCTGCTACACCAACGGCAGATCCAGATGTTGTTAGGTGAACTCAGCTTGTGTCTGCTGGACGTCTTGCTGCATCGCGTCCTACAAATTTGAATAATTATTAATTAGAAATATAATTATCAATTTAAAAAATAATGTTTAATATTCAAAAAATAAACTTACGTGAATTCGATCATCCTCTTGATCCCCCCGTTCAGCGTACACTTGCCCCAGGCATCCACCTCGGGGAACATCGACCCGGCGTTGCGCCGATCCTCCTGTCGGGCCGATAAAAATCGCGACCCCCTGTGGTGGTTGAATTTCCTCGCTCCCCGGTTCGATGTGTTGGCAATCGATTTCCGATATTCATTCGAAAAACCAAAAATTAGATTTTAAAATGGAAAATAACATAAAAATTAAATAATTTAATTAATTAGATAGATAATACGTACCATATAGGTCGGGGACACGAAATGGTCGCACAACCACAACCACCCTGGCAGTTTAGGCTCGTCCAACTCCTCCGGAGGATTTTCCCGAGCTTCCTCCGGAGAAGGCCAAGTCAAGAAATACTTGTGGAGCTCGTACTTCCAGTCGGCGTACCGTAACTGCCAGTGGTGGCTCAGGTATCTACTGAGCTCGACGTTGTCCAAGTCGAACTCAAAATTGATCTGCAATCAATTATTAAAGTTAGTAAAATAATTAAAAAATATGAAATTAATGTTAAAAATGGGAAAAACACATATCGATAACTCTCCCCAACAACGCGTGATCTCCTCGGGGGTTTGGGTTCGGAAAGTCTCCCCATCATCAGGGACTTGGTGCGAAGAATCGCACTAATGTCATGCACCAAGAGGCTGTGAATTTTGACCGGCGCGGACCGGAGGCGCTGCACGTACACCACCAGTATCTTTGCATTTGTCATCCTGCAAATCCACTGGGATGTCAAACTGCGGTTTATCTCGCGCACGTTCACCGACCTACCTGCAAATTCGATGAAAATTGGTAAATAAAATTAGTAACAAATAAAAATGATTGGTTAAATAAACAAAATAATGAACTTACCCTTAGGAAGTGCGCCGACATTAGGCCATGTTTCTTCTGCTGGGACGTCGTCCTATGGGGGCTAGGGGTCAGTACGGGTTCCCCCCGTTTCTTGCTATGTTGTCGATGTGCCGATCGAGCACCGGGTCGCTGATGGCCCGACAGCGGTGTATGAACCGACGCCGCTGTTGAGGCAACCGAGTGAGGGGCTGCCTCCTCCAGGGCATGATCATCAACGGGATTAAGGCAGGGGGGGATCCTAGCTGTGATTAAGCTGCGATGCGACATCTACAATAACAGATATAAATTAATTAATAAAATATGAACCAAAATATATTTAATTAATTAAAAAACCCAAACATTTTTAATATTAAATATTAAATTCCAAAAATAAAAATAAAATCACATTTAAAATTAACCAACATTTTATAATACCAATAAACATAAATAAATAAAGGAATAATTTTTTTAGTAATAATTAGTAAATTGGTATCTAAAAACTAAACCACCAAATTCTAATTTTTTAAAATAAATCCAACACAAACGAAAATTAAACTTAAAAAACTAATTAATCCAAACGTACTAAACTCAAAATTCACAACATTATGCCTAAATTTCTAAATCCCAATTTCGGGACCAAAATCAAACTTACAAATTAATCCAAACATATAATAATAAAATCCAAATCCTAAAATTCACAAATTAAAAATTTATAAAACTCACATTTCCAAAATTCACTTATACTATACACCATATCAAAATTTCACAAAATTGTTTTTAAAATTCAAATACCCAAAATGCAGAAAATTCACATATCCAAAATTCACATAAATTTCATATCCAAAATCATAACAAAAATCATAACATTATATCAATTTCAACATTATTATAGCAAACATCAAAATTTCAACAAATCTTCAACTAGTATATATACATTAACAATAACAATAAACCAATAACAATTAACCAAGAACAAATATATATACATAAACAATAACAATATCCAATTTCATAAATTATTTTTTTTCAAATAAAAATTAACAATAAACCAATATATATACATTAACATTAACAATAACAATTAACCAATAACAAATATATATACATACACATTAACAATAACAATTAACAATAACAATATCCAATTTCATAAATTCTTTTTTCAATTCAAAATTAACAAAAAACCAATATATATACATTAACATTAACAATAACAATTAACCAATAACAAATATATATCCAAATATATATACATAAACGTTAACAATAACAATTAACAATAACAATATCCAATTTTGAAAATTCTTTTTTCAAATCAAAATTAACAATAAACCAATATATATATATATATATATATATATTAACATTAACAATAAACCAATAACAAATATATATCCAAATATATACATTAACATTAACAATAACAATTAACAATAACAATATCCAATTTCATAATTTCTTTTTTGAAATCAAAATGTTCAATAAACCAATATATATACATTAATATTAACAATAACAATAACAATAAACCAATAACAAATATATATACATTAACAATAACAATTAACATTAACAATAACAATATCCAATTTCATAAATTATTTTTTCAAATCAAATTTAACAATAAACCAATACATATACATTAACATTAGAGAGAGAGGGACAATGAGTTTGACCTTCAAGGAACTCGGTGAGAGATTGGTCCGGCGAGGGGAGCGGCGGCTCCGACAATGCTCGCTGAGTGAGAGGCGGTGTCTTTGACTGATAGGGCGGCATATGGAGGGAGAGAGAGAAACAGTGGTGTGGTTCTTAAATTTGAACGAAACAGAGAGGAAATTCGGAAGAGAAACAGAGAGCAATGGAGTTATCTGAAGAAAATGAAGAAGGAAGAAGAAGAAGACTCGTCTGATATATATCTCTGATTGACACATTGCTCGACGAACTCGTATGTCGCACTTCAATTTAATGAATCGTCGGGTATGAACAAACGGTGGACATTCGTCGGGTATCTCGTTACATATCCGTTAGGTAACTCTTCACTATCTCCGTCGGGTCACATGTTGGGTATCCGTCGGGCCAAATGTTTCATATCCGTCGGGTTAATTTAAACATATCCGTCGGACAATATTAAGCGGTGAAATTGAGATTTCACGAATATTTTAGGTGCATTGTAATTGTCTGTGTCCGTCGGGTAACATTGTCAACATGCGTCCGGTAAACCCAACGGTCGGAAGTCCGTCAGGTAATAATTTCAACCTCCATCGCGCAACCACGTCAGCGGGACTTTTGAGAATACGCGTAAATTTAGGTGCACTGTTCGTCGGGCATAATTCAAAACAGTCGTCGGGTAACATCACTTGTCGGTAGCCCGTCGGGTAACATCTCCAATATTCATAGGGTAAAATACGCGGGAATTTTGAGAATACGCGAAAATTTTGGGGCAGTGTACGTCGGGCATAATTCAAATCCATCGTCGGGTAACATCACTTGTCGGTAGCCCGTCGGGTAACATCTCCAATATTCGTCGAGTTACACTACGTGGGAATTTTGAGATTTCGCAAAAAACTACGCGGGAATTTTGATATTTCGTGAAATTCTGTATGCGTCATTTTATTACTGTTACCCGACGACGTTGCTAATGTAGCCCGACGATTAGTGGCCCGGCGAATATCTGTATGCGTCGGGCATGACTTTTCTCAATCCGTTTTTAGCATTAATCTAAAAACCAGGTTCGGCGAAAGAATAAACCACATCGGGACCGCTCAAATTTTGGTTTTACATGCCTAAAGCCCCATCTATCATTTTCGTGATGTTTTAAGGATTTGAAGTCGTCCGATCGTGAGGAAACATTGTGTAACCTTTGAATCGTCGCGCACCGTTACATAATCCCGGGAGTTCCAAATTGGCTAATTTAGGCGATCTATGGGTACCTACCATAAATGTGGACGGTTAGATCGGTCAATTTCAATTTTTAAGTTTTTGAAAATAGGAAAACAAGCATATTGACCAAGGAGTTTACACTTTTGATGGAAACTTCAATACATGTTGCGAATTTTTGGTTATATTGATACTCAAACGATTGAATTTGATCGATCTAACCGTTCAATTTGTGGTTTTACGTGTCTAGATCTCGTTCGTAGAAAATCTTGTTGTTTTTGAGGATTTGAAGCCGTCAGATCGTGAAGAAACGTTGTGTAACCGTTGAATCGTCGCACACCGTTACCTAATCCCGGGATTTCCAAATTGGGTAATTTTTCGCGTAGGCGATCTATGGATACCCACCATAAATGTGGACGGTTAGATCGGTCAATTTCAATTTTTAAGTTTTGAAAATAGGAAAACAAGCATATTGACCAAGGAGTTTACACTCTTGATGGAAACTTCAATACATGTTGCGAATTTTTGGTTCTATTGATACTCAAACGATTGAATTTGACCGATCTAATCGTTCACTTTGTGGTTTTACATGCCTAGATCTCGCCCGAAGAAAATCTTGTTGTTTTGAGGATTTGAAGCCGTCCGATCGTGAAGAAACGTTTTGTAACCGTTGAATCGACGCACACCATTACCTAATCCCGGGATTTCCAAATTGTTTAATTTTTCGCGTAGGCGATCTATGGATACCTACCATAAATGTGGACGATTAGATCGGTCAATTTCGAATTTTAAGATTTTGAAAATAGGAAAACAAGCATATTGACCAAGGAGTTTACACTCTTGATGGAAACTTCAATACATGTTGCGAATTTTTGGTTCTATTGATACTCAAACGATTGAATTTGACCGATCTAACCGTTCACTTTGTGGTTTTACGTGCCTAGATCTCGCCCGTAGAAAATCTTGTTATTTTGAGGATTTGAAGCCGTCCGACCGTGAAGAAACGTTGTGTAACCGTTGAATCGTCGCGCACCGTTACCTAATCCCGGGATTTCCAAATTGGGTAATTTTTCGCGTAGGCAATCTATGGATACCTACCATAAATGTGGACGGTTAGATCGGTCAATTTCAATTTTTAAGTTTTTGAAAATAGGAAAACAAGCATATTGACCAAGGAGTTTACACTCTTGATGGAAACTTCAATACATGTTGTGAATTTTTGGTTCTGTTGATACTCAAATGATTTAATTTGACCGATCCAACTGTTCACTTTGTGGTTTTACGTGCCTAGATCTCGTCCCTAGAAAATCTTGATGTTTTGAGGATTTGAAGTCGTCCGATCGTGAATAAACGTTGTGTAACTGTTGAATCGTCGCACACCGTTACCTAATCTTGGGATTTCTAAATTGGGTTATTTTTTGCGTAGGCGATCTATGGATACCTACCATAAATGTGGACGGTTAGATCGATCAGTTTCAATTTGCAAGTCATTTTAAAAAGTTGTTAAATAAAAACATGTAAATTAATTATGCTCAATCATACCCGACGAATATTCATGTACATTCGTCGGGTATTTACAAGCGTAGGCCAGTCGTCGGGTAAACTGTTAAATATCCGTCGGGTAACACCAATTGTTGTGATTCGTCGGGCAAAACTTACCATATTCGTCGGGTCAAGTGTTGCATATAGCCGTCGGGTAATAGTTACGTATCCGTCGGGTTACACCAATTGTTTCGATCCGTCGGGCAACAAAATAAAAAGAAAATAATTGTTTATAAATTAATGTAAATTTAATCTGGTAAATAATTGTTTATAAAATTATTATGAAAGCATATTTTATAGACAATTTTTTTATTATCAAAAATTGTTGTTTCTTAGTTGGTCAATATGAATGTGGAGTGTATGTATGGTCTCCTCACTTTACGAAAGTAAAAAAACTATTTTTTTGAATTAAATCATACAACATACATATAAATCAAATTTATTGATTTGAAGATGAATATTACATATATGAATGAAATTTCAAATTTACAACTTTCATTCGGATTCCCTTTCCCCCTCCCAATCACGCTCGTCATCCGATATGTGTACAGTACTTGATTCATCCGAATCACTTTCAATTTGTTCTAATTCCCCCAGATCAATAAAAATGTCATCAATCACAATTGGTGGGATGATGTCATTGGTCCGTACTCCATCCACATTTTGGGTGGATGCCGATGAATCCACTTGATAAACGATTTGGTCATCGTCTATTTCCCCATCTTCTTCATGGTATCGGCCATCCAAGTCCCAAATGTTTCTATGATTCACCATCTCAGCTACTCTCCAACCACCACCAACTTTTGGATCATCCACATAGAATACTTGTTTCGCCGTGCTAGCGAAGATGTAGGGATCACTCTCAAACCACCGGGTGTTTGTGTTTGTAGAGGTACATAACTGATCTTTGATGACACTGCCTAGGATACTTGGGTTCGTATCAAACCAATGAAACTTGAACAAGACAAATTCCTTCCGGTCGGCGTATAACACCTTAACCATAGTTAACAATGTGCCGTAGAAACCCGTATCAGCTTTTTCCCCCTCCCCCGGCACGAAGACCCCGCTGTTTTGCGTAGACAACTTGTCGTCTCGTACTGTGCACACAAACTTATCCCTGTTTACGTGACAACCAGCGTATGTTTCTCCTCGGAATGGGCCAATGGCCAATTGCATTAATTCTTTATTGAAATTTGGCAAGTTGACATCTTTCAGCTGTGCCATCCAGTAAGATACACCCAAGAAACGAAATAGATAAGCTTAAAATAAATTTAAGAAATTTTAAAATAAAATATTTGACTTACATGCGCGGAAAACCAACGTGGAAACAGTTGTTTGTCCATTTCTTCCCAATTAGAAGGAAATTGGGCCTTCATCAACGCCTCGTGCTGCTCGTGGAAGGGCCAGACTTCGTCACAGTTGTTTAGTATCAACCAATGAGCCACCTCCATGTCGCTATTGATGAACGGCTCCGAGATTGGACCAGTGCCGAATGGTCGTGCAGGTTGGGCAAATACAGATAGGGCCTCTGGATATTGACCACCATCGTCGTTGCGAGACGCCCTATTAAAGGCAGTTTCAACATTTCGAGGTACATTCCACAAAATGTCAGTGCCTCATTTGCAATGTACGCCTCGGCTATAGAGCCTTCGGGACGTGTCTTGTTCCGAACGTACCGCTTGTACGTACCTAACATTCTGCAAGGAAATTTACATTAAGATTCACATATATACATGATAGTAAGGAAATATTATCAAATAGCAGGGATAAGTTATACCTCTCGATTGGGTACATCCAACGATAATGCACCGGCCCAGCTAGCTTTGCCTCATCCGGCAGATGTATTAGTAAGTGCACCATTACATCAAAGAATGCAGGTGGATATATTTGCTCAAGCCGGCACATGATGTACACAATATCCTCGTTAATTGCTTGAAGGTCCGCCTTAACCAACGACCTAGCACATAGTATCTGGAAGAATTGAGACAAATAAACTACCGTCTCAACAATACCAGCCTCCAAGAAGGGTCGAATACCAATCGGAATAAGTTGTTGTAGCAAAACACGATAGTCATGGCTCTTCATACTAGAAATGGTCCCACCGTCCGTGCTAACATTCCGGGATATGTTGCCGGCGTACTTGTCGGGAAATTTCACACCCTGCAACCACTTCAGGAATTTTTTCTTATTCTCCGGCGTAAATGTATAACTTGGATGAGCCATGATGTATTTTCCATTGACGATTTTTGGCCACAAATTAGGCCGAATCCCCATTTCTTTCATGCCCAGACGAGTCTTTTTTGTGTCCTTTGACTTGCCTTCAATGGGTAAAGTCGTTCCCACAACACTCTCAGCAACATTCTTCTCGATGTGCATAGGATCAGCGCTGTGTCTGATTTTCAACTTCGACCAATATGGCAACAGAAAGAATATGTTTTTTTCGTCCAATTTTCCTGTTCGGTTGGTTTCGATCCTCGGGTGATGAAGTCATGTATACTGTTCAGTTTGGATAATATCTCATCATCGGACCTCTCCCTTGGTCGACCTCTTAAATCTGATTTACCATCAAATGAGTCAGATTGCATTCGCCATCGATGATCCCAAGGCAGAAACCTTCTCGCACCCAAGTAGCAAACCTTAGATGCATGCCAAAAGGACGTTATGTCTGATCCGCATGTCGGGCAACCAAGATAGCCATTGGTACTCCATCCCGACAACATACCATAAGGAGGAAAATCATTAATTGTCCACATTACAGCCGCTCGTAGGGTGAACATTTCTCCACTGCACTTGTCGTATGTTCGGATACCATTCTACCACAGATCCATGAGCTCGTCAATCAACGGCTGCAAATACACATCGATGGAATTACTCGGCAATTTGGGCCCCGATATCAAAGTACTGAGGATTGTGAATTCTTTCTTCATGCATCTCCAAGGAGGCAAGTTATACGGAACCACAACCACTGGCCAAGTGCTATAGGGCTTTGCAAAACTTCCAAACGGATTAAACCCGTCAGTAGCGAGCCCTAATCTGACATTTCATGGCTCCGCAGCAAACTCGGGATACATTTTATCAAATTCCTTCCAAGCCTCTCCATCGGCCGGATGCCTCAGTACATCATCATCAATGCGTTCATCCTTACGCCACCTCATATCACGGGTTGTGTGGGACGACATGTAGAATCTTTGTAACCTTGGTTTCAGTGGAAAATAACGCAACACCTTGTTAGGAATCTTGTTCTTTTAAAACCTAGGCTCATTGCACACGGGACATTTGTCAAGTTGCTCGAATTCACCGTAAAACAATGCACAGTTGTTCTTGCTTGCATGGATCTTGATATACCCTAACCCAACGCCCTTCAACAACTTCTTCGAGCTATAATGATCTTTTGGCAGACAGTTGTCTTCAGGGAGCATTCAGATGATGATGTCCATCATGTGATCAAAATGCTTGTTCGTTTGATTATACTGAACTTTCATGTGCATGAACTCCACAACTTCCCCTAGAACTGAAAATGATTTACAACCGGGGTACAATCCGCGCTGAGCTTTTTTCAACAATCTCTCATAATTGAGCTCATAGTCTTCGGGTTGCAACCTTGGCGCATCATGTTCCATATCATCTGATGCGAGAGGAAAAACATCGGTTAATAACTCAACGACTTGATCATTATCACATCACCGATCCAAACCACTTTCGTCCCGACGGGTCCCGGGAACCAAAGATGTCGATGCGGAAAATATTTCTTCACCGTGATAGATCCAATTAGTGTAGTTGTGTACGATCCCATTCCATTCCAGATGAGTTTGGACCTCATTCAACGACATCCAAATGCAGTTGTTACATTTACGGCACGGACACCTGATACGTCTTGTATCACTGCAATGACTACGTGCAAAGGCAATGAAACTGTCGATCCCATCCAAATACTGATAAGAAGATCTATCAAACATTTGCATCCACCCTCTGTCGATTGTGCCTGCTTTCACAACATGGAGTCAACGTAAGTAATTGAGTTAATATTATCCCGTAAATAGAACAAGTTAAAATCAAAAGCATCTCTTCTCCTTATGCCTCCGGTGATTTAACCCTATCCCATTCGAGAGTGCACGTTCTGTGCTGTGTAGTTTGCCACTTACGAGGCTAAGTTCCAATCGAGGGAAATTTCGGCAGCATCTCCCTACAGTTCCCCAAATGCACGACGTAGATATTATAAACAAATATCTAGTATGCATTCGGAGAACATTGAGGGGATACAAACCGAATTTTCCACAATTGAAACCTAACCTCGTAGACCGCCAACTACACAACACATAGTTGCACACCCTCAAACTGTCCGAATATATGGACAATTCAAGAGTTAGTCAATCAATCCGATTCACTGACTCTCAAACGGGTTTAAGGTTTTTCATTGAATTTCATTATACGAAGTTAATCAACTAGATTAACTTCGCATAAACGGTTATGAAATATGAACGTATTTCACTCCGTGGGAACTAAATAAAGCGTTTTAAAAAAATATCACAACAAATTCACAAATACAAACATATATAAATTATGCATAAAACAAAGTTTTAAATTTTATAATTTCCATACATATTTTCTATTTCCCTATTTTCCTAACATATTTTCTTATTTCCAAACATAATTTCGAATTTTAATAATTTCATTACAAATATTTTATTTTCCTATTTTCCTAAAATGTTTTCTAATTTCATAATTTCCTAACATATTTTCTATTTCCTTATTTTCCAAACATATTTTCTAATTTCAATAATTTCATTACATTTTTTTTTATATTTTCCTATTTTCTAACAAATTTTTTTAATTTCCTAACATATTTTATATTTCCCTAATTTCCTAACATTTTTCTTAATTTCCAAACATATTTTCTAATTTCAATCATTTCATTACATATTTTTAATTTTCCTATTTTACAACAAAATTTCCTAATTTCCTAACATATTTTCTATTTTCCTAATTTCATAACATATTTTCTATTTTCCTAATTTCATAACATATTTTCTATTTTCATATTTTCCTAACAAATTTTCTAATTTCCACAAATTCTAAACAATTTCTACACATTTTCCACAATAAATACAAAATTTCCCAACATAATTATATCCAACATTCTTAACAAAATTAAATTGAGAGGTAAACACACATACCTTTTTATAAGTATTCCTTCAAATCAACCACAAAATTCCTACAACACAAACCATAATTAATTCCTAATCAAAAATCAAAAATTCAAAATTAAACAAATAAAATTTTCATACCTTAATATTTGATATTTGGTGATTGATAGAGAAAAATGATTTGATTGGTAGTGAAAATGGTGATGAGATGATAATAATAGGTAGAGAAAGTGAGTGAGTGAGTGAGAGGGAGAGAGAGAGAGAGCAGAGAGAACGGATGAGAAGTAGAGAGGAGGAAGAAGAAGAAGAAGAAGAAGAAAAGAGAGTCTCGGGTATTTAGTGTGTTTAGACTGTTGCTTGACGAACCTAGTTCGCAAGGAAATATTTAATGATTCGTCGGGCAATCTAGGGTCAACGCCCAGTGTTACTTGACGGCGATTAGTCGTCATTACATATAATGTTACCCGACGGTGGGTACAAATCGTCGGGTAACACTTTCTAATATTGCGCGTCAACGGCATGGTCTTCCCGCCAACCGGCTACCCGGCGAGTATGCTTTTCCGTCGAGCAACCTGAACTTACCCCATGAGATAATCTTCGTCGGGCAAAATATAGTCGGGCAACAACAATTTTCTTGTAGTGCGTCCAATTTCTCGAGATATGGAAGATCCACTTCTTCAACTAATGTTTTGGCGTCTTTATTTAGGGCATGCCTCAAACACACTAACTCATCAATAGGGTTGTTAAGGGGATTTGAAAAACCGACTAAACCGATCGAATCATATTGAATTATTTCGAATTTTTCTAAACCAAACAAAAGTTCATCAAGCTTTGGTTTGGTAAATCTATGTCATTGAATTCTAAACTTAACCAATAACTGTATGTTATTTATTTTTTTAAATTCAGCACAATTCTTTTTTTGTTAAAGTAACAGTATCCGTTAATAACGAAGAATATTATATAAGATTTAGAAAGTAAATAAAATAAAGTACAAAGGTCCAAACTAAAGTTTTTTTTCTTTTTACTTAGGCCGCATATCTTTTACAGGTCGTGTTATTGACCATGATGTTCACGCTTGGGTTCTTGATGGATCTAGTATCTGTTTTTGTATTATCATTGATGTTTTACCTAAAAAAAATTATATACATATATATATATATATATATATATATATATATATATATATATATGAAGGCTGATCCATGGTACTATAATTTTCATACAAATTTTGTCGCAATTTGTAGACCACTAGATTAGTTCACTTTCTAATGGTTGAGATCTAAGTCCTGATTGCAGAGCGCCACTAACTCCACCACCAAGATATCGCCGTTGACTTCAGCATCTAGACAGCGCCGGCCATCAACTCCACCCATCCTCCCCCTTGCAAAATAGAAATCCTAAGAATTCAACATCACTTCCTCAATTGAAGATTTTAAATTCTTATTGGATTATCTTACCGGATTTTACCAAAAGAACAATTCATGTGATGCAATTTGAATGTATTAGACTTAAAAAAAAAAAAAAAAAAGATGAACAATCGGAAACAGCGTATAAGCCCCTTTGCCTTCCCCAAGTTTTGTTTGAATCTTTAAATTATTCCCTACGCACATCGCTTTGATCTCCAATAGTGGAATCAACGGTGTTGTTGTAATTGTGGTTGTGTGAGGAGAGCCGAGTTCTCAATCGAGAAATCAATTGTTGAGTGGTTAGGGTAAGATGAAATCGAATATTCCAGTCATGAATTTTTGCGGTGTAAGATGAGAGCTTCGAGTCTTTACGGGTATGTTTGTATGAGAAGCTTCAAATTTTCAAGAAATTTAGGTAAAAAATGAGGAACTTCAAAGTATCAAAGAATTTGTAAATGACTAGATGCAATGCATTTAGAGGGATTTACATCAAGCAACTATCTGTTTTCCGCATTCCAGAAAACTCCTTGGATTCATGGTAATGCATTTTGTGCAATTATCTGTTTTGTATATCCAACCAGCCGATCTGCCAACTCAACCATATTGTTCCGGAGGCCAATAATTATGAATTGTGCTTCCTTTGTACGGTCCTTCGTGTAATGCCACACAATAGAGACGTTCTTCAAGCCTACAAGGCCACATAAGAAATAGGACAAAATAATGAGCATGAATTGATAATGATAAAATTTGAAAATGATAAATACTAGGGACTCAGGCAGCATCCATTTCATCCATTATATACAGAAGGATAGGCTTGTAATGGTGCGGAGCGAAAACAAGAGCTAATGAGCTAAATGTTTGCAAGCAATAAAATGACCAAAATTATACATTTTGTTGTCACCATATCTAACCAGACTCACATAAGGATTATCTCAAATGCTAGAAGACGAAGTAGGAGCTTTCAAGAGATTAGATTTTTCCACATTTATTGAGAAGCAAATTTTGTTACGGACTCGCTGGCAGAAATGGGGCATCACAGTGATATAAATTTGAGATGGGAGAGACTGGTCCCAAAGGAGGCGACTGGAGCTTGGAGATTTACTTTTTCTTGTTGTGGTTGCCCTATGGGCTCCTCGTTGTTTTAATTTTCCTTTTTATGTATATAAAAAAAATATCTGATCATATCCAGTGAGCCACAAATAAGCAAGCCCAACCCCACAACCAAGGTCCAAGTCCATAAGCCATGCTAGGCTTATCATTAGGCCCAAGCCCACAAACAACTAAACCTAACAGAGACCAATAGTACAATACCCACGTGGTAATAAATTCATCGTTCATATGCACGCTACTTGTCATCACCACACCAGAATGCACCCACATCAGAACTATTCATCAAGCTCCATTCAACAAACATACAAAAGGGAATGCACATTTCCCAATAAGGTAACTAAGACTCACCTATTACCCTTACTCTATACAAATTACCATTTACCCCTTACAACCTCATACTGACTTGTGCGTCAGAAACCCTTAGGCCGGCACCACACCGGTGCCTATACCTAACCGACCGCCAATCACTCTTCTCCATAAAGGTTTACAAAGGGAATGTGGCACTTGGGGCACCCGCAAAGTACGACCTCTAAATTGGCACATTTTGTTCATCAACACATTTCATGTATAATATGTATATATATATATATATATGATCATATGTTCCACACTTTTAAACAATACAACCTAGCTTACATATAATTTTAAGTTAGACCAATAATTTAACAACGAATATGAACCAATTAACCTCGAAGCATGTGTTAGGAACATCACATGATAAAGATATTTTTACTCACCTTCTCTGCCACCCACGGATGATTGAATAAACCCCTCAACCCAAACTGTACAAAATTCTTGTCTTTTTTATAATTAAAATAAATACCGAATTTGTGTAATTTGCATAGACCCAAACCGACACTTTATCATATAAACTGCAGCTTTTCATCTACAATAATCTTCTTGATGGTGTCAGTAAGTGGTATATACTTTTCTCCTCCTCAGACAAATACGGTTGTAATCAATAAAGCAGACCCGCATCAAACCCTTTCCTTCTTCAACAACACAAAAAGTTAGTTGTTTTCTTGTTAATTTTGTTTCAGTTACAGAGACAAGAAAACAACATTAACCGACACAGCTGCCAGCTTCTATATATTCAACAATGGCGGATCTCCACCGATCAAATTCATCCAAGCATTACTTGCAAAAATTGTTAGCAGAGTCGGCGACAACGGTGTCTCCTCGGCCCTCAGTTGCTCACATTACAGTCCCAGATTGCACAACAATCCCACATTCAATGTCGAAGCACTCGTCCCCTGTAAAAACAGAGCCAGGTGGCAAGGCGTCAATGTTTTCGATCTTCCTCACCAGAAGAAAAGCCACGGCCTTTTCTTATGCATTGACCTTTGCCTTCGTCGCCTGCACTTTCTTCTTGGTTTTCAACCCGTCTCGCCGTCCTTTTCCTCTGGGCTTCAAGAACCTCCTCCACGCCTCCTTCTACTCCTCTTCTCACAACCCAAATGCCCATTTGGACCTTTCCCGGAAAGTTGATCCCTTTTCCGGGAAAATTGACAATTATTCTCAAATTCATAATGTTCCACATCTGTAATATGAAAAGTGAAATAATTTATAAAACACGTACGTACTGTAAAAAATTAGGTTTTCAGTTTAACTGTGTGAGATGTCAATTAACATAAATAATCTTATCTCTTCAAGTGGTGCCACCAATCTCACAATTCAGCTCGCACCACCGATCTCTATAAAAGTATATATTGAATATTTCAATCTGTTACTAACTCTTTAAAAGTCTTATTAAAGAGTGTATTCAATTAAGAATTTCGTTCCCCGGAGTTTCTTGCCTTCTCTTTCCACATCGTCATTTAAAAGAGTCGAATTCGAAATCTCTCACATAACATGTAATTAAAGAGAAATACAATAACGCCGTACTAGTACTGAATGCCAATATATATATATATATATATATAATCATATTCATCAATAAAACTTTGTTAAAAATAAAAAATAAAAAAATGATGACGCATATTTATGTAATACTAAATCGCTAATTAATGAGTCATAACGTTAACTATTTATATACCTTTCCAAAAAAAATTTATGAGAGTCTCTCATACCAATCCCATTTGGTACCAAATGAAAGATGGAGTCTTTTTTAATTTTTGATTCTTCTTTGTATGGGAATTTCTCCAATGACAATCCCCTCGCACATTATTTATGAAACGCACACAACTTTCCTACTAACCACATACAGTTTGAATGGAACTGGAAATGAATATTTTATATCATTTTTCTCTCTCTAATGTGTGATGCTATTATGCTATTTATTAATTCCAACTATGTGGAAAGCTTGAAACAATAACCAAAAGTTATTTTTTACAAATTTTAATCTTGACTGTTATATATTGGTTGTCAATTTTATTTCATACTGCTAAATGAAATGCTGGAAGAAACTAAAATATGAAGAAGATGGGGATGATAATTTATAATCGTTTTTAGGTATTCTTTTTCCAAGCTGAGTGCTTCTACATCTCCATCCTCATATACTATTTTCCACATGACATCAATGAGCGAAAATGATTTGCGATGAACATTAACAGGTGAGACCTATATACATCCAAGAGATGACAATGGAATGAAGGTGCAGCTTACCACATGCTTTATCATAAGTCTTTGATGTATCATAAGACTTCACTGTGAAAGACACTAGCCGAACATCATCAAATGACGAAAAAAGGGCATGGTAAAGATATTTAATCGGAGTTGGGAAAAGAATTGTATCGACTTTCCAACCCGTCTAATCTCCCTGAGTTGCAACCCTACTACTATGCTACCATGATAAAAAATCAATTGTAATGGAATGAGAAAATGAAGAGAAACATACTCCGGGTCGAGATACCCTGCAGTTCCCATGACTGTGGTCACCAGATGAGTCTCATTATCACTTGAAAAAACCTTGGAAAGACCAAAATCTGCTATCTTTGCTTCCAAATTTTCACTCAACAGAATGTTGGCAGTCTTCTCATCTCTACGTACAATAGGTGGCTTGCATCCATGATGCAAATACTCCAGCCCTGCGTCACGTACAAATTTCACCATATATTAATCTACATCTAAATCGTATGTGAATATTACACAGCTTGTTTCAACAAAACATACACCAACCTTGTGCAGCTTCATTCCATTATCATCTTTGTTCCTCTTCATTCTTTGCGAATTATTTGGTGATGTACCAAATTCAATCATGCTCACCTTGAAATAATGTTTGACAAATCTAGCTAGTGGTACCACCCACTAAATCATAAGGTTTCCCGCAAGAACTGTGAAGGTGACTCCTTCATCTATACGTGGTCGTGATTAATAACAGTAACTGTGGGCACTGAAGACTTATTTATGTCTTGACAATATTCCACTACTTGACTTAGCTAGAAGACTTGAATGTGATGAACGTATGATCTGGTTTTTCTGTTACTGTAAATTTGTTTCTTTCTACCTTATATTATCTTTCTCGTCTGCAAATTCGTTTGATAAGATACAAAATTATTTAGGGTTGATTTTTTTAAACAACTTTTCTTTTATACAAGGATACAAGTAAGGTGCAACAAACAATTAAAACTACCATATGGACTAAATCTGAAATCCCAATTCACAATGCCGCCTCTAAATAAAAAGGATTACGTTTATGATTTATGGTTTAATTCAAGTTTTGCACTCCGTTCAAAACGGAAAGAATTGTTTGATAGTTTTAAATATTTGAAATATTTTGGCCCTTCTTCTAAGCTGGAAGAAAAATTACAATGGGAGGAAACCTATAGATACGTCAACAGGGTGAATAGTATAAAAAAGAGAAAGTTAACCCAAACTGGAGCAACTGGTGATGATACAACACCAGCAAAATATTAAAAGGACGAGCCCGAGAAGAAAGAAAATTCGGCTCGTGTTGATTTATTTAGTGATGGTGGTGGTGTGGACTTGTTTGGAAGTTGGATTTGGATTGAAGGCTGTGGGCTTTGGGGTCTTGATACCACGGTCTATTCCTAGATGGACTGATAATGAAGTATACAAGCCTTAGCTGCCTTCAAAGTAGATGTGCCACTAGTAGAAGTGACTACTAGACAATGAAGAATGAGTTCTGTTGCAGCCCAAGAACCTTTCCTTAATCAAGTGAGTCGAGCGGGCAAATAGTTTGCACTGTTCTTTTCTATGCCTTCTTCTTAATGTATCCAATGATTTTAATAAATTTTCTTTCTAATCTACAAAGAAGACACTCGCTCATCGCCCTTTAAAAGAGTTGAATCCGAGATCTTTCACATAACATGTAATTAAAGAGAAATACAATAACTATGTACTAGTACTGAATGACAATATATATATATATATATATCAATAACATTTTATAAAAAATTAAAAATAAAAAGACGATGACGCATATTCATGTCATATATAACCCTTTCATTGTTAACAGTCATTCTTCTCTATATTTGTCATCAATTATTCTTGTTCCCTTCGTCATTTGATATTACCGGTGCAATGGACTATCGATCAAGGATTTGTTTATGTTCGTTTCGTCTGATCTAAATATCTTTTCAATATCGTTTTATATATAATTAAATAAATCAATCAATAAAATGGAAAATTGTTGTAAACGTCCCTAAATTTTATTTTAATTTTAGCTATCATTTTTAAACTTTATTATTAATAGAAGACATCTCTAAACCATGTCAAAACGTACAACGACAGTCATTCCATTAAATTTCTCAACGATTTATATTCAAAATAATTGTAAAGTTGTCCTAATGTGTATTTTTTTAATAGTTGAGAAATTTAACAGAATGATTATTTTTGCACGTTTAAACATAATTCAAAAACGTCTGCTACTAACCTGGGTTTGATTCTCACATATGTTGTGGAAATGTTAAAGGGACAACCATCACTATTTTAGATTCCAAATGGATGAGTGTGGTGTGTGGATATGGAACAAAAGGAAATATCAATACTATCGTTCACCGTCTAACACACTTTTCATAATTATATAAATTATTTCACTAAAAGGATCAAATCAAGTTTAAAAGGGAGACCCAGTGGCTGTAAGGGGTATAGAACCAAGCCCGCGCCGCTGGGCGTGGTAATAATGGAAGGCAACCCTCAACCGACATGGCTGGCCATTTGGGAAGGTGTACTGAAGACATCTATGACCCAACCTAGCATGAGAAGGGACTGGAAGGAACACCAAAGGGACATCGATGGGCTCAAAGGGACAGCAAGGGACTCGAAGGGACTCTTGGGCAGGATCTTTTGTTTGCACGTCCTCTCCAGTACAACTTTTACTGTTCCGAAGTTATAAAATAATACAATACTATTAACATATGACAAATAGGCGTGGTAATAACCAAAAGCAACCCTCAACCGACATGGCTGGCCATTTGGGAAGGTGTCTCGAAGACATCTATGACCCAACCTGGCATGAGAAGGGACTGGAAGGAACACCGAAGGGATGCCGATGGGCTCAAAGGGACTCTTGGGCAGGATCTTTTGTTTGCACGTCCTCTCCAGTACAGCTTTTATTGTTTCGAAGTTATAAAATAATACAATATTATTAACATATGACAAATATAATTCATATACTATAAAAATAAATAAATCAAATATTTCACGTACTACATATAATTACTCTAATATATATAACACACCTTTGCAAATTGCATTTAGTAACTCAATAAAATGAAGGGCGATGAGCGAGTCACCGTGGGTTGAGTTTCTTGCTTATGTTTCTGTTTACCATTTACCCCTTATAGCCACATACTAAATTAGACGTCAGACAATTTTAGGCCGACACCGCATTGGTGCTTATACCTAACCGACCGCCAATCACTCTTCTCCATACAAGTTTAAGAAGGGAACGTGGCACTTGGGACACCCGCAGAGTACGACCTCTAAATTGGCACATTTTGTGCATCAACACATTTCATGTATAATATGTATATTATATATATATATACCGCTTTATTGGCTCATAGGTCACTCAAGAAACAACAGGTCAGAAAATCCACACTACCTTTTCACCACCAGATAAATTTGCAATATTCTTCCAACTCTTGTTTGGAGATATGACGCAGAAAACAACAACGTGTGAGAAGGATCTAGGGAGTCCACTAGCTCAAGTTCTGCATCGCCTCCCGGCGTACCATCTATGTCCAGGATAACAGTCGTAAAAGAGTCAACAAGTAACAAGACAGAATGAAACAGAAAACGCTAATTCCAACTGTTGACCAAGGTCACTTTTAGACAACTGAATCAAAATGGAAGCTAGAAGTATACAATCCATTAAAAAGAAATGAGGACAAAGAGAACCCTGATACATTTCCTTTAACTTCAGCGATATTGCAATCAATCCTGCCATGAACTCATCCAACCGACTATCATAATAATTTCAAATGCGTTAAAATTACAACTCTCAAAGCATACAACATATCTCTAAAGAGAAAGGTTCCATTCATCATACTGCCTCTTGTGTTGCTTTCAGCAGCACGAGTGTAGTCGGAAGAGGTTTCTTCAGATTGGGGTAAGTTCTCTGACCTAACCTTGATGAATTCAGTTTTGATGAATTCAATTGATTGTGTTTAGATTTAGGAATGAATCCTTCGGGTGATGAAAACTTTGTTCAATTTCTGTAGAGAATAGAATGATACTGCATGGTGCACACCAACTGTTTGATAGATGTTTTCTGTGAAATTCTTGATTGTTTTCGTTTGATCTCTCTCTGCTGTGACAGAGAGAATTTGTTCAATAATGATTGAGTTACATTCAGATTACGCACTCACACACCTATTACATTCTCTATTGCAATCTATTAGTGTGATGACACTATGATGTCATCCACACACATCCCACACGACTCCTCTAGTCTTGGACGCCAAGTTAGGCTCACATAACACACACACACACTGCTTTCTGTTGTAACAGATTCTTCACAGCTCATCATAACTCTTTTTGCTGACTTGTAATCACACTTAGCCACCTAGATGCCTAGTGTACAACTTAAGTACCAACATCCCTTCCTAAGCTGTTCACTGGTATTACCCCTAGCATACTTCTCAAGTAATAGAATATGCCTTTAGGTAGTACTTTAGTGAACACATCTGCAAGCTGCTCCTCTGATATATAGTAGATTAGGTCAATCTCACCAGCTTGTATAGCTTCTCTTATGAAATGAAACTGTTTGTTGATGTGCTTAGTCTTTTGATGAAAGATTGGGTTCTTTGACATGGCTATAGCTGAAGTATTATCACATAGGATAGGTGTAGCTCTAACTTTTTCTTCCCCAAAATCCTCCAACACGAATCTCAGCCATTTGGCTTGAGTAGTAGCCTCCGATGCACTAACATACTTTGCCTCAGCAGTAGATAAGGCCACACTATGTTGTTTCACAGAAGCCCAAGAGAATGCCCCGCTGCCAAATGAGAAAGCATAACCAGAGGTGCTTCTCATATCATCCAAGCTTCCACTCCAATCACTATCACAATAGCCCACTAGAGTAGCTTGTTTTCCCTTTTGGTATTCAATCCCATAAGAGATAGTTCCTTGAATATATCTCAACACCCTTTTAGCTGTACCATAGTGTTGCTTTGAAGGATTATGCATGTACCTAGATAGTAATCTAGAGGCAAACATGATGTCTGGTCTAGTGGCAGTTAAGTATAACAAACTACCAACAATCTGCCTATAAGTACCTTCATCTGCAGCTTCTGAACCATCTTTTCTGTTAAGCTTGTCATCAGATGCAAGTGGTGTGCTCACAGGCTTGCTTTCTTTCATCCCAAACTTATCAAGTAAAGCCTGTGCATATTTCTTCTGATGAATGAAGATGCATTTCTCTGTTTGAATAACTCCCATGCCAAGAAAATGATGTAGAAGCCCCAAATCTGTCATCTCATACTTGTTCATCATGTCATCCTTGAACTCCTTCATCAATCTGTCACAATTGCCAGTGTAGACAATGTCATCCACATATATTGAAACAATTAAGGTCTTGCCATCCTTAGTTGCTTTCATGTAAGGTGTAGCTTCACTAGGACTCCTTAGATAACCACATCTGAGTAAGTGAGAATCTATCTCACCGTACCAAGCTCTAGTGGCTTGTTTCAAACCATACAAGGCCTTGTTGAGCTTTTACACCTTCCCTTCTTCTCTTTGTACTTCAAAACCAGCAGGCTGATCCACATAGACTTCCTCTTCTAGCACACCATTTAGGAAGGCTGATTTGACATCAAGCTGATATAGACTCCATTTCTTATGTGCAGCTAGTGCAATCAAGGTTCTGATTGTATCTAGTCTTGCAACAGGAGCAAATGTTTCATTGAAGTCAATTCCAGGCTTATGTGCATAGCCTTTAGCTACAAGCCTTGCCTTATGTTTCAGGATAGAGCCATCTATGTTCAGCTTGGTTTTGTACACCCATTTAACCCCAATCATTGGTCGATTAGATGGTATGTTAACCAACTTCCAGGTTGAGTTCTTCTCAATCATCTCAATCTCACTCTCCATTGCTTTCTTCCATGCATTGTCCTTCACTGCTTCTTCAAAAATTCTCAGGTTCAACAATAGTTAGGTTACATCTAGCATAGATGTCTCCTATATTTCTCATCTTTACTGGAATGTTTCCTGACTCAGATGATGTTTCTGAGGATGAACTGATGCTGGGATTTGTTTGTGAGTCATGTGCTTGTAGGTCTGGTTCTTGAACCATAGGAACTTCAGCTTCCATCTCAGTGCCCATTCCACTTGGAACTTGGACTCTGATTTCTTCATTTGTTTCCTAACTCCACATTGTTTTCTCATTAAAGGTAACAGTTCTGGAAATCACAATTTTCTTGGTTTCCAGATTGTGAACCCGATATCCTTTCTCACAACTCCCATAGCCTACAAACACACCTTTTGTAGCAGTTTCATCCAACTTCTGTCTAAGCTGTGTAGGCACATGAGTGTAACACACAAAACCAAACACTCTTAAGTGTTTTGCACCTAGTTTCCTTTCACTGTACACCTCAAATGGTGTCTTCTTTAGAACAGCCTTTGTAGGACACCTGTTAAGCAGATAAACTGATGTATTAACATCTTTAACCCAAAACTGATATGGCATCTTCTTGTCATGCATCATAGACTTTGCCATTTCCACAATGGTTATGTTCTTCCTTTTTACAACCCCATTATGTTGTGGTGAGTATGCCACAGTAAGCTGCATTTCTATTCCCATTTGTTCACAGTAGGTCAGAAACTCTTGTGATGTGGACTCACCTCCTCTGTCACTTCTCAACCTCTTGATCTTGTTCTCAGTCTGCACTTCAACCATTGCCTTGAACTTCTTGAATGCATTGAACACCCCATACTTGTGCTTTAGAAAGTAGAACCAACACATTCTAGAGTAGTCATCAATGAATGTTAGGAAATACTTGTTTCCTCTCATTGTCTCAGTCTGCATTGAACCACAGACATCTGAGTGAATCAATTCTAGTAGTTTTGATGCTCTCCAGGCTTTTTCCTTGTCAACTCTCTCCTCATGTTGCTTTCCAACAATGCAGCCTTCACACACTTCACTTTTCTTAGATAGTTTAAGCATTCCCACAATCATGTCCTCTGTGTGTAGAACAGCTAGGCTAGAGTGGTTCAAATGACCAAACCTCCTATGCCATAGCCAGGAACATCCCTCTTCAGTGGCAATTCTTTCTACTGGAATGACTTTGTTGAATAAGAGTGGGAAACATCTATTCCTAGTCATTGGAACAGATGCAACCTCATTTCCCTGATCATAGATCTTAGCAATCTTTTCCTCAAACACCAGATTGTATCCATGCTCCACCATCTGTCCTACACTGAGCAGATTTTCATCCAAGCTTGGTACAAGCATCACTTCCTTGATCAATCTGTCTCCATTCTGTGTTTTGATCACAAGAGTACCTTTACCACTTGCATCCACAAGTTCACCAGTCCCCATTTTCACTTTGGACTTTAGAGACTCATCTAGATCAATCAATGAGGCTTCATTTGAGCTCATATGATTACTACATCCACTGTCTAGGTACTAGATATCAGTGTCAGGTTTAGTTGTAGTAGAGTGATAGGCATAGAACATTGCACCTTCCTCATCTGCTTGCTTTGCAACATTTGCATTTTGCCTCCCGTTGTAGTCCTTGGCCATGTGACCAAATTTGTTGCATTGATAACACTTGGTTTTCCCTTTGAACCAGCATTCTCCATAGTGTAGCTTGTCACATGTCTTGCATTTAGTACCACTACTTTCAACTTTACTAGAGTTCACATTTTGGTTGTAGTTAGACTTTCCAGAATTGAACTTCTTATTCCAATTTTTGTTTCCTTTCAACTGCCTCTTGAATTTGCCTTGTATATTCCCTTGATGTCCCTTATCATGTATAGATAAACTAGAAAATGCCTTATCCACAGTACTCTCATGCACTTCTAATCTTTGATCAAAAGCTCTAATGGATGCTACTACATTCTCAACATTTACAGTGTCCATATCTCTAGTCTCTTCTATAATAGATACTATAGAATCATAGGATTTAGTTAAGCTGATCAGTACTTTCTGTGCTAGCCTTTTTTCAGTGACATCTTCACCATAGGTTCTCATTTGATTCACAATTTCATATAGTCTAGACAGATAGGTAGATATTGATTCAGTTTCTTTCATTCGAGTGTATTCAAAATCACGTCTCAATGATTGTAACTTCACAGCTCTTACCTTCTTATCTCTTCTATACTCTCTTTTCAGCAGATCCCAAGTTGTCTTGGCTCTTTCCTCGTTTGAGATCTTGGAAAAGATTGTATCAGCTACAGAGGTTTGAAGCATCCCCAAAGCTCTTGCATCCTTGATATAGTCTGCTCAGGTTGGCTGATTCACCACATCTCCAGCAGCATTCCCTGCTTCTCCATGCATGCCAACATCAACGTACTCCCAGAGATCATGAGCTCTGAGTATGGTGCACATCTTGATGCTCCAGAACTCATAGTTAGTTCCATCGAAGATCGGAGCTCGTAGCTCTACTCCACCAGCTCCTGCCATGTTAGACACAGCTGCTTCTTCTTCTTCACAGGTGGTAGTCCCCTACGCCGATGCTCACGAATTAGATAAGCTCTAATACCATGTTGATTTCAACATCACGAGTGCAATCGGAAGAGGTTTCTTCAGATTGGGGTAAGTTCTCTGACCTAACCTTGATGAATTCAATTTTGATGAAAAACAAAATTCAATTGATTGTGTTTAGATTTAGGAATGAATCCTTCGGGTGATGAAAACTTGGTTCAATTTTTGTGGAGAATAGAATGATATTGCATGGTGCACACCAACTGTTTGATAGATGTTTTCTGTGAAATTCTTGATTGTTTTCATTTGATCTCTCTCTGTTGTGACAGAGAGAATTTGTTCAATAATGATTGAGTTACAATCAGATTACACACTCACACACCTATTACATTCTCTATTGCAATCTGTTAGTGTGATGACACTATGATGTCATCCACACGGCTCCTCTAGTCTTGGACGCCAAGTTAGGCTCACACAACACACACACTGCTTTCTGTTGTAACAGATTCTTCACAGCTCATCATAACTCTTTTTGCTGACTTGTAATCACACTTACCACCTAGATGCCTAGTGTACAGCTTAAGTACCAACATCTTGATGTCATCATGCTGTAGAGCGACTGTGTTCAGATCCTCGACTCGTTCATCATATAATGAGACCTTACTCCGATACCTATCAAAATAAGTAATCAGAAGAACTTAAGTATTCAAGTCAAAACAGAAAAATTCTTTTTGGAAAAAAAAAACAGAAAAATTCTTTCAAAATGAAGGGAAAACTTACAATGCGATGGAATCAAGTTTCTGGTTCATCTCCTTTAATTGTGCTTCTAGAACTGCTACCATTTCAAGGGCCCTTTTGAGGTCACAAGGGTTATTAAGAAATTTATCTGCTAGGGTTGCTTGTAGCTTTTCGGAGTCCACTAAGTCTTTCTGAATTCTGCAAGCATAAGTCTTTCTGAATTCTGCAAGCAAGAGATAGTATTAATTACAATATTCAACACACCACTCTAAGCAAGTATTTTCTGAAGCCCATATACTGTTCCATGTGCTTTATAAGGGCAGTTTGCAAATCGTCAAGCCCTTTCTTGTAACCCATCCCCTTCAAATCCAGCGCCTTGTATACCTTCTTCATATCTTGTTATTTAAATTCAGTATCAACCTGTATCATGACCAAGAAATCATTAATGGCGTTAATGGGTAAAAATAGCCAGACCTGAGCATATATGGATAACAGAAAAAGAGAAACAGCAGAATCTAAGATAGCACGTACAATTTAATAGAAGTTGCTATCATGATCAAAGCAAGCACATATATGACTATTCACAACTAAGTTCCATTTACTAATGCTATAGTGCTTGCTGCTTTCCAAACCAGGTGCTTCTAGTTTTATGGCCATAGTTACCACCTATGGAATTGAAAATGGTTTTCGTCTTAGTTCTATATATATATATATATCAAAGTGAAACATGAACAGCACAAAGTTTAACAGAAATTACACTAACCCCACGCACAGAACACTCACCGTCAATAGCACCTAAATCACCCATCCAGACATGTATTCCCTGTCACCAGTAATTTATTTTTTGGATTAAATATTTTTTGGTGCCCTGTAGGTCTACCCCATTTTACATCTGTATACCTGACCTTTCAATTTCACCACAAGTAGATTGGGGTAAACCACAAGGTACCAAATTTAAACCTTTGTTTTCTACTAAAAAGTGACAATAGCAATAAAACGTAATTGATTTCATTCAAGAGCTTCAGTTCGGAACTTGAAAGATCAAGTTTCCCCTTGTGCTCAATCAGTTGATTTTCCCAAGGTTCTAACTCGGCGTGAACCATTGTAAGCTCAGAGCGATACCTTTCAGTTTTCTCTGTAGTATAAAGATGGAGAACATGACATATTTTAAAATAATAACAATAATAATAATAATTAGCATACAGCAGTATCTGTGCTAGGTAGAACTGATACTAATAGCATACAGCAGTATCTGTGCTATAGGTAGAATTGACACTAATGGTGTAAAAGGGACTAGCTTGTCAACAACTAACTGAACGTTTGAGGGATAGCCCCTTTTACACCATTAGTGTCAATATCTATACTATTAATAAGGGAAGGCTTTTTGTCAACCATAGTTGTAAAGTTCCTATACGTCCCTATTCTCAAACTTTTGATTTCTGTCATATTATGGTCTCAGCTTATACTAGTCCCTGTTACACCATATTACCATAATATATTATGTAAAAGGGACTATCAATATCTATACTATTATTAAGGAAGGCTCTTTGTCAACCATAGTTGTAAGGTTCCTATTACGTCCCTATTCTCACTTATACTAGAATGAAAAATCTCAAAATTTTGAGGGTAAAACAGTAGTTGAACAATTAATTAAAAGACATAAACCAAAATAGAGTTCTACCACAACTTCCTTTTACTTTTTGTTTCTCTTATTTCTCCAGCCACAGGCATACCATGTGTCAAATTTCCAGCGTTAGTAATATGAAAGGGATGTAATGGCTCATAAAGATGCAAAGAACAGTCAGACTAAAAGTAAATATCCTATGCAATATATAGGGATCCGCTGAATGATTACGTCAAATGCATCACATTACAACTATAGAAACACTTCCTTTTGTGTTACAGTAAACATAAGTTAACAGGAAAATCGCCATATTTGAAATTGAAAAGAAACCACCTTTTGAGTTCTCTATAATATCCTCAAGGATTTTTCTTCATCCAACAAGAGTTTTTGCAGTCGTAGAATACTTTCCTCTAGGTATCAAACTTATGGAGTCATCAAGCTCCTTCTCTATGTAAGTAATTTTTAACAAGTCCTGCAGATGAAACCAAAAGGTAAGATGTATGTCTCTTGTAGCTTCTAATAAAGAATGTCTTTGCAACCACCTTTTCAAGTTTATCCTCGAGTTTCTTGATCTTCTGCTTCGCATAATTCAGATCCTCCCGATATTTAACATTCACCCTATCAAACTTTTTAACTTCTTCCTTGCATATTCTGAGGTTATTATAAACTTTCTGTTTTATTTAAAACAGAAAATAGAATCTATTCAATTTTGAAAAAGTGACTAAAACAGAAAAACGGTTCATCGAATCTCAACATTTCTCCTACAAACAAGAAATTCAAATAACTTCAATACACACTTGGTTTTGGAACAACAGAAACATGAAAACCAAACCTCTTCTCGGTTCATAACTTCATATGCTCATTGTACACAAATTCAAGCTCCATCAATGCATCATTGTTCTCCTGGGTCTTCTCCCTGCAATGGTAGCCAATATCCTCATTCAAAATAAGTTTGATAACACAATAGTAGTATGACAACGTATACCTTTCTGACTTTAGATTTCCTTGTAAGCTGGACATATTTGCTTGTAGATCAACCATTTTTGCCATGGTATCTTCATGAGCCAATTTTGTAGCTTTCGCTTGCCATTACATACAGAGTGACAACTCTTTCAGCATGTAGGCTTCTGCTTCATTTTTCACATCCTGTTTCATGGTACATACAAAAAGTGAATGAATCATCAGATGATATCTACCAATTTGCAAACTATATGTAGCTCCAAGCCATCTTTCTTTCTCTCTCCGCCAACTTGACCATTTACACTACACCAGACATTTTCTCATTGAGGGATTCTAACCTATGAGACCAATGAAAACAAACATACACAGTTGTTACAAATATGAGATTTCTCTATCATATATAGAATGCTTTATGTATCCTTAGAAGGAGAATATGCAAGCTAAAGAGTTCCATTGTATCATGGAAAGATTTCAATGAACTAAAACACAGACAAAGTACTCACTCTTTAAATGACTAATCAATCTTCTCAACATACTTGTTGGTCCCAATCATATCCTCAAGGTATTCAAGAAAACCTTCATCATGGGATCCTTGAGCTTTTGGCTTCATAAGTGAAATCTGCTCAACTTCACCCTGATAGTAACCATAAGCAATCTTCAAAACTCCAAGAAAAATCTTATACGAAGTAGAAAAGCTGCATGTCTAATATCGAACCTGAAGAATCAAAAACCACTTGTTGTCCAGACCAACTCCTTGTCCTTTCAATATCCTAGTAACTTCAGTGTAATTGCTTGCATGGTCATTAATGTATATTGGAGGACTTATCTCTAAATGTAATATTGCATGATCACTAAATCACTTCCCGGAAGAGCTTCAAATGTACCATCACCCTGTGATGGTTACAAACATTGTTAAAAAATCATCAAACGGAGATAGCTTAAACTCTCACCAATTACTTAGGTAAATAAGAGATGCGAAAACTTTAAACCCTACAATTTCATTACGAAATATCATTACATCGTTTGCTCTCTTTTTTTGTTCTTTTTTTCTCTTTTGAAAATAAGAGACAATAGGACACTTCAAAATTCAAATATTTTAATCTTCTTTCTTTCATTTCCTCACAACCAATTGAGTTTACAAAACAATTTTCAGAGTAAAGAAAACCCAAATGAGAGAAGGCTAAAATTACCAAATCAATGATCTCCTGGACATAAACAGAAACGTCGGCATTACCCAAATTCTGGTGATTAGTGGAGTTATGAATAAGCTATGAAACTTTGTTGAGCCGCATCTGCAATTATATGGCATACTGAAGGGAATAAAAAGTAAAAACAAAGAAAGAGACAAAGCATTTGAGACTTTTTAAAGCCAAAGTATATGGACGAGAAAGCAAATTAATTATGTAGAAAACAGATACGCAGGAACATTTAATATACCTGCTTAGCTCACTTTCCAAACAGAAAGAGCATTGCATCTATTACATTGCTTTTCCCACTCCCATTGGGTTCAACAACTGCCGAAAAGCTCTGATCCCCCCACCCAAAAAAAACACAAGGAATTATTAATAGATATAGGCAAAGACATAGACAGAGCTTCGATAGCTGAATTCGAATTCAAAGAATCTGGAAATTTTCATTAGAATTGTTAAAACCCTAACCTTGTGAAAAGGACCAACGCGTTGTCCACCGGCGTAAGATTTGAAGTTTCTCATAACCAATTCTCTGATAACTAGCCTCGGGGATCTTCGTCACCCGCTTGAGAACCGTCAGACCTCAACTCGTCTTGGGATTCCATCACCGTCTATTCCCGAGTCACTCAAACCTCACTCAAACCCAAAGCAACTGACTTGCCGAGTCTCTGAGCTACATTTCTACTCAACCGCCAAATTTTCAAAAAATTCAAAAGCAAGATATGTTTTGGAGGAGGACAATATTTGGGTGCCAAGCGGATATACAAAGATGAAAATATCGTTTTTTAAGTTTAACAAAATGTTAAAAATTTAGTTTAAAATTTGAAAATTTTGAATGAAATTTTGAGTAAAACTTTGGGGAAATATCGATATATCGTAGAAATTGAGGGAAATTTTTTCTTCCCCTTATTTTTAGGTCGAGACTCCTAAAATACGGATATCCACGTAAATATCGCGGATATTTCTTCCCCCAATTTTTATGCAGAGATCCAAAAAAACGGATATATCCACAAAAATATCACGGATATTACTGATATTTTTATCTATAGATATACCCTCCTTACTTTTTATTTTGATATAACACTATGAGGCACATTTACTTTAGGGGATGAAATGAAATATAATTATTTTAACCATAATGTGTGGTACAGTTAGCAAACTGCCAACTTCATAGGGCGAACTTCCTAGTGCCTAACTAGTAGGAGTTCGAAACTCGCTAGAGCACTCCTTTCTAAGGGCAAGTCGCACCCCGAACGTGGATAGGTCCACCTTTCGAGTGTGGGGAACCTCGTGGTATTTTTAAAAAAATGAAATATAATGATTCTTGTTGCTTATTTATCATGGATTTACCTATAAATAATGGAATGAAATGAAATATAATGATTCTTGTTACTTACTTTTCCTGTATTTACTTGAAAATAGATAATTAATGTAATACATGAAACCCATTTGAGGTAATAGGAGGGCTAAAAATGGGTCGTGTCGGGTTCATGTCGTGTTATGAATTATATTTTACTCAAATATACGTAATTTGAACATTACTTGTTGAATAACCGTGTCAAGAATGGCCAACCAAAACCCAACGCTCATGGAACCCATATTTGTAAATAATTTAGATATATGGGACCCATTTTGAAGTAATAGGAGTGTTGAAAATGGGTCGAGTCGGGTTTGTGTCGTATCATGAACTCTATTTTATCCAAATACACCAAATTTGAAAGTGACATGTTGAATAGCCGTGTCAAGAACGGCCAATCAGAACCCAACCCTTTAGTGAACCATGTAACGACCTGGAAATTTAATTAGTGAATTTTCGTAAATTAATTTGCAAAAGGACGAAATTACCCTTGGTTTTATAAGGGGCTTGAAAATTACTTTTTGTGTGGAGACACGTTTGGCAGTTTTTTGGGGACCGTTGCGTAGGTCTTAAACTCACGAGTTTGTAGACATGCGGCATGCGAAAAACGGAGTCCGTGTGAGAGATTTGTGGGTCTATAATATTCAGGGGCATTTTGGTAATTTTCCATGGGTAGATATTTTAACCCAGGCAGTTCAGATTCTCCTCATTTTTCTCTCTCTCTTCCCGATCCTCATCCAATCCGTGCGACCAAACCCAAAAACCCATGATTTTGAACTTTGATTCGAGGCAACCTCGTCCGATTTGGTTTCACCCATCGGAATCTCCTCCTCCTCGCAATCAAAGACCTACCGACCATCGAAGGAAGCAGCCGCGGGAGACACCGAACCGAGGAAAGGAAAAATTGAACCTTTCGATCGATTTTCCAACCAACTCTGGTATGGGTTTCGTGTTTAGACTTCATTTTCGAGTTCTTGGATTCAAGTATATGGATTTAGGCTATAAATTTGTGGAAAACGGTTAAGATTTGAGAAAGTTAGGAAAATTTCAAGGTCAGCCGACAATAGCGATTTCCGACGACGGCTGACGACGACGCACAACGGAGTGGTCGTCTTCTTCGGTGACTAGTTCAGTCAGAGTGGCTGACGTGGCATGCCACCTAGCATCCATGTGGCTGCCACCTGGCAGCCACGTGGAGCCACATGGAGGCCACCTAGCAGCCACGTGGAGCCACATGGAGGCCACCTAGCAGCCACGTGGAGCCACCTAGCGGCTGAATCAATGCCGAGTCAGGCGCGTGAGGTACTATAGTAGCGCGTGAGGTACTGTAGCAGCACGTGAGGTACTGTAGCCGGCGCGTAGCCAAGATGCTGGCCTTCTGTCAGCACGTGACGACGCGTGTGATCGGTCCTTGGGTCACGGCGACACGTGTCGATAAGGTTTCGACGGTCCAGACTTTTGGCGTAAGTTTCGGGTTAATCGGACGTCATTTAGGGTTAGTTTTGGGCGTCCGAAGTGGCTTTATTTTTAGTGAGACGCGTGCGGAGCTCTCAGGGTTTAGGGAGTCTGAATGCAGGATTTTTAATTATCGTTGGTAACCCCGATTGTTACTTTTGATAGGCGATACTGCTCCGGGAACTTCAGAGGAGCGTACGACTCGGGATTGAGCTAATTGGACGTTTGGTGAGTGGACTTTGGTTTTGTAAATTATAATGCATGCTTAAAGGTATATTTGATATAATTGCTTGTTATGTATTGTTGTTGGCAAATTTCTGGAATTTAAAAAATTATTAAATTATTACTGGACACGAGCTTCCAATAATTATTTGGAAATGAAGTTTTGGGCTATGGCCTGGCTTTATGGATTCAGGTTTTATATGGTTTCGGTTGAGTCCATGATTTTGGGTTTAGACCCAGATTTGTGATTTTATTGGATTTGGGCATAAACCTGGTTTTTTTCAATGAATTTGGCTTAGGCCAAGAAACAAGGATTTCAAACCATGGATTTTGGTTTTCACTGAATTACTGTCCCCAAGGATCAAGGTTTTCTCCGACTGGTGTCGAAGGATATTTCTCTGCCAGATCGTCGAGTTTTCTCCGCTGGTGTCAAAGGGTGTTTCTCCACCAGGTCGTTGAGACTGTCTACGCATAGTACATGGTTCTACACAACTCGAGGTATATCGGGTGTGTGGAGGGTTGGACCTGGGTAGTCAGCTCGGGTATCGAGCTACGACATGGGATTCCATTCGGGGAGCAGTGGGATATGTTATGATATATTTTGTGTACAAGTCTGTTTACTTGATTTTTAAACTCCTTTGAGGAGGATTTTCAAAGTAGAGTTGTGGACCACGGGATGTTTTCATTGTTCGGGTTTTCGTGGGTCCCACCGGTGTTTTACCAAAAATAATGGATTTTCCGGTACATTTTCGGCTTATCATTATGGATTTGTTGAAAAGGAATTTTATATTATGCATGCATTGTTTTACTCATGGAGGGGGAAAAATGTATGTTTTCCTCGGAAATTATTTTAAAAGATTATTTTGTCCACTCACACTTTTCTTGTTTTAAATCCTTTCCAAGCCGTTGAGTTGACGAGGGCACATCCAAAGGCAAAGGCATTAAATTTCAGCTGCACATTTACCTAGATTATCGAGTAGGATTTTTATGTCTGTATTTACCTTTCTTACCTATATGCTCTGATAAGCTTTTGGACTTATTGTAAATTAAGACTACGTCGTTGGTTGTTTGGTGATGTTGGAATTTGTGAGTGTTATCTGATCCTTTGTCTGATAGGTGGAAAACGGTTAACCATTCCTTAAGGGGAGGTTCTATTGGATTGTCGACAGAATTCTCGTAACTAGTTGCAAGGACTTAAGTTGTCAGACGGGAGCAGAGTTTTTCTCGAATTTCGGGGGGAAATTTGGGAAAGGTCATGTCAACTTGGTATCAGAGCTCTAGGTTTAAATTCCTGTAGACCGTACACCTAGTGTACATCTGATTGTGGCATTGATGATTTTTAGTTCTTTTCAGCGTAATGATTTTGAGATGCGAGCCCCGTCAGCGTCCTGGAAATGGTGAGGAGACACATGATCCCGTAGTAGAGCCTAATTTGAGACAGACCTTGGATCAATTGGGTCGGGCTTTGATGACTACTGGCTCTCATGGCCACTGAGATGGATAAGTGCCGAATGTTTGAGTATGGTCTGAGAAATAAGGTTCGAGTAGTAGTAACTATTGTGGCACATACTTCTTTGAGGGCTTTTTCAGACGCTACTACCAGAGTAGAGATGAGTTTGCCAACTCAGCACCAGTTTAGTGGTTCCAGGCGACGCCAGGATCGCCTGAGTTTTGGGACCTCTAGTCAAGGACCATCTAAGAGAGGCAGTTTCAGTTCTGGATCTTCTGGGGGTGCAGGATCCGGATCAGGCAATGGTAAAGCCAGTTAGGGACATCAGTCATTCGCTCAGTCTAGTAGGGCTTCATTGTAGTCGACCGGGAGATAGAGTGGCAAACCCCCACGGATGGGTGACACTGGTTTTTACTTTTATGGGGAGACTGATCATTTTAAGAGAGATTGTCCTCATCATCGTCCGTTCAGTAGTTTTTTGGGGTGAGATACTGCTGAACCGAGTCAGAGAGCAGCGCATAAATCTGGTACTGCAGTAGGGAGCCAGACCCAGTCCAATGGGGCCAACAGGGTCAGTGGGGCCAGCAGGGCCAGAGGGAGCATCAGGGCTAGAGGGAGACAAGGGGGTCGTGGTTGATCTTCTAGTACACAAGCCTGAGCTTTTGCTATGACCCAGCCAGAGGCTTGAGCAGCACCAGAGGTGGATACTGGTACGTTGTCTATTTTTGATCATGATGTTCGAATTTTATAGATCCCGGGCTACACATTCTTTTATTTCTCGGGGTTTTACATTTTTTGCCAATAGAGAATTGTCACCGATTGGTCCGGGAGATTGATTTCACCATAGAGCTTCTTCCGGGTACCCATCCTATATCACAGGCACCGTACAGAATGGCACCGGTTGAATTGAGGGAATTGAAGACTCAATTGGAGGACTTGGTGGATATGGGATTTATTCGACCGAGTGTCTCGCCTTGGGGTGCGCTGGTGTTATTTGTAAGGAAGAAATATGGTGGTTTGAGGCTATGTATCGACTACCGGTAGTTAAACAGGGTTACGGTGCGGAGTAAGTATCCTTTGCCACGAATTGATGATTTGTTTGACCAATTAAAAGGGGCAAGGTATTTCTCTAAGATTGACCTTAGATCTGGGTACCATCAGTTAAGGATCAGGGAATGGGACGCTCCCAAAATAGCTTTCAGGACACGCTATGGGCATTATGAGTTCTTAGTGATGTCCTTCGGGTTAACTAATGCACGGGTGGCATTTATGGATTTGATGAACAGGGTGTTCCAATGGTATTTGGATCGGTTTGTAATTGTGTTCATTGATGATATCCTAGTATATTCGAAGAGTGCTAAGGCACATGAGAAGCAATTGAGGTTGGTGCTGAATATGCTGAGGAAAAAGTAACTATTCGCCAAGTTCAGTAAATGTCAGTTTTGCTTTACCAATGTGGGATTCTTAGGTCATGTGATTTCTGCTGAGGGTATCAACGTGGATCCTCAAAAAGTTGAGGCAGTGGCAAATTGGGAGCAACCGAGGACAGTGTCAGAGGTGAGAAGTTTTCTGGGTTTAGCTAGATATTATTGGAAATTCGTAGAAGGATTCTCTACGATAGCCACCTGTTAACTCGGTTGACGACGAAAGGAGTCAAGTTTGACTGGGTTGATGAGTGTGAATAGAGCTTTTGAGAGCTTAAGAGGAGGTTGACTTCTGCCCCAGTGTTAACCCTTCTAGACGATAACGGAGGATTTGAGGTGTACAGTGATGCATCATTACGAGGTATAGACTGTGTGCTGATGCAACATGGGAAGGTGATAGCATATGCTTTCAGGCAACTTAAACCTCATGAGTTGAACTACCCTACACATGATTTAGAGTTAGCTGCAGTGGTGCATGCACTGAAGATTTGGATGGGGAAACATGAAGGATCTTTACCGACCATCATAGTCTGAAATACTTCTTCACCCAGAAAGATCTGAACTTGAGACAGAGAAGGTGGCTTGAGCTAATAAAGGATTATGACTGTACCATAGAGTATCACCCAAGAAAAGCCAATGCAATGGCAGATGCACTGAGTAGGAAGTCCATGGTTCCTTGGCCTATTTGCACACTATCTACTTATCGTTGTTGGTGGAATTCTGAAGAGCGGGAATTATACTTGGCATGGATAGACAAGGGGCTCTGTTGGCTAGCTTCCATGTGAGACCTGTCTTGATGGACCGAATTATTGAAGCTCAGCTCCAGGATCCTACATTGTGTGTTATTAGGATGGAGTTGGAGGCAGGGAATAGGCAGGATTATGTGATTAGCGATGATGGGGCCTTGGTTAAGGATGGCCGGTTGTGCGTACCTAATGATCCTGAGTTGAGAAGAGAAATTCTGGAAAAAGCTCATAGTTCTGCCTATGCTATGCATCCGGGAGGCACCAAGATGTATCATACTCTTAAGGAACACTATTGGTGGACTGGGATGAAAAGGGAAATAGCAGAGTTTGAGAGTAGATGCCTGACGTGTCAACAAGTAAAAACATAGAGGCAGAAACCATATGGGGCACTACAACCATTACCTATTCCGGAATGGAAGTGGGATCACATTACTATGGATTTTGTTTATAAACTTCCTAAGACTAAAAAAGAACATGATGGAATGACTAATTGTTGATAGACTCACGAAGTCAGCATATTTCTTGCCAGTACGGGAAGATTACAAGATGGACTAGTGCGCTAAATTGTTTGTCGATGAGATCATACAGTTACATGGGACTCCAGAGTCGATTGTGTCAGACATGGATCCTAGGTTTACCTCGAGGTTTTGGCGGAGTTTGTAGAAAGCCTTTGGAACTACATTACATTTCAGTACAACTTTTCATCCTCAGACGGACGGTCAGTCTGAGAGGACAATTCAGATTTTGGAAGATATGATGAGAGCTTGTGTACTGCAGTTTAAAGGAAACTATGACTCATACCTAGCCTTGATGGAGTTTGCATACAACAAAATCTATCAGTCTAGTATTGGGATGTCTCCTTTCGAGGCACTGTATAGGGGACAGTGCAGGACACCGATATGCTGGACTGAGGTAGGTGAGAGAAGACTGTTGACACCAGAGATAGTGGGAATGACAAAGGAAAATATTAGAATCATCAGGGAAAGATTGATGGCAGCTCAGGACTGCCAGAAAAGCTATGCGGACCGACGAATCAGAGACCTAGAATTTAAGGTCGGAGACTGGGTTTTCTTGAAATTATCCCCCTGGAAGGGGGTTGTACGTTTTGGTAGCCGAGGAAAGCTGAGTCCTCGCTATAGTGCACCTTATGAGATTATTGAGAGGATGGGCCAGTGGCTTACATACTTGCTTTTCCCCCATAACTGTCAAAGGTTCACGATGCATTCCATGTATCCATGCTCCAGAAGTATCTATTCGATGAATCTCATGTATTGGAGACGCAACCAATTGAGCTGGGATATGATTTGACTTTTGAGGAGACGCAACCAAACAGTAACAGGTATGAATTTCGAGGACGAAATTTCTTTAAGGGGGGGGGGGGGGGGGGGGGGTGGGGGGTGGGGAGTTGTAACGACCCGAAAATTTAATTAGTGAATTTTCGTAGATTAATTTGCAAAAGGACATAATTACCCTTAGTTTTATAAGGGGCTCAAAAATCACTGTTTGTGTGGAGACACATTTGGCAATTTTTTCGGGCACCGTTGCGTAGGTCTTGAATTCATAAGTTCGTAGGCAGGTGGCATGGAAAAAACGGAGTCTGTGTGAGAGAGTTGTGGGTCTAGAATGTTCAGGGGCATTTTGGTAATTTGCCATGGTAGATATTTTTAACGTAGGCAGTTCAGATTCTCCCCATTTCTCTCTCTCTCCCTTCCCGATCCTCATCTAATCCGTGCGACCAAACCCAAAAACCTAAGATTTTGAACTTTGATTCGATGCAACCTCGTCTGATTTGGTTCCACCCATCGGAATCTCCTCCTCCCCGCGATCAAGGATGTATCGACCGTCGAAGCAAGCAGCCGTGAGAGACACCAAACCGAGGAAAAGAAAAGCCGAACCTTTCGAACGATTTTTCGACCAACTCAGGTAGGTATGGGTTTCATTTTTAGACTTCATTTTCGAATTCCTGGGTTCGAGTAGATGGAATTAGACTATAAATTTGTGAAAAACGGTTAAGATTTGAGGAACTTAGGAAACTTTCAAGGTCGACCAGCAATGGTGATTTCCAGCGACAACGGACGGCGGCGTACGGCGGAGTGGTTGTCTTCTCTGGTGATTGGTTCGGTCAGAGAGGCTAACGTGGCATGCCACCTGGCAGCCACATGGATGCCACCTGGATCTGAGTCCATGATTTTGTGTTTAGACCCAGATTTGTGATTGTATTGGATTTGGGCATAAACCCGGTTTTTTTAAATGAATTTGGCTTAGGCCAAGAAACAAGGATTACAAACCATGGATTTTGGTTTTTACTGAATTACTGTCCCCGAGGGTCAAGATTTTCTCCTACTGGCTTCGAAGGGTATTTCTCCACTAGATTGTCGAGATTTTTCCGACGCTGGTGTCAAAGGGCATTTCTCCACCAAGTCGTTGAGACTGTCTACACGTAGTATAGTGTTCTGCACAACTCGAGGTATATCGGGTGTGTGGAGGGTTGGACCAAAGTCAGTCAGCTCGGATATCGAGCTATGGCACGGGATTCCATTCGGGGAGCAGTGAGATATGTTATGACATATTTTGTGTCCATGTCTGTTTATATGATTTTTAAACTTCTTTGAGGAGGGTTTTCAAAATAGGATTGTGGACCATATGATTTTTCATTGTTCGGGTTTTCGTGGGTCCCACCGATGTTTTACCAAAAACGATGGATTTTCCGGTTCGTTTTCGGCTTATCATTAGGGATTTGTTGAAAATGAATTTTATATTATGTATGCATTTTTTACTCGTGGATGGGAGAAAATGTATGTTTTCCTTCGAAATTGTTTTAAAATATTATTTTGTCCACTAACACTTTTCGTGTTTTAAATCCCCTCCAGGCCGTTGAGTTGACGAGGGCACATCCAGAGGCGGAGGCATTAAATTTCAGCTACGCATATACCTAGACTATCGAGTAGGATTTTTATGTCTGTATTTACCTTTCTTACCTAGATGCTCTGATAAGATTTTGGACTTATTGTGAATTATGACTACGTCAATGGTTGTTTGGTGATGCTGGGATTTGTGAGTGTTATCTGATCATTCGTCTGAGTGGAAGACGGTTAACCATTCTGTAAGGGGAGGTTCTGCCGGATTGTCGGTGAAATTCAGTAACTAGTTGCAAGGACTTAAGGGTATTCTGAAAATTTTATTAAGTTGTCAGACGGGAGCAGGGTTTTTTCCGAATTTCGAAGGGAAATTCGGGAAGGGTCCTGTCAAACCAGGTAACCCATGTAACCCATCTAATAAAGAGCGTTGCTATTTGAATACATTAAATTTACCAAATTATTTGACACTATTAATGTGACATTCTATTTACCACAAAAAATAAATACATTAGAAACAATATCTATAAAAGGTGATTTAATTTATTGAAGTAACATCCTTCATTGATTACCACATCAGATGGTTCAATTGATGTGGTCAATTAGGTGTGCTCAAATATAATTTCTCTTTAAAAATTGGTTGTGTTCGGAAACTGATTAACATATGATATGTTTAACCTATTTAACCTATTTGACCATGACTTTATAAATTAATGTAATACATCATTCTAATTCAATATTCACTATCAAACACCATCAATATATTATGAATTCATAAGTTCATAACCTCAAATTGACACACACCAGCTTGGAAAGTTCTCGTGGACACCAAAATTGAGGCATGCTTGCCAACAATTGGGCGATTGGTCGAAGTGATGAAAGTCAAAGTGAAACGATGCGTTTTAGAAAGTCTTGTGAAAGAAGTTAGTAATAAAGGTGAAAGTGTAAGAGTGCGACAACGGAAGTCAAAGCATAATTAAATACACTTGATGATGATCATAAATTAAGAAAATAAAGAAAACTAATTACAATTGGGTCTCAACCCTTGCAAGCAGAGTAGTTTCAGAATAGCCGCTACATAATCCTCCTCGTAGAACGTCTCAAGCTCACTAAGTCCTCAGGGGTGAAAAATAGAAGGGTAAGTGGACCATAAAACAAGAATTCAGTGTAAAACGGTTAATAAAAGTAATAATAACCCCTCAGTTTTGAAAACCAAGTTAAACCTACTATAAATATTAGCACACACCCTGAAATCGATGTAAGTAATAAAAATAATAATAGTAAGCCTGAACACATAAGTTTGAGTATAAAAGAGTATTTAATTGTAATTATCTTTAATACAAAATAATAATAATAAATACTAATAATCTTACTAAAATTTCACAAACTGGGGTCACAACCCTCAATGGTGATCTCACTAAAACCTCACACAACAAAACTTGCTAGAAAAAATTACCCTCACTAGTACCTCAAGACTAAGTGAAGACAAGATATGTACCCAACTAGCATATCTAGGGTTCGCTCATGTACCACGACCACGTGAAGACTGGGTGCTAAGCACCGTCACCACATGTCCGCTAGGAGCTCCTGTCAAACAAACAAATACCGAAAACTAATGCAGCAGAATTCTCAATTTGCGGATTTATGGCCTGAAGGTGCACGGAGAAACTAAGTCCCCCACACCTATAGGGGATATGAGCACTTTAGGAACCAACCAATATATTTCTTGTATATTCCATGGGTTCTAAAAAAGATACAAATTACAAACCTAAGTCAAGCCTTATATAGGCAACAAATCTAAAATCAACAAGGAGTAATAAAACGTAACTTTCTCAATTCTTCGCAAACTAATCCTTATTCAATAAGATCCAACTTGAAAAAATAAAAACCAAAACTGGTAAGAACAAAAATTCCTAATTCTAAACATAAACTAATTCCTACTAAAACAATACTTTCCAACGACCCCGTCAAACTCTTGATGCTGCATCGTGAGTTTGCCAAGAAACAAAACCAAAACTAATTGCCAATATTGATTGCTGCCAATGATGATGCTGGTGTGCCAATGCCAATGATGATGATGGTGCCAATGCCAATGCACTGCCAATATGATGCCAATGCCAATGCCAATGTGCTACCGAATATGAATGCAAATGTGCGCTGCCAATGCGAATGCAAATGCACAACCAATGAGATGCGAATGCGGATGCTAATGGCATTGCCAAGGTACCAGTGATGATGCCAATGTAGATGCCGATGCTAATTGTAAGGACCTTTCCCGAATTTCACCTCGAAATCCGTGAGAAGCCCTTATCCCGTCTGATAGCTGTTTTTCTTCAAAATTTAATACTAGGAATACCCTTCGTCCTTAAATATATTTAGTAAACCTTACAGGGTTCTAGACAGAACCTCTGTACTTATTGACCACACCAGACGTAGGATCGCTTACAGGTCACCTCCGAAACCTCGGAATAGTGGTGGTCCGAAAAGGTAACACTCTCTAACATGAGCTCTGATACTAATTGTAAGTACGTCAGTCCCTGCCGAATTCTCTACAGTAATAACACAAGACAACTGGCTCGTCCATCTGGATCACCGCCCACACCAACCCATTGACCCGGATGACGAAGGTACCATACTTGGTTGAATTGAGTCTCACTAACTTACTCCGAGTAAAACTCAATAGCCTGGCTCGTCTTGAGCCCCCGAGTGATAACTCAATATCCCTGCTCGTCCTAATCCCCCGAATGATAACTCAATATCCCTGCTCGTCCTGAGCTCCCGAGTGTTAACTCAATATCCCGGCTCGTCCTGAGCCCCCGAGTGATAACTTAATATCCTAGCTCCCATTGAACCACCTTAGACCTCAACGATATGGTGGAGAAAGATCCCTCGAACGCCCACATTGGAGAACCCCTAGACGATCTGGCGGAGACATACCCTCTAACACCAATCGGAGAACCCTCAACAATGTAGCAGAGAATAACACTCTCCACGCCAATCATCAGAGAATCCCATGGTATAACCCAATACCTAGACATATGCATACTCATGCAATCTCGGAACCCTAGTCCGTTCACATCGCGAATAAAATATCCAATCATGGACGCCCTAGTCCCAAGGAACTCTTAAAACAATATTGACCCACTACCTTGACCTCCTGAGCTTAAAATCCACTCCATGGTCAACCGTTACCGTTGGAATACCCAACCGGGAATCTAAATGAACTCCTATGGCCTCAAAACCATCAAAATCTAGTCTGTAACGTCTCAACACCCTAGCCAAGAGCCGTTGTGACCTTGGAATCGACCCCACAGACCACCACAGCACGGTAGAAGGCCGGACCACGCGCCACGTGCGGCCACGTGCCCTCACGCGTTGGCGACTCGCTGCTACAGTGCCCCACATGTTGACCCGATCTGACCCGACCAACTCGGCCTGACCCAGTCTAACTCGTCCGACTCGACCCAGACCAGTCTGACTCGACACGACCGGTCGCTAGAAAACTACCGGAGAAGATGACTGTGCAGCCGTCGTCGTCGCTGGAATCCGCCAGTTTTGGCCGATTTTCAAGCTTTCCTAACTTCTTCAAAACTGAACCGTTTTTCACGAATTTTATGTCTAAATTCACCTACTTAATCCCAGGAATCCACAAATGAACTCCAAACACTAAGCCCATACCTGTGCTGGCCGGAAATTGATCGGAAGCTTTCGATCCTTTTTCCCTTCGATCGATGTCTCCCACAGCTGCCTCATTCGGTGATGGGTATGGTTGTACTTGCGGGAAGGAGTAGAAGATGATGATCTGAACGAAATGGATCGAGGTTCCCCAGAATTGAAGGTCCGAATTCAAGGTTTTTCTTTGGTTTTCGGTTGGTGTCGATCACGGGTTTGGATAGATTGTATTTCATCCCATGACAAGTGAGTAATGTTGGGAGGATTTTGACTTTGTATACATCCCACAGACAAATGACCAAAATACCCCTAAATAGTCGAGACCCGATACTTCCTCACACAACCTCCATTTTTCACGTACCGCCTGTCTACAAACTCGTGAGTTCGAGACCTACGCAACGGTATCCGCAAAAACTGTCAAATGTGGCTCTACATAGAATTGACTTCCGAACCCCCTTTAAAACTAAGGGTAAAATGGTCTTTTCATAAATAAATTTACAACAATTCAGTAATTAAATGTCCGGGTTGTTACAACTCACACTTCTTAAAGAAATTTCATCCCCGAAATTTCCTTAACTCAGATTAAAGGGCCAACCCCCTATTTCATGTTCTATCGCGTTACCACCGACATGAACTGGGCCTGAGAAGAACCTGTGCACTTTGCACATAGTCTCGACAAAAAACCGTAGGCGAGAACAACATCATGGAGGCACCAGAATCCATTCAACACAGAACATACCTCGAGACACGTCTCTGAGCCTGAGAAGTCCACTACGTGTCCTACTCCCAACATGACTTCATGATGTCACATGCCCGCACCTACCTCGAAGCCAGGTACCAGATGGGAGTACGTGTACTACGTGCAGTCAGTCTCAACGATCTAGCGGAGCACTACCTTGCAACGCTAGCATCGGTGAACCCATCAATGATTTGGCGGAGAAATAACTTCGTACGCTAGTCGGAGGAAACCTTGACGATTACGTGCTGGAGAAGACCCTTCATTATGTATAAAATAATGCGTACATACACAACATTTCTTTTCAAACAAGTTCATAAAGATAAGCCAAAAGCTTGCCGGAAAACTCCATCTTTTGTAAAAACATTCGGTGGGACCCACGAAATCCAACTAATGAAAACATTCCATTGTCCACAACCCTGCTTTGAAAACCTTCCTTAAGGAGTTTACAAATCATATGAAATCAACCTGGACACAACATGTAAATCAAAACATATTCCACTGCTCCCAAATAAAATCTCGAGTCGTAGCTCAAAACCCTCAACACACTCGATATACCTCGAGTTGTGCAGAATTCCTGTACTATGCATTGACAGCCTCAATGACCCGGTGGAGCAAAACCCCTCGATACTAGCGTCGGAGCCCTCAGCAACCAGCGGAGCAAAATCCCTCAACTCTAGTCCGAGAAAACCATAACCCTACACACCTGATATACCTCGAGTGGTGCAAAACCCTGTGCTATGCGTAGACAGCCTCAACGACCCGGCGGAGCGAAACCCCTCGACACCAGTGTTGGAGCCCTGAACAACGAGCGGAGCAAAACCCCTCAACGCCAGTCGGAGAAACCTTTACCATCGGAACAAAACTTCAGTGAAAACCAAAACCCTTGTTTTGAAATCCTTATTTCCTGGCCTAAGCCAAATTCATTGAAAAATCAGGTTTATACCAAAATCCAAGGAAATCACACATCCGGGGTTACACCCAAAACCATGAACTCACAATTTATCAAGTCAAAACTATTTAATAACCGAGTCCATAAAACCAAACCATAGCCCAAAACACATTTTCACTTGTTGAAATCCTGTGTCCAGTAAGATTGGTACAGAAATTGTCAAAAGCAATACATAAAAGAGTTTAATTCAAATATACTTGTATGCATGCATTGTCATCTACAAAACCAGGGTCCACTAACCAGCAACAACGTCGTCTACCTCGCCCGTGTATCACGTGACCTCCGCCTCCCTCCGTCTTGTTAACAGGAATCCTTAAATCATTTGCACACAAGTGTGCGGTCTGCAGGAAGTTAAACCTAGAGCTTTGATACCAATTGTAAGGACCCTTCCCAAATTTCACCTCGAAATCCGCGAAAAGCCCTTATCCCATCTAACAACTCTTTTTCTTCAAAATTTAATACCAGGAATACCCTTTGTCCTTAAATATATTTTGAAAACCTTACAGGGTTCAAGACAGAACCTCTGTACTTACTGACCACACCTACCTGTCAGACGCAGGATAGCTTACAGGTCACCTCCGAAACCTCGGAATAGTGGTGGTCCGAAAAGGTAACACTTTCTGACATGAGCTCTGATACTAATTGTAAGTACGTCAGTCCTTGCCGAATTCTCTACAGTAATAACACAAGACAACTTGCTCGTCCATCTGGATAACCGCCCATACCAACCCACTGACCTGGATGACGAAGGTACCAGACTTGGTTGAATTGAGTCTCACTTACTTACTCCGAGTCAAACTCAATATCCTGGCTCGTCTTGAGCCCCCGAGTGATAACTCAATATACCTGCTCATCCTGAACCCCCGAATGATAACTCAATATCCCTGCTCGTCCTGAGCCCCCGAGTGTCAACTCAATATCCCAGCTCGTCTTGAGCCCCCGAGTGATAACCCAATATCCCGGCTCCCATTGAACCACCTTAGACCTCAACGATATGGTGGAGAAAGATCCCTCGAACGCCGACATTGGAGAACCCATCGACGATCTGGCGGAGACATACCCTCTAACGCCAATCGGAGAACCCTCAACAATGTAGTGGAGAATGACACTTTCCACGCCAATCATCAGAGAATCCCATGGTATAACCCAATACCTAGACATATGCATACTCATGCAATCCCAGAACCCTAGTCTGTTCACATCGCGAATAAAATATCCAATCATGGATGCCCTAGTCCCAAGAAACTCTTAACACAATATTATCCCAACTACCTTGACCTCCCGAGCTTAAAATTCGCTCCATGGTCAACCGTTACCATTGGGAATACCCAACCGGGGATCTAAATGAACTCCTATGGCCTCAAAACCATCAAAATCTGGTCCCTAACGTCTCAACACCCTAGCCACGCGTCGTCGTGACCTTGGAATCGACCCCACGCACCTGCAGAAAGCTGGACAACGCGCCCTCACGCGCCGGCCACTCACTGCTACAGTGCCCCACGTGATGACCCAGTCTGACCCAGCCAACTCGGCCTGACCCGATCTAACTCGACCCGACCGGTCACCAGAAAACCGCCGGAGAAGACAACGGCGCCGCCTTCGCTATCGCCATCGCCGGAATCCTCCATTTTCGGCCGATTTTCAAGCTTTCCTAACTTCTTCAAAACTATACCATTTTTTACGAATTTTATGTCTAAATTCACTTACTCAATCCTAGGAATCCACAAATGAACTCAAAACACTAAACCCATACCTGTGCTGGCCGAAAAATTGATCGGAAGCTTTCGGTCCTTTTTCCCTCCGATCGGTGATCCCACGGCTGCCTCCTTCGTGATGGGTATGGTTGTACTTGCGGGAAGGAGTATAAGATGATGATATGAACGAAATGGATCGAGGTTCCCCGGAATTGAAGGTTCGAATTCAAGGTTTTTCTTTGGTTTTCGATCGTTGTCGGTCAAGGGTTTGGATAGATTGTATTCAATCCCTTGACAAGTGAGTAATGTTGGGAGGATTTTGACTTTATATACATCCCACAGACAAATGACCAAAATACCCCTGAATAGTCATGACCCGATACTTCCTCACACGGCCTCCGTTTTTCGCGTGACGCCTGTCTACGAACTCGTGAGTTCGAGACCTACGCAACGGTACCCGTAAAAACTGTCAAATGTGGCTCTACACAAAATTGACTTCTGAGCCCCCTTTAAAACTAAGGGTAAAATGGTCTTTTCATAAATTAATTTACAACAATTCAATAATTAAATGTCCGGGTCGTTACACTAATGGAATTGCCGATATCGAAGCCAATGCTAATGCTAATTGTGGAAACCCAACTAATAAAGTATTAGAGACGGACCAAACCCGCTCAAATACCATGTCAAACAAGCAAAGAACCGAAAACTAATGAAACATAATTCTCAATCTGCGGGATTTGTGGCCCGTGGGTGTACAGAGAAACTATGCCATGCACACCCATAAGGGATGCGAGCACTTTAGGAACCAACCAATATATTTCTTCTATATTCTAAGGGTTCTAAAAGAGATAGAAATTACAAACCTAAACAGAGCCTTATATAGGCAACAAATCTAACCTCAAATAGGAATAATAAAACCTAACTTTCTCAGTCCTTCGCAAACTAATGCTTATTCAACAAGAACAAACTTTAACATATAAATCAAAAGGGGTAAGAAAAACAATTCCTAATTCTAAACCAATACTAATCCCTAGTAAAACATTACTTTCCAACAGCTCCGGGAGAAGATTGACACTATTTTACTAGTATAGAATGAAGTGCGGGTGAACAATCATATATAGGACTGATTTGTAGACAACATACATGTACTAATGATACCAGCGACTTACTGAGCGGGTACACTACTCCTAGCAAACTAGTGACATGGAATCAAATCTATAATCAACGATGTTAAAACCATAAGGTTCAAAACCGTAAAACCATTTTGAATACAAAGTTCGACTCGATAATTAATCATAATAGAGCAATCAATAGCTAATCTTAGCCACAACCACCATAAAGATAATAAGAATAATAGTGTAGTAGTTCTAGTTCATGGCATCAATTCAATTCGTAAGTCAAAACATAGTAGTAAACCATAAAACATATCACACACGTATGTATATAAAATAGTATGAAATCATGAGTTTAAAGAAAGGTTCACTAACTGGAAGTTACAGTGTTGAGCCACTGAAAACTCCATATTGTCCTTTCCCTGAACAAAAGGAAATGTAAGGCTTAAAACTAACTATCAAGTCCTTCATCTAGAATTTCCCCTATTGGTTTGCTTAAAAACAAGGTTAAAAGGTGTTCAAACGTGCGTAAAACATGAAAAGAGTGTTCAAAACTGGGCTCATGCATTGGCATGAAAACTCCGGCGCGCGCCAGCATGCATACACAGGCGCTGTAACGCATGCACCACCTGGCAAGTGTCAGGATACGTGCCATCTAACACGTGCCACTCGGCAGCTAGCGACTGGCGCCGGCGTGAACTGCGACTAGACCATAGTGGACAGTGGTTAGGACTGTCGTGAGTTCCACCGTAGACGGCATCTCTGGTGAGGTAACGGACAGTATCAGCACCACTGTAGACCACCGTTGACTTAACAGAATATGGCAACACCTATGCCCTTATGGGCCTTGTGCAGTACAAAAAGTAAGTGAGGCATGCTAAGATTCCATTCGAAGTAGGGTAACATGATTCCCATGAGCCCCCTCTCATCATATGTGCCTAGTTCCCCTCCAGCTTCGAAAGGTTAACGGAATATGTCAACGCCATTAGTATATTCCGTCAAGTTTGATGGTCGTCGACTACAAATTGGGTATTTTTGCCGAAAAATTGATTTCGCGCTCGATTTTCGACCTGTTTTAGACCTCAAGGTTCCAAAAATCTACCTCTTGTCAATCGATTCATGGTGGAAGGGCCAGAAAATGGGCGGAAAACACATGAACATCGCTGGATTCCAGTGAAACTTCCATAGCTCTGATATGCCTCATTTCTCCACCAATTCGAACATGCAATAATTGAAACTTCAAGTACTCTTCACCAAGAATCCAATGGTATAATTTTTTAGTGTCAGAACTCACCTGGATTGACTGGAAAATAACAGTGAAATTTTGTAACCGCGACAATTTTTGCCTCATTTCAAGCGCTACGGTGGTTGTGGTTTGTACGGTTAGCTTCGTCACATCGAGTAAAAGACGGTGGTGGTGGTGGTGGTGGTGGTATGGTGTGGGTCGCCGAAAAAAGTTGGCAGCGGTGTGGTGGTCAATTTGGTCTTCATGGTGGGAGAGAGGGAGAAAAGAGAAAGGGAAAAAGAAAGAGAGAGAGAGAGAGAGAGAGTGAGGTTTTGTTTTACTGAGTAGTGATGATGATGACGTAATTGATTAATAGAGGATAGGATTGGAAGTTTTATTAGAAGTAAAAATGGGGTTAAATAAGGGCGTTTTGGTAATTGTGTATTACCGAATCACAAATTTTGGAATGGGATGTATCACAATTAATCTTAAAAATATAAAGATTTAATAGATATATGAATGGGTAGATATATGAGTTAGTAACTGACATGTTTATTGAACGGGTTAATAGATCATTACATCGGTTACCGGGTTGACTCGAGATCCACCCATTCAATAAACGGGTGATAGTGAATTGACCTAAAATTTTAATCGAGTAAGTTCCGTTTTCCTTATGCTTCTAAAAGATTCTTTAAAACGTGCATATTTTTAAACTAAACAGTACTATACACACATGTTCTTATAATTCATGTTTAATATAGGGATTTTCACACAAGGTTGAATAATAATTATAAAATTCACATATTATACTTGTATCCTTATGTATTTATATAAAACAATGAAGAAAATTAATATATATATATATATATATATATTAATAAATTAGATAAATAATATTAAAGCTTTATATAATAATCGAATTTTCCACCATATTAATTAAATAATTCTCTCGAATAATACACTTCTGTACTTTTTACGTTTTATACCCTTCTCGAATTTTACTAACTATGCTGTTTATTTTTCTAAATAAAAATATTTTAATTTAATATGATTAAAACTAAAATTATCGTTTTCAGTGTATAAAATTTAATCAAGCCAATGTGGAGAAAACAAATCCGAAAATTGTCCTGAGACAACAATCTTAAGCCAGAAAATCGAAAGACAGACAATCCTAATTAACAGACATTCTCGTAGGGTACTAGCACACTTGATGCAGCACTTTATTTTTCCGAACACATACGAATGACATGTTTGGTTTTTTACTTCAACGGGTCCTGCGGGTGTTGAATGACCCGACCCATTTTACATTTATGAACTGTCAACTGAGCATGCACTAAGGCATATGGCCCGAAGAAGTCAAAACCAGAGTAAATTTTCCTTTTACGAAGGGGAAGTGCGCTCAAAAGCCCCTCAGCAACGTGTCACTCTCACTGCACAAACAAAACCAATCAGATAAAGTCCAATCCCAGATTTATCAGATCAGAGTTCTGCGAGATCCCCAAATTACCCCCACTGAAGCTCCCATTCTTCGACCCTAACCACCAAACAGTCCCCGTCATTTAAGTCAATACCTAGGTCCTCTTTCGTCCACCCCAAAAAAGCCCACCCTTCAACTCTGTCCGAACTCCATCGCAACCCAAGAGAGCTGAAAAGGGGGGAGAGAGAGAAAAAGACAGTGAAGAAAGTGAGAGAGTGAGAGAGAGAGAGAGAAAGGGGTGAAATGGAGTTCCATTTCAGCACCAACAGAGCGGAAGCGGAGCGGTGGCTGAGCACCGCGGTGAAGCTACTGACAACACGTGACCTTCATGGGACCAAGAGCTTCGCGATCCGAGCCCGGGAGTCCGACCCTAGGCTCGAGGCTACTGAGCAAATAATCGCCGTCGCCGACACCCTGCTCGCCGGCGACTCGCGGATCAACAACCACAGCCAGCAGCCCGACTGGTACGCGGTTCTGCAACTCGCCCAGTACACTCAGAACCTCGAACTCGTCGCGACTCAGTACCGCCGACTTGCTCTCCTCCTCAACCCGCACCGGAATCGCTTCCCTTACGCCGATCACGCCTTCCGGCTCGTCTCGGAGGCCTGGAATGTGCTTTCTAACCCCTCCAAGAAGGCCTTCTACGACAACGAGTTGAGTATGTCGTACCGGTTCGACCCGGCTCCCTCCGGGTCGACTCAGCTGTTTGAAAGGCAATTCTTACAAATGCATCATGTACAGCAACAACAGCCGCCACAGCCCCCACAACCACCACCACAGGTACTGCAATTCCAGCCTCAACCGCCCCCGCCGCCACCACCTGTAGAAGTACAGAGACCACAACCGCAATGGCATCTACAACCACAGCGACAACCATTACTGCAACCCCAACCACAGCGACCCCAACCCCAACCCCAATCCCAATCCCAATCCCAACCCCAACCCCAACCCCAACCCCAACCCCAACCCCAACCCCAACCCCAACCCCAACCCCAACCCCAACCCCAACCCCAACCCCAACCCCAACCCCAACCCCAACCCCAACCCCAACCCCAACCCCAAACCCAACCCCAAACCCAACCCCAACCACAATCGCAACAGCAACCGCAATACCAACAACCTACACAGCAGCAGCAACCTCCACAGCAGCAGCAACCTACACAGCAGCAGCAACCTACACAGCAGCAACAACCAGTGAGAATAAACCCTAGGAGCAAGGACGGCGGGGTGGGTGGAGTTTCGATGGAGGAGGAAAGGCCGATACTTAACAATGTGAGTCATGTGACTGAGTCAACTCCTCCGCCATCCGAGCCATCTCCCCCCGCTGAGTCTGCACCGCCTTCTGATTCGGTCCCACAGACTCCGACTCGGAGGCAATTAGAGTCTGAGTCGAGGAGTTTTTGGACTGCATGTCCCTACTGTTTTAACCTCTTTGAGTATCGGAGCGGTTACGAGGATTGCATGCTTCGGTGTCAGAATTGTAAGAGGGCTTTCAATGCGGTGGTGATAGAGTCACCCCCTATGGCGGGGAGCGGCGGCGAGGTGAACTTCTGCTGTTGGGGGTATTTCCCATTGGGGTTTACCGAGAATGGTAAAGATACAGGCGGGTCATCTGAGTGGACGCCGTTTTCGACCATGTTTGCGTGCCCAATACAAGGGAAGAAGAAGAATGCTGCACGAGCTAAGACCGCTAATTCAGGGCCGAGAATCTATTACGACGATGAGGAGGCGTTGCTTGATATTTCAGATCCTAGTGAGGACTCTGATGAGGACTGGCAGAAGGGTAGTATTAGGAGGAAGAAGAGAGCATTGAAAGCAAAAGGCAAAGCTTCCGCAGTGAAGCCTCCTGTGAGAGCTTCGGATAGGATAAGGAAAGGGAATCAGAGTGTTGGTGGGCAGGGGAAAGTGGGTAGTGGTGGGAGTTTGGGTGGTGGATCTGTTTTGAAGGCGGAGCCGAGTAAGAAGTCAAGTTCCATTGCAAGAAAGAGAGGTGCTGCTGCATTGGGGAAGTTGGATTTGAATGTGGAGTTTAGCAATAATGAGGTGGAAGAACCTGCAGCTCAGGCAATGAGTGAGGGGAATGGGACGGCAAATGGGGAGGAGGATAATATCGAAGGGATTAGTTTTTTTGAGGGTCTTGATGAGTTTTTGAGTAGTCTGCCCATACTTAATGCTGTGGGAGATGACAAGGTTAAAGCTAATTAGACAAGTCTGGGTAAGACTCTTTGCTTTTGGGTAATTGCTGCTTTAGCTGTTGTAATTGTTTTTATGGATGCATGTAGTATTGAATGATGTAGAGCTTCTATGCATTTTGTTTCACGGCTCTAACTCTTTGAACCTGTTATATAATCTGCATCAATGTGAACTTAATTCAGCTTTTAGCTTTTAGAAATGTTAGTCTCATTTGTGTACATTATCTTGTGCCTGTGTTTGAACAGTCAATCTTTAATGTATGGAGTTTTGTCCCAAAATAGACTAACATGGGAAGCAGCTCTAGTGATCATCTCATTTTTCCTGTGCTGACATTAAGAAATCTTGTTATAGATTTTCTGTTTGATCCTTTTTATCTTATTTCTGATTGTATGACCAGGAATTTGTTTGGAGAGCATTGACATTTCTTTAGGTTAGTGTCTTATAAACATTTTGTATTTTTTGGGGTTGGAAACAGAGTGGAGCGTGATCCACTTAGCACACATATGTATATGTTATATATATAATTCTTTTATTAACTGATTTATGTATAGGATTCTTTATATATAATCCATCAAGTTCTTGATTTTGATTTCTTTTGATCATCCGAGTTATCCTTTAAAAAACCCATATTGTATTATCTACAAACGGTTGGGATTGGCTATGTATATATACACACACACACACATGCACATATACATAGTTCAAAAGGGAATAATTATGAAAGGAAAAGCAATGCAAGGAGTTAGTTCAATCGTATCTGTGTATTCTGTCAAAGAAACTTTGGCCACAGAAAAGAGTTCAGTGATCCTGCATATGCTTTGGGCATTGAACTAGTGAGAAGGAAGATAGATTTGGTGTATGGCGGGGGAATCTTTAGGTGGCTTCCATACTCTCCCATGTTTCTTAAGATATCTGGTCAAACTTCTATGGCTCAAGAAGTTGATTTTTTGCTCTTCCTAGACGATACTGAACGATGAAAGAGCTGTTGGAAATGATAACATGGGCTGGTTCTTAAAAGGCCAGACGGTTTTCTATACCTAGATAGGTATAAAATATCTTGCTTGCCCTAAGGTCGATGGTGTTGAAGAAGGACTCATCAACTACATGCTTAACATATAGTTGTGTCTGCTCCAACGACCAAAAAGCTTATGGTGAAGAGGGAGCAATGCTCAGAAATGGAGATCAATTAGTTGTAGTTTAAATAAAAAACCAAAGTTGGTTTCATGTGGATATTCGGGTGGGCTGGAAACCGTTAGAGAATGTGCAAAATTCCAATACAAAACAGCAAAGCCAATAGGACAACTGAAGTTGGTTCACTGTGGTTGTCCTTTGGTCGTAGTGGTCATTGTATAGTGAGAAAGGTCACCCCTGTCCAAACTATGTGTGATAGAGCCTTTGTGTACAACATCCCTACACAAATTTGTATCAAATGTTATAAAGTCTGTACTGTTCTTATGATATATATCCTATATTTACAGTTGAACAATCCAAAGTGACATCTACGCCTTGTCATGGGTGCAGTAGGCCGATTAAACTTGCTAGAGAAGGACTCAAAAGATTGCATAACCAAATAGTTGGTTCCATACTAATATTGTCTCGTTCAATGCTGTTAGAGAGCTGGTTTTCTGTATTCTCTTGCTGGCAGTATTTCTTGACTTTTTGGGCCCAAATTATTTTGCTAATCTACAAAAGTTTCACTAAAAATGCAGGAATTTTATGCTTTAGTTATTTGTGATTGTCCTCTTGTTTTTCTTTTTCTGTGTTTTGTCTGGTTGGTGGTAGGTCTTAACCTTTAGTTTTGTTTGTAACTATCCCTTTTTTGATCTGCCACTTGCAATACAAGAAGGGTACATATATACATAGATTATATAGTATGGGATATGGTCATTCCCTAAATGTATATAAGTAATTTAATCTCTGAGCCCTAATTTGAGCGTGGAAAAACATGCTCTCTTCTACATTATTCTTCATTTTCGCATTTAATTGATCAGCCATTCAAATTGTTTTTAGTGCCTTCTGTGGAAGAGTAGTTGAATTTGATATCTTGTTTAGGTGTTTTCTGCTTTCATTCATCAAGGTTACCCACTTTTTATTTCAGAAGAATATTCTTGGGTGCTTAGCAAGAATTTGATTCTATTCTAGGAATCATGTAAATAATTTAATGTCTTGCAGCACTGCTGTCTCTTTGCGTGTGCCTAAGATTGTGAGCTTGCTGAGTGATAACATTTACATCTTGATGTCCAACAGTCGGCATTGCCATCATCGGGCATTGTTGTATCTTGTTATATCAGGTTGTCTTTGCTATCGTCTTATTTCTTCTCATCAAAGTTTCTGTCAAAGTATTCTGCCCATTCTTTCTACGCAAGTCTACTGTACTGTAGGAGTAAATTGTAGAGTATAGTAAGGTAGGAAGTAGCTCGGTGGATAGGTATGAAGGAAGTCTCTAGTCTATCAATATATGGGAATGGGAATGAGTTTGTTCTGTGTTTGTGCAGCCGTTTTCTTCATGTCTGGCCGAAAGGCATCTGAACATCGTATTAGCGAAATGAAATGATGTTTCTGAGACTTGAGAGCCCTTCATTATTCATTGTCCTTATGATCATTCAGGTACATAATAATTACTAGGTTGCGGGTTTGAATTGAAATTCTGGTGATAGCGGAGGAGGGTATCAAGTTTACAATCGAAACTATGCAAATTTTCTCATTGAGGTCTTTGTAGTTGAAGGCCTCTTGGGTTGAGTCAGATAGTCTCTTCTTTTGCGTGTCTCGGTTCTTGAATCGATTTCGTGTTCTTAGTTCTTAGTTCTTAGTTCTTACATGATACTACAAAGCTGGTGGACTTTCTTGTGAACAGCAAGAACCCAGAGATTATAACTTGAATCGGGATTCCACGATTTACCTTGTGCCTTAAAACTTTCCTGGATTCTTAACTAAATAGACAAATGCGACTGCTCAACTTAGCGATAGAGACGAAAGTAATGTAATGAATGGGGACCTGTGAATTTTCGCAGATTCTAACAACAATTGGATGTGATTCCACAATGCTTTCAAAATCACGTTAGACAAAAGTTTATAACTTTCATCTTCACCATGATCCATCCATTATGGTTTCCAATGAAACAGAAACAAAATCTCATTCTATATAACAATTATAATTTTTTATACAACGATAATATCGGAGATTTCAAAACCGATACTCCAGTGCAATGGTAATTTGATAATAATCTGCAGATATCCATCTAGGAAGCAATAATGGGGATGACCTGTAAATCTCTCCAACTTTTGATCGATGAATGGCAACGGAAAGTGCTATTTTCTAGTAGTAGTGTTAAGGTTATGGTAATTTATGCACACCCTCCACGGTCATGCCTCCTTTCTTTGGAATTACTTTAAGCCGATCTGTTCACTTAATATCTGAAATTGGATAGGTGATACCGACATGAAGTAATTTAATTACCTCATTACGAACTATTCTTGAAGCTTTGGATTGAGCCTGCTTTTAGAATCAAACTAGTTGGCAAGAACATATTGTTCTGCCTCTTTATTTATTTTTTTTCGTCATCCGAGTCCACCGATTTTTTTTGTCTCCCATTGCGTAGTGTAATGACACGCACATGTTCTTGTGGTGTTCGGAATTGCTTCGGTTTGGCTTGCTAAGACCCCTTGCTCTCTTCCATGCAATGCTTGTGCTATATGTCCCACTTGTATCTCCAAATTTTGAATTGATGCTGCATGAATTTTCAAGGAAGTTGAGGTTTGATTCATGAAATTATTAGTGTGTGTGGCAAGCTGATAATGATATCATCCAACGAGTTTGTCTTCTCTAGTGATGGAACAACTGATGGTTGCCTTTTACTATTTTAATTCCATGAGAAATTTGGATGATTTCTCCATCGGGGATTGTAAGTTTTATAGTAAGGGTTCTTTTGTAACCTAATGTTGAAATTGGAGACTTTATTAGCACTTTCCATAGTGTTGGCGGCGAAGGGGCTGCCTTTGTTGCGCTCATGAGTGGTGTAGTCACCTGCACACAAATCACTGTTTAATCCATTAGATTGACTATGACTAACATTAAATGTAAAGAACTAATTTGTCAATTAATAATTGAGAGTTAGTGAACTCTGTTGGACTCTCTCTAAAACAAAAGCTCCAACCTCTCGCTAAAACAAAACTGGAATCCTAGCCGCCGATCCCTTCTGGGGTCGACGGCAACCCCTTTTCCTTTTCCATTCTCTTCCCCTTCTTTCTTCCTTCTCTTTCTCTTCTCCTCTTCTTTCTCTATTTCCCCTCGCTTCGAATTGCCCCGCCGCCTCTGCTTTGGACCGGCTTATGCTGTGCTCCTATGGTGGATGGATGTGGTGCTGCGGTTGGGGACGGCGGTTGGCCTGCCACTGGGGTGGCTCATCCGGGAGGCTTGACGGTGGACTCGTGGTGTGAGTCCCGATGTTGAGTCAGTCGCGATGGAAGTCTAGATCTGTCTGTGGACTTTGTGGACGACGTGTTCGAACTGAGACGACGGTGGTTGTGCACGGGTTCTGCTGCTTCGATGCGATGTTTGTAGTGATGATGTGTTGGAGGTGATTCCTGTATGCGACAGCTGTAACGACCCGGACCAGAAATTAAACTATTTTGAGGATTGGACAATTTTACCCTCAGTTTTGGACGGGTTCGGGAGTCACTTTTTGACTGGCAAGACTTTTGGGAATTGTTCTAGGGTCGTTGCGTAGGTCTCGAACTCACGAGTTCGTAGACAGGTGGCACGCGGAAAACGGAGACCCGGTGAGTTCGTTACGGGTCTAGAAGCTTCAGGGGCAATTTGGTAATTTTGGAGAAGTTGGAACTATATAGTAGATATTTTCTCTCTCCTCGGCGGATTGGTCAATATGGTCTCCCTCTCTCCTACCCGAAACCCCCCCCCCCCCGTGTGAACAAAGAAACTTGATTTTCATCGGATGGATTTCGATCCGATTTGAGCGAAACCAAGGTCGGGAGGATCTTCCCCGGGACCCCACGAACATTTTGGGGTAGCTATTGGAGCGGGAGTACCGCCGTAGGCGACGGACGGAGGAGGGAGGTGAACCAAACCTTCTCGGCCGTTTTCTGACCAAACCAGGTACGATCTCGGAACTTTGACCTCATATTTGGATTCCTGGTGAAACGTAGATAAATTTCCATGTGTAGATCGTGAAAAACGGTTAAGAAATGAAGAAGTTAGAAAACCTTGAAGTTCCGGCCGGAAATGGGGGATTCCGGATAACCAGACGGCGGCGGAGGTGGCGGTCCGGTCATCTTCTCCGGCCAGCCTCCGGCGACGGTGACGGCAGTCCGGTCGTCTTCTCCGGCGAGTCACTAGTGACCGGTTGGGTCGAGTGAACCGGTCGGGTTGAGTGAACCGGTAGGGTCGAGTTGGACCGGGTCAGGTTGAGCCGGACCGGGTTGGACCGGTCCAGGCGCGTGAACACTGTAGAAGGCGCGTGACCGGTGCGTGAGAGCGCGTGGGCGCGTGTGCCGACCTTCCGGCGGCGCGTGGCGGCGCGTGGAGCCGAGACTGAGGTCACGGCGGCGCGTGGTAACTAGTTTCGACGTTCCGAATCTGTTGGTACAGGTTTGAGGTGGATCGGACGTCGTTTAGAGGTTGTTTTGGGCAATCCCAGCGGTAATAGTTGACCGTATTAGCGGGTTTTGAGCTCGGGAAGTCAAGGTAGTTGGGACATTATTGTGCATGTGTTGCTTGGGCTAGAACGTCCATGGATTAAGGGTTGGTTGATGTTTGTGAGTGGACTTTGTTTTATAAACTGAATTGCATGCATCAAAATATCTTTGTTAAATACGGTTATGTATTGTGGCATTGAATTTCTGAATGTTAGAAATGATTTCTAGACATATGTTTTCCACTTTTTCAGTTATGATATGATAGTCGAGATATGCCGACTGATATGATATGATAGTCGAGATATGCCGACTGATATGATATGATAGTCGAGATATGCCGACTGATATGATATGATAGTCGAGATATGCCGACTGATATGATATGATAGTCGAGATATGCCGACTGATATGATATGATAGTCGAGATATGCCGACTGATATGTTATGATAGTCGAGAGATGCCGACTATGCCGACTGATATATTATGTTAGTCGAGAGATGCCGACTGATATGATATGATAGTCGAGAGATGCCGACTGATATGTTATGATAGTCGAGAGATGCCGACTATGCCGACTGATATGTTATGATAGTCGAGAGATGCCGACTATGCCGACTGATATATTATGTTAGTCGAGAGATGCCGACTGATATGTTATGATAGTCGAGAGATGCCGACTGATATGTTATGATAGTCGAGAGATGCCGACTGATATGTTATGATAGTCGAGAGATGCCGACTGATATGTTATGATAGTCGAGAGATGCCGACTGATATGTTATGATAGTCGAGAGATGCCGACTATGCCGACTGATATATTATGTTAGTCGAGAGATGCCGACTGATATGTTATGATAGTCGAGAGATGCCGACTGATATGTTATGATAGTCGAGAGATGCCGACTATGCCGACTGATATGTTATGATAGTCGAGAGATGCCGACTGATATGTTATGATAGTCGAGAGATGCCGACTATGCCGACTGATATGATATGATAGTCGAGAGATGCCGACTATGCCGACTGATATGTTATGATAGTCGAGAGATGCCGACTATGCCGACTGATATGTTATGATAGTCGAGAGATGCCGACTGATATGGTATGATAGTCGAGAGATGCCAACTGATATGATATGATAGTCGAGATATATGCCGACTGATATGATATGATACATGACTAGCACACCCCAAGGGATACCCTGGTGGCTAGGAATATGATAGTCGAGAGATGCCGACTGATATGATATGATAGTCGAGAGATGCCGACTGATATGATATGATAGTCGAGATATATGCCGACTGATATGATATGATACATGACTAGCACACCCCAAGGGATACCCTGGTGGCTAGGAATATGATAGTCGAGAGATGCCGACTGATATGATATGATAGTCGAGAGATGCCGACTGATATAATATGATAGTCGAGATATGCCGACTGATATGATATGATAGTCGATATATATGCCGACTGATATGATATGGTACATGACTAGCACACCCCAAGGGATACCCTGGTGGCTAGGAATATGATAGTCGAGAGATGCCGACTGATATGATATGATAGTCGAGAGATGCCGACTGATATGATATGATAGGCGAGAGATGCCGACTGATATGATATGATAGTCGAGATATATGCCGACTGATATGATATGGTACATGACTAGCACACCCCAAGGGATACCCTGGTGGCTAGGGATATGATAGTCGAGAGATGCCGACTGATATGATATGATAGTCGAGAGATGCCGACTGATATGTTATGATAGTCGAGAGATGCCGACTGATATGATATGATAGTCGAGATATATGCCGACTGATATGATATAATACATGACTAGCACACCCCAAGGGATACCCTGGTGGCTAGGGACAGGATAGTCGAGAAATATGCCGACTGATATGTTATGATAGCCGAAGGTTATACCGGCTGATGATACGATATGATAGCCGAGGATATATCCGGCTCTAATATGAAACAGACGACAATGGTCATGGGCTTAATCAACCTTTGGAAATACTTCGTCAGCCGGGTCAGTGGGTAGGTGTGGGCGGTGACCCAGAGGGACGAATTATGGTTGGTTCACAAGTATTTGACTAGTCTGTTGTCTTGTGGTATTCCAGTAGAGATGTCAGCAGTGTCTGACCTACTGACGTTTGGTGACATAGGGTATTCCTATTTGGACCACCACTATTCCGAGGTTTTGGTTTTGACCAGTATACTATCCTGCGTCTGACAGGTATGAGTGGTCAGTAAGTACAGAGGTTCTGTCGGGAACCCTGTAAGGTTTAATAAAAATTATTCCAGAACAAAGGGTATTTCTGGTGTTTAAATTTTGAAGTAAATAGCTGTCAGACGGGATAAGGGTTCTTTCCGGGTTTCGAGGGAAAATTCGGGAAGGGTCCTTACAAGTGGTATCAGAGCACTAGGTTAAATTTCCTGTAGACCGTACATCTAGTGTAAAGGTGAAATTTTGGTATTAATGGTTTACAACTTCTTTTCAGCGTATAATGCCTCCGAGACGAGAGTTCCGTCAACGGTCAGGGAATGGTGGAGATGACCATGAACCTGCAGTAGAGCCTGATTTGTGGCAGACACTGGAACAGCTGAGTCAGACTTTAGCTTCTGTAATCCAGGATAGGACTTCTCATGAAGTCTCTGATATTGATAGAGCCCAGAGAATGAGGGTGACGATATTTATGGGCGAGTCTAGCCCAGATGAGGCTGAGGAGTAGATTACTTGCTTGGAGAGGGTGTTTTTTATTATGGGATGTCCTCTAGGAGACAGAGTCCTATTGGCCACAATTTGCTAGGTGGTTCTGCTTACCACTGGTGGCACTCATTGAAGGTGTCAGGCCGGAATGTCCATACACTTACTTGGCAGACTTTCCGGGAATGCTTCTTGGAGCAATTTTTACCCTCGCTCACACCAGAATGTTAAGGAGGCCGAGTGCTTGTATTTACAGCAAGGAGACATGACTGTGGCCAGTATGAACAGAGATTCATAGCACTGAGTCGCTTTGCACCGACTTTGGTGGCGAACCTCGGGATTCGCAGTTGTCCGGTGATGGTTGAAGACCATGGTTTGGAGGCAGATTTAATCCCCTTAGATATTCTTGAGTTGATGGGATTCAGGGGATGGATTGGTTGTCCATGCATCATGCCTCCATAGACTGTTATGATAAGACAGTGGTTTTTCCGGAGTCCAAGATTACCGAATTTTACATTTTGTGGAGATCGTAGGGTACTACCCTTGGAGTGATATCAGCGTTGACCGCTGAGAGATTGTAGAGGGAAAGTTGTGAGGGGTATCCGGCTCATGTGTTTGATTCACGGGATACTCCGATGAGAGTGGAGGATATTCCAGGGGTGAGTGAGTTCTCTGATGTGTTCCAGATGATCCTCCAGGATTACCACCTCACCGTGAGATTTAGTTCACCATTGAGCTTTTGCCAGGTATTCAACCTATCTCCCAGGCACCGTATAAGATGGCACCGGCAAAATTGCGAGAGTTAAAGACTCAGTTGCAGGACTTGGTGAATATGGGATTTATTCGCCCAAGTGTTTCACCATGGGGTGCGCCGGTATTAATTGTGAGGAAAAAAAAAAAAAAAAAAAAAAAAAAAAGATGGTGGTCTGATATTGTGTATCGACTACCGGCAGTTAAATAAAGTGACGGTGCAAATTCTGTATTTGAAGGAAAAGGTACTTCGCAGAAAGACTTTTCCTCTAGTTAAAGTGTTGTGGAGGAATTATAACGTGGAGCAGGCCACGTGGGAAATCGCGGAACTAATGCGGGCACAATATCCTCATTGTTTCATGGTTAGGAATGAATTTCGGGGACGAAATTTCTTAAGGAGGGTAGATTGTAACGACCCGGACCAGAAATTAAACTATTTTGAGGATTGGACAATTTTACCCTCAGTTTTGGACGGGTTCGGGAGTCACTTTTTGACTGGCAAAACTTTTGGGAATTTTTCTAGGATCGTTGCGTAGGTCTCGAACTCACGAGTTCGTAGACAGGCGGCACGCGGAAAACGGAGACCCGGTGAGTTCGTTACGGGTCTAGAAGCTTCAGGGGCAGTTTGGTAATTTTGGAGAAGTTGGAACTATATAGTAGATATTTTCTCTTCCTCGGCGGATTGGTCAATATGGTCTCCCTCTCTCCTACCCGAAACCCCCCCCCCCCCCCCCCCCCCCCCCCCCGTGTGAACAAAGAAACTTGATTTTCATCGGATGGATTTCGATCCGATTTGAGCGAAACCAAGGTCGGGAGGATCTTCCCCGGGACCCCACGAACATTTTGGGGTAGCTATTGGAGCGGGAGTACCGCCGTAGGCGACGAACGGAGGAGGGAGGTGAACCGAACCTTCTCGGCCTTTTTCTGACCAAACCAGGTACGATCTCGGAACTTTGACCTCATATTTGGATTCCTGGTGAAACGTAGATAAATTTCCATGTGTAGATCGTGAAAAACGGTTAAGAAATGAAGAAGTTAGAAAACCTTGAAGTTTCGGCCAGAAATGGGGGATTCCGGATAACCAGACGGCGGCGGAGGTGGCGGTCCGGTCATCTTCTCCGGCCAGCCTCCGGCGACGGTGACGGCAGTCCGGTCGTCTTCTCCGGCGAGTCACTAGTGACCGGTTGGGTCGAGTGAACCGGTCGGGTTGAGTGAACCGGTCGGGTCGAGTTGGACCGGGTCAGGTTGAGCCGGATCGGGTTGGACCGGTCCAGGCGCGTGAACACTGTAGAAGGCGCGTGACCGGTGCGTGAGAGCGCGTGGGCGCGTGTGCCGACCTTCCGGCGGCGCGTGGTAACTAGTTTCGACGTTCCGAATCTGTTGGTACAGGTTTGAGGTGGATCGGACGTCGTTTAGAGGTTGTTTTGGGCAATCCCAGCGGTAATAGTTGACCGTATTAGCGGGTTTTGAGCTCGGGAAGTCAAGGTAGTTGGGACATTATTGTGCATGTGTTGCTTGGGCTAGAACGTCCATGGATTAAGGGTTGGTTGATGTTTGTGAGTGGACTTTGTTTTATAAACTGAATTGCATGCATCAAAATATCTTTGTTAAATACGGTTATGTATTGTGGCATTGAATTTCTGAATGTTAGAAATGATTTCTAGACATATGTTTTCCACTATTTCAGTTATGATATGATAGTCGAGATATGCCGACTGATATGATATGATAGTCGAGATATGCCGACTGATATGATATGATAGTCGAGATATGCCGACTGATATGATATGATAGTCGAGATATGCCGACTGATATGATATGATAGTCGAGATATGCCGACTGATATGATATGATAGTCGAGATATGCCGACTGATATGTTATGATAGTCGAGAGATGCCGACTATGCCGACTGATATATTATGTTAGTCGAGAGATGCCGACTGATATGTTATGATAGTCGAGAGATGCCGACTGATATGTTATGATAGTCGAGAGATGCCGACTATGCCGACTGATATGTTATGATAGTCGAGAGATGCCGACTGATATGTTATGATAGTCGAGAGATGCCGACTATGCCGACTGATATATTATGTTAGTCGAGAGATGCCGACTGATATGTTATGATAGTCGAGAGATGCCGACTGATATGTTATGATAGTCGAGAGGTGCCGGCTGATATGTTATGATAGTCGAGAGATGCCGACTATGCCGACTGATATATTATGTTAGTCGAGAGATGCCGACTGATATGTTATGATAGTCGAGAGATGCCGACTGATATGTTATGATAGTCGAGAGATGCCGACTGATATGTTATGATAGTCGAGAGATGCCGAATGATATGTTATGATAGTCGAGAGATGCCGACTATGCCGACTGATATGATATGATAGTCGAGATATGCCGACTATGCCGACTGATATGTTATGATAGTCGAGAGATGCCGACTATGCCGACTGATATGTTATGATAGTCGAGAGATGCCGACTATGCCGACTGATATGTTATGATAGTCGAGAGATGCCGACTGATATGGTATGATAGTCGAGAGATGCCAACTGATATGATATGATAGTCGAGATATATGCCGACTGATATGATATGATACATGACTAGCACACCCCAAGGGATACCCTAGTGGCTATGAATATGATAGTCGAGAGATGCCGACTGATATGATATGATAGTCGAGAGATGCCGACTGATATGATATGATAGTCGAGATATATGCCGACTGATATGATATGATACATGACTAGCACACCCCAAGGGATACCCTGGTGGCTAGGAATATGATAGTCGAGAGATGCCGACTGATATGATATGATAGTCGAGAGATGCCGACTGATATAATATGATAGTCGAGATATGCCGACTGATATGATATGATAGTCGAGATATATGCCGACTGATATGATATGGTACATGACTAGCACACCCCAAGGGATACCCTGGTGGCTAGGAATATGATAGTCGAGAGATGCCGACTGATATGATATGATAGTCGAGAGATGCCGACTGATATGATATGATAGGCGAGAGATGCCGACTGATATGATATGATAGTCGAGATATATGCCGACTGATATGATATGGTACATGACTAGCACACCCCAAGGGATACCCTGGTGGCTAGGGATATGATAGTCGAGAGATGCCGACTGATATGATATGATAGTCGAGAGATGCCGACTGATATGTTATGATAGTCGAGAGATGCCGACTGATATGATATGATAGTCGAGATATATGCCGACTGATATGATATAATACATGACTAGCACACCCCAAGGGATACCCTGGTGCTAGGGACAGGATAGTCGAGAAATATGCCGACTGATATGTTATGATAGCCGAAGGTTATACCGGCTGATGATACGATATGATAGCCGAGGATATATCCGGCTCTAATATGAAACAGACGACAATGGTCATGGGCTTAATCAACCTTTGGAAATACTTCGTCAGCCGGGTCAGTGGGTAGGTGTGGGCGGTGACCCAGAGGGACGAATTATGGTTGGTTCACAAGTATTTGACTAGTCTGTTGTCTTGTGGTATTCCAGTAGAGATGTCAGCAGTGTCTGACCTACTGACATTTGGTGACATAGGGTATTCCTATTTGGACCACCACTATTCCGAGGTTTTGGTTTTGACCAGTATACTATCCTGCGTCTGACAGGTATGAGTGGTCAGTAAGTACAGAGGTTCTGTCGGGAACCCTGTAAGGTTTAATAAAAATTATTCCAGAACAAAGGGTATTTCTGGTGTTTAAATTTTGAAGTAAAGAGCTGTCAGACGGGATAAGGGTTCTTTCCGGGTTTCGAGGGAAAATTCGGGAAGGGTCCTTACAACAGCGGCAGAGCGAGGAGTTACTGCAGCTACGACGACGCTTGGGAGGCGGCGTTGTTGCGGCTGCGGCGAGACGTGGGCGTTGTGCTGTTGCGGCTACGACGATGCTTGGGGCGACGTTGTTGCGGCTAAGGCAGTGCTTATTTGCTCTGCTGCGACTGCTGTAAGTGTTTCGGCGGCGGTTCTTCTCGAATCTACCTACTCCGGTTCTTGCGATAGTGGCTGCGTCGGTGACTGTGTCAGCGGAGGCGACAACTGCTGCGGCGGTGGCCACCACGGTGGCTCCAGTGACGGCTGCGACGGTGACAAGGGAGTGGGCTTAGTTTGGGTCTACGGTGTGTTGGTGTAGGTGGTGAGGCTGTGTCGTCTGGCTTAGCGTGTGGGATTTCTGTATTTGGGCCGTGTGTTGGTCCAACCCTTTTGGGCTAGGCTTTGGTTATATTCTTTCTTTGTCCTATTGGTGATAGGACCCTTCCCGAATTTCGACTTGAAATCCGTAAAAAGCCCTGCTCATGTCTGACAGCCTTTGACCACAGAAGCTAATACCTGAAATACCCTTGTTTCTTTGGAAACATCAAATGAAAAATTTACGGGGACTCAAACAGAACCTCCACTATAATTGAGTAACCTATACCCACCTGTCAGATGAAGGACAGACCAGTAGTTCACAAATTACCCCGGAGGACCTCATCCGAAATCAAACAAGATAACTGACGTGTCACCCTCGTGTGAATCATCACCAACTCGTGAATATGGGTCACCACCCACACCACCCACTGACCCTGATGACGAAGGTACCCTTGCCACGACTCCGGCATTGGTCACACTTCGTGGCTATCATACCCTCATTCTCTATAGTGATGTCTTGGATATGCCCATCTAGTCAGGCTTCCGTTTCCCCGAACCCTTATAGAAGTCTATATATGCCTTACTGATTTGATCCAATTCAATATTTAAGACTTGGTTGAATTGAGTCTCACTGACTTACTCTGAGTCGTAACTAGTACTTCCGCGTGCCGCCTGTCTACGAACTCGTGAGTTCGAGACCTACGAAATGACTCAAGAAAAACATTCAAAAGTACTGCCAGACAAAAAGTGACTCTCGAAACCCTCCGAAACCGAGGGTAAAATCGTAATTTCCCTCATTAAAATCTCAAATTACGTTAATTTATGGTCCAGGTCGTTACAATTGGGCTGGGGGTTTGTATTAGGCTAAGCTAGCTTTTGGCTTGGGCTTTAGTTTTAGTTTAGGCCCTAATCTGGGCTTTGAACTATGTGCTTGTATTATATGAGTTTATTTGTGAGTATTAACTAGGTTTCTTGCTTTTTCTGGGGAATGCCCCTTTTAAACTTGTAGTGTTATTTTTTTGAATAATACTTTTTGACCTATCAAAAAAATAAAAAAATAATTGAGAGTTGTGGTATAAGCGGATAACATAGATGTAATGACCATCTCATGGGATCCAACTTTTTTTAATAAATTCACTCGCTTGACCTATAGGTGGACATGTTCTCAATAAGTTAATGGGCTTCATCTTTGGTTTTCTACATAAGAGCTCCACTGTTGGTTGCATCAATGGTAGCCCGATGAGGTGATCTTAAACCGTAATAGAATGATTGAACTTGTATTCAAATGGCAAAGAAAGTTGTGGCCGCATCCTCACAAGATCCTTGAATCTGTCGCAAGCTTCATAAACTGCTTCATCATCGAACTGAGAGAATGTGATAATCTTGTTTCTTATTTCCACCATCATAAAAGGAGGGAAATATTTGAATAAGAATTTCTTTTCCAATGTATCCCATGTAGTGATAGAACAAGATAGTTGGGGATTGAATCATGCTTTTGCTTTTTCCTTCAATGTTAAGGAAAAAACGTAACAAGAAATGCGTCATCCGAGACACCTTCTATTTTCTTGTCACATATCTCAAGAAAAATTGCGAGATGATAATATGGATCTTCTTAGTAACCCATGAAAAGTTGATGCTTACTTCACCATTTCGATGAAGTCCGATTTGAGCTCAAAATGGTTAGCTCTCACCAGAGAGTGGACAACGACAGGTGAGTGGTTATCAAACGAGGTATAGTTTTGACTAGGTGCCTAAATTTTTTTTTTTTTGGGGTAAAAATAATGTAGATGGTGAAATAAATGTACCTGCTATCTTTTTGTTCCTTCAACTTGTAATCCATTGCCAATGCAACTTTATTCCAGCTAATCCCTTTTAAATTGTTATAAAATAAATCCTGATAATTTAATACCCGATAAATTAATAACTTTTGTTAAATAATATTTTTGGCCAGTTCCAATTTGGGGATAACATGCTAAACTAATAATTCACTAAATTTTATAAGATAATACATTATAAAATATTCCCATAGATCCTATGTAATATACATTAATAATTTTTTAATATATAGTGTTTATGATTCGACTATTAGACTTTTCTGAAATAAAACTCAATTATTGTTTGTTTTTTCTTAAAATTGATGGCACCTTGGACCCTATATTTAACTTTTCTTAATATGGTAAGAAGTTTTGGTATGGTTTTCATATTGCAACAAAACATTATTCAATGTTATCCTTGATTCGAAAGCGCTTCTTTTCACAAGATGAACTCGATATTAGAACAATCATCTTCAACTTGATCATCTTGATCATTTCCATTCATTAATATCTCACTAAATTAATAGAATTCCTTGGTCCCAAAACTATTAATTTATAGTGGTTTAATTATAATTTCCAATTCATCTCTAAATTTTTATTTCAATTAATTTTCCTTAACTTATTATTAATAACCAATTTCTCCTATTAAGTATTTTCTTTCACATTCCAACTAAGTTTTCATCTAAAATGTGACAATCATTAAATACTATGTTTTTATTTATAATGTCACTTATTTTATTTCTTAAATATGACAAGTTTAACGAAATGTTTATAGAAATATAACTTAGCAAAAGAAATTGGTTGAAATAATTTTTTTTTTCGTTTGTTAAAAATGGCAAATGAACGTTAAAAAATGGAAAATACATAAAAGAAAGCATAATATTAGAGAAATCATATTTATAAATATATGGTAAATACATCCTGATATAAGTAGGACTCATCAACACAAATTAATCATGTTTAAATTAGTAATTAGTGTGTGTTTACACGTATAAATGTGATAGTGGCACATGGTGGCCTCAAATTCCATGTGTGGAACTTCACATTCCGAAGAGACAGTTGGGCATCAACTTTAGCAGCATAGTGTGGTTTGCCTTGGCTAGATGGCTGGCAATTGCCCTTGAATCATAAATAACTTGGTTTTCTCCGCCTTTTTGGGAGCCAGACAAATGGTTCTTGATCTGACCAACCAACTCAACCACACCCTCCATCTTTTAAACACATTCTCTACGCTCTCTATCAAATGAATCTTCCAACCCTCTCTCTGCTTTCTCGCTGAAAACCCCATTTCCCCTTTCACCTCTCTCTCTCTTCCATGGCTATTCCTCCTCCAACGTCTGTTTCAAAAGATTCATTCTCCCTCCGCACCTCCCATTCATCTTTGGGTCTCCAGAGAATCTCATTCAACCCACCAAGAGTAAATGTTTTGTCTTTCTCTTTCTTTCTGAAGTCTGAAGCTTTCCATTTCCTTGGTTTTTGTTAATTTCTTATAATTTTTGCTGCAGATCTTTGGTTCTAAGCTCAATTCAGGGACAATTCGGCAAACCCAGTTGATATTATTCATTAATTCCGAGTGAGTTGCTACGGTTCACACGCATGCTGATGAAAATGTTGTTAACTTTTCTTTCTTAATTTGCATTGATATCTATGTATGTTTCAGGTTTCTTGATTTGCTTTTTCATGTTCAATCTTCTACCTTGCTTTTTACATTCTTTCCAATTTTAGCCATTTGAGCTCCGAATTTACTAACTTTGATTGATTTGAGAAAGAAAAGTTTAATGAGAGACGAAATAGGATTCAGTTTGAAAATTCCACTGTTAAGGCACAAAAAGACGTTGAAATTTGAACTTCGAAATTGGTGTGAGAAAAAGAAAAATCCAGAATCAGGGCTAAATTGACTGGATAATAGTTTAATTTTTGGTTTCGAAATTAACCGGTCTTTGGGTTTAATCAGTTGTTCACACCTCAGCTACAAATTCATGGACTGCTCCTTTATTAGTGAGATCAATCTGATGGGCTTACTTAGATCTGTTGTGTGACATCACAAAGACTCTAATTTTCTTTGTTTGATGGTTTGTATATAGGAGATGTTTACAATATAAGATTACGACTACATGCAACCTTCGCGATTGATCCTAAGAGATAAGAATGTCTCTATTTTTGTTTAAATCACCATCCAAGTAAGCTTTTGAACTCGAATTTCATAGATAGTTGGTTGGTGCTGAAATATTTTCCTTTCATGTTTGCAGCAATGGTCCAGGTTTATCTGTAAAGGCTTCAAGAGAGCCCTTAGGGCTCACTGAAGAACTTGAAAACAACAAACTGGAGAGTGTAGCAAAAACTGACGATGCAAGTGGTTTGTTTGAGGATATGAAACATCAGTTTCTAAGCTTCAAAAAGCATAAATATCTGTATGTCGCCAATGACTCAGGTCTTGAAGCTGTTTACTTTAAATAGAAGGAATTCTGTTCCCTAATTTGGCTTTCATTATGAATAGGGAAAACTTGGAACATTATCAAAATCTTGCAAAGGGTCAAGCGCCACAGGTACGATTCATTTTCCCTCTTTATATTTTATGTCTATATATTGAGGATCCAGGACATCTCTAGATAGATTCACTTTTTGTTTGCATAAATCTGGTGTTGAGTATCAAGACAATTTGCACGTCTACTAAATTACTAATGTTTCTAGAACAGTTCATGGTAATTGCTTGTGCAGATTCTAGGGTATGCCCCTCAACCATTCTTGGATTCCAACCTGGAGAAGCATTTATAGTGCGCAACATTGCAAATTTGGTGCCCTCCTTTGAGGTATATCGAATAGTGCATTCAAGCTATTTTGCCTTATTTCTGTTCCGGGAACCTCAAACATTAATGCTACAACAAGTGAACACTCACCAATCAAATGAGATCTATAATTCAATAATTTTTTTCTTTCCATTTTTGCAGAGTGGACCCTCAGAAACAAATGCCGCGTTAGAATTTTCAGTGAATTCTCTGAAAGTAAGTAATCTGCGAATAAAATTTAAAACAAGATTCCAGTTATTTCGTTTCGATTCTGTGTTTTACACATACTTTCTTAGAGTGACAGTAGGGAGGTATGAAATGTTTAGACTCACATTCCTCATGAGAAAAAGGTCTTCCAACTATTTGATATAGGTTTTAAAAGTACATGAAGAAATCAAATTCAAAACAATATTGGAGTTGCGGGTGGGGGGAGAGACGAATATCGTTAACAAATCTTCAGTCATTATGATTATATAAACACCTTGAACCCAATTAAATTAATAAAAGCCCCTTTTGTTTGCATTTTTAGTTAAGGTAGTTTTATGTGGCCATTGATTTTCAATCAACCTTGGGCAAACAAAGGTGGCTAGTTTGAGCTGTATCAGTAAAAGTTGGATCTCTCAGATTTAATATGATTCTTAATAGAAAAATGGAAAGCAGATAAGCAAGATGAAAACCTACCCTAAACCATGATTGTATTGTAGGTTGAAAACATATTGGTCGTTGGTCACAGCTGCTGTGGTGGAATTCGTGCCCTTATGAGTATGGACGATGAAGTAGACAAAAGGTTCAGTAAACTCATTGTCCTGTTTTCAAGTTGTTGCATGGGGTGGTGTATGTTTGCTTCTCTTTTTTTTTTGGGTCCAAGAAATAGTCAAGCTACCTCTCACTTTACTAAAACTTTCTCTTAAGCAGTAGCTTTATTCAAAATTGGGTTGTTGTTGGGAAGAATGCACGGTTGTGGACAAAGGCTGCTGCCTCCAAACAGAGTTTTGACCAGCAGTGCCAGCATTGTGAGAAGGTACAGTTTCTCTTCTTTTTAGTTTCAATCTAAGTAAGAAGAATCTTTGTTCCCTGTAAGTGCTAGCCCTAACATAATTATTTTCCGTTTTGTATTTCCTTCATTTCATTGGTATAAGCTATCATGGTTACCAAAATGAAGTTCAAGGCTTCTTGATGTGATGAATCCTTCTGAAATTTGAGTCCGTCTATGTTCAAACTCGTATCAGCGTTCTGTTTTATTTATATATTAAATCTCCTTGTTAATGGTTCCTAAATTTGAGTGTTTTATGGAAAAAGATGTTGGGTCCCGCTTGTAACGGTCGAAGCTCATACTTAACTGGTAGATTTATGCAACAAAATCAGAATAACAGCATCTGATGACATCTTTTTTTCATTTGGGGTCAAAATCTGATGACATTGTATAGATTTTGCGTTCGGTTTGAAAGATCCAATTTGTTATCATCATCAACCTTGTTTCTATCAGGTTGTTGAACCTGATTCTCTTTAAGTCCGCAATTGCTCATGTCGAATGGTATTCTTTTCCAGGAATCAATCAACCGTTCATTGTTAAACCTGCTGACATACCCGTGGATAGAAGAAAAAGTGAAGGAAGGTATTCTTTCACTGCATGGCGGTTATTATGACTTTGTCAACTGTACATTTGAGAAATGGACACTGGATTATAAGGAAGGAAACTTGAAAGAGAAAAATGGCAGAATTTCGGTAAAAAATCAATTGTTCTGGGCTTGATGTATTTGTATATGTGGCCTTTGTATGATCTGTTTGATTTATTTCTTGGGATAAATCATAAATGTAATGCAAGATATGAATAATTGGAAAATAATGTAAAATGATATGGTTAGTTTGAGCTTTGAATGTAATCTTGTTTTTCATCAATGTTGTTTATAATATGGTTGTGTGTTTGGCATTTGGCAGAGGTAGCTCTTTTATTCTTGGGAAACAAACTGAAGATTAATAATTTCTTTGAAATAAAGTAATATATATTAGGTAGCTAGCTAGGGCACAGAGAAATGAACTTAAGAGATGAATGAGTAATGATCTAGTAGACCACGTGTTAATATGACGGTTGCATTAGAAACTTGCAACCCAAGTAAATTATTATTTCATCTAATCTTATGATCTTATGATCTAATGTTGAGGTGTTGAGGAGTTGAGAGTTTCTTGGTGTGTAAGTTACTCACTTCTAAACAGTTCAACAAGGATTCCTTGGCGGGCACGATGAGACATATATGTCACAAGGAAAGTTTTCGATGTCAGTGCTAGAAGGTTCGGCGCGGCTTTTATTCTCTTTTATATTTGATTATGATCAGCGGAGAGTCTTACGGGGGGTACCGTGGACCTTCAATAAAGTGTTACTGGTTCTTAAGGAGACGGCGGGGAAGACCGATCCGGCTATGGTGCCACTGGAATCACAACAGTTTTGGGTCAGAGTCAGGAAGGTCCCTCCTGTCTATCTCACTGAGGCTTTGGCAGAGATGATTGGGAATCATCTCGGCAGTTTTGTAAAGGTGGATAAGGGTATCGAGGGGCATTGTATGGGTAGTTTCTTGCGAGTGAGAGTTACCTTCAAGATAGGGGAACCGCTGAAACATTACTGAACACTGAAGTTTGTCAAGGATGTGTCAAATTGATATTCCATAACGAACAAACAAAGTACAAGAGACGGATCAAATCCACTCTTATACCATGTCAAACAAACAAATACACGAAAATTAATGCAGCGGAAATCTCAATATGCGAATCATAGCCCATTGGTGCACGGAGAAACTAAGCTCCGCACACCCATAGGGGGATGCAAGTACTTTAGGAACCAATCAATATATTGCTATATGCGATTACAAAAGTTATTGAAGGGTTATAATTTACAAGCCTAAGCTAAGCCTTATATAGGCAACAAATCCTATATCCAAAATGATAATACAACCTAACTTTCTCAATACTATGCAAACTAATCCTTATTCAACAAGGAATCAAGTAAACCAAAATAGGTAAGTAACAATTCCTAATTCCAAACCAGAACTAATTCCTAATTCAAACAATACTTGCCAACATACCCCGTCAAACTCATGATGTTACGTCTTGAGTTTGCCAAGAACGTTGCTGTCGATGCCGATGCAGATATCGTTGCTATGCCGATGCATTGTTGATGCCATGCCAATGCGATGCCGATGCACTACGCTCTTGTTGCGATGCCAATACAATGCAATGCTGATGCGATGCCAATACAATACGATGCTAATGTGATGCTGATGCGCGCGCTGCTAATGCGATGTTGATGCCAATGCCAATACGGAGGCCCATTGCGAAAGCCCAACGAACAAAGTACTAAAAACTGTCAGAGAGATCGAAACCGCTCTCATACCATGTCAAATTGATACTCCATAACGAACAAACAAAGTATAAGTGATGGATCAAATCCACTCTTATACCATGTCAAACAAACAAATACACGAAAACTAATACAGCGAAAATCTCAATATGCGAATTCATAGCCCATGGGTGCACGGAGAAACTAAGCTCCGCACACCCATAGGGGGATGCAAGCACTTTAGGAACCAATCAATATATTGCTATATGCGATTACAAAGGTTATTGAAGGGTTACAATTTACAAGCCTAAGCTAAGCCTTATATAGGCAACAAATCCTATATCCAAAAGGATAATATAACCTAACTTTCTCAATACTATGCAAACTAATCCTTATTCAACAAGAAATCAAGTAAACCAAAATAGGTAAGTAACAATTCCTAATTCCAAACCAGAACTAATTCCTAATTCAAACAATACTTGCCAACAGGATGACCCACTGCAATGATATGACATGGAGTATGAAAGGTTGCCATACTTCTGCCTTTTTTGTGGCTGCCTTGATCATATGAATCAAGATTTTTAACGGGCGAACCAAAAGGGAGGAGAAACGGAATTATTTTGTCGATGGCGAACCATATTGAGTTATTGTTGACATTGTTTGTGTTCGCAGCTGTTATGACAACATTTTTTACCTTGTGTGATGTTTGGGCAGATTGCAGAGGTATGGGACGAAGGCAATATGCGTAAGCCCTCCTCATACGTTCAATTTTTTCAGAGTAGATGTGCTTGTTCCTTTTATTATTAATTACGAATTATTTTTATATACATATGATAATCAAAACTGTTAGATTCTTAAAATATTATGTAAAAATCATCTCTATAAAAACTCAAACAAATGGGAGATCATTAATCATGTTAATTGTTACACAAATTGTCAATTGTTTTAATACCGATGACAAACGATATGCAAGTTGATTAATATTTTGCAGAAATGATATTTACCTGTGGGTCTATGGGTTGCGATAGGTAAAGGGCTCAAAGCGGGACAGAAGGGCTTACGTAAGTATATATATATATATATATATATATATATATATATATATTCAAGTATCAAAGACTCAAAATTGGCTTAATTAAAAATTGCAGCTTGCCATCTGGGGAGTTTTATATACCTTTTGATGATGCCTGCCTTGTGCTCTCAATGGGTGATGGGCTCAAAGTATAGAACAAGACTGCCGCAAAAGTATAATCTGGTAGAAGCTCCATTCACAGATGTCATCTCCCATGCCTTTTGTCCATGTTGTTCTCTTTGTCAAGAATTCTGAGAGCTCAAAAACAAAGGACTTGATCCAGCTCTAGGTACTTAAAAAATTTCTCATATCAATTTTGTTATATTTCATTGATTCTTCGAAATATAATGATAATTTGTTTGCAGGATGGAATGGAATTTTCGCTAAACAGTCTGAGGATAAATCAGTAAAAATTCTTCCTGGAAGTCAAGACATATTTAACTTTAAGTGTGTTGACACCATATTGGACCAGACTCAATGGGCCACACAAACCAAACTCATGCCCAACAAATAGGCCCAAACATTAAGTGCCAAGCTCACAAGGAAACAAAGGACCAATAATGCACTGACACGTTGACACATATCCACCACCCATCTGGGTGCCGCGTGTCAACACCACAACAGAAGTGCATTTATCCCATATCGAAACTATTCATAAAACCTCCCTCAACCATCAATACAAAGAGAGGCACATTTACCAAAAAGGTAACTAGAATTCACTATTCACCATTCTCTGTCAAAATTACTATTCACCACATACTGCTTGTGTACACAGACTACTATACTGACTCGGGGGTCAGATGCCCTTTAGGCCTGCACCACACCGGTGCTTACCCCTAACCAACGATCATCTGCTCTTCCTTTGACAGGTCTTCCGAAGAGCATATGGCACGTATTGATTGGACAAAGTACTACCTCTAAGTTAGGGCATTTTGTGCTTCAACATTTTGGCGCTGTTTGTGGGAATTCTGACTAAGTTTCCCCATTACTCTAACAGAAAATTGAATGTTCGGGTTTTTGATTTGGTTTTTAATTAGATACTGAATTACGTTAGAAGCAACTAAGTAGAGAACAAACTAAACATGGAAGAAGACTGATGATTAAAAGGCCTAGGGTCTTGACTTCACCATTACAATTCAATTCCATGTAAATTAAACTAGTACAAATCAGTTTCACTAGATAGTTTCATGGGTTCGTTTTCACTTACTTATGGTCAGTCGTGGTTGTCCGATCGAACCAAGTTCCTTCAACCTTAATCTAGATGTGATGTCCAACATAGATTTCAATCAAAGAACCAATAATAACAGGAAAACAATAGAACCAAATAACTCCATGGAATGGGTGTCTTCTCAGGATATTATTCATTCAATTACAGATCGTCCAAACAAAGGTATGGGTGTCTACTCAATATTGGGATAAGAAAACTAACAAACAATCTTAATGGTGATCAAACATCAAAATAGAATGTTAATTATCAATGGAGCATAGTAATTGAATCATAAAACACAGCAGGAAACTGAAAAACACTTAAGATCAATACATGGAATAAGAACTGCAAGGTTACATCAAAACCCTAGATATCAATTCAGTTACACATCATGATAAAAGAAAGTATAAACACAATATGAAGCATAACTGAAATTAGACTCAAAGGAGAAGAAGAAACCCCTTGAAGAAATTCTGATGTCGAACTCCTCCTGGTTCCGTTAAGCCTTTTTTTTCTCCAAACCAGAGACTGCTTCTTATGTTAAAAATGGCATCCTCTCTTTCTGTATGACAAAAACATAAATAGATGCAGCTAGGGTTCCCTCTCTCCCTCTCTTTTTCTGAACTAAACTCCTTTAAATAGCAGTCTACAATCCCTAGAAGTTAGGAGAATAAATAGGACATTTCTCTTACTTAAAAGACTCCTAATCATACCTAAAACAAGGCAATAAAATCCTAAAAACGTTTTCCTAACAGGGCTGAGACAAGGGTCCTAAAAATCAGGCCCTTGTCTTATTTCTTGGCTGAAATTCTCTTGGCAATGAAGGTTCCTGATGTCTTGGACTTTCTTGGTGCATCAAGTTGTTTTCTTGGCCCTTCTCGAGACTTCCTTGGACGTCACTTTCCTCTTTGGTACGCACAAGCCTTCCTTATGTGGTACTTTCCCTTTCCAAAATGCTCAAGCCTTCCTTATGTGGAAAGGCACAATCTTGACATTGAAGACTTCTTCTTGGATGCCAAGAAATAATATTTCCTCCTTCTTTGACTTGAGTCCCAGAAAGATTCATTCATTCTTCCTTTTCCACACTTATACGAACTTTTCTACTTCTGCACACACTTCACAAGAATGATCACTTTCTACTATGGATGGCAATTAAATCACACAAAAGACAAGTAAATGAGCATTAGATGACATAAAAAAGATGCATGAATAATGACTTAACAAATACCCCCAAACCTATCTTTTGCTAGTCCCTGAGCAAAACAAAGAAAAACCAAACTAAAACAAAATGAACAGACTCAATCTTAGTTAAGGATAGATCATTTAAACCTCTAGGTGTTCCTAGTAGGAGGAGTTTTGTCTCCTGAGGGTTATGATAGCTACGATCCCCACAAACGTTTTACTTAAACAACTAACATGCTAGAGATAGTTGTTAACAAGTTAATAAGAATTAAAAAGAGTAGACATGCTTTGCAAAACTAAAAAGAATCCACAACAGTAAGTATCATTTGTGATGTGTAGATGCCAATATATCAAGTAATCATGTTTAAAAACAACTTTATCCAAATGCTCCAAAAAGATTTCGCCTCGACTCTAATCCTCACTAGGTATCTCTCCATTCTCACAAGAATCCTAGGCTTACACTCTTATCAAGCATATGTGATGGGCATTATTTAGAGGAATTCAAGTTTAATCACATATGATTTGCAATGAAGAATAGCACTTTCTGGAATTAAGATCTCATGAATGAAATTGAACTTTAAGAACATAGATACATACCTCAATCCTCAACATGGTTGTCCATAAGATCAGTTAGGTCTTCAGTTTTGGGTGTAATGGGGCTAAGCTTATGGTGAAAGAAAGAAAGGGTCGGATTCAAAGAACCTGAGTTGTCCCAAGCCATGAGATGTCATGACTTGAACTTTGAAGTTCTGCTCTGATTTCTTGCTTAGAACCCACGACAGCATTGATAAGAACTTGATTCCTCTTTTGATGTCTTCTTGAGTTTATTGCCTCACTTGGATCAATTCAGGTGTTCTTTCACATGTTGTTTTTTTTTTTTGAATTGAAATCATACAATGGTTTCCTTATTCCTTGTAAAGCATTTTCCATCACATTCAGACTTTAACTTTCACATTATTGTCGTTGCTGCAATAGCTCTTTTTGAATTGGGCAGCAACATCTTTAATTCTTCATTCTCACCATGAATCTCATTTAATGCAGCCTTAACACAAACTTGGGTTATAGGGCATGGCATGATTGAATGGTTGAGTGTTTGGCAGATTGTGCTTAGGGTGATGACAGAAAAGGCTGAGTGTTTGGCTTCAAAATGGCTTAGGGAGCACACAATTTGGTAGGATAAGTCCTTGAGAGGTTTAATCACACATAGCCTACATCACTTCTTATGGAAAACCACACCTCAAATCAAGAGCATCTATATGATGTCAGTTCTTTAAAATTCAATGCAAATGTAATGGAATGAGATCATCATTTAAGAACAAAATCAGAGTGTTTAAGAGTAGAAACAATGTATATCACTCTAAAAGACTGGCAATATAGCTCAATAACCTCACAAGGTAATCTCCACTAATTTTCTGAAGTTCACTCAAATGCAGTAGTTTTGTTTACTTAATCACTCGAGACATGGCATTGTGAAGTGCAAGGTTATGATACAAACGGATTATGGCAGAACTCTTAGTAGAACAAAGATAGTTAACTTAGCATGTACACTCTTATTAACAAGTTAATACACCTATCACTAGCAAAAACTTAAACTAACTAACTAAACATACTAACAAAAACTAAAGGTGAAATTTTCAAAATCAAGCCGTGTATAACCCCCAAACCTACTTGTTTCTATATACCAATTTTCAAATCCACACCCCCAAACCTAAACTGATCATTGTCCTCAATGTGATAAGCAATATGCAATGAGAAGACTAAAACATATTTGATGCTTAGAGAGTGCATTACAGCAGAAACAAGTGAATGAAAGAAAACACAAACCAATGCTAGGTTGCCTCCTAGAAGCGCTATATTTAACGTCTAGGCGAGACGAGGTAGACATGTCTAAGTTACTGAAATCTCGACCAAGGCGACATCATAGTGGGATACATCTGGATTATCCTCCAAATAGGGTTTAAGTCGCTGCCCATTAACTTTGAATCGATCCCCATTCTTCTCGTTCTCAATCTCAATGGCTCTATGAGGGAATACGTGAATCACTTTGAAAGGACCAAGCCATCTAGATTTCAACTTTCCTGGAAAAAGTTTCAACCTTGAGTTAAACAAAAGAACTTTCTGGTTAGGAGTGAATACCTTTCTCAAGATTGCTTTGTCATGATAAAGCTTGGTTCTCTCTTTGTAAATCTTGGCATTTTCATAAGCTTCATTTCTCAACTCCTCAAGCTCGTTCAGTTGAAGTTTTCTTGTTGTCCCAGCGTCTTTTAAATCAAAATTGAACTTCTTGATTGCCCAAAACGCACGGTGCTCAAGCTTCATAAGTAAATGACAAGCTTTTCCGAAAACCAGCCTATAGGGACTCATTCCAATTGGAGTTTTATAAGCTGTCCGGTAAGCCCAAAGAGCATCGTTGAGGCGTAAGGACCAATCCTTCATAGTAGGGGACACAGTCTTCATCAATATGTTCTTAATCTCCCTATTGCTTATGTCAACTTGTCCAGAACTCTGGGGATGGTACGGAGTTGCAACTCTATGACTGATGTTGTATTTTTTCATTAGAGCATCAAACGTACGATTAAAAAAGTGACTGCTACCATCACTTATAATCGCCCTTGGAGTTCCAAATCTTGTAAAGATGATGTCTCGGAGAAAGCTGAGAACCACTCTATTATCATTACTTCTTGTAGCAATCACTTCCACCCATTTGGATACATAATCTACCGCCACTAGAATATATGAATAACCATATGAAGATGGAAAAGGACCCATAAAATCGATTCCCCATACATCAAAGAGTTCAACCACCAAGATGTTAGTAAATGGCATCTGATTCCTGCTACTTATGTTTCCCATCCTTTGGCATCTGTCACACTTAGAACAAAAGTTAAAAGCATCTTTAAATAAACAAGGCCAAAAGAAACCAGATTGAAGAACCTTAAGTGCTGTTTTCTTTGCACCAAAGTGTCCTCCGCAAGCAAATTCATGGCTGAACTTGAGTATGCTTTGTTGTTCAGCTTCTGGTACACATCTCCTTATAATCTGATCGGGACAATACTTGAATAGGAAGGGGTCATCCCACAAATAGTGCTTCACCCCGGAGAGAAACTTCTTTCGTTCCTGAGAAGAAAGATCATCTCTAATCACTCCACAAGCAAGATAATTAACAAAATCAGCATACCATGGTTCTTTTTCTTGAATAGCTAAGAGCTGCTCATCAGGGAATGATTCATTAATGGGGACAACATTGTTTTGTTTAGCACCGTCATCAACTAGTCGAGACAAGTGATCAGCAACTAGGTTATCTCTTCCACTCTTATCACGAATTTCCAGGTCAAACTCTTGAAGCAAGAGTATCCACCTTATCAACAGAGGCTTAGAATCTTTCTTCGTAAGTAAGTACCTAATGGCTGCATGATCAGAATAGACAATCACTTTAGAACCCACAAGATAAGAACGAAATTTTTCTAAAGCAAAGACTACAGCCAAAAACTCCTTCTCAGTTGTTGAGTAGTTGAGCTGAGCGTCATTCAAGGTTCTACTAGCGTAGTAGATCACATGAGGTAACTTATCAACACGTTGTCCCAAAACTGCACCTATAGCATAATCAGAGGCATCACACATTAATTCAAAAGGTAAAGACCAATCGGGAGCCATGATAATAGGCGAAGAGGTTAGTTCACGTTTTAGTGTATCAAATGCATTTAAACACTCCTCATTAAACTTAAAAACAGAATCCTTAGCAAGCAAATCACAAAGAGGACGAGTTATTTTGGAAAAATCCTGGATAAACCGCCTATAAAAACCTGCATGCCCAAGAAAACTTCTAACACCCTTAACTGATGTAGGTGGGGGCAGCTTAGAGATGAGATCAATTTTTGCTTTATCAACCTCAATTCCCTTGCAAGAAATCACATGACCAAGTACAATACCTTGCTTAACCATGAAATGACACTTCTCCCAGTTCAAGATCAGATTGGTTTCTTTGCATCTTTGAAGCACTAGAGAGAGATGGTTTAGGAAATTATCAAATGAGGAACCAAACACTGAAAAATCATCCATGAATACCTCTATAAACCTCTCAATCATATCCGAAAAGATGGCCATCATGCATCTTTGGAAGGTGGCAGGAGCATTACATAGACCAAAAGGCATCCTCCTATATGCGAATGTTCCGAATGGACAGGTGAATGTGGTCTTTTCTTGATCTTCCGGAGCAATGGAAATCTGATTATAACCTGAAAATCCATCAAGAAAACAATAGTATGAGTGGCCAGCTAATCTCTCCAGCATTTGATCAATAAAAGGTAAAGGGAAATGATCCTTTCTAGAGGCAGAATTCAACTTCCTGTAATCAATGCACACACGCCAACCAGTGGTCATTCTTGTAGGCACAAGCTCATTGTCATCATTCTTCACCACGGTGATCCCTGACTTTTTAGGCACCACTTGGACGGGGCTCACCCATTTGCTGTCAGAAATAGGGTATATGATTCCCACATCAAGCAATTTCAACACTTCAGCTCTCACTACTTCTTTCATGTGAGGATTCAATCTCCTTTGTGCCTCACGAACTGGCTTCGCTCCTTCCTTCATTAGAATTCTATGCATGCACATTGTAGGGCTTATTCCTTTGATATCTGCAATAGACCAACCAATAGCAGATTTGTTCTCCTTAAGCACTCTAATAAGCTTGTCTTCTTGCAATGGAGTTAGATAAGAAGATATGATAACTGGGAGGGTTTCTTCTTCACCAATGTAGGCATATTTGAGGTGAGATGGAAGTGGTTTGAGCTCTAACTTAGGGGCTTGAACAATCGAAGGAATCAGGTGGGTGGCGGAGGGTAAAAGTGGTTCAATGGAAGGTTTAATGGAGGTTGGGTATGACAACCTCTTCCATTAATGGATATTCCTCTTCAAATTCATCTTGCGGGTGAGTTAATGCCACTTCTAGTGTTTCACCAGATTCAGTCTGCAAAAATTTAGAAACCACCAGGGAATCCAACTCATCAACATAAAAGCAATCCAAAGTAGTAGAAGGATGAGTTATGGATTCAAACACTTTAAACTGAACGGTTTCTCCTAGTACAGTCATGGTAAGCTTCCCATTATGTACATCAATTACAGTCTTTGCCGTGGCCATGAATGGTCTTCCAAGCAAGATTGGTAAGTCACGGTCATTTATGGGATCCTCATCCATATCAAGAACTACAAAATCAGCAGGCAAGATTAGTTTATCAACTTGAACTAGGATATCCTCTACAATACCTCTAGGATACTTGACTGAACGATCGGCAAGTTGAAGTGAGATGGTGGTCTTCTTTAACTCCCCCAAACCTAATTGTAAGTACACCGAGTACGACATCAGATTAATGCTTGCCCCCAAGTCATGCATGGCTTTTTCAATCATTTTGTCTCCAACGGTGATGTTGATGGAGAAACTTCCTGGATCTTTCAATTTCGGTGGCAGGTTCCTTTGTAGCACAGCACTAACATTTTCACTCACCACAACCTTCTCATTTGGTCCATATTTTCTCTTGTGGCTATTCAGCTCCTTGAAAAACTTTCCATATGCAGGTACGTTCCTAATGACATCAAGCAAAGGCAAATTAATGTTCACTTTACTTAACAGATCATACATTTCTTTAAAAGACTTATCCTGTTTGCTTTTAGCAAGTCTTCCAGGGAAAGGAATTGGTGGCATATAAGTCGCTTCAGCCTTGTGAAATGGCTGATCATTTTGGCTTGAGCTTGCATGACTTGAATTCTTTGGTTGCTGCTCCCTTTCCGTTTGATCCCCCAAATTCTTCTCTTCCGTAGCCCCTGCATTAATTTCAGATTTGGTGTTAGAACCATCATTACCAACACCTTTATCAATCATCTTACCACTCCTAAGCATTGTAATTGCTTTGGCTTGCTCTTGATTCCTTTCAATCATAAGTGGTTGACTTGGCAGTTTTCCAGGTTCCCTTTTATTAAAAGCATCTGCAATCTGCCCTAGTTGAATCTCCATCTTATTTAGGGCTGCAGAATGGTTTTGAAGCATGCTATTCGTTGATTGTTGGAATTGCAAAGTATTCTGGGCAAGCAGCTTCACGGTGTCCTCGAGTGAATTGTTGGCTTTCGGTTGGAAAGAGGAACTAGCTTGATTATGAACATTGTTGTTGTTGCTCCATGAAAAATTGGGATGATTCCTCCACCCAGGATTGTATGAGTTAGAGAATGGATCATTCCTTGGCCTCTGATTGTAGGAGTTTGTGAAATTGACATGTTCTTGTCCAATTTCTGGATAGGCAGATCCCATAAGGCACTCATGTGTGATATGATCAAAGGCTTCACATACCCCACATGATTCCTTCATGTTAGGCCTTGGTTGAGCAGCAACTAATGCATCCAACTTCTTTGCTAGCATAGATATCTGAGCATCAAGTTTAGCATTATTAGAACCACTAATTTCATAAATTTCAGCTCGCTTACCACTAGTGTCCATGTGTTGAATTTCCATGGCAATCTGTTCAAAAAGAGTACAAGTTTGTTCAGGAGTCTTGCTCTTCATGGAACCCCCAACAAAATTTGTAACAATGTTCTTGCTCGAGAGGGTTAGTCCTTTATAAAAAATACACATTTGTAAGTTTAAAGGAATGCCATGATGAGGGCATTGGAGAAGTAACCCATTGTACCATTCCCATGCCTCTGAGAATGACTCATCAACTTGTTGGGTGAATGTCATGATTTGATCCCTCAACATATCTGTCTTGGCTGTGGAAAAGTACTTCTCTAGGAATTTCTTTTGAATCTCAGCCCATGTGGTTAGTGATCTTGGCCTAAGAGAATTAAGCCAATACTTCGCTCTCTCCTTCAATGTGTACGGAAACACTCTCATCCTTAATTGCTCTTCGGATACACTTGTCAAAGGAAAAGTACTCACTACGTTTAATATTTCTTTTAAATGGGTAAGTGGATCTTCGTTAGGTAAACCGTGAAATGAAGGAAGCATATTCAGATGAGAAGATTTCAGCTTATAGTTTCGGGCTTGCGATGGCAGCGTAATGCAAGAAGGATTTGTATCAATGGTTGGGATATCAAGGTCTCCCATGAAGTTCTCTTCTTCTGCCATCTCTTCCTCTTCCTCAGAGTTAGTGCTAATACTCTCGGACTCGGATAGATTCTCGTTAGAAAGATTTCTGTATGGCTCTAAGGCAGCAAGCTTTGCAACTTTTAGGTTCTCTTGTAGGATGTTCAGAATTGGTTCGCCTCGGATTGGCTTGCGTCCCAATGCTCTGGAATGGTTGCTTCTCGCAGATTCGACTTGTTCCAAAAGACTGCTAGACAAAAACTACCGCAAATAGAGTAAACAAAACAAAATTAAGTAAAAAAAAGAACTAAAACAGAAAATGAAAAATAGAATAGGTAAAAGGCACGCTATGCTTAGAATGAATCAGTCCCTGGCAACGGCGCCAAAAACTTGTTGTTTACTTTTCCTTGCAAGTGCACAAGTTGTAGATGGTATAGTGGAGCACAAGTAAGGGTTATCGTACCACGGAGACTGATTAGAATGAAGCAGAAACTAGCCATAAACTATTCTATGTAAATGCAACAAAAACAGAAAATTGAATGTTCGGGTTTTTGATTTGGTTTTTAATTAGACACTGAATTACGTTAGAAGCAACTAAGTAGAGAACAAACTAAACAAGGAAGAAGACTGACGATTAAAAGGCCTAGGGTCTTGACTTCACCATTACAATTCAATTCCATGTAAATTAAACTAGTACAAATCAGTTTCACTAGATAGTTTCATGGGTTCGTTTTCACTTACTTATGGTCAGTCGTGGGTGTCCGATCGAACCAAGTTCCTTCAACCTTAATCTAGATGTGATGTCCAACATAGATTTCAACCAAAGAACCAATAATAACAGGAAAACAATAGAACCAAATAACTCCATGGAATGGGTGTCTTCTCAGGATATTATTCATTCAATTACAGATCGTCCAAACAAAGGTATGGGTGTCTACTCAATATTGGGATAAGAAAACTAACAAACAATCTTAATGGTGATCAAACATCAAAATAGAACGTTAATTATCAATGGAGCATAGTAATTGAATCATAAAACACAGCAGGAAACTGAAAAACACTTAAGATCAATACATGGAATAAGAACTGCAAGGTTACATCAAAACCCTAGCTATCAATTCAGTTACACATCATGATAAAAGAAAGTATAAACACAATATGAAGCATAACTGAAATCAGACTCAAAAGGAGAAGAAGAAACCCCTTGAAGAAATTCTGATGTCGAACTCCTCCTGGTTCCATTAAGCCTTTTTTTTCTCCAAACCAGAGACTGCTTCTTATGTTAAAAATGGCCTCCTCTCTTTCTGTATGACAAAAACATAAATAGATGCAGCTAGGGTTCCCTCTCTCCCTCTTTTTTTCTGAACTAAACTCCTTTAAATAGCAGTCTACAATCCCTAGAAGTTAGGAGAATAAATAGGACATTTCTCTTACTTAAAAGACTCCTAATCATACCTAAAACAAGGCAATAAAATCCTAAAAACGTTTTCCTAACAGGGCTGAGACAAGGGTCCTAAAAATCAGGCCCTTGTCTTATTTCTTGGCTGAAATTCTCTTGGCAATGAAGGTTCCTGATGTCTTGGACTTTCCTGGTGCAGCAAGTTGTTTTCTTGGCCCTTCTCGAGACTTCCTTGGACATCACTTTCCTCTTTGGTACGCACAAGCCTTCCTTATGTGGTATTTTCCCTTTCCAAAATGCTCAAGCCTTCCTTATGTGGAAAGGCACAATCTTGACATTGAAGACTTCTTCTTGGATGCCAAGAAATAATATTTCCTCCTTCTTTGACTTGAGTCCGAGAAAGATTCATTCATTCTTCCTTTTCCACACTTATACGAACTTTTCTACTTCTGCATACACTTCACAAGAATGATCACTTTCTACTATGGATGGCAATTAAATCACACAAAAGACAAGTAAATGAGCATTAGATGACATCAAAAAGATGCATGAATAATGACTTAACAGTGGTGACCCAGCTAAAAATAGCCCAAACTGAGCTAGAGGTTCACCGAACCAAGGCCGCAATGGCCAAGACCGAGCAGGTCATGGCGGACTGCGCTGAACGGGTTGAGAGTGTTCGCCGAGCCACTGAGAAGGACTAGGGGAATGCACAAGCCGAACCCACTAATCAGACCGCTCGGCTAATAATTATCCCTAGCAAAGGTTAAGCCGAGACAAGGGTATACCGAGATGCCAGGTAAGCTCTTAGTGAAGGATCAAACAGGGACCGATCCCCCCTCGCGCCAACAAGACTAGCCTTTCCCGATAATGTCGGGACGACCGGTCGGCCAACACATGAACATGTCGGTGTTGGTAAAAATAAAGGACAATAATATGTACTCTATCTTTAATGGTTATATCTTTGCAAGTATACAAAATTGGTTATGATAATATATTGACAAGTTAAGGTCGATCCCTCGAGGACTTGTATCAACAATTAATCCAATTAAATTCATATTCAATTAACTTAGATAAAAATAGTAATTAAATAAAGTCACACACACACACAACAAAAGGGGGGTGTGGTTGGGTTGATGCTTTTGGATTCCCACGCAAGAAAGTAAAGCAGTAAATTTAAAATGCAGGAAAAGGTGTTTGATTTAACTAAGGCGAATCAGGGCCTACTATCCACTCTAACCAACTATAGCTCTTAAGCAAATTATCTTGACCTAATTACTATGCAATTCTGAATTAGGTGCCCATGCCTAGGTCCTGGCATTGGTACACCAAACATATATTATTCTCTCTTACTTAGCATGTCCTAAACAAGGCATATGCCTAGAACGTCTATCACCTACCAGTTATGGTGATGCATGAAGTACTAAGAGAATTTAATGACACCACACTAGCATAGAAAAGTGATGCATTCCTTGGCTGTCATGAATTCCGATTACAACATTGTTTCTTAACCTCAACCTCTTGATGCTAATAATTTATGCAAACAAGGTAGCAAGTCTCATAAACATAAAAGAATGGTAGTTAAAACAGTAATCAGAATTATCCAGCATGCATAGCAATCAAGATCAAGAATAAAAATATACTTAATGAGCTAACATGGCTAGGGCTTCAAACAACCCTAATTCTAAAAGGAACTACTCACTCATAACTGAAATTAAAATAAATGTAATTGAATTCATAATTAAATTGCAATAATAAAAATAAGGTTAAGAAGAGATTGTTGAAGACTCGGCAAAATAGAAGACCACGCCAAAGCTTGCTCCGGCAAGGCTCACACCCGAAAAGTGCAGAAAATAAAAACAGTTTAAAACTCAAAATTGGAGTACAATGATGTCTTGCGGCTAAGGTGTCTAGATCTCCGAAATAATGGTCTTCGAAAACACTGAACAAAAGCTCCCTTTTATAGACAAGGGAAAACCTTGTCCTACAAGGATTGGAATTAGAAATCCTAGCCTAGAGTGTTCTAGAACAGTTATTGTACTTCTAAGTAATTACAAAGTCCCTAAAATCTATCAGAACCAATAAGAACACGGTTGGGAGTGTGAATGCAAGCTGGCAAGTGGGAATACAAGCTGGCCGCGGGTAGCCTGCGGTCTTCCCGCGGTTAGACGCTGGAACTTAGAACTTGGCCCTTGGAATGTCTTCGTCATAGGGATCTGGGACTGCGCTTTTGAGGCACACCATGAGCATCATAGAAGCGCATCTTGGTTCAGGCAAGGCGCACAGGTTGTCAGGCTTAGCGCAGAGGAGGAACTTTGATCCACCGCTAGCAGAACATGAACCAGGGTTTAGGCGCAGAGGCTAGGTTCGGATGGGAAGTTCTTAGGACATGTACTCGATATGTCCTGGCATGACCTTAACACTTCTAGGACATGAACTTGATGTCATGAGACAAAGGTTTGAGACCCGGATGGCATGATCTGAGGTACTTGGCCAAGGACCCAAAATAGGGCGCACTGGCGCACTCAGGACCCAGTTCAGGACTTGATATTGAAATGAGGACACCTCCTTCATCTGAACTCCGATTTGAGTCATTCTTTTTGCGTTCTTCTAAGAATTTACCTATCTTTCCAAATCGGTACAAGTCACACAAGATTGATCATTTTCTACTATTGATGGCACAAAATTATTCAAAAGACATGTAGAGAGGCATATAAAGACATCAAAATGATGCATTAATGACTTAACAACCAGTCGGTCGAGAAAGGACACTGAGCCACATCATGCCCAACGGACCGAGCTCCCCATACCTATCCTTGTTTCGGAAGGCGCAAGATCCTCTCAAGAAGCTTTGAGTGCGAAGAGGGCTGATTGGCCTCCACGTAACAATCTCCTAGAGGGCACCGCAGGTCGTCCACTTGATGTGAGGCCGAACAGCCTGCACACAGTGAACGCCGCGAGGCACGCCACAGTACACCAACTTGTTGGGAGGCCGACCGGCCTGCTTGCAGCAGTCATCATGACAGCCAACATAAGCCACATCTAGCCGACATGCTAGTACAACAACTCCTTGACCGAGTCAAGAGCTTGGAGGCCAAGAAATAAAACTCACGCCAAACAACCTGGGGATAAAACCAGTTGTGGACCTTTCACATAAAGAATCAACTCATTCAGGCATGACCAAGAGGTTAAACCTTTGAGAATCCCACTATACACTGGCCAGGGAGACTCAGATATGCTGCACAAACACAAGGAGAGAACAAGCCTTTACAAAAATATGAGGCTTGGTTCAGCCATGAGTACTCTCGGTGCGCAGAGACAGACGACAAGGCAGCTTTCACATCCTTCAAGGGCGGCCTGAGGGAATCACCTTTAAGATATGTTGCACACACAGGGTTGGTCTAGCTATAATGAAATCATGAAGCATGCTGCAATACATGCCAAGGTAGAACTGTTGAACCACAAGGCGATGCAACACAAGCTAACACATATCAGCCTAGCAACACAAACTCGGCCAACACATATCGGCCGAGCAACCCCAACACTCAACAAGCTTCTCAACAACAATATTCCAACTAGAACCAGCAACCCTATGGAGGGAAGCGGAAGGAATACTACCACAACTCATACAGCACATGCAAGAAGAGCAAAAATCCCAATTATCACAACTCTCATCAGGGCCAAGGTCACCAGGACAACAAAGTTCAGAACAACGACCGACCACCCCCTCGGTCAAAGTATGAAACATACACCATCCTCAACACTTCATATGAGAATGACCTGATGAATGTCAAGCACATGATTCCCAAGTCAAATTGGGCTCCATCTATTGGGAAGCTTGCAAAGAACACTGGCACCTACTACCAATACCATAATTACAATGGCCATAGCATTAACCAATGTGTGGCCTTCAGGGACGTCGTGGAAGCTCTGGCCAGGGATGGAAAGATCAACCAATTCCTGCAACATCCACCTCCTCCGCCTCGCCATCCCCAGATTAACACAATCACTAGGAGACCATCTGTCTCCTCCATCCTGACCTCCAACAGGGCAAAGAAAAACTTCCTTCGCGCGTCGCAGAGTAACCACCAAATCTTCAACATTAAAGAAGGGTGGGCGAAGAAAACAGGCGAGGTTGGCTGGGAACCCATCTCATTCTCAGAGGAGGAAGAGCGGGGAGTAGTATACCCACATGATGACCAAATTGTCATCCGAGCATAGATTGCAAACTTTGACGTGGGAAGAATCATGGTCGACACCAAGAGCTCTGTTAACATTTTATTAATGGAGGCATACAAGCAGCTAGGCATCCCAGACTCTGACCTCGACCGGTCTCCCACACCATTATTTGGCTTCACAGGGGACTCAATAGTACCAATCGGCACTGTCACTCTTCCCGTCTCTGTTGGGACCATTCCCAAGTGACCAACGATCCTCACCCCCTTCCTGGTGGTGGATTTCCCAACGGTCTACAACGTCATTTTGGACAGAGGCGTCATCAACCAACTCAAGGCAGCGGTATCAACCCACTTGCTTCTGATCAAGTTCCCTAACCCTATGGGCGTTGGCCAAGTTCGTGGAGATCAGATCATTGCAAGAACTTGCAATGCCACAACCCTTGCTTGGAAGACCACTACCCAGCCTAAGGAAACGATGATAGTCTCTGAGTCAGCATTCGAGGCAGACCTAGTTGATTCTCAAGTCGCCCAACGCATCAAGGAGGGACAATTAAGGACCCTAGGGATCACTCAGCCACACCACACCCTCATCCCATTGAGGAAGTCGAAGAGGTCATCCTCTCCTATACCCACGCTGATCGGAAGGTGAAAATTGGAACAACCCTCAGCCCTACCATGCGATCAGACCTGCTCATGATGTTACAAGACAACTTTGAGGCCTTCGCTTGGTCATACGCTGACATGCTTGGCATATCAACTGATGTCATCTGCCATCGCTTAAGCAATAATCAATCTTTCAAACTAGTGGAACAAAAATGTCGTATCTATGATGCTGAACAGATGGAAGCCATGAAGGTAGAAATAACCAAACTTAGAACCATACACTTTGTGCGTAAGGCAGTCTACGCAGTATGGGTTGCCAACGACGTCTTGGTAAAGAAACCTTCCGGCGCTTGGCGAATGTGCATAGACTTTACAGACTTAAATAAGGTATGTCCAAAGGATAGCTTCCCTCTACCTAAGGTAGACCAATTGGTCGACGCCATAGCCGGTCATAAGCTCCTAAGTTTTATGGATGCATACTCAGGGTACAACCAAATCTTCATGCACCCAGCTGACCAAATACACACCACCTTCAAAACCGATCAGGGCCTTTACTGCTACATCGTTATGCCTTTTGGCCTAAAAAATGTCGACGCCACCTACCAACGCCTAGTGAACTTCATGTTTACTGACCAAATTGGCAAAACCATGGAGGTATACGTTGAAGACATGCTAGTCAAGAGCAAGATGGCTGACCAGCAAATCTCAAACCTCCCGTTGATGTTTGAAGTCTTGAAGAAATACAAGATGCTCTTGAACCCAACCAAGTGTGTCTTCGGAGTAGGCTCAGGAAAATTCTTAGGCTTCATGATCAGCCAGAGGGCATAAAGGCTAACCCTGAAAAAATCAAGGCACTTGTGGACATGGAACCCCCACGAACACGGAAAGACTTCCAAAGCCTCACTAGAAGAGTGGCAGCTCTTATTCGTTTCATTTCCAAAGCCACCGACAAGTGTGTCCCATTCTTCAAAGCTCTGAAAGGCAAGTCAAAACACATTACCTGGACGGAAGAGTACACAAAGGCGTTCACAGAACTCAAGGAGTACATGAGCAAGGCACCTATCCTTGCAAGACCAGAAACATGAGAACCACTAACAATCTACTTATCCGTATCCACATCAGCAGTCAGCTCATTACTCATCAAGAAGAAGGATGGAGCAGAGTACCCAGTCTATTATGTGAGCAAAGCACTACAAGACATTGAAATAAGGTACACAAACCTCGAAAAACTTGCCTTTGCATTGATAATATCATCCAGGAAACTTAGATCTAACTTCCATGCTCACTCCATCATAGTCTTGACCAACAAACCACTCTGCCAAGTACTTCCAAAGCCAGAAACTTCAGGCCACCTCCTCAGATGGGCAATTGAACTAAGCTAGTTTGACATCAATTTTGCACCCAAACCAATCGAGAAGGGCAGGTCATCGCTGATTTCATCTCTGAGTTCATATACCTACCACTTGAGCTAGAGGAGAAGACTACCCCGGAAACCATCACAGACTCCAAAACACATACCTTGGACACACAACATCCCATATGGGTCTTACATGCAGACGACTCTGCTCGCCACAGTGGCACTGGGGCAGGACTTGTGCTCATAACTCCAGACAAGGTGCGCTTGGAATATGCTCTTCGCTTCATGTTCAAGGCCTCCAACAATGAGGCAGAGTACGAGGCACTACTTGCGGGTCTTCGTTTGGCCAAACATATGGAAGCCAAGCAAATACAAATCTACTGCGACTCCCAGCTTGTTGTCAACCAAATCAACAATGAGTTTGAAGCAAAAGATTCTTCCATGGCTTCATACAGAGGATTGGCCAAAGCTCTCTTGGTTGGTTACCAAGCACACACAATTACAAGAATACCAAGGTCAGAAAATAGCCATGCAGATGCTCTTGCACGACTAGCATCTTCCCTTGACGAAAAAACAAGCCGAAACGTCCCTATAGAGATCCTCCAACAGCCAAGCAACAAGTCTTCCTCTGTAAATGTAATTAACACCAGCTCAACTTGGATGGCCCCTCTGCTCAGTTTCCTCACCGACGAGACTCTACCAACTGACAAACTCACCGCAAAGAAAATACGTCGATAAGCCTCTCTGTACACTATCATAAAATGGCCAACTTTACAAGCGGGGGTTCACTTTTCCTCTCCTAAAGTGCCTAACACCTGACGCTGGCAGAATCATTTTGGAGGAGATACATGTAGTAATTTGTGGAAACCACTCTAGCCCTCATTCTCTGGCACACAAGGCTTTCCACGAAGGGTTTTATTGGCCAAGCATGCATGCAGACACGGCAGACTTCACTGGGTGATGTGACAAATGCCAACGCTTTGCTCCCTTCCTACACCTACCACCAGAGAACCTCATACCAATGCTCAGCCTATGGCCATTCTCTCAGTGGGGACTAGACTTGATTGGAAAAATGCCAACATGCAAGGGACAGACCGAGTATGCGATGGTCGCCGTGGATTACTTCACCAAATGGGTTGAAGCCAAAGCCTTGGCCACTATCATAGCAGCTCAGATTGAAACTTTCATCTTCCAGAACATCAAATGTCGTTTCAGTCTTCCACATGCCATTGCCACAGATAATGGCAAGAAATTTGACAACCAACACTTCAAAGCGTTCTGTGAAAGGCATAACATCAACCTATGTTTTGCTTCCCCAACACATCCATAATCAATTGGTCAGGTGAAGGTTGTCAAAAAAATCATCAAACACACCCTGAAGACTAAGCTCGACGAAACAAAGGGAAAATGGGCAACCATCCTACAAAATGTGCTCTGGTCAAATAGGACGTCATACCGAACGACCAGCAATGAGAAATCGTTCTCAATGGCCTTTGGAACTGAGGCGGTCGTCCCTGCTGGAATCCATGAAACTTCATACTAAGTCCTAACCTACGACGCTGAGCAGAATGATGACCAACTTGCTCTCAGCCTGGACCCTATGGAAGAAACCAAGAGCATGCTAACCTACGAAATATCGCTTACAAGCAAAAACTCTGCTAATATCATGACTCGAAGGTCAAGCCTCGCAATTTCCAGGTCGGTGACTGGGTTTTGAGGAAAGTCAGTCTGGTAACCAAGGACCGGTCGGCCGAAACACTAGGACCGAACTGGGAAGGTCTTACAAGATCACAAGGATATGCCGATTGGGAACTTATGACCTCTCAGACTCTGAGGGCCGACCACTCGGTCATCCATGGAATACATACCACCTCAAACGCTATTACATATTGACCGGTCAGTCTAACAATCAGGAAGATCGCAGATGCATTTTTGTAAAGCCGCACTTAGGCTCTCATTGCAAAGGTCCCACTCGGCCTAACATTTATCAATGAAAATTTTCTTCCTACAAACTTGCATTTCATTTACGGTCAACACTAACGAAGCACACTGACAGACCACAACACATGGTCTAACACTTACTTTATCTTCCCTGCGAAGACCTATTTGTGTTTAACTAAGCTCACAACTAACCAAGCTAGACAACGCCGACCACACTATCCGGCTTAAAAACCAACTGGTAAAACAATCCTACGACAGACCACACTTCATGCTCAAACAACTGGAACAAATTTTGAAGTACCAAACACATTACGGTACCAAACATGCAAACCCTCTAGCACGACTGGCTATCTATTTGGTCAGTGCAACACCCTATAGGACTGACTACCTCATACTGTCCAACATACAAACTTTCAAAGGTATGTTGAACAAAGACAGACATGTCTTAACATACACACGCCGACTAACAAACAGCTCGGTCAAACAAGTCTTGGAAACATATATACCAAGCAAACACTAGCTCAGACAATGACAAACACAATTACAGGCCGAGCAAACAAATTTTGATATTGAAACAAATTTACCAAGACACTTACTCAACACACACCAAGTACACATTAAGCCAAACACTTGGAAAAAATACACATCAATATCAATAAAAAGATACTTATATAAATTAAGGGAGAAAACCCTTGGCCTGCCCAAAATGTCTTACAACAAAAATAAAAAAATTTACAAGACCGACACAAAGGTCAGCCAACATAAAAAAAAAAAAACACTTAAAAAACTTCTAGGCAGGAGGAGGATTGGCTTCACCGATGTTGGTCTCAACAACTGGAAGAGGGTCGGCCTCACCGGTCTGCTCTTCCCCATTAGGACTGGCTGAGTCAACTTCCTCCTCAGCGTCAGGCTCATCCATCGTCGCAAGTAGCTCTGGGGTCACTTGCATCCCAAGCCAAGAAGTGGTGTCAAACACAATACCTTTATTATACTTGTAAATATTTCTGTATATGGCCCACTCACAGTCCAAGGCAAAGTCATCCAAACGTTTGTCATAATCTTTGGACTTCAGAAACTCAGCCACCCCAACTGACTTAGCATCTACCACCTCTGCCTTCAACCTCTCCAACTCTGTGAGGCCTGCCACCATCTCGGTCTACAGCTGCTCCAACTCTGCCTCCTGGGCATCCCTCTCGGCCTCCACCTTGGCCAGCTCCTTTTTCAGCCGCTCAGCCTCTGCTTTAGCTGCCCTAGCCACCTCAGCCTCATGCCGGTACAGGACCAACTAAGCAGCCTGCTCCTCCTCCTTCCTCTGCTCAGCCTGGAGCTGCCTCTCCATATCACCTTTGGCCTTCAGAGCCATCTCGACCTCCAGCTGCTTTGAGCCTAAGGTTGCTTGCTGTTCTTTCAGCTTGACTTTCTCCCAGTCAGCTACTGCCACACGCCTCTGAGCATGGCTGTAATTGATGAACATTTCACCAAAGAACTATACATCGAGCACAAAGGTCAATATACCAAAAAAAAAAACACAAACAACAAAACACTACAAAACCACTTACGTGGGTAGCAATAATGAGAGACTTCTCCGTCCGCTCGGTCATCGACCACTCGGGCAAGGCGTCCAACTCTGACAGCTCTATGGACGACCCCTGAGTGATGCCGTTGATGATCGAAAACATCTTCTCCTGCATACCGAGTGACACATCAGGCTACTGGATCCGGCTGTCGGTGAACATGCCCTGGCCAACCCCAGCATTGTCTGTCATTTCAGCTGACCTACGGCTCCGTGGACGAGGAGGAATAAGTGGCCCCTCAAATTGCAGTGGGGGGAACAATTGCCAAGACCCCTCACTCAGCAAGGACTCAGCCTGCTTCACATTCTCAGCAGCCTTCTAAATGGCCTCCATCCTCATCTCGGCCTCCTCCCTCAGCTCCAACTCTCGGTTAGCCTCATCCAGCCTCCGGTCGGCCTCCTCAATGGGCGCCCTCTTACCACCCTTCTTGATGGGCCTCACAACAGCAGTTTGCTCAGCTTCACCACCCTTCTTACTTGGCCTAACAACCATATCTTGCTCGACCTCATCACCAAGTTCTATAACTGACACGGTTTTAATACTAATCGGTGCCCTCTTGGCTTTCTTCTTCTTCTCAACCATAAGGGCTATCCTCTTCTGGCTAGAGACTGACCCACCAGCACCGGTACCAGTCCCACCAACATTTGGCGCACTCCCACCAAGAACTGGTGATTGTTAAAATAAAGAACACAATAAATATGAACTCTATTTTCACAGTTATATCTTTGCAAGTGCACAAAATCGAATATGTTGAACGATGATGTTCCAATTAGTTAAACAAAAGACACAAAATACTGAAAGACAATAGATTGATTGTTTGTTAACTAAGGCGAATTAAGGGCTACTATCCACTCTAACCAATTATAGTCATTAACTAGATTTCCTTGACCTAATTACTATGCAGCTTCTGAATCAAGTGCCCATAGGAAGGTCCCAATGGTTGGCCCACTCCAAATATATTATCCTCTCTTACTGGGCATGTTCTAAGCATGATGTGTACTCTAGAACGTCTATCACCTACCGTTTAAGATGATGTATGAAGTATAAAGAGAATTTAATGACACTACACTAGCCTAGAAAAGTGATGTGCATTCCTAGGTTGTCATGAATTCCGACTACAAGATTGTTTATTAACCTCAACCTCTTGATGCTAATGAATTACAAGATGATATAGTGGTCCGTCAAGCAATTTCATCAATAATTTATAAAAACAAGGTAGCTAAACTCATAGGCATAAAAGAATATCAATTCAAGTAGTAATCAGAATTATTCAGCATGCATAGTAATCAAAATTAAGAGCCAAAATCTGATTAACGAACTAACATGGCTAGGGCTTCAAGCAGCCCTAATCCTAAACAGGCTACTCACACATAATTGAAATTGAAACAAAAATAATTGAATTCAATAAAGTAAAAGCAATAAAAATAGAGATACAAAGGAGATTATTGAAGATGAGACACAGTAGAAGACCATGCCAGAACTTATCCTCCAATGCTCACGTCCAACTCTCTCACACGCAGAAACTAAAACCTGTTTTAATTTAAAACTGGATTACAATGTAAATTGCGGTTAGGGTGTCTAGAGGTCCTCACCCGCGAACCCTAAGGTCCTTTAAATAGGCCTCTAAACCTTTACAATGTAGGAGATAGTTTAGGACAAAATCCTAATTAAAAACTGACTTAAACTTCCAATCCTAGTTTGAATGGAAAAGGAACTAGAAAAGCAATCCTTGTTGGATTTGGAGTAGGATTTGCGGCAATACTGTGAACTAAGTCTTCTGAGCTTTCTTGCACACCAATGTAGCTTCTAGAATCTTCTAGATGTTGTTTGGACGTCAAGAACTGGGTTGGGCCTCCTCCTGGACATACTTTACACAACAGGGCCCTAAATTAGCACTTTTAAGCCTCTTAAGGATTTATTGAAAACTTGGCATGTCTTGGACCAATGTGACTGAGCCAAACCACGTCTTGGGCTAGCATATGATGTGACTTGATGGATTATGGGATTTGGCTCACTCAGAAGCAGGCAGAACCTGGAGATGGCAAAACTGCGCTCTAATTAGAGCGCATACGTGTCTTTAGGGCGCACCTAGGCGGATCAAGAGGAAGTGTCCTTATAGGGATCTGGGACCGCACCTTTGAGGCACACCATAGGCTTGTTAAAGGCACAACTTGTCCTTGCTAAGCTCATAGGATGTAGAATTGGAGCAGGGCATGAACTATGTTCTACCGCTGGCGCATCCTTGAGGGACCATGGATGTGGCGCAGGATACGTCCTGGCATGGCGTGGATTGGCACTTGACTTCCTGATTGGTGTTGCTTGGCGGAGCAGGGACATGTCACGGGACATGTCTTGTCGTGGCGTTACTAGGACAAGAACTTGGCGCGGGGCCCAGATTTAGTGCATGGCTTGAGGTTCTTGGCTGGAACTCGATAGGGTGTCCTTTGGACATGTAGCGGGACACGACCTAGCATGACCTTAGTACTTCTTGGACATGGACTTGATGTCATGAGACACAAGTTTGGGACCCGGATGGCCTGATCTGAGGTACTTAGCCAAGGACCCAAAATAGGGAGCACTGGCGCACTCTGGACCCAGTTTAGGACCCGATATTGAAATGAGGACATCTCCTTCATCTGAACTCCGATTTGAGTCATTCTTTTTGCGTTCTTCTCAGAATTTACCTATATTTCCAAACCTGCACAAGTCTCAAATGATTGATCATTTTCTACTATTGATGGCACGAAATCATTCAAAAGACATGTAAGAAATGTACTTAAGGACATCAAAATGATGCATAAATAATGATTGAACAACTGGCGCTAGCCCCCTCTGTCCCACGGCTGCCCTCACCTCCTTAGCATTCATCAAGATCCGCTTCTCGGCGTCCTTAGGCATGACTACAAAACAAACCAACAAAAAACAAAGTTAGAAGCTGACCGATCGGCCTACAGAAAACACACCGAGCCATAAGGACTTACCTTTTGAGGAGATCAGACCGACGTCGTGAAGAATGGTAGGCAAACGGAGAATATACTGATTGCGATGGGTTAGATTCAACGCCTTCCTCACGTCGCGACAAGCCTGCAGACTCCTCCCATCGATCTTCACGTCAGGAAGTACGCCTGCAAGACCGACCATGGGTCAGACAAAAAACACAAAATACACAATAAACACAAATACATCGAGATCGACCAGGGCTATCTATCCTTTGGAACTTTGAGGGAATACCCTCCCCACCCCATGCCCTACCGACAAAGGCAAACCGAGTCGTGTACGGCTTCTGAGAGGACGAAACGACATGTATGAATTCACCCATGGCCTTCTTGTTGACACACCCAACGTGTATCCAGCCCCTGCTCTGCTGATGCTGGCCAAATTCATACAGGCACATGACCTGCTCATAGGTCGGCTCTGGGAACCCTGCCTTCTTGAAGGCAGCATACATACTGATCAGCATAATCCATACATTCAGATTGAGCTGACCGAGCGCCACCCCCATCCTCTTCACCATCATCCGCAACCACAGATGGAGGGGGATCCTCAGACCATGCATATAAAGCTCTGGGTAGAAGAGCGCATAGCCCGGTGGAGGATCACTCGGCGTCTGACCCGATCGGACTACCCTGAACTTAACGTCCTTGGGCACATTCCAACTGGCATGCCATTTGTCCAATCCCTCCTGGGTCTCCCTGCCGATCATCTCATCCACTGTATACTCAGCTTCCTTGATCGGCAAGGCCATAAGAACCTCTTCAGCTCCAGGATGCAGACCTTCACTCGGCTTCTCAGCGACCGTAACCTTACCACTCCACCGACCGTGCTTAACCTTTACTGCACGAGGGGACACAGCTTCATTCTCCTCAAACTCCCTACCACTCGGCCCAACCTCAAGCTGGTCTGTCCTACCCTCAAATTGAGCCCTCATTGCTCTCTCCTCTTCAGTCTCCTCTACAGGCTCAACCACCTTCCCATCCTTTCCCCCTTTACCACCCAGAGCAGCCTCTGATTACGTCGGCTCCCCATCGTCAAACTCCGACCACCCACTCGACGCGTCTGACTTGGCGTCCACTTCATAATCTTGAACCTCAGGATTCTGGCTATCTGACTCTAACATACTTGAAATCTATAAAGGAAAGGAAAGGAAAATAACAATGACCGACTGAGCACTATGCCTACACGGATCCAACCACCATCCGACCACTAGTTCTTCAATAGTTCTTGAAAAAAAGTAACCTTGATTCAAAAAGACAAAGGAAACAACAACATACCTTGTTTTTACATGACAGAGGAGACTGACCGGAAATCGCACCTCCGCACTGATCGCCGCAAAAATCTCGCCGGAAATCGCATTTTCACTTTGACAGTAGCTCCGCAAGAGTGAAAAATGAAAAGTGAAAAACCAAGGCCAGCACCTCAACTATTTATAGAGGCCAGGGGAGGTGAAACGGTCGACCAGACGAAAGGATGCCTCGATTACAACAGAACGCACCAGAAGCCGACACGTGTTGAACATGCAGAGGTCACACGCGCCACCACTCGCCCTAATTACGCATAACAACTCCTCATTTGGCAACAAGACCGACCGACTATTCAATGACCGACCAGTCTCCCAAAACAATTGCCAATACAACATTCCATACACTGCCCGGTAATTCATAACAGAGCTACCAGACCGGTCGAACTAGGCACCATGACTGAGCAGTTATATCATCCGTACAAGACCTATCTACACACTACACCTACCAAACATGTTCGCTGATTGAATGCCTTCTCAATCACACCGACCGACTCTCCACTATACACGGACCAGTCGACCTATTATACATGACCGACACATCACAGGCTTGCATTCCCCAACTCAAGCCTACAACACCGATCAGCCACTCAGTGCTGACCCTCGCTTGGGGGACTTAGGGGACTAGAGGTACATCTTCCCACCGAGTCTGTAAAAAGTAACAAGTCCCCAACCGAGGAAGTCCACCTCGGTTAAGAACTTGGGGGACTTCTGTTGACACCATATTGGACCAGACTCAGTGGGCCACACAAACCAAGGCCAACCCCAACAAATAGGTCCAAACACTAAGTACCAAGCCCACAAGGCAACAAATGACCAATAACGCACTGACACGTGGACACATATCCACCACCTATCTGGATGCCGCGTGTTAGCACCACAGTAGAAGTGCATTTACCCCACATCAAAACTATTAATAAAACCTCCCTCAGCTATCAATCCAAAAAGGAGGCACATTTCCCAAAAAGGTAACTAGAATTCATGATTCACCATTACTCTGTCAAAATTACTATTCACCACATACTGCTTGCGTACACAAACCACTATACTGACTTGGGCGTCAGACACCCTTTAGGCCGGCACCACACCGGTGCTTACCCCTAACTGAAGATCTTATGCTCTTCCTTTTATAGGTCTTCCGAAAAGCACGTGATACGTATTGATTAGACAGAGTACTACCTCTAAGTTGGGGCATTTTGTGCATCAACAAAGTGAAAGTTTCTTCATTTCTTCTCTGGGTTATGATTGTTTATTTTTCTTCTCATGCATCATTGAGGACTTGGATTATGTCACAAAATAACCAAGTTCTAAAGTAACAATTGAACAAAATAATATTTCTCGCCATGTATGCAATTGAACCTGGGATTTCTAACTTTTCAAATAAAAAGGAATGGCCGTGTATTAAAACCTTAGGCCTCGTTTGTTTTGATAGAATCGAGACATGAAATGGTAATTTTTCATTCTACTACGTTTTCATATTTGCCGAGTTATGGAAATGAAGATGAAAGAGAAGTTGAAGGGAATTAGAATGACGGCTTGCAGGGTAGTATTTCAATTTCAACATATACTTAAAATGTAAAATTACATCTAATAACATATAATTATTTGAAAATATAAACACATTCGGAAGCTATGAATTAATCTATTAAATCACTAATAATACAAAATCAAGAATTTTTAAAGCAAAATTTGTATTTATCAAATCTAGATTCTTTCTTTCAAAACCCTCCATTCAATAGAAATAGGATATTTGGAAGAAAAAAAAATATAGAAATACGATATTTGTTAATGTTGAAAACGAAAGTTGACATTCAGTTTTCAAATATTATATTTGTTAATGTTGTTCTAAAAAGAAAGTTTTGGGAATTCACTTAAAAGGTCAAATTGTTTTTCATATATTACCAACAGTAATGCTAGGCATCCAAAAAAAATACACCAAAACGAGTCCTAAAATGATGTGGCGTCTGCCACGTTATAATCTTTTATTTACAAATTCCAACTTGGATTATAATTTTTTAATTTATTTTACAAAGAAAATTAAAAATAATTAAATTCTAAATCTAATTAATTAAAAACCTTGCAATAAACCCTAAACGATCAATTTTATCCTTCAATCACACCGTTCTCATCGGCTACTGCTCCACCGTCACTACTTTCCTGCTTTCACGTACATCGTCGCACCACCATCAATAGGTTTGGTTGTTGCAACCAGACCTCCAATCCCTACCACAAATTGACATTTTGATTTAGCTCTTTTATATATAATATTAAATCAGAGATGGACAGTGAAAGCTTTCAAATGGGAGATTGCATCACTTCGTGGCTGCTTCATCAAAATCTCAAGAACACCTTAGGCGGTTGACCGCCATTAAATGGCATTAGCTTGCACCAACCGTTACAAATTGAATATTCTCAGCAACCAAACAAATCATATACATATGTGATATGTCTATTCCAACTTCTACACAATGAAAACGCATACCCCACCAATCTCAATATGATAAATGTTCAATTTCCAAGATTTAATTACCATGTGGAGCAGCACCCTTGTTGATGGTGGTGAGACGATATGAAACAAGGATCAGCAATGACGGGGGGAGTAGCAATGGCGGGGGAGTAGCAGTCTGAGAACGATATGACTGGAGGAGAAATTTATTCGTTTAGGGTTTATTGCAGGACTTTTGATTAATCAGGATTAGCTTTAGTTCTTTTTAAATATCTTTCTAAAAAAATTATGAAACTATAATCCAAGTTGGAATTTATGAATTAAAAGATTATGATGTAGCGAACGCCACATCATTTTGGGACTCGTTTTGGTGTATTTTTTTGGATGTCTAGCATTACTCATTACCGAAAGAGCAAAAAAACTCGATAAAGTATAAATAACTTATTGTTGATAAAATACAAACAATTAACTTATTATAAAAGGTTTGATATATACAGATATAAAGTACTAATAACTTAACATAAAAAGTGTCAATAAAAGTTTGATAAAGTATAAACAATTAACTTATTATAAAATGTTTGATATATACAGATATAAAGTACTAATAACTTAACATAAAAAGTGTCAATAAATACGAAAAAGTACAAACAAGTTATCATAAGAATGTATATATATATATATGTAGACTCTTATGAAAACTTGTTGGTATATATAGGGGGCGGATCGGTGACACCATAATTTTGATATAGCTATTGATATAAATTCTAAACCATTAGATCATTCTACTTTTAATGGTTGAGATTAATCTTCTGTGGGAATAAATTTAATTTTCTTTCTCTAAATAAATATGCATTAAAAACTTTAATCTGAAAAACTTCTAAAATAAAAAAAAGATTCTGAAATCTGTTAATTATTGTATTTGGAGCCTCTCTCCTGCTATTCTCCTTACTTTCCTTTTCTTTTTTTTGGTTGTTTTCTTCATCGTCTGCAGCTTTTCATCAGTTCATATATATATATATATATATATATATATATATATATATATATTTCAGTAAATTGCATCACGAAAATGATTTATGGTTTATTCTTTTTTTTTATCCATTTTCACTTTTCTTAGTTTTCCATTTTTTTTAAACAAATACTTCATACCTCATGGTACTCTTCATCACTAATATGCTTGGTAAAAGATTCATTCATGTAGTCTGTAGATCAGAATTCATAAATTCAAGAGTACAGGAGATTTCAAGTAAAAATGTTAGGATTTATTTTTTTAGGTTACAGATGTTTATTATTTTACAAAATTATATTTTCGGTCAGCAACTTATTTTCATAGAAAACACAGGCGGGGGCAAACTCCAAGCTTGGAAAGGGAACTACAAGACGAGAGCTAGAGAACCTGAATAACAAACTAGAGGAAAAAACTAGTAAAACAATATTGTTCTACAAAATTTAAACATTCTAATTTCGTGCAAATGAAAATCCCAAAAGCAGACAATAAAATTTAAACATCCAAATTTCGTGCAGAAAAATTGATATCTGGAGTGAGAAAAAAAAATGATGAAGTTTTTCATACTTTAACTTAACGAAGGTGGTTGCTTGAATTTTTCCCTGATGATGTGGATTTAAATGGTAAATATCTTAAGTCAGACAAAAAAAAGTTGATATCTAAAACAGAGAAAAAAACACCAAGATGAAATTGTTCATTTTTATTTTTTATAGAATTGGTCTTGTTGTCTTGACCTGTTGTTGTTGAAGAACTTGGTGCAATGGCATGAGATTAGACCAACAAATATAAAGATTGAAGGATAGAAGAAATAGGAGAGGAAGAAGTGGAGAAGAAGGATTCAAATAGGAAAGTAAAATAATTAAGGGGGATGCGAGATAATGACAACCTTAATTAGAATTTTCTAAGATTCTTTTTAATGCATAATTATTTAAATAAACAAAAATTAGTTAATTAGGCAAACCAAATTATATCTCAACCATTGGAACTCAATAAAATCTAATGGCCTATAATTTGTGTCTAATATGTAGTGCGCCACGGATCCTCCCCATATATAGGGCGGATACGTGACACCACATTTTAAACACAAGTTTTGACACAATTTTTGAACCTTTAAATTTAAAGACTTTTAACGGTTCAGAATAAAGATGACATGACTATTCAAACTTTAAAAATAAATTTAATTTAATTAAAATAATAAATTGAATTAAACTAAAATAATAAATTCAATGGATTTTCTCTTTCTTTCTCCTATCTATTTAATCTCCTACGTTCCTAAAATAAATATCAACTCTCCCTCCAATACAAGAAAATCGTTGTTGCCCAACTAGATTTTGCCCGACGAAGAGTATCTCGCGGGGTAAGTAAAGGTTGCTCGACGGATACGCATACTCGCCAGGTAACCGATCGGCGGGAAGAACATGCCGTTGGCGCGCAAAATTAGAAGGTGTTACTCGACGATTTGTACCCACCGTCGGGTAACATTATATATAACGACGACTAATCGCCGTCGGGTAACACTGGGCGTTGACCCTAGGTTGCCGGACGAATCATTAAAGATTGCCCTGCGAATTAGGTTCGTCGGGCAAAAGTCTAAACACACTAAATACCCGATACTCTATTTTCTTCTTCTTCTTCCTCCTCTCTACTTCTCATCTGTTCTCTCTGCTCTCTCTCTCCTTCTCACTCACTCACTCTCTTTCTCTACCTATTATTATCATCTCATCACCATTTTCACTACCAATCAAATCATTTTTCTCTATCAATCACCAAATATCAAATATTAAGGTATGAAATATATATTTTTTTTAATTTTGACAATTTGATTTTTTATTAGGAATTAATTATGGTTTGTGTTGTAGGAATTTTGTGGTTGATTTGAAGGAATACTTATAAAAAGGTATGTGTGTTTACCTCTCAATTTAATTTTGTTAAGAATGTTGGATATAATTAAGTTAGGAAATTTTGTATTTATTGTGGAAAATGTGTAGAAATTGTTTAGAATTTGTGGAAATTAGAAAATTTGTTAGGAAAATATGAAAATAGAAAATATGTTATGAAATTAGGAAAATAGAAAATATGTTATGAAATTAAGAAAATAGAAAATATGTTAGGAAATTAGGAAATTTTGTTGTAAAATAGGAAAATTATAAATATGTAATGAAATGATTGAAATTAGAAAATATGTTTGGAAATTAGGAAAAATGTTAGGAAATTAGGGAAATATAAAATATGTTAGGAAATTAAAAAATTTTGTTAGAAAATAGGAAAATATAAAAATATGTAATGAAATTATTGAAATTAGAAAATATGTTAGGAAAATAAGGAAATAGAAAATATGATAGGAAATTATGAAATTAGAAAACATTTTAGGAAAATAGGAAAATAAAAAATATGTAATGAAATTATTAAAATTCGAAATTATGTTTGGAAAGAAGAAAATATGTTAGGAAAATAGGGAAATAGAAAATATGTACGGAAATTATAAAATTTAAAACTTTGTTTTATGTATAATTTATATATGTTTGTATTTGTGAATTTGTTGTGATATTTTTTTTTAAACGCTTTATTTAGTTCCCACGGAGTGAAATACGTTCATATTTCATAACCGTTTATGCGAAGTTAATCGAGTTGATTAACTTCGTGTAATGAAATTCAATGAAAAACCTTAGACTCGTTTGAGAGTCAGTGAATCAGATTGATTGACTGACTCTTGAATTGTCCATATATTTGGACAGTTTGGGGGTGCGCAACTATGTGTTGTGTAGTTGGCGTTCTACGAGGTTAGGTTTCGATTGTGGGAAACTCAGTTTGTATCCCCTCAATGTTCTCCGAATGCATACTAGATATTTGTTTATAATATCTATGTCGTGCATTTGGGGAACTGTAGGGAGATGCTGTCGAAATTTCCCTCGATCGGAACTTAGCCTCGTAAGTCGCAAACTACACAGCACAGAACATGCACTCTCGAATAGGATAGGGCCAAATTACCGGAGGCATAAGGAGAAGAGATGCTTTTGATTTTAACTTGTTCTATTTACGGGACAATTTTAACTCAATTATTTACGTTGACTCTATGTTGTGAAAGCAGGCACAATGGATAGGGTGGATGCAAATGTTTGATAGATCTTTTGATCAGTATTTGGATGGGATCGACAGTTTCATTGCCTTTGCACGTAGTCATTGTAGTGATACAAGACGTTTCAGGTGTCCATGCTGTCAATGTAACAACTGCATTTGGATGCCGTCGAATGAGGTCCAAACTCATCTGGAATGGAATGGGATCGTACACGACTACACTAATTGGATCTATCACGGTGAAGAAATATTTTCCGCATCGACATCTTCGGTTCTCGGGACCCGTCGGGACGAAAGTGATTTGGATCGGCAATGTGATAATGATCAAGTCGTTCAGTTATTGACCGATGCTTTTCCTCCCGCATCAGATGATATGGAACATGATGCGCCAAGGTTGCAACCCAAAGACTCTGAGCTCCATTACGAGAGATTGTTGAAAGAAGCTCAGCGCGAATTGTACCCCGGTTGTAAATCATTTTCGGTTCTAGGAGCAGTTCTGGAGTTGATGCACATGAAAGTTCAGTATAATCAAACAAATAAGCATTTTGATCACATGATGGACATCATCATCTGAATGCTCCCTGAAGACAACTGTCTGTCAAAAGATCATTATAGCTCGAAGAAGTTGTTGAAGGGCCTTGGGTTATGGTATATCAAGATCCATGCATGCAAGAACAACTGTGCATTATTTTACGGTGAATTCGAGCAGCTTGACAAATGTCCTGTGTGCAATGAGCCTAGGTTTCAAAAGAACAAGATTCCTAACAAGGTGTTGCATTATTTTCCAATGAAGCCAAGGTTACAAAGATTCTACATGTCATCCCACACAGCCCGTGATATGAGGTGGCATAAGGATGAACGCATTGATGATGATGTACTGAGGCATCCGGCCGATGGAGAGGCTTAGAAGGAATTTGATAAAATGTATCCCGAGTTTGCTGCAGAGCCAAGAAATGTAAGATTAGGGCTCACTACTGACAGGTTTAATCCGTTTGGGAGTTTTGCAAAGCCCTATAGCACTTGGCCGGTGGTTGTGGTTCCGTATAACTTGCCTCCTTGGAGATGCATGAAGAAAGAATTCATAATCCTCAGTACTTTAATACCGGGGCCCAAATCGCCGAGTAATTCCATCGATGTGTATTTGCGACCGTTGGTTGATGAGATCGTGGATCTGTGGGAAAATGGTGTCCGAACATACGACAAGTGCAGTGGAGAAATGTTCACCCTACGAGCGGCTGTAATGTGGACAATTAATGATTTTCCTGCTTATGGTGTGTTGTCGGGATGGAGCACCAAGGGCTATCTTGCTTGCTCGACATGTGGACCAGACACAACGTCCTTTTGGCACGCATCTAAGGTTTGCTACTTGTGTGCGAGAAGGTTTCTGCCCTGGGATCATCGATGGCGAATGCAATCTGACTCATTTGATGGTAAATCAGAGTTAAGAGGTCGACCAAGGGAGAGGTCCGGTGATGAGACATTATCCAAACTGAACAGTATACATGACTTCATCACCCGAGGATCGAAACCACCTAAACAGGAAAATTGGACGAAAAAAAAACATATTCTTTCGGTTGCCATATTGGTCGAAGTTGAAAATCAGACACATTGCCGATCCTATGCACATCGAGAAGCATGTTGCTGAGAGTGTTGTGGGAACAACTTTACCCATTGAAGGCAAGTCAAAGGACACAAAAAAGACTCGTTTGGGCATGAAAGAAATGGGGATTTGGCCTAATTTGTGGCCAAAAGTCGTCAATGGCAAATACATCATGGCTCATCCAAGTTATACATTTACGCCGAAGAATAAGAAAAAATTCCTGAAGAGGTTGCAGGGTGTGAAATTTCCCAACGGGTACGCCGACAACATATCTCGGAATGTTAGCACGGACGGTGGGACCATTTCTGGTATGAAGAGCCATGACTATCATGTTTTGCTACAACGACTTATTCCGATTGGTATTCGACCCTTCTTGGAGGCTGGTGTTGTTGAGACGATAGTTTATTTGTCTCAATTCTTCCAGATACTATGTGCCAGGTCGTTGGTTAAGCCGGACCTTCAAGCAATTAACGAGGATATTGTGTACATCATGTGCCAGCTTGAGCAAATATATCCACCTGCATTCTTTGATGTAATGGTTCACCTACTAATACATCTGCCGGATGAGGTAAAACTAGCTGGCCTAATGCATTATCGTTGGATGTACACAATCTAGAGGTATAACTTATCCCTGCTATTTGATAATATTTCCTTACTATCATGTATATATGTGAATCTTAATGTAAATTTGCTTGCAGAATGTTAGGTACGTACAAGCGGTACGTTCGGAACAAGACACGTCCCGAAGGCTCTATAGCCGAGGCGTACATTGCAAATGAGGCACTGACATTTTGTGGAATGTACCTTTGAAATATTGAAACTGCCTTTAATAGGGAGTCTCGCAACGACGATGGTGGTCAACGTCCAGGGACCCTATCTGTATTTGCCCAACCCGCACGACCAATCGGTACTGGTCCAATCTCGGAGCCCTTCATCAATAGCGACATGGAGGTGGCTGATTGGTTCATACTAAACAACTGTGACGAAGTCTGGCCCTTCCACGAGCAGCATGAGGCGTTGATGAAGGCCCAATTTCCTTCTAATTGAGAAGAAATGGACAAACAACTGTTTCCACGTTGGTTTTCCGAGCATGTAAGTCAAATATTTTATTTCAAAATTTCTTAAATTTGTTTTAAGCTTACCTATTTCGTTTCTTGTGTGTATCTTACCAGATGGCACAGCTGAAATATGTCAACTTGCCAAATTTCAATAAAGAATTAATGTAACTGGCCATTGGCCCATTCCGGGGAGAAACGTACGCTGGTTGTCACGTTAACCGAGTTAAGTTCGTGTGCACAGAACGAGACGACAAGTTGTCTACGCAAAATAGCGGGGTCTTCGTGCCGGGGAGGGGGAAAAAGCTGATACAGGTTTCTACGGAAAATTGTTAACTATGGTTAAGGTGTTATACGCCGACCGGATAGAAGTCGTCTTGTTCAAGTGTCATTGGTTTGATACGAACCCAAATATCCCAAGCAGTGTCATCAAAGATCATTTATGTACCTCTATAAGCACAAACACCCGGTGGTTTGAGAGTGATCCCTACATCCTCGCTAGCACGGCGAAACAAGTATTCTATGTGGATGATCCAAAAGCTGGTGGTGGTTGGAGAGTAGCTGAGATGGTGAATCATAGACACATTTGGGACTTGGATGACCGATACCATGAAGAAGATGGGGAAATAGGCGATGACCAAATCGTTTACTAGGTGGATTCATCGGCATCCACCCAAAGTGTGGATGGAGTACGGACTAATGACATCATCCCACCAATTGCGATTGATGATATTTTTATTGATCTGGGGGAATTAGAACAAATTGAAAGTGATTCGGATGAATCAAGTCTATACACATATTGGATGACGAGCGTGATTGGGAGGGGGAAAGCGAATCCGAATGAAAGTTGTAAATTTGAAATTTCATTCATATATGTAATATCCATCTTCAAATCAATAAATTTTATTTATATTTATGCTGTATGATTTAATTCAAAAAAATAGTTTTTTTACTTTCTTAAAGTGAGGAGACCATACATGCACTCCACAAAATACGTAAATTCAAAATAAATTAATTGGGAAGATTTAGTCAAATATTTTGATGATAAGTCATGAAAGTCAATTTGATAAATCATGAGGGTCAATTTTTATGCTTTAGTGCAAAGTGAAAAAACATTGAACCCAACATTCATATTGACCAAATAAGATACAACAATTGTTGATAAAAAAATATTGTCTATAAACAATTATTTACCAGATTAAATTTACATTAATTTTTAAACAATTATTTGTTTTAAATTATGTTGCCCGGCAGGTATTACAAATGTTGCCCGATGGATCGAAAGAATTGGTGTAACCCGACGGATACGTAACTATTACCCGGCGGCTATATGCAACACTTGACCCGATGGATATAGTTCGGGTTGCCCGACGAATTACAACAATTGGTGCTACCCGACGGATATTTAACGGTTTAACAGACCACGATAATTAACATGTTACCCGACGGATATTTAACGGTTTACCCGACGACCGGGCTCCGCTTGTAAATACCCGACGAATGTACATGAATATTCGTCGGGTATGATTGAGCATAATTAATTTACATGTTTTTATTTAACAACTTTTTAAAATTACTTACAAATTGAAACTGACCGATCTAACCATTCACATTTATGGTAGGTATCCATAGATCGCCTACGTGAAAATAACCCAATTTGGAAATCCCGGGATTAGGTAACGGTGCACGACGATTCAACGGTTACACAACGTTTCTTCACGATCGGACTGCTTCAAATCCTCAAAACATCAAGATTTTCTACGGGCGAGATCTAGGCACGTAAAATCACAAATTGAACGGTTAGATCGGTCAAATTTCAATCGTTTGAGTATCAATAGAACCAAAAATTCGCAACATGTATTGAAGTTTCCATCAAGAGTGTAAACTCCTTGGTCAATATGCTTGTTTTCCTATTTTCAAAAACTTAAAAATTGAAATGGACCAATCTAACCGTCCATATTTATGGTAGGTATCCATAGATCTCCTACTCGAGAAATTACCCAATTTGGAAATCCCGGGATTAGGTAACGGTGCGCGACGATTCAACGGTTACACAACATTCCTTCACGTAAAACCACAAAGTGAACGGTTAGATTGGTCAAATTCAATCGTTTAAGTATTCACAATATGTATTGAAGTTTCTGTCAAGAGTGTAAACTCCTTTTTCAATATGATTGTTTTCCTATTTTCAAAAACTTAAAAATTGAAATTGACCGATCTAACCGTCCACCTTTATGGTAGGTACCCATAGATCGCCTACACGAAAAATTACACAATTTGGAAATCCCGGGATTAGGTAACTGTGTGCGACGATTCAACGGTTACACAATGTTTCTTCACGATCGGACGGCTTCAAATCCTCAAAACATCACGAAAATGATAGATCAGGCTTTAGGCATGTAAAACCAAAATTTGAACGGTCTCGATGAGGATTATTCTTTCGCTAGACCTGGTTTTCAGATTAATGCTAAAAACGGATTGAGAAAAGTCATGCCCGACGCATACAGATATTCACCGGGCCACGAACCGTTGGGCTACATTAGCAACATCATCGGGTAACGGTAATAAAACGCGCTGTTTTGAAAAATTTAGCGAAATCTCAAAATTCCTACGTAGTTTTTCGCGAAATCTCAAAATTCCCGCGTAGTGTAAACCGACGAATATTGGAGATGTTACTCGACGGGCTACCGACAAGTGATGTTACCCGACGACGATTTTGAATTATGCCGGACGTACACTGCACCTAAAGTTTCACGAATTCTCAAAATTCCCACGTATGTTACCCCGACGAATATTGGAGATGTTTCGCGACGGGCAACCGACTGGTACTCTTACCCGACGACGGTTTTGAATTATGCTTGACGAACACTGCACCTAAATTTACGCGGATTCTCAAAAGTCCCACATTCTGTTGTGCGACGGAGGTTGAAATTATTACCCTAAGAATTTCCGACCGTTGGGCTTACCCGACGCATGTGGAAAATGTTACCCGATGGACACAGACAATTACATTGCATCTAAAATATTCGCGAAATCTCAATTTCACTGCCTAATATTGCCCGACGGATATGTTTAAATTAACCCGACGGATATGAAACATATGGCCCGACGGACACCCAACATGTGACCCGACGAAGATAGGTGAAGAGTTACCCGACGGATATGTAACGAGATACCCGACGAATGTCCACCGTTTGTTCATACCCGACAATTCATTAGATTGAAGCGCGACGAACGCGTTCGTCGGGCAATGTGTTAATCAAAGATATATATCAGGCGAGTCTTCTTCTTCTTCCTTCTTCATTTTCTGCAGATAACTTCGTTGCTCTCTGTTTATCTTCCGAATTTCCTCTCTGTTTCATTCAAATTTAAGAACCACACCACTGTTTCTCGCTCTCCCTCCATCTGCCGCCCCAGCAGTCAAAGACGCCGCCTCTCTCTTAGCGAGCTTTGCCGGAGCCGCCGCTCCCCTCGCCGGACCAATCTCTCTCCGAGTTCCTTGAAGGTCGAACTCATTGTCCCTCTCTCTCTCTAATGTTAATGTATATATATTGGTTTATTGTTAAATTTGATTTGAAAAAAGAATTTATGAAATTGGATATTGTTATTGTTAATGTTAATTGATATTGTCAATGTTAATGTATATATATTTATTATTGGTTTATTGTTATTGTTAATGTTAATGTATATATATTTGTTATTGGTTTATTGTTATTGTTAATGTTAATGTATATATATTGGTTTATTAAACATTTTGATTTCAAAAAAGAAATTATGAAATTGGATATTGTTATTGTGATTGTTAATGTTAATGTTAATGTATATATATTTGGATATATATTATTATTGGTTTATTCTTAATGTTAATGTATATATATTGGTTTATTGTTAATTTTGATTTGAAAAAAGAATTTTTGAAATTGGATATTGTTATTGTTAATGTTTATGTAAATATATTTGTTATTGGTTAATTGTTATTGTTAATGTTAATGTATATATATTGGTTTATTGTTAATTTTGAATTGAAAAAGTAATTTATGAAATTGGATATTGTTATTGTTAATGTTTATGTATATATATTTGTTATTGGTTAATTGTTATTGTCAATGTTAATGCATATATATTGGTTTATTGTTAATTTTGATTTGAAAAAAAAGAATTTATGAAATTGGATATTGTTATTGTTAATGTTTATGTATATATATTTCGATATATATTTGTTATTGGTTAATTGTTATTGGTTTATTGTTATTGTTAATGTATATATACTAGTTGAAGATTTGTTGAAATTTTGATGTTTGGTATAATGTTGAAATTGATATAATGGTATGATTTTTGTTATGATTTTGGATATGAAATTTATGTGAATTTTCTGCATTTTGGGTATTTGAATTTTAAAAACAACTCTGTGAAATTTTGATATGGTGTAGTATAAGTGAATTTTGGAAATGTGAGTTTTATAAATTTTTAATTTGTGAATTTTAGGATTTGGATTTTATTATTATATGTTTGGATTAATTTGTAAGTTTGATTTTGGTCCCGAAATTTGGATTTAGAAATTTAGGCATAATGTTGTGAATTTTGAGTTTAGTACGTTTAAATTAATTAGTTTTTTAAGTTTAATTTTCGTTTGTGTTGGATTTATTTTAAAATTTTTGAATTTGGTGGTTTTAGTTTTTAGATACCAATTTACTAATTATTACTCAAAAAAATTATTCCTTTTTTTATTTACGTTTATTGGTATTATAAAATGTTGGTTAATTTTAAATGTGATTTTGTTTTTATTTTTTGAATTTACTATTTAATATTAAAAATGTTAGGTTTTTTTAATTAAATAAATATATGTTGGTTCATATTTTATTAATTAATTTATATTTGTTATTGTAGATGTCGCATCGCAGCTTAATCACATCTAGGATCCCCCTGCCCTAATCCCGTTGATGATTATCACTTGGATGAGGCAGCCCCTGACTCGGTTGCCTCAACATCGGCTTCAGTTCATACACCGCTGTCAGGCCATCAGCGACTCGGTGCCCGATCGGCACGTCGACAACATAGCAAGAAACGGGGGGAACCCCGTACTGACCCCCATCCCCCACAGGACGACGTCCCAGCATACGAATCAGGGCCTAATGTCGGCGCACTCCCTAAGGGTAAGTTCATTATTTTGTTTATTTAACCAACCTTTTTTATTTGTTACTCATTTTATTTACCATTGTTCATCGAATTTGCAGGTAGGTCGGTGAACGTGCGCGGGATAAACCGCGGTTTGACATCTCAGCGGATTTGCAGAACGACAAATGCAAAGATAGTAGTGGTGTACGTGCAGCGACTCCGGTCCGCGCCGGTAAAAATTCACAGCATCCTGGTGCATGACATTGGTGCGATTCTTCGCACCAAGTCCCTGATGATGGGGGAGACTTTCCGAACCCAAACCCCAGAGGAGATCACGCGTTGTTGGGGAGAGTTATCGGTATGTGTTTTTCCCATTTTTAACATTGATTTCATATTTTTTAATTATTTTACTAACTTTAATAATTGATTGCAGATCAATTTTGAGTTCGAATTGGACAACGTCGAGCTCAGTAGATACCTGAGCCACCACTGGCAGTTAAGGTACGCCGACTGGAAGTACGAGCTCCACAAGTACATCTTGACTTGGCCTTCCCCGGAGGAAGATCGGGCAAATCCTCCGGAGGAGTTGGACCGACCTAAATTGCCAGGGTGGTTGTTGTTGTGGTTGTGCGACCATTTCGTGTCCCCCCACCTATATGATACGTATTATCTATCTAATTAATTAAATTATTTAATTTTTATGTTATTTTCCATTTTAAAATCTAATTTTTGGTTTTACGAATGAATAGCGTTAATCGATTGCCAACACATCGAACCGGGGAGGGAAGAAATTCAACCACCACGGGGGGTCGCGATCCTTATCGGCCCGGCAGGAGGATCGGCGCAAAGCCTGGTCGATGTTCCTAGAGGTGGATGCCTGGGGGCAAGTGTACGCTGGACGGGGGGATCAAGAATCTGATCGAATTCACGTAAGTTTATTTTTTGAAGATTAAACATTACTTTTTAAATTGATAATTATATTTCTAATTAATAATTATTCGAATTTGTAGGACGCAATGCAGCGAGACGTCCAGCAGACACAAGCTGAACTCACCCAACAGCATCCGGATGTACCGTTGGAGCAGCAGCTCCCTAATCCCGAGATGTCGATCGCTATTCTGGAGCGACGACTTGGGAGGCGCCTAAGGAGGATCGTTCGGGGGGCGGGCGACGGGATTGTGCGAGATGTCTCAACTCAGTCGTCCAGTTCATCTCGGATAGGCAATCCCCAAGAGACGCCGGACCGTTTGAGACACCTCGAGGCCGAAAATGCTATGATCAAAGCCCAATGCGCGGAGATTCAAGCCCAAAACCAACAAATCAAGTCCGCTCTTGACAAGGTCCTTCAACGTTTGGGTGACCGTGGATTGGATGACATTTTCTCATCGCCCACCCTACAGCCCCCTCGGGATCCCGCCTACTTTGACCCCTCGACGAGTAGTTAGAGTGTACTATATATATAAATATTTTTTTAGTTTTAATGATGTAAAAATATTACATTGATTTTTATAAATATTATTTTTATTTTATTTTGATTCTTTTAATTGAATTTTTTAATTAAATTTTTTATTTTTTATTATTTAATTAAATATTTTATTACAAATATATTTTAAATATGCATCGTTTGGCCGACGAATATGGGAAATGTTACCCGACGGATACGTAAACCGTTACCCGATGGATACGTAAAACGGTACTCGACGAATATGTAACACATTACCCGATGGATGTGTAAAACGTAACCCGACGGATGTGGATAAAGTTACATGACGGATGTCTATAACATTACCCGACAGATGTTTAAAAACTCACTCGACGGATATTAAAAAACGTCCCCGAAGGATATTTAAATAGTTACCCGACGGATATGTGACCCGTTACCCGACGGATAAGAAAATAATTACCCCGATATGTAAAACGTTACCCGATGGTTATTTATCGAGTTACCCGACGACTATTTAAATTGTTACCCGATGAATATTGGCCGGTTACCTGACGGATAGTGTATGTCGGTAATATGTTGTTGACTTTTAGGTTGCTCGACGAAGACTTCAGCGACGAACTAGTCCGCCGACCAAGATAACATTGCTTGACGAATATACTGTTGTCGTCGACTAATATCAATGCCCGACCGAAGTAGCCCGACGGAGATTGCCCGACGGCGATTCGCCGTTTTCAGAGTTGCTCGACGACGTCCTTTCACCGGGAAACTTGGATTTTGCTGTGGTGCTCCTGCTGTAGACTAATTAGGGTTCATCTTTTTTCTTGGGTGAGACATTAGTGTTTTTCTTTGATCATAACATGGTAAGGAACAATTTATTCTCCTCGATCAATAAAACTTACTAATCAATTAATCCCAAGCAGTTCCTAACAATGATCTCTCGGCCCACCATCACCAGTCATGCGCCACAACGACCGTACCGAATTAATTAGGGTTTATGTGTGTGTTTTATTCAGAGCAAGTGCTATAGCTTCTCTTTCATTAATTATGCCTTCTATATGTCTAAGCATATCCCTGCAAACCTTCTTGTTCATTCTATCACTTCATCACTCTATTACTTGTGATCTATTTCCATCCCCATCAAAATGACTGAGCACATGCCAAATTTTTCATCAAAATGACGGAACATTGTTGCTTTGCAAGCTTTGAAGGGCAAGAGTATAGTTGATGTTTTATTTGAATTTGATGCCTTGTTGTTCTTAGCTGCCTTTGCAATCACCAAATATTGGTGCTAATAAAGATTTGTCCACCACTTGGGATTTGTTGAACCATAAAATGGATCGGTCGAACTGTGAAAGCACACACTCACACAAAGGCACAACGATATACGTGGTTCACCCAATTCGGGCTAGGTCCACGGTGTTGCTCTACTCTCATTAATAATATATGTGTTTTGTACATGATACATTAGACTATGAGTCGTAGAAATAATAATGTATGTAGAGAGAATAGAGAGTGTCTCCATAGAGAGAGTCAGAATTGTAGAGAGAGGGAGTCTCCTTCTATATTGGGGGAGGGGACTCCCTATTTATAGGCTAATGTTTAGGTTTAGATGATGGGCCTTGCTAGTGGGCTTTAGGCATGGGCCTTGTTGATGGGCCTTGATGATGGGCTTGGTCTTGACCCAAATGATCTTTCAGTTATTTTCGTTAGATCCGTTGCTTGGTCAGATTAGGTACGAACATAAGTCCCCCAAGTTCTTGACTGAGGTGGATTGCCTTGGTGGAGGACTTGTAATAAGGGTGCACTGACTGAGCAACTTCTTTGTTTCTGTCTACCAATCCGTACGGTGCACTATATCCAGTCCTCCAAGTCCTCGGTCGAGGTGGGATGCCGAGGGAGACTCACATGTTGTTGTACTGTCTGATATGACAGAGGGATGAGAGCCATCTTGGTGAGGGTGAAGAAGACTGACTGCTCCGCTTTGTGGCGGCCTGGGCCTGTTGTGTCAATGTCGAGTCGACCTAGTAGTAATGGGAACCTTATAGTCCCCAGGTGATGCCTGCAAGGTCGTGTTGGTCGACCGAGGCGATGCCTTCTGCCAACCAGGTGCCACTTTGATGTGGGGTTGCCACTGTGACCGATCAGCCGTGGAGAATGTCCTGTTTTAACCGATTGAGAGCCACTTTGAGATGAGTGTATGTCACCTCTTACAGCTCGCAGGAGCGGAATCTCGCACGATTAGGTGGCCGATCGGCTAGGAATATCCATGGCAGATCGAGTGCCACTTTCAAGATAAGTGTATGTCATCTTGTACGGCCCGCAGGAGCAGAACCTCGCACGATTAGGTGACCGATCAGCTAGGAATGTCCATGGCCGATCGAGTGCCACTCGAGGTGGTGTCTTTGCCCCCTCATATAGGGATGCCTGTGAGCTCATGCCAAATGAGAACAGGGAATGCCTGCGAGCTCATGTCGATCTGTAGCAGGGAACGCCTGCGAGCTTATGTCGATCGGTAGCAGGGAACGCCTGCGAGTATGCCGATCTATAGGGAGGTGTATGACTGTCCTTCTTGTAGGGATGCTTGCGAGCGCATGCCAAACGGTAACAGGGAATGCCTGCGAGCTTATGTCGATCGGTAGCAGGGAACGCTTGCGAGTATATCGATCTATAGGGAGGTGTATGACCGTCCCTCTTGCATGGATGCCTACGAGCGCATGCCAAATGGTAATAGGGAATGCCTGCGAGCTTATGTCGATCGGTAGTAGGGAACGCCTGCTAGTATGTCGATCTATAGGGAGGTGTATGACCGTCCCTCTTGCAGGGATGCCTGTGAGCGCATGCCAAACGGTAACAGGGAAAGCCTACGAGCTTATGACGATCGATAGCAGGGAACGCTTGTGAGCTCATGTCGATCGGTAGCAGGGAACGCCTGCGAGTATGCCCTTCTATAAAGAGGTGTATGATCGTCCCTCTTGCAGGGATGCCTGCGAGCTCATGCCAAACGGTAACAGGGAAAGCCTACGAGCTCATGTCGATCGATAGCAGGGAACGATTGCGAGGATGCCGATCGATAGGGAAGCGTATGACCGTCCCTCTTGCAGGGATGCCTGCGAGTGCATGCGAAACGGTAACAGGGAATGTCTGCGAGCTTATGTCGATCGGTAGCAGGGAACGCCTGCGAGGATGCCGATCTATAGGGAGGTGTATGACCATCCCTCTTGCAGGGATGTCTGCGAGCTCATGCCAAACGGTAATAGGGAATGCCTGCGAGCTCTTGATGTGTGCATGATGTTTAATGATGTTAATATGATGCTCATGCCATGGGCAATGATGTGAGCATGTTCCGAGAGGCGATGATATTAATATGATGCTCATGTGCCGTGGGCAATGATGTGAGCATGTGCCGAAAGGCGATGATATTAATATGATGCTCATGTGCCGTGGGCGATGATGTGAGCATGTGCCGATAGGCGATGATATTAATATGATGCTCATGTGTCGTGGGCAATGATGTGAGCATGTGCCGATAGGCGATGATATTAATATGATGCTCATGTGCCAAATGGTACTTATAATGTTATAAAATGATATTGCATCGAAAGATAATAATTCGAATGTAGCGTAAAGCATGTTGAGAGACAATGATACTCACGTGTCGTGATGCTTGTCACTTAGTGAAACAAGTGATTCTCTAGGCAATTGGGGGAGTGATGCTCGTCGCTCAGTGAGAAAAGTGATTGTCCAGGATTGCTGGAGGAGTGACATGTGTCGCTCGGCAAGAAAGGTGGCTGTCGCGGGGCGAGTCGGCCTGGGCCGAACACTTGTCATGGACATGCAAGTGGGAGTTGCCGAAGGGCATCTTAAAGCATGTTGCCGATAGTTGAAGATAGCTGATTGACTATGTCGGTCGATAGTCAGGTCATTCGATAATTCCTGATAATAAGAATATTTAATTGCTTAAATATTGGCATAATAAACATACTCAATGTGCGTAAGCAATATGTTATTAGAGTATGAATTATGACATGTGCAATTGCCTATAATAAATATTGTTTAATTTAAACCTAAATGTCAACATAGCCCATTAAGTAAAATTGTTGTTTTACTTAACTAATATTATAACGGACCAACTAGGTAATATAAGCCCAATTAAAAGGGATAATGGGTTGATGCCCAGTGATATTTAGCCCAATTAATATGTTCAGCCCAAATCTCTTGTGAGATATTTCAGCCTAATTTTTGTGTGATTGACTTGCTCAGCCCAATTACCATGATAATGGCAATAAGGAAATTAGGAGGACAGAGGGACTTATCTTCTTCGATGACTCCTTCGGCAGAGAAGGCTGGGGCGGAGCAGGCAGTTTGGTGGCGGCTCGACGGTGTGAGCGGTGTCGAGGTGAGCGGAGGATGAGGCGGAGGCCGTGAGGTTGGATTTGGAGGTGGAGGCCGAGAGGTGCGACGGTGGGAGTGCCCATGGCCGATTCATGGGAGTCCCCCCGTGCCATCCATGGTGGCGGAGTTGTGAGGAGACGTTGGGGACGACCTCCATGATGCGAGGCAGTGGCGATTAGGCCGAACTGACGAGCTCGGGAATGGAAGGGTCCGCTTCGACGCCCTCGAATCGGTGAGAGACCGGTTCGACGCACTCGGGTCGATAGAAGACCCACTCTGCACCCCGGGTCTGTAGGAGACTGCTCGGCATTCCGGGACGGTGGAGACTGGTCCGATGCAGCTTAGTGATAAGGATTGGTGGACCGGGCTGGGTCCGACCCGGTGGGGCTGATCTGTTCCAACTTCTCCTTCTTCGAGTCGGCAATGACGTGCGAGACGGACCAACGGCGGCGCCAGGTTGGTGTTGGCGAAGGCCTTGATGATGTTGGGCCAGGTGATGATCATGATGAGCACTCCGAATGCGCTTGAGACGATCGTGGCAGGGAGGCGATCGCGATGAGCACTCCGGGCACCATCTGGGTCACCCACCGCCTGGGCTCGCGCTCCTCCACCGAACATGACCGGGTCAACCTGTATGTTGTGAAATGAAGCGGAGCTTGAGCTCTCGGTCTGCCAGTACGACCACGTGAACAGGTTCAGGTTGGCGTTCGACTCGCCATTCCCCCTGAGCTGACTTTGAGTCGCCGTGCCGTGGAGGGGTTACCGCAGTTGAGGCAGGGCTGGATGCGTAGTGCGCACTAGGAGGATGAAGATGGAGCGTCGGATTGGGGCTGCTCGGCGGTAGCGAGTGATGGCGTTAAGTGCAGCTGAGGCGTTTTCCTATGCCCTTCCTCTTCATCAAATTTCAGTGAGTTTGCCTTGCTTTTGTTTCTACTTTTTTTTGTTTGGGTCTGCCCCTCAAGGTTTTTGTTTGTTTGTTTTGCTTCACTGCTTCTTTGTTCTCTTCCCAATGGCTGGTCTGCAGCCTCAAAGATGAATGTTTCTCTGCCCCTTTCCTGTACTTTGTTTTGCAAATGCAAAACCATATCCATACCCAAACCCATATTCTTGTTTATCTGCCATAAGTTTGTGTTTTTTTGTGTTGCAGGAGATGAAAGATGAATGGTTGTGTTTGTGTGTTGAGTTGAGTGGTTTTTGACTAGGAGGGTTTTGGGTTTTCTTTGTTGTTCTGTTTTTTCTTCCCTGAGGAAGAGGAGGTGGGAGGTGAGATGGGAGGCCATCTCATTTTTGGATGTTGGCAGAGAGGGAGGAGGTCCTCTTCCATGGTGGTCTGAAGAGAAGAAAGGAGAGATTGGGGCCGGAGCCCCTTTGGGGTTCTTTTGGCAGAGAACCAATCTGGGTTCCTGGCTGGGTTGGTGTTCTTGGATGTTCATGGTGTTTCAGCAGGTTGTGAGATTTTGAGAGGGAATCGACATGGATTTTTGTCACGATTCCCACAGACGGCGCCAACTGTTGAACCATAAAATGGATCGGTCGAACTGTGAAAGCACACATTCACACCAAGGCACAACGATATACGTGGTTCACCCAATTCGGGCTACGTCCACGGTATTGCTCTACTCTCATTAATAATATATGTGTTTTGTACGTGTTACATCAGGCTATTTGATAGGACCCATCCCGAATTTCCCCTCGAAATCCGGAAAAGGACCTGCTCTCGTCTGACAACTTAAAAAAATACCCAAAATACCCTTAAGCCCTGGCAAACAATTATGAGATTTCTGCCAAAAAATCCGGCACAATTTCCCCTTATAAACTAGCTAACTGTATTCCACCTGTCAGACAAGGGATCAGATAGCACACAAAATTCCAACAACTCAACCTCTGAAGCCCCTACAAAATCAAGACCCGACAATTCCTCGTACAGTTTCCGTTTTTCGCGTGCCTCTTGTCTACGAACTCGTGAGCTCGAGACCTACGCAACGATATCCGTAAAAATTGTCAAATGGTTCCACACAAAAATTGAATTCCGAGCCCCCTTTTTAAACCAACAGTAAAATCGTCTTTTCACAAAATAATTTATGAAAATTCAATAATTAGATGTTTGGGTCGTTACACTATGATCCGTAGAAATAATAATGTATGTAGAGAGAATAGAGAGAGTGTCTCCATAGAGAGAGTGAGAATTGTAGAGAAAGGGAGTCTCCTTCTATAATGAGGGAGGGGATTCTCTATTTGTAGGCTAATGTTTAGGTTTAGATGATGGGCCTTGCTAGTGGGTTTTAGGCATGGGCCTTGATCGGGCTTGGTCTTGACCCAAATGATCTTTCAGGTATTTTCGTTAGATCCGTTGCTTGGTCAGATTAGGTACGAACAAGATTGATTGATTATTAAGTTTTATTGTGTCATGATACATAAAGTTTTTCTTACTGCTAAGATCCAAAAAACACACAAAAATTCTATTCACTCACCCAAAAAAAGCCCTAATTAGTCTATAGAAGGAGGGAGAGCTGTAATATATGAGGACAGAGAAAGAGAAACTCCATTGAACTTATTATTTTAGTTTAATTAAATTTATTATTTTAATTAAATTTTATTTTTAAACTTGAAAGGGACATGTCATCGTTAATCTTAACCGTTAAGAGTCTTTAAATCTAAAAGTTCAAAAATTGTGTCAAAATTTATGTCTAAAATGTAGTGCCACGGATCTGCCCCTATATATGTATATGTATATATTGTATCAGAGGCATACCCAGGAATTAATTATATTGTATCAGGGGGGGACTTTCACAAAATACTTGAAGCAAAAAAATTGAACTTTTAATATGAATTAACTCATAATGCATACCACACTATTAATCTAATGGTTGAATTCAACATATAATATATATATATCAAATTAACCAAAAGATAAAAAATATCATATATTATATTATTAAATTATTATATTAATAGTTGTCTTCGACGAGTTCTCATATTTTGAAATCGTTATACCTTGATCAACATTTTCTTTTCTTTTGTAATATTTTTCCATAATTGAAAACATATTGACTCAAAGTTCCATACATGTGGAATATAATAGAAGTAAGAAATCACAAACACAAAGTTCACAGTGCAAAGATTAATAAATAAATAAATAAATTTAACAAATTCCAAATTGCAAAGGAAAGAAAAATACTTATTTAGATTAGAATCAATTTAATACTTACTTAAACAACATATATTATATATGTTATAATATATAAGTACTTTTCTTACATGTTATTTAACCCTGATATTTATTATATTCCATTCTAACCCTAAATGACCAAAATGCCCTTATATTGTTCGTATATTAAAGATACACTATCGATACAGTTCATATGCTATCGCTCACGAGAGAGATGAAATATGAAATCATAATTGGTAGATTTTGTCGATACGTTTCATCTAGTTAGCATTTGAATGAGAGGGTCACTTAGTGCTATGGTCTTTGTTCCTCTCCACAAGTTATGTGGGAGGTCTTGGGTTCGATTCGCATAATGGCAAGGTCAACGATACCTAATGTATATAATATAATCCCCTTCCCAGATATCAATGTATCAACAAAAAAAGAAATTAGAATGAGAGGCATTTTTTTCCTTTAAGGTCAGAATAAAAAAAATAAAAAATTCAAAAGGAGGTTAAATCATATTTAACCTTGTAAATTATGGCCATTTTGGCATTAATAATAGCTTATGGTCATTTTGGCATTAATAATAGTTTTTTAAACAACCACTAGTGAATTAACCTTATTGTATGTCTAAATAACATATCAATTATGAATAAAAAAAATTTTGGGGCCTCTGATCAATCGTTATTTATGCATCATTTTGAGGTCTTTATATGCCTCTCTTATATGTCTTTCGAATGATTTCGTGCCATCAATAATAGAAAATGATCAATCTTGTGAGACTTGTGCAGAGTTAGAAAGATAGGTAAAATCTGGAAAGAATGCAAAAAGAATGACTCAAATCGGAGTCCAGATGAAGGAGATGTCCTCATTTCAATATCAGGTCCTCAACGGGGTCCTGAGTGCGCCAGTGCGCCTATTTTGGGCCACTGGCCAAGTACCTCATATCAGGCCCTCCGGGTCCCGAACTTGTGTTTCATGACATCAGGGTTAGGTCCTAGAAGTGCCAAGGTCGCGCCGAGGCAGGTCGAGGATATGTCCTAAGAACTCCCATCCGAGCCCAGATTTGCACCTAAGCCCGGGGTCCCTGTTCCGCCAGCGGTGGATCAGAGGTTCTCCCTCTGCGCTAAGCCTGACAACATTTGCGCCAAGCCTGAACGACGATGCGCTTCTATTATACTCCTAACGTACTTCAAAAGCGCGGTCCCAGATCCTGATTACGAAGACAGTCAAAAATCCAAGTTTGGCCAGCTTGCGTTCCCACTTGCCAGCCTGCATTCACACTCCCGGCCGTGCTCTGATTGGTTCGAATAGATTTTAAAGACTTTGTAATTAATTAAAAGTAAAATAACTTTCCCTATTCCTATAGGACATGGTTTTACCAATCTGTATAGAACAAGATTATACCAATCCTTATAGAACACAGTTTTCCCTTGTCTATAAAAAGGAGATAATTAGCTAGAGGCATTTTTGTTTTCTGGGAAAACAGAGACCTGAGCCACAGAGAGTTCCGTTTTGGTTTTCTAGAGAATTAGGGACCATATTTTGGGAGATAATCTTTCACATAGATTATTGGACGTGGAGCTTGGAGAAGAAGGCTCTGCCGTGTCTTCTGCTGCACCTGTTCTTAACAATCTCTTCTGTACCCTTATTTTCATTAGTGCAATTTACTTATGAATTCAATTATATTTGTGTTTATTTCAGTTATGTGTGAGTAGTCATTAGGATTAGGGCTGCTTGAAGCCCTAGTCATGTTAGCTTGTTGATTGGATTTCTGGCTCTTGATTATGATTGCTATGCATGCTGAATAAGTTGGATTACTATGCTTAATTAACTTAATTTATGCCTATAAGATTAGCTACCTTGTTTGCATATAATTATAGATGTAATTGCTTGAGTGACCGTCATATCATCTTGTGATTTGGAGCATCGAAAGTATTCGTACTTGTAATCTTAACTCATGACGACCTAGGATTGCATGCCACTTTGCTAGGCTAATGTGGTGTCATTAAATTCTCTTTAAACTTCATGCATCATCTTAAAAGGTAGGTGATAGACGTTCTAGGCATATGCCCTGTTTAGAACATGCTAAGTAAGAGGGAATAAAATGTGTCTAGTGAACCAACGCCAGGTCCTAGGCACGGGCACCTAATTCAGAAAATGCATAGTAATTTGATCAAGGAAATCTGGTTAAGAGCTATAATTGGTTAGAGTGGATAGTAAGCCTTAATTCGCCTTAGTTAATAATCAATCAACCGTTAATTCTTGCATTATTATTTTCTGCATTTTATTTTACTTGTTTTTAAATTTCAGTTCTCACATCATAAACCCCCCTGCGTGTGTGTGTGTGTGTATGTTTTCACTAAGTTAATAAATCTGAACTAAAGTGGTCATAACGTTGATACAAGTCCTCGAGGGATCGACTCTTGCTGTGCTACTATACTATTCTTATCGATTTGTGCACTTGCAAGGATTTTATAACTGTTAGAATTGAATTGCATATTTCTTGCTCTTTAAATCTACCAACAGCCTCCTCGAGGTGGGGGCTCGAGGCAACTGCCTTGCTGGACAGCCTTTAGGGCCGGCCCTGTGGAGACTCTGGCCGAAATGGAGTTAATGGGGTCTTCAAACAGACTCGACTCTTTAAAACAGGAATTTGGAGCACCATGAACTACCACATACCAAAATTTATTAAAGAAAGTCCAGCATTCTTAAGTCGATTGAACACAAGATTGGACTTTCTTGAGTCACAGTGATGGTGAAGGTGATGGTCGGCTGAGCCCGCAAGCGAGTGATGATGAGCGTCCGCCGAGCCAAAATTCGCGTCAACCGGAGGTTCCAAGGGTTAAGACCGACTAGATTGGTGTCTTAGTTTCCAAGCCAGAGGTAAAATCAGGGCAGGCCATGAGGGTTGTTTGGCAAAGAAGCGGCCTCGAGCCCCCAGCTCGAGAAGGCTGTAAAATTTTTTATTTATACAAAATAGATACGTTATTCAGATATATAATAAGGCTAATTCACTAATGGTTGTAATTGCTTAATCAAGCGAGTTGGTTATGTTATTTGCTATCACCTACTTGGCCCTATTTTGAATCTCGTAGAGCTCATATTTTTTAAGTTTTTTGCATTATTTTTATGTTTTTTTTTCTTTTGTTATTCTTTTTTTTCTATTAGATTATTTTTTCCTTTTCTTAAATTCCCAATAAATTTTTAGTTTTTTTTTCTTTTGTTTTCTCTTTTTTGAGTACATATTTGATTACATTAGTTTGTAAATTGCGTCACTAGTGAAACATAACATCTTTGAATATGTACCAGTGGAGGGATACCCATCCCCAAAAAGAACGGACCCAGAACGAAACCTCCACCGAAACCAAGCAATCCGTCAACTGTGCCTCCTATTATGCCACATGGAAAATATATAGCAAGCTTGTGCGCTCCAGTTGGCACCTGCTTGTTTGTTGGATGAGATGACTCTCTCCCCTTTGTACAACTTGACCTCCTCATATGAACTTGTTGCAATACCCACCGGAATCTAAGGGTCCGGACAACAGGAAAAACAAAGCCCTCATCTTGCTTCACATTCACTATATATTAATTTCTAATTTTCTATAGGCACAATGAACAAGAAGGATATAAACCTGTGAGACTTCTATTAACCAATATGCCAGTGAACATTTTCTCATATATTTCTGTGACAGATCAAAAAGAAAAAAAGTTGTCATTAATATGGCTTATTAATACATATAAGTGGAAAGGATATCAAACACTACAAGGGTGCAATTCCGGCGGATTGGAAGGTCCATTGAATCGGAATGTAATTTTGACAATTTGAGTTCTGGATTATATGGGTTTGGTTTTTGGCTTCAACCATATGTTTGAGCTCAAGGGTTCAAACAAAAAATTCAAATTATACCATTTAACTAGCTAAGCAATCTTAACATTTATTATTGATTAGAAACTCAAATATTCTCATTTCAGAAAATTCAAATTATACCATTTAACTAGCTAAGCAATCTTTTTTTTCGTTTTCTTAAATGCCCAATAACTTGTTTTAGTTTTTTCTTTTGTTTTTCTTTTTTAAGTACATATTTGATTACATTAGTTGGTAAATTTCATCACCAGTGAAACATAAAATCTTTGAATATCTACATGTGGAGGGATACCCATCCCCAAAAAGAGGGGACCCAAAAAGAAACCTCGACGGAAACCAAGCAATCGCCAACTGTGCCTCTTATTATGGCAGAAGCAAAATATTTTGCAAGCTTATGCGCTGTCCAGTTGGCACCTGCCTGTCCTTTGGACGAGATGACTCTCTCCCCTTTGTACTGTTTGACCACCTCATATGAACTTGCTGCAATGCCCACCGGAATCTAAGGGACCAGACAACAGGAAAAACAAAGCCCTCATCTTACTTCACATTCACTGTATATTAATTTCTAATTTTCTATTGGCACAAGGAACAAGAAGGATATTTACCTGTGAGACTTCTATTAACCAATATTCTAGTGAGCATTTTCTCGTATATTTATGTGACAAATCGAAAAGAACAAAAGTTGTCATTAATGTGGCTTATTAATACATATAAGTGGAAAGGATATCAAACACTACCAAGGGTGCAATTCCGGCGGATTGGAAGGTAAATTGAATCCGAACGCAATTTTGGCAATTTGAGTTCTTGATTATGTGGGTTTGGTTTTTGGGTTCAACCCATAAGTTTGTGCTGAAGGGTTCAATCAAAAAATTCGAAATATACCATTTAACTAGCCAAGCAATCTTAACATTTCTTATTGATTGGATACTCAAATATTCTCATTTTAGAAAATTCTCTCATGATTATGAATAGCTATTGTTGCACTAGAGGTTAGGATCCATGAACGTACGTTTTTAGAGTATTAGAATTACATATTTTGTTAATGTAAACATATGTGGAGTCCGATAGGGTTCATATTTTCTTAACAAAATTGATTTTTTTTGGGTCGAGTTGGATTTTGGCAGATTAGGATGTCAACGTACCATATCTAATTGTACACGAGAAAATTTGAGTTGACCAAACCCAAATTCCTCCAATACTACCCTATAAAAGACATGATGTCAAACCTTAGCAATCAGTAATGCAAGAATCACGAGCCAGACAACAACGACTTCTCCAAGTTGTGTCCAGTAAACATTGTCAAGAACCGAAAAGGACTGCCTTTCCGGACAGCCTTATGGTTGGCCCTACAGAGACTCTGGCCAAAATGGAGTCAATGGGGTCTTCAAACAGACTCGACTCATCAGAAACAAGAATTTTGGAGTGCCATGAACTACGACATACCAAAATTTGTTAAAGAAAACCGAGCATTCTTTTGTCGATTGAACACAAGACTGGACTTTATGGAGAAAAACGAACACAGAGTTTCCTTTGCTGCCACCGCTCTACCTTGGGAAGATATAGTATAGGCAATGAGTACCAGTCTGACAGTCTATCATTAGGTATGATTCTATGGAATTTTTGGCATTGTCTAGCTTGTGGTAGTTCTCCGAGTTACGGTGATGGTCGTGAATGATGGTGAAGGTGATGGTCGGTTGAGCTCGCAAGCGAGTGATGATGAGCATCCACCGAGTCCTAATTAGTGTTCGCAAAGCCCTAATTCGCATCCACCAGAGGTTCCAAGGGTTCAGACCAACCAGATTGGTGTCTTAGTTTCCCAACAAAAGGTAAAATCAGGGCAGGCCCTTAGGGTTTTCCGGCAAAGAAGCGGCCTCGACCCCATCTCGAGGATGCCGAATTTTTTTTTATTTATTCATAATTGATATGTTATTCAGACACATAATAAGGCTAATTCACTACTGGTTGTAATTGCTTACTCAGGCGAGTTGGTTATGTTATTTGCTATCACCTACTTGACCCTATTTTTAATCTCCTAGAGCTCATATATTTTAAGTATTTTACATTATTCTTATGTTTTTTTTTCTTTCGTTATTCTTTTTGTTCTTTTAGATTATTTTTTCCTTTTCTTAACTACCCAATAACTTTTTTATTTATTTTTTTGTTTTCTCTTTTTTAAATACATATTTGATTACAGTAGTTTGTAAATTGCGTCAATAGTGAAACATAACATCTACGAATATGTACATGTGGAGGGATACCTATCCCCAAAAAGAGTGGACGCATAACGAAACCTCCACCGAAACCAAGCAATCCTCCAACTGTGCCTCCTATTATGCCACATGCAAAATATATAGCAAGCTTGTGGCACCTGCTGGTCCGTTGGATGAGATGTCTCTCTTTCCTTTGTACAGTTTGACCGCCTCATATGAACTTACTGCAATACCCAACGGAATCTAATGGACATGACAACAGGAAAAACAAAGCCCTCATCTTACTTCACATTCACTATATATTAATTTCTTATTTTCTATAGGTACAAGGAACATGAAGGATATATACTTGTGAGACTTCTATTAACCAATATGCCAGTGAACATTTTCTCGTATATTTCAGTGACAGATCGAAAAGAAAAAAAGTTGTCATTAATGTGGCTCATTAATACATATAAGTGGAAAGGATGTCAAGCACTACAAGGGTGCAATTCCGGCGGATTGGAAGGTAAATTGAATCCGAACGCAATTTTGGCAATTTGAGTTCTTGATTATGTGGGTTTGGTTTTTGGGTTCAACCCATAAGTTTGAGCTCAAGGGTTCAAACAAAAAATTCAAATTATACTATTTAACTAGCCAAGCAATCTTAACGTTTCTTATTGATTAGAAACTCAAATATTCTCATTTTAGAAAATTCTCTCATGATTATCGATAACTATTGTTACACTAGAGGTTAGGATCCATGAACGTATTTTCTAAGAGTATTAGAATTACATATTTTGTTAGTGTATACATATGTTGAGTCCGATAGCATTCATGTTTTCTTAATAAAATTGAGTTGTTTTGGGTCGAGTTGGATTTGGGCTGATTAGTATTTCAATGTACTGCAGCCAATCAAATTAAATATCTTATTGTACATGAGCAGATTCGAGTTGACCAAACCCAAATTCCTCCACTACTAGCCTAAAAAAGAAATGATGTCAAACCTTAGCAATCGGTAATGCAAGAATCACGAACCAGACAACGACTTCTTTAAGTTGTGTCCAGTAAACATTGTCAAGGACCGAAATGGACAGCCTTGCCAGACAACTCTTAGGGTCGGCCCTACGGAGACTCTGGCCGAAATGGAGTCAATGGGGTGTTCATACAAACTTGACTCTTCAGAAATAGGAATTTGGAACACAATGAACTACGACATACCAAAATTTATTAAATAAAGGCGAGCATTGTTGATTCGATTGAACACAAGACATGACTTTATTGAGAAAAATGAACATATAGTTGCCTTTGCTGTCGCTGCCCTACCGAGGAGGAGATAGTGGCGGCAGTGAGTACCAATATGACAATACTGTCATTAGGTATGATTCTAAGGATGTTTTTGCATTGTCTAGCTGGTGGTCCTTCTCCGAGTAACGGTGATGGTCGCGAGTGATGGTTAAGGTGATGGTGGGCGGAGCCCAAGTGATGATGAGCGTCCGCCGAATCCTAATTCGTGTCTGCCGATCCCGAATTTGCATTCACCGAAATTTCCAAGGGTTAAGACTGACCAGATTGGTGTCTCAGTTTCCCAGCCAAAGGTATAATCAGGGCCGACCCGTAGGGTTGTCTAGCAAAGAAGTGGCCTCGAGCCCCCACCTCAAGGAGGCCCAAAATTTTTTATTTGTAAATAATTGATACGTTATTCAGATATATAATAAGGCTAATTCACTAATGGTTTCAATTGCTTACTTAGGCGACTTGGTTATGTTATTTGTTATCACCTACTTGGCCCTATTTTTTTTTTTTTTTTATCTAATAATGGATTTCATTGATTGAAGGGAAAATTACACCACTATAGTAAGCATCAGGCCTCGTTTGGGAAAATCGGGTTAAGTAAAAAAAATTGCCTACCCTCTAGCCATTGAGACAAAGAAACATCAGCTCAAACCAATGAGCCTGAAAACTAAGGCCCGAAAAATCAGACACCAAAGCTCAGTCTTAGAAACTAACCACCACCAATCAACACTCACCACGCACCAACTCCAGCGTTGCCAAGTGCCAAGACCACGGGGGACTGCACCCCTGCTCATACGACACCCCAGCATAGCCGAGCCTTCTTATCCACGTTGATCCTCCTCTAAAATTCCAACCATCCACGGAGGATCATAATCAAACCAAATTCGAGGATCCTGATATTGTAACCCATGATGGGCACAAGCATGTGCTGCCCTATTACCTTGACACCGCTAGAAAACAACCTAAGTGACATTTAACATCTTCATTAACCACACAATATCACTTACCAGAACACTATTCTCACTCCAACTGTTCTGACTCTCCCTTAACAAGCTCACGACTTGAATCACATCCACTTCAATTACCACATTCTGCAATCCCAATCGTTGCACCAAAATCAGCCCTTGGCACAGTTATGTAATGTCCTTTAGCATCGCGAATCAGTCCTCCAATTCCCGTTGAGCCCCCACACAAGCTGGCAGCCCTACCACAGTTCAATTTGACATGATTAAGAGGGGGTTTTAACCACCTAACCTTAGAAGGTAGACCGATTGGTTGTCCATGCCATGAGTGCTCCTCAAAGAAGCTTTTCCGAGAACGTAGTTGCTCCACCACTACTGCTGATTCCAAACATGGCTGATCATGAAAGGCCCCATTCCTTTGGTTCCATACTTCCTAATAACCCCATACCAACTCCTCAATTAAACCCTTATCTGGCAAGGCAGCAACTCTTAAATTGAAAGAGGTAGGGAAATACACCCATAATTTTCGACTCCTTTTGCACCACCAAAAGGCATGAATCACCATTTCAGGTTCCTTCCCACACCTAGAACACAAAGGAGAGTGCATCAGTTTCCTTTGATACAAATTTTGGCCCGTAGGTAGAATATTCTGACAAGCCCGCCATGCAAACAATTTAAGTTTATTAGGAGCCTAAATGCTCCAAAGTTTCTTCCAAAACCTCGCTACCTAACCCTCATTAGAACTACTTTCCCCATCACCATTCTGATTCTCAAAAAACCTCAAGGCCACCCTATAACCAGATTTAATAGTATATTGACCATTCCTAGTGAAACTCGAATACATGCCATCCACACTTCTACGGACCGAGCTCAAGGGAATGCCCAGAATGGCCATGGCTTCCTTCCTGCTAAACACCTGCAAAATCATCTCAGCGTTCCACCCACCTGCACTATTTATGAGAGTCACCACCCTGACATCACTGGGTAGATTGCCACAGAACTGTGGCTCAACATCATGGAGCCATGGGATCCAAGCATCCTTATAAATCCTGATATTCCGTCCATCGCCCACCCGGCACCTGAGACCATCTTTGATTAAATCCCTGCCCCACAAAATAGCACGCCAAATAACGATGGCCTAGTTCCCAACTCTGCCGTGTGGAAATCCTCAGTAGGATAGTAATGAACTTTTAACAAACGGGCCACTAATGAATCAGGTTTTTCCAATACACGTCCAGCTTGTTTTGCCATCATCGCCTGATTAAAAGCTTCAAAATTTTTGAACCCCATCCCCCGAAGCATTTGGGCCTACATAGTTTTTGCCAAGACAACCAATGAATTCCCCTACGGTCCACTTTGCCCCACCAATACTTTACAATAGCAGCTGAGAGTTCATGACAAAAATATTGAGGAAGTTGAAAAACCCCCATGGAATAAGTTTGTAAAGCCTGCATAACTACCTTTACCAGAATCTCCTTCTTAGTCACTGAGAGAAACTTTTCATTCCATCCTGACATCCTAGCATGCAAAGTGTCAGTAACATGGGAGAACATCTTCCGCTTACTTCTATGGGCAATCATTAGGAGCCCCAAATACTTCTCATGGAATTTAACCAGACGAATACCCAACTTATCAGAAATCAACTGTTGTAGGAAGAATCAGTATTAGAGCTTAAACACGCCGCAAACTTTTCAAAATTGATGCGCTGGCCAAACACTAGTTCATAGTAGCGATGAATATTTCGTAAATTTTGGCATTCTGATAAATAAGCATTGCAGAAAGTAAGCTGTTGTCCGTGAAAAATAGATGTGCTAGTGATGGTGCCCTTGGGGCAATTTTGATACCATGTATGCTCTTGCATCTCTGGGCCTGGACAAGAAGAGCCGAAAGACCTTCTGCACAAAAAAGAAACAGATAAGGGCACAAAGGGTCACCTTGCCTCAAAACACCATGGGGACAAATTTGTTCAGAAATGGACATATTGATTTTTAGTGAGTAAGTCACCGAATACACACATTCCATAATTAATCGAATCCAGCCATCCCCAAACCCAAGCTGTTTCATCATCTGAGCCACAAAAGACCACTCCACTCTGTCATATGCCTTGGATAGATCAAGCTTTAGTAACATTTTCTTCAACTGATTACCACCACGACATTTAATAGCTTGCACACTCTCAAACGCAGCAATAACATTATCCGTAATTAATCTAGCCGGCAGAAAGGCACTTTGAAACTCACAAATTACCATTGACATTATAGACTTGAGCCTACCAACGATTGTCTTGGAAATAATCTTGTATAACACTAAACATAAGCTGATTTGGTCTAAATTCCGTAACCTTAGTCGGAAAGGGAACCATGGGAATAAGAGTAATCAATGCATGGTTGATAGAACTCATGCTCCCCAACCCATTCAACACTTCCAAACAGAACTTAGTTACCTCCTCCCCCACCGTAGCCCAGTAACGCTGATAAAACAGAGCTGGCATGCCTTCCACCCCTAGGCCTCTTAGTTGGTGACATGCCGTCCACCCCACCGTAGACAACCTGTTCAATCACACCTTGGTGAAAAGGGGCCAATAGAAACTCATTTTGAGCTGCAGTAACTTTGGATTGAATTGGTGGGAACTCTGCCTGCGCAACCGGATCATAGTTAGAATTAAAAATTTCATTGAAATAACCAAAAAATACCTTCCCCATACTTCCACCATGGACCACCACTGCTCATTGTTGTCCCAAACCCCTTTTATCAAATTATGCCGCCCCCTTTGCTTTGCAAAACCATGGAAATACTTAGTATTCCGATCACCATATTTAGTCCAATTGATCCATACCACTGTCTCCAACAAATATCCTCTTGTTCCAACAGGGAGTCCAACTCACAGTGCTGGAAAAGATGGCAGTCCATGCACCCTTGTGAATTGCCAGTTAGGGGAAGGTTGTCAATATTTGGTTGCATAGTGCGGATCTTGGCTGCCAAGTTCCCCACCATGTCATTATGCCAACTCCGAAGCGAGGATTGGCAAGCCACAAATTTTTGTTGTAGGGTGTCACCTTCACTCCAAGCATCCTGAATGACTATATTACTTCCTTCAACAGTGGTTCAAAGCTCCTCAAAATGGAACCGGTTCAAAGGACGGCCATGACCATCCATCCTTCCCAAGCTAATCAAAATTCGAAAATGATCAGAAATAAGAGAGTTAAGATGATGAGTAATCATACTTGGGTACAACTCCTCATAGCACCATTGGTAGTAGCCCTATCAAGTTGTAGGTTCACATTGCCTTCCCCTTGCCAACCATATGTCCAAGTGTATTTATACCCCTTAAAAAGAACCGTACTCAGACCACAATTATCCAACCCCCCCCTAAAGTCCTCCATTTGAGACATAGGTCGAAGCCTACGACCCTTATATTCTCCCCCATTCAAAAACTCATTGAAGTCCCCTTCCACCAAACATGGCCCCTCAAAATCATGAGCCAGACGTCTCAACAGCTGCCAAGATTGAGGACGAAGCTGATTAGACGGGTTGCCATAAATACCTATGAAGCTGAAGCTCGTGCATCCCAAACCAGTGATCCACACAACCACATGACCCACCAAAAAACAATGCAGACTCACCTCCACTCCAATTGATTATGGGAATGGTTTAATCAGTTGATTCTAGGAACGGTTTAATCAGTTGATTCAGTCTTATCCCCACCACAACATCGATGATTGTCACATGATGTTGTATTTCTACGGAGGTTTGGAGACCAGTGATAGGGTCATGGTCAACTCCTAATCCAAGGGAGTATTGGATAGCACAGCCGAGGAGGCTAGAGCAGCCTTTGAGAATATTGATTAACGGAAAAAGCAATTCAGCTATCGGGGTCATTCACCTCAAACCCTCAGTAGAGAAATCAAGTAGAAAGACAATACCATCGCTCAACTCACAGCAATGGTGAAGCAATTGTGCAATGAGAAAGCCAAAGGTGTACTGGTGTGTGATGTATGCTCAGTTTAGGGACAAGGGTCCCAAGAATGCCCTACAGTGGAAGAGGCCAACATGGTTGGTAGATTCAATGAAGGCTCGAGGCCTCAGAATGATCTGTATTCGAACACCTAGAACCCTGGGTGGAGGAATCACCCTAACTTCCGGTGGAGTAACAATCAGAACACTCAGAATCCGATGCCACTACCTGGATTCCAACATTAAGTTGTAGCCCCTCAAGTACCCCAACAAGGTACTTCATCAAATCCCAATTCGGGACCTAAGCCTTTGGAAGACATAGTGGCTTCCCTGGCCCAGAGTACTGTTGCCCTCACTCAGAGCCAACAGACCTTCATGCATGACACCAAGAGCCGTCTAACCAGCATGGAAAATCACTTGGGCCAAATCATAAATCAGCTTAGTCAAAGAGAGCCTGGCAAGCTACCTAGCCAGGTTGTCCTAAACCCCAGGGGATCTCAACACCCCATGGCCAATGCTATCACATTAAGAAGTGGCACTCAGCTCCAAGGACCTCAGGCTGTACCATCTCAAGAAGAAGACGTGTCCTAGCCGTTAACATTGTCACAATCGGTGTCGTTGCAAGACATGTCCCCACCACTGCAGGACATGTCCCCGCCACTACAGGACATGTCCCCGCCAAGTACCAGAATCGAGAACCATGTCCTATTTTAGGGCCCGGTTCCTCAGCAGCCTCAGGACACGGCCAGGCCCTCAACACAGGATCTGCCTCGGCAAAACAGCAGACCCGTGCCTGGCACCCAACCATAAGGGAACCTACGACACCATAGTTTGAAGTCCCCAGTGCCTAGTTCTCAGCATCGTGATGCACACCCGACTGACCCTCAAACACCCCAAATTCCATCACGATCCTCGTTTAAGGACCAAAACTCGGTTTTGGAGTAGAATAAGAATTTTACTCCCAATTCTCAACTTTTTAATTCTGCAGTTCATAATCCAACTAAAAGAGTGCATTTTGACTTGAATGATGATATAATTTTTCCTTTTCCTCGTAGGTTTCAGAATAAGAATAAGAGGAAGGAAGAATTCGAAGAAAAGATCATTAGCATGTTACAGAAGCTGCAGATTACGCTAACCTTCCACAAATTGGTCAAGCATATGCCAATTTTCGCCTAGCTCAACAAGGACTTGGTTGCAGGTAAGAGAGGATTCAACCCTATTGACATCATTGAATTGCCTAAGGCCTGCTCTGCTGCCCTCTTACGACGGCCTCTCAAGGCTGGTGATCCAGGACCCCCATCATTGCCTTGTGTCATCAAATCTAAAAGGTTTGATCACTGCTCATGTGATACAGGTGCTTCAGTAAGTATCATGCCCTTCCATATATATATCAATACCTCAATCTAGGACAGCTAAAACCAACTCATTTGTGTGTGCGCATAGCTAATGCTTATGTTACTAACCTCATGGGTGTTTTAGAAGATGTACTAGTGCATATTGGTGATACATGTATTCAAGCAGACTTCTATATTCTAAAGATGGATAAGATTGATAAGAATGAAGAGCCACCCTTGATTTTTGGCAACCTTTCTTGTCCACGGTTGAGTGTTTGATAGATGTTAAGAATGGCCATGTTTCCATCAAAGTGTTGGATCAATTGAGGACTTCTCTATTCATGATGCAATTCAATATCCTTCTGAACCTATTGTTGATTTTCCTCTGAATCTGATGGATGTGTTATTGATGAAAACCATTGCTAACTCTTGCATTGCAGATCCAATTGAGAAGGTCATGACTGACACCTCACCTCTTGAAGAGCAGGATGATGAGTGTTGGTAGATTTAAAGAGCAAGAAATATGCAATTCAATTCTAACAGTTATAAAATCCTTGCAAGTGCACAAATCGATAAGAATAGTATAGTAGCACAGCAAGAGTCGATCCCTCGAGGACTTGTATCAACGTTATGACCAATTTAGTTCAGATTTGTTAACTTAAATAAAAACACACACACACACACACACACAGGGGGGGGGGGGGGGGGGGGGGGGGGGGGGGGGGGGGGGGGGGGGGGTGTTTATGATGTGATAACTGAAATTTAAAGACAAGTAAATCAAAGTGCAGAAAATAACAATGCAAGAATGAAAGGTTGTTAACTAAGGCGAATTAAGGCTTACTATCCACTCTAACCAATTATAGCTCTTAACCAAATTTCCTTGACCTAATTACTATGCATTTTCTGAATTAGGTGCCCGTGCCTAGGACCTAGCGTTGGTTCACTAGACACGTCTTATTCCCTCTTACTTAACATGTTCTAAACAGGGCATATGCCTAGAACGTCTATCACCTACCTTTTAAGATGATGCATGAAGTTTAAAGAGAATTTAATGACACCACATTAGCCTAGCAAAGTGACATGCAATCCTAGGTCGTTATGAGTTAAGATTACAAATAAGAATACTTTCGATGCTCCAAATCACAAGATGATATGACGGTCACTCAAGCAATTACATCTATAATTATATGCAAACAAGGTAGCTAATCTTATAGGCATAAATTAAGTTCATTAAGCATAGTAATCCAACTTATTCAGCATGCATAGCAATCATAATCAAGAGCCAGAAATCCAATCAACAAGCTAACATGGCTAGGGCTTCAAGCAGCCCTAATCCTAATGACTACTCACACATAACTGAAATAAACACAAGTATAATTGAATTCATAAGTAAATTGCAATAATGAAAATAAGGGTACATAAGAGATTGTTAAGAACAGGTGCAGCAGAAGACACGGCAGAGCCTTCTTCTCCAAGCTCCACGTCCAATAATCTATGTGAAAGATTATCTCCCAAAATATGGTCCCTAATTCTCTAGAAAACCAAAACGGAACTCTCTGTGGCTCAGGTCTCTGTTTTCCCAGAAACAAAAACGCCCCCAATCCTCTATCTGATTCTCCTTTTTATAGACAAGGGAAAACCTTGTTCTATAAGGATTGGTATAACCTTGTTCTCTACAGATTGGTAAAACCATGTCCTATAGGAATAGGGAAAGTTATTTTACTTTTAATTAATTACAAAGTCTTTAAAATCTATTCGAACCAATCAGAGCACGGCCGGGAGTGTGAATGCAGGTTGGCAAGTGGGAACGCAAGCTGGCCAAACTTGGATTTTTGACTGTCTTCGTAATCAGGATCTGGGACCGCGCGTTTGAAGTACGTTAGGAGTATAATAGAAGCGCATCGTCGTTTAGGCTTGGCGCAAATGTTGTCAGGCTTAGCACAGAGGGAGAACCTCTGATCCACCGCTGGCGGAACAGGGACCCCGGGCTTAGGCGCACATCTGGGCTCGGATGGGAGTTCTTGGGACATGTCCTCGACCTGCCTCGGCGCGACCTTGGCACTTCTAGGACCTGACCCTGATGTCATGAAACACAAGTTCGGGACCCGGAGGGCCTGATATGAGGTACTTGGCCAATGACCCAAAATAGGCGCACTGGCGCACTCAGGACCCCGTTGAGGACTTGATATTGAAATGAGGACATCTCCTTCATCTGGACTCCGATTTGAGTCATTCTTTTTGCGTTCTTTCCAGATTTTACCTATCTTTCTAACTCTGCACAAGTCTCACAAGATTGATCATTTTCTACTATTGATGGCACGAAATCATTCAAAAGACATGTAAGAGAGGCATATAAAGACCTCAAAATGATGCATAAATAACGACTGATCAAATACCCCCAAACCTATCTTTTGCTAGTCCCTGAGCAAAACAAATGCTAACAAAATGAAAAGACTCGATTTTAGTTAAGATAGAACATTTATACCCCTAGGTTCACCTAGTAGGAGGAGTTTTGTCTCCTGAGGGTTATAACAGCACGAAACCCACAAACGTTTTACTTAAACAAAAAGATGCTAGATATAGTACTCTTAACAAGCTTATAAGAATCAAAGTAAGTAGACATGCTTTGCAGAACTAAAAGGAATGCCATAGCCGTGAGTGTCATGTGAAGGTGTACGTGTATAAGTGCCAATATTTTCAGGTGATCAAGTTTGAAAACAACTTCATCTAAATGCCCTAGAAAGATTTCGCCTCGACTCTAATCCTCACTAGGCAACTCTCAATTCGCACAAGAATCCTAGGCTTTCACTCTTTTCAAGCATATGTGACGAGTTTATGTTATGAAATTCAAATTTAATCACATATGAGTAACAATGAAGAATAGCAATTTATGGAAATAAAGATCTCATGAAAGGAATTGAACTTTAAGCACATAGATACGTACCTTAATCCTCAGCATGATTGTCCATAAGATCAGTTAGGTCTTCCTTTTTAGGTTGTAATGGGGCTAAGCTTTGGGGTTTAGCAAGGAAGGATGGGATTCAAAGAACCTGAGCTGTGCCAAGGCATGAGAAGTCATGACTTGAACTTGGAATTTCTGAACTGAATCCTTTCTTAAGGCCCACGGCATTGTGCTTTCTTGATTACTTATTTTGAGGCTCTTGGCTCATTTTGAGGCTCTTGGCTCATTTTGAGGCTCTTGGCTCACTTGGCTCAATTCACTTTGTTTTTCACTTATTTTTTTCTTTCTTTTTCTCAACGTTTCTTTCTTTCTTTTGATTTGAACGTTTTTTTTTTCTGTTCTTTGAATTGAGTTGAACCAAGATCATGCAATGATTTCCTCAAATTTTCGTGCAGCTTGCAACTTGTAAAGCTTTTCTTTACTTTTGAACTTTGAATTGAGCAGCATCTTCTTTCACCTCTCATTCTTACCATGAATCTCATTTACGGCAACCTTAGCTCAAACTGAGGTTATAGGGTATGGCTGTGATGAATGGCCAAGTATTTTGGGTTAGGTTATACTTTGGGTGATGAAAGAAAAGGTTGAGTGTTTGGCTTCAAAATTGGCTTAGGGAGCATGCAATAGGGTAGGATAAAGCCTTTAGAGGTTAAAGCATACATAGCCTACATCACTTCTTATGGCAAAGCACACATTAAATCAAGAGTATTTAAATGATGTTAGTTCTTTAAAATTCAATGCAAATATGATGTAATGAGATCAACAATTAAGAACAAAAGCGATGAGTGTTTAAGAGTAGAAACAAGTATATCCCTCAGAAAGAATGGCAATTAGGCTCAAAGATCTCACAGGGAAGTCTCCACTAATTTTCTAAGGTTCACTCAAATTCAGTTATTTCGTTCACTTAATCACTTAAAACATGGCATTGTGAAGTGCATATTATGAACTACTTGACCATGGCATGACTCTTATCCTCACTAGGCAACTCTCAATTCACACAAGAATCCTAGGCTTACACTCTTTTCAAGCATATGTGATGAGTTTATGTTATGAAATTCAAATTTAATCACATATGAGTAACAATGAAGAATAGCACTTTATGGAAATAAAGATCTCATGAAAGGAATTGAACTTTAAGAACATAGATACGTACCTTAATCCTCAGCATGATTGTCCATAAGATCCGTTAGGTCTTCCTTTTTAGGTTGTATTGGGGCTAAGCTTTGGGGTTTAGCAAGGAAGGATGGGATTCAAAGAACCTGAGTTGTGCCAAGGCATGAGAAGTCATGAATTGAACTTGGAATTTCTGAACTGAATCCTTTCTTAAGGCTCACGACATTGTGCTTTCCTGATGACTTATTTTGAGGCTCTTGTGGCTTATTTTGAGGCTCTTGTGGCTTATTTTGAGGCTCTTGGCTCACTTGGCTCAATTCACTTTGTTTTTCACTTATTTTTTTCCTTCTTTTGGTTTGAACGTTTTTTTTTTGTTTCTGTTCGTCTTTGAATTGAATTGAACCAAGATCATGCAATGATTTCCTCAAATTTTCATGCAGCTTGCAACTTGTAAATCTTTTCTTTACTTTTGAACTTTCAATTGACGCCAATGTCCTTTGAATTGGGCATCATCTTCTTTCACCTCTCATTCTCACCATGAATCTCATTTGTGGCAACCTTAGCACAAACTGAGGTTATAGGGTATGGCTGTGATGAATGGCTAAGTATTTTGGGTTAGGTTATACTTTGGGTGATGAAAGAAAAGGTTGAGTGTTTGGCTTCAAAATTGGCTTAGGGAGCATGCAATAGGGTAGGATAAGGCCTTTAGAGGTTAAAGCACACATAGCCTACATCACTTCTTATGGCAAAACATACATTAAATCAAGAGTATCTAAATGATGTTAGTTCTTTAAAATTCAATGCAAATATGATGTAATGAGATCAACAATTAAGAACAAAAGTGATGAGTGTTTAAGAGTAGAAACAAGTATATCCCTCAGAAAGAATGGCAATTAGGCTCAAAGATCTCACTGGGTAGTCTCCACTAATTTTCTAAGGTTCACTCAAATTCAGTTATTTCGTTCACTTAATCACTTAAAACATGGCATTGTGAAGTGCAAATTATGAACTACTTGACCATGGCATGACTCTTAGTAAAGCAAAGATAGTTAACTTTGCATATACATTCCTATTAACAAGTTATCATACTAATCACAAGCAGAAATTTAAATGTCCTGGCCGTGTATCACCCCCAAACCTACTTGTTTCTATATGCAAAATTTTAAATCCACACCCCCAAACCTAAACTGAACATTGTCCTCAATGTGATAAGCAGTAAGCTTGACAACAGTAGAAAGGTTTGAGAGATATAACGGGCAGAAACAGAAAAGGAAGTGAGAAATACAAACCAGGGCTAGGCTGCCTCCTAGGAGCGCTTTATTTAATGTCTAGGCAAGACGGGGCTGGCATGCTAGGCTTTTGATGGTGTGCCCAAGATTTCAGCGTCAACATGGAACCGATTATGAGCCTCTTGCTGTAGAATCTGCGCTGCAGCATGGAGAAAAAAGTTAGAGACACAAAAAGGAATCCATCGACGAGAACGTAACTTATCGGGAAAGAAATTGAGGAGTGATTTGAATGAGAGCAGTTGTTGTCCACTCTTGAATGTTTTCCTTGGACAATGCCCGTGGGGGAACAGCTTTCGTTGTGCCCTGTACGTTCTATACTTCATCCTTGGTCCCTTCCGTTGATTTTTCCTTCGGAACTTGAAGAGGGGGACCAAGTTGAGTGCCTTTAGCATATTCTTGGTGTTTTTATGGTGGAACCTGCACGGGAAAAGTTCAACAGCATTAGGAGCTAAATCAGAATTCAAATCCAAGTTTGCCTTATTAAAATGAAAGTTAAATGTTTCAGGATTGAGTTGAGAAGGCGTATTGAATTTCAAAACCTGGTCCTTGTCCTTGGGGCAGGGGCTGAGACACGGCTGTCAGCAGATTGAGAGGCACGGGCTTCAGCTCGAGTTCAGGAGCCTTTATGATGGACGTCAGGGTTTTCTGACTTGTGAGTGGTAACGCTTCGAAGGGAGGCCTGTGGAATGGGAGGGCTGGCATGATGTCAAGGGCTCGTACCTCTTCGATCACGCTATCTGCCAGTGAATCCACCGTGTGTGGGTTACTAGTCACTGCCTTCTCAAGGTCATCCGCCATGCAAGACTGAGCAATTGTCTCCCGTAGCAGTAAGTCCATTGTGTTTAACGGAAAATCTACAATAGGCTCGGCAGGGTACTGGATGGTGTCATGGATGGAGAATTTCCGAAGCTGGTCAAGGACCTTGATGGAGACCTGGCCCTTTCTGACGTCGATGAGGCACTCGGCTGTGGCTAGTAAGGGCCTTCCGAAGATGAGGGGAGGATCCTCACTTTTGTCAATTCTGTCCATTCTTAGTACGTAGAAGTCTGCAGGGATGCATGTATCTCCGATTTGTACCAGTACGTCCTCAAGAACCCCCATTAGGTTGATTACAGAAGCGTTAGCCAACCTGACACATAGGTGCGTGGGCTTGAGTGCGCCTAGGTTGAGTGACCTGTAAATGTGGAATGGCATGATGTTCACTGATGCTCCCGTGTCGCAAAGGCAATGTTCGAATTTTTTTGACTGAATGACACATGGAAGGGATGGCGGCCCAGGATCATTGGCCTTAAGGGGCATGCGCAAAAGGGCAGCCGAGCAGGCCATAGGGATGTCAATGGTGTCCGTGGAGCTAAAACCACGCTTTCCTGCAACTAAGTCCTTGATCAGCTTTGCAAAGATAGGCATGTGCTTGACAATTTTATGGAAAGGCAGTGTGATCTGAAGCTTCTGCAACATGCTGATGATTTCTTCCTCAAAGTCCTCCTTTTGCTTATTCCTGTTTTGGAACCTGCGAGGAAATGGATAATCAACATTATTAGCTACCTCAAAAGTGACTTTTTTAGAATTGGAATTCTGAGGTTTAGAGTTAGAAGTATTCGAGTGCTGCGACTTGGGCTTAGGAGCAGGTTGCATGCCAGCCGTGGCCGAAGTAGGCGCAGTGTCAGGTCCTCTTTGCGGTAGGGCACTTGGTGACTCATTGGACTGGTTCTACGCCAGAGGTGTTGGCCGTGGCATGTTTTGCGGCGCGCCCTGGTCGGGGATCCTTGGCAGAGTAGGTTGAGGCTCAGTTTCAGGTCCTGTGAGGGTGGCATATGTGGGGTCTTGAAGTGGTGTTTCCTTCTCCAGCGTGATGGCATTAGCCGTAGGATTGTGAAATCCTTTCGGATTTACCAGGACTTGACTCGGTAGCTTGCCCTGCTCCCGCTGATTTAGTTGGTTCGCCACCTGTCCCATTTGACGCTCCAAGTTTGCAATTGCATTTTTGAAGTCTCCCGTCTGACTCTGGCTATCATGCATGAATTTTATGAGTTGAGCCTGCTGTTGAGTCAGGATATGGATGGAGTCCTTAACAGACTTGCTTCCGCCATTCTGGTTTGAGGAAGGACCGTGGTAGTTCCCCTGAGGGCCTGCGGCTTGCTGCTCAAATCCAGGGGGTGGCAAGGGATTCGCGGCTGCTTGATTGTTGCTCCAACGGAAATTAGGATGATTTCTCCACCCCGGATTGTAAGTGTTGGAATATGGGTCATTCCGGGGTCGAGAATTGCTATTGAACCCTCCAGCAAAGTTGGCCTCTTCCACAACCGGGCAGTCCTGGGATGTGTGGCCCTAAATTGAACATACCTCGCAGATGTGAACTCCTTTGGCTTTCTCGCTACACAATTGTTTTACCATTGCCGTGAGCTGAGCAATGGCGTCATCTTTGTATTTGGCGGATGCATCACCCGTAGCTCTAGAGGAGGGACCCCTGTAGCTGAACTGTTTTTCCCTTTGAGCAATGTTCTCAAAGGCGGTCCTTGCTTCCTCGGCTGTGCCTTCTAGAATCCCTTGGGATTGAGAATCCACCATTGTCCGATCGCTAGTTTTCAAGCCTCCATAGAAGTATAGCATAAGATGATGGGCATCAATATGGTGGTGGGGGCACGCCCGTAGCATCTGATTGAACCGCTCCCAAAATTCGTAGAAAGACTCCTCCATGTCTTGCCGTGTGTTCATGATCTTGGACTTTAACTCATTTGTCTTTTCCACGGGAAAGTACTGTGTTAAGAATTTGGACGTCAAGTCCCTCCAAGAGTGAATGGAAGCCGGCGCCAATGAATGAAACCATGTCTTGGCGCGATCCTTGAGACTGAAGTGAAAGAGCCGCAGGCGGATTTCCGATTCTGTCATACCATTGATGCGCAGTGTTGAACACACCTCAACAAATTCCTTGATATGAAAGTGCGGGTCCTCGCCAGCAAGGCCGTGGAATGTAGGCAGCATGTGAATTGTCCCCGACTTTAATTCGAAGTTTGCCACTGTTGACTCGGGAAAAACAATTGGAAATTGATCCTCCGAGACATGGGGCATGGCAAAATCCTTAAGGCGCCATGGGGCTTGCGGTACTAGGCCACGTTCCAGGCCCTGCTCTTCTCTGTGGTCCGCCATCCTCCTTGGGCTTGGTGGTGGGGAGCCGTGGACTGAAGATGCTTGCGATGATGGTCCACTTGATGACCCGTGCACTGAACCTTGGAATGACATACACGGGTACCTAACAAAAAAAGAAAAAAAAACTAAGTTACAAATCTAAACTTGAATGGGCACCGTTGAGGGACAAGTCCCCGGCAACGGCGCCAAAAACTTGTTGGTAGATTTAAAGAGCAAGAAATATGCAATTCAATTCTAACAGTTATAAAATCCTTGCAAGTGCACAAATCGATAAGTATAGTATAGTAGCACAGCAAGAGTTGATCCCTCGAGGACTTGTATCAACGTTATGACCAATTTAGTTCAGATTTGTTAACTTAAATAAAAACACACACACACACACACACACAGGGGGGGGGGGGGGGGGGGGGGGGGGGGGGGGGGGGGGGGGGGGGGGTGTTTATGATGTGATAACTGAAATTTAAAGACAAGTAAATCAAAGTGCAGAAAATAACAAGAATGAAAGGTTGTTAACTAAGGCGAATTAAGGCTTACTATCCACTCTAACCAATTATAGCTCTTAACCAGATTTCCTTGATCAAATTACTATGCATTTTCTGAATTAGGTGCCCGTGCCTAGGACCTGGCGTTGGTTCACTAGACACATCTTATTCCTTCTTACTTAGCATGTTCTAAACAGGGCATATGCCTAGAACGTCTATCACCTACCTTTTAAGATGATGCAGGAAGTTTAAAGAGAATTTAATGACACCACATTAGCCTAGCAAAGTGGCATGCAATCCTAGGTCGTCATGAGTTAAGATTACAAGTACGAATACTTTCGATGCTCCAAATCACAAGATGATATGACGGTCACTCAAGCAATTACATCTATAATTATATGCAAACAAGGTAGCTAATCTTATAGGCATAAATTAAGTTCATTAAGCATAGTAATCCAACTTATTCAGCATGCATAGCAATCATAATCAAGAGCCAGAAATCCAATTAACAAGCTAACATGGTTAGGGCTTCAAGCAGCCCTAATCCTGATGACTACTCACACATAACTGAAATAAACACAAGTATAATTGAATCCATAAGTAAATTGCAATAATGAAAATAAGGGTACAGAAGAGATTGTTAAGAACAGATGCAGCAGAAGACACGGCAGGGCCTTCTTCTCCAAGCTCCACGTCCAATAATCTATGTGAAAGATTATCTCCGAAAATATGGTCCCTAATTCTCTAGAAAACCAAAACGGAACTCTGTGGCTCAGGTCTCTGTTTTTCCAGAAACAAAAACGCCCCCAATCCTCTATCTGATTCTCCTTTTTATAGACAAGGGAAAACCTTGTTCTATAAGGATTGGTATAACCTTGTTCTATACAGATTGGTAAAACCTTGTTCTATAGGGATAGGGTAAGTTATTTTACTTTTAATTAATTAAAAAGTCTTTAAAATCTATTAGAACCAATCAGAACACGGCTGGGAGTGTGAATGCAAGCTAGCAAGTGGGAACGCAAGCTGGCCAAACTTGGATTTTTGACTGTTTTCGTAATCAGGATCTGGGACCGCGCTTTTGAAGTACGTTAGGAGTATAATAGAAGCGCATCGTCGTTCAGGCTTGGCACAAATGTTGTCAGGCTTAGCGCAGAGGGAGAACCTCTGATCCACCGCTGGCGGAACAGGGACCCTGGGCTTAGGCGCACATCTGGGCTCGGATGGGAGTTCTTGGGACATGTCCTCGACCTGCCTCGGCGTGACCTTGGCACTTCTAGGACCCGACCCTGATGTCATGAATCACAACTTCGGGACCCGGAGGGCCTGATATGAGGTACTTGGCTAGTGGCCCAAAATAGGCGCACTGGCGCACTCAGGACCCCGTTGAGGACCTGATATTGAAATGAGGACATCTCCTTCATCTGGACTCCGATTTGAGTCATTCTTTTTGCGTTCTTTCCAGATTTTACCTATCTTTCTAACTCTGCACAAGTCTCACAAGATTGATCATTTTCTACTATTGATGGCACGAAATCATTCAAAAGACATGTAAGAGAGGCATATAAAGACCTCAAAATGATGCATAAATAACGACTGATCAGTGAGTTTCATACAGGAACACATCTTAGCACGCTTCGTAGCACCTAGAGCAATCATCAGTGATGAGGGAACTCATTTCTGCAATCTTTCTTTTGAAGCCTTGATGCGTAAGTACGGGTTTACTCACAAAGTTGCCACGCTCTACCACCCTCAAACTAGTGGTCAGGCTGAAATCTCGAACCGCGAGGTGAAAACCATCATGGAGAAGACTGTGAGCCCTACGAAGAAGGACTGGTCTCAGAGGTTAAATGACGCTTTGTGGTCTTACTTGACCACCTACAAAACCCCTATTGGAATGTCTCCCTTTAGGTTGGTTTTTGGAAAGGGATGACACCTGCCCGTTGAGCTAGAGCGTAAGGCATATTGGGTAATCAAGAAGGTTCACATGGACTTTGGAGCCGCTGGAAATCATAGACAGGTTCAACTTAGTGAATTGGAGGAGCTTAGGAATGAGGCTTATGAAAGCTCACACATCTACAAGGATAAAACAAATGTTTCCCACGATAAGCACCTTCAAAGAAAGCACTTTCAGATTCGAGACAAAGTCCTCCTGTTCAATTCACGATTAAGGCTTTTCCCAGGTAAGCTTTGTTCTTGGTGGACTGGGCCATATGTTGTGACTAAGATCTTCCCACATGGTGCCGTTGAAATTCAGCACCTTACGAGGAAGGACACGTTGAAGTTGAATGGACACCATCTTAAGCCCTATTTGAAGCATATTTTGAAGTACCAGCAGTCATCCACGCATTGCCGCCACCACCAAGTGCCTAGAGGCCAACCTCTTCTTGCCCAGACGTTAAATACAACACTCTTAGGAGGCAACTTAGCCCTGGTTTGTAACCCTCTCTTTCTTGTGTTTCTGCGCATATCACCTCACTAATCTTATACTTTGTTTTTTCATGCCTCTTCTTTAAACATTGAGGACCATGTTTCGTTTATGTTTGGGGTTGTGGATCATAAAATTCGCATATAGAAACAAATAGGTTTGGAGGTATACACGGCCAAATTTACAGTTTTGTTCACTTTCTGTTTTAAGTTGTTTAAGTTGTTAGTTTAAGTTGGTGTTTGTAACTACTGGTTTAACTTGTTAATAGGAGTGTAAATGCTAAGTTAAATTTCTTTGTTTTACTAAGAATCATGCCTTGTCAGTTAGTCATAACTTTGCACTTCACAATGCCATGTCTTGGATAATTAAGTTAATAAAATGACTGAAGTTGAGTGAACTTCAGAAAATTATTGGAGATTACCATGTGAGAACTTGAGCCTTAATGCCATTCTTTTTTAGTGATATACATTCTTTCTACTCATTAAACACTCTTCACTTTTGTTCATAATTGTTGATCTAATTACATCATATTTGCATTGAACTTTAAAGAACTAACATTATATAGATGCTCTTGGTTTCAAGTATGGTTTGCCATAAGAACTAAGCTTACCCTACCATATTGTGTGCACCCTAAGCCCTTTTGAAGCCAAGCACTCAACCTCTTCTTTCACCACCTAAAGTGCAATCTGCCCAAAAATTGAACCATTCAATTAGGCCATGCCCTATAGCCTCAATTTGTGCTAAGGTTGACTTAAATGAGAATCATGGTGAGAATGAGAAGTCAAAGAAGTTGCTGCCCAGTTCTAAGGGCCATTGCTGCAAGCACTGAGTGTGACAAGGTCCAAAAGTTTGAATGTTGAGTAAAGAGCTCTACAAGTGGAAAGCTTCATAAGGAATGAGGAAGCTATTGCATGATCTTGGGTCGATTCAATTCAAAAGAAACTGAAAAAAAAAATCAGAAAAGAAAAAAGAAATAGAGAATTGATCTAAGTGAGCCAAAGAACCACAAGAAGAGCAATCAAGAAGTGCAATGCCGTGGGCCTTAAGCATGGATTCAAATCAGAAAGTAGAAGTTCAAGCCATGAATTCTCATGCCTTAGCACAACTCAGGTTCTTTGAATATTATCCCTTCCTTCTTAAACCATTAAGCCTACCCCCATTGCAATATGATGTGAAAGACCTAACTGATCGTATGGCTAGTCATTATAAGGATTGAGGTAAGTATCTATGTTCTTAAAATTCAATTCCATTCATGAGATCTTAATTCCAGAAAGTGTTGTTTTTCATGGAATGTTCATATGTGATTAAACTTGAATGTCTTTACATAAATTCCATCACATATGATTGTTATGAGTGTAAAGCCTAGGATTCGAGAGTGAATTGAGAGACATCCAGTGAGGATTAAAGTCGAGGCGAAATCTTTCTGGAGCACTTGAATGAAGTCGTTAGTAAGAATAATTGTTTGAGATTTTGGCATTCACACATTACACATGACTCTTACTGTTGTGGCATGATCTTTTAGTTTTGCAAAGCATGTTCCTATATATTGATTCTTATTAACTTGTTTAAAGCATTGTCTCTAGCACCTTTGTGTCTAAGTAAAACGTTTGTGGGTATCGAGCTGCCATAACCCTCAGGAGACATAACTCCTCCTACTAGGAAAGCCTAGGGGTTTAAATGATATATCCTTAACTAAGATTGAGGCTTTTTATTTTATTTAGTTTTGTTTTCCTTTGTTTTGCTAAGGGACTAGCAAAAGATAGGTTTGGGGGTATTTGTTCAGTCATTATTTATGCATCTTTTAGATGTCCTTCAATGCCCTTTTACTTGCCTTTTGAGTGATTTGGTGCCATCAATAGGAGAAAATGATCAATCTTGTGAGCTATGTGTAGAATTGAGAAGACAAGCTAAGTATGAGAAAAATGCAAAAAGAATGGCTCAATTCGGATTTAGAATGAAGGCGAGGCTCAAGTTCATTATCTGGTCCTGAGGAGGTGTCTAGAGGCAAAGCCGGGGCATGTCCTAGACTTGCCCTAACCGGGTCCTAGAACTAGCCCAGACGACCCATGGTCCGTCTTCAGAGCTAGCAGTAGGGTCCCAAAACATATCCCCTGATTCATACCGTGCCCATATCCTAAACATGCCCTAATCGAGTCCAATACAACCACCGAGCCCCTCATCATGTCCTGGTGTGCCTTAACTGGAGCCCTGCGCTGAAGGCCTTGTCATGAAATCCAGAGCCCAGCGTGTCCCCAAATTCAGGAACCTCAGATCAAGTCCCCTGGGTCCGAGAAGTGTGTTTGAAGACTAGCTAAGTCAAGTCTGTGTCATACCTTCGTCAGTCTAAGGATGGAAGTCCAGGACCTAGGCCAAAACAGCCCACCTGTGTCCCAATCGAGACCCCAGACGAGCCCTGCCGAGTCCCTACTGCACCAAAGAAGAAGCCTCAGTCGAGAGCCTTGTGCAGTCCAAGACCCTACCCTACGCCGAAGTCCTTGCCCCAAGTACCAGCCAAAGACATGCCAGGACGTGTCCCTGACACATCCTTGGTCCTTCAGAGATTGCCCAACGATAGGCCCAAGTATTATCCTTTATTTTAGGACTTCGTCCCTGCTGGGCTAGGAAAAAGTCTTAGGGTTTCATTAAGGGTATTTTGGACTTTGCATTTTCAGTTTTGATTCCTAGTTTTTAGGGGAAGCCCTAGGGGTATTCAAATAAGTTTTTTAACGAAGAACTAGGGTTCCCAATTTTTACTAGCCGCATAACTTTATTTTTGAGGAGAGAATAACATTGTTTTCAATTATGGAGAGGTGTTAAACGCAGAGAGTACTGGAGAAGGCTTGGGCGCGTTCTTGGCTTTCTTCCGCTTTTAGTGTTTCATTCTTCTTCCTTTCACATTTTACCTTGTAATCATGAATTATTTTATCGTTGTTATTAATATGAATCGTGAGTAGTTTTCCATAGAATTAGGGCTGCTTGAAGCCCTAACCATGTAGTTCTTTTATGTGATTTTGGCCCTTGATTTCTGTTATTATGGATGCTGAATAGACTCTAATTACAATTTGAATTGCTGCTCTTTTATGTTTACATGATTAGCTACCCTGTTTACATAAATTATTGATGAGACTGCATCGAGAGGTTGAGCTTAAGAAATAATCTTGTAATCATAATTCATGACAACTTAGATCATTAAACTAGGCTAGGGATAATGTGATGTCATCAAATTCCTTTAGTACTTCGTGCATCAGCTTAGATTATTAATCCTTCTCTAAGATTGATAGACGTTCTAAGCAGAGGAAACGGCTAGGACATGCTAAGTAAGAAGAGAAAAATATGTGTGGGGTGAGCAGTAACAAGACCTTTGCATGGGCATCTTATTCAGAGAATTCATAATAATAGGATCTTGGAAATCATGTTAGGAACTTGGGTTGGTTAGGGTGGATACTTAGCTTTAATTCGATCTAATTAATCAGTTAATACAATCATCTTTACTTCTGTTTTCATTTGCCTTGCATATACATTACTTGTCATAAGTTTCAGAATTCAAAAGTATCAAAACCCCCCTGTCTTGTGTCTTGTTTGTGTGTTTCGTTAGAGTCTTTGTGTGTTTCTTGTGTTACAAGTACCTAGTGTCTTGAGTCGCCATTAGTGTCTTGTCAATCTAAATAGTGTGAGTCTTAGTGATCGTTTGTTGCTTTATTTCCTTATTTTGTTGAGTCTTGTTTGAGTTAATTGAATCTAATCTCATATTTGGAAATAACATTGATACAAGTCCTCAAGGGATCGATTCTAGTTGTGCTACCATACTATTCTTATCGATTTGTGAACATGTAATGATTTTATAACTGTTAGAATTAGATTGCATATTTCTTGTTCTCTAATTTTACCAACAGGTCATCTGTTGCCCCCTTAGCACCCACCTCCTCAATCGACTGAGTCTGCGAGGTTTGCACAGTGAAAGCCTAAAAATGTGATCGAACCGACCCAATCCGACTTGGGGAAGTCACTGAAATAGGCCAACTAGCTCTTGTCGTAGCCCCCAACCCGAAAGCCTTCCGTTTTAGTTTGTTCACTGGGTTGATATTGTAAACATCTTTCACTGTCGTACCCCATCGCCCAAATAACTCCCGAGGCTCATGATCCTAATTAACCTTAGGACACACTTGGTTAGAATGGTCGAGACAGCCACCAAATTGACAAAAAAATGGAAGTCTCTCATATTCCACCTCATATTGCATTGGCGGTTCATCCTTAATAAGCCTGAGCGTAACCCAACGCTTCAGCGGAACACTCACCTTCAGCATCACACGTAGCCTCAAAAAACTGCCAGAACAATCCCCATTAGTCCCCTTATCAAAGTGAACGAACCCCCCCAAATGATTTCCCAGTTCCTTTATGAACGAACCCATTTTTGGTCATGCTCAGACTTGAAGGAAAACATTACCCTATTCGACTCTCCCACCACCGTCAGCATAAACTCATCCCTTGTTCTCCAAATATGATTCATCGTGCCAAATAGCTCGCCCTATTGAAGGTTTTTGTAGTGAGCAGCTGACCAACCAGAAAGAAGGTCGCCATCGTTATTGAGTCAAGATAGGGAATGAACCAAATAATTAGTCATCTCCTAAACACTCTTTGTCTCTGCCCTCTCCAACACAAAAGGTTGGAGTAGCCCTAGAAACGACAAGAAAAATGCTAAGCAGTTGCCTAGCCGACACCAGAATTCCCACAGCGCCGTCGCCGCCACTATATCTTCACAGTCACGAAAGGAAAGCACAAACCCTAACCCTAGTAGAGAAGGGACTTTTTTACGTTTAGTTTGGGAGGAATTAGAATTTTCATTAACTATTGTTGCGAATTCAAGTAGTACATATAAAGAGAACGGAAAGTTTGTTTATGGAGGCTGTTTAGAATAATAGGATATATCACTGTATTAACCCAAATAACAAAACAATATATACTAGGGTTTTAGAAATACATAAATGACCTATCCACCCATACATGGAATAGCCATAAAGTTACATTTGTTTACAACACTCCCCCTTGGATATTTCATGTAATAGTGCTGCTTGGCTGCGTGCCTATGTGTTGCCTCATTAAAACCATGCCAGGTAATAAAACCCATGAGGGCCAAAAACAACCTTGGTCGAAAGGAAAAGAGTGCAACACGCGTGGATACGAAGTAGTCGCATCGGAACCTTCGGAGGTAGATGAAGTCATGTCTTCTGGATAATGAGTAGATAGTACATCTATTGGATATGATGCATTAGAGTTGCTACACCAATACCTTGTCCGGTAAACCCAGTGGGGAAAACCCGTGGTCGAAGGGAAAATATGAGCAAATGCATATGAGTCGAATAATTTGATCTTCAGGATGCAGTGTGAATCGGATGACCATACCAAAGGTGTGCCTCATTAAAACCTAGGCAGGTAACAAAAACCCAATGGGAAAAAATAACCCTGGTCGTTGGACAAAAGAGTACACGATGGTCAAGTAAGTATGCTTTGGGATACTCAGTAAACTTCAGGATACTTGGTATGCTTCAGGATGCTCCCCCATGATATCAACTCCCCCTTAAAACTACAGACCAGGTAGATCAGCCAGTGTACGTAAGCCAATACCTCGAACTTGTTGCTGGAATATGGCATTCGGTAATGACTTGATAAAAAGGTCTGAATGGTTGTCTTGAGATTGGATTGACTTGATTTCAATCTTCTAACGCTCTTGTTTCTGTTGGTTGAAGAAAAACTTCGGTGCAATATGCTTGGTGTTGTCTCCTTTAATGAAACCGATCTTCATCTGCTCGATGTAGGCAACATTATCTTCATAGATAATCGTCTATTCATTATTGGTGGAATACAGTCCACAAGTACTTCGAATATGCCCCGTAATGTCTCTCAGCCATTTACATTTACGAACTGTTTCGTGAAGAGCTAGAATCTCTGCATGATTCAAAGAGGTGGTAACCAGGGTCTGTTTTGTTGACCTCTGAGATACTGATGTGTTCCCAATGGTAAAGACATAACCAGTTTGGGAATGCCCCTTGTATGGGTCTGATAGGTAACCCGTGTTAGCATACCCAACAAGGTGTGCATCATTCTAAGGATCAAGAGGGTTTGATCCATTCCTCGATGCATAGGGATAGAATAAACCCATATCCATCGTACCTTTGAGGTACCGGAAAATTGCTTTTATGCCATTCCAGTGGCGGCGTGTTGGCACATATTTAAATCTAGCTAGAAAGTTCACAACGAATGAAATGTCCGGTCTAGTGCATTAAGCCAAGTACAATAATGCGCCTATTGCACTTAGATATGGAACTTCTGGTGTCAATATCTCTTTGTTATCGTCTGCGGGACGAAACGGATCCTTCTTATGATCTAGACAACAGACGATCATGGGCGTGCTTGAAGGCTTCGCTTTATCCTCATTAAAGCATCTCAACATCTTATGGATGTAATTCGATTGATGGACTAAAATCCCATCTACACGGTGCTCGAGCTCCAAGCCGAGATAGAAGTTCGTTCTCTCAAGAGTACCAATTAGATTCATGTCACTGACATAAACTGCAACAATAGCGAACCCGAAACTTATTTTCTTAATAAACACGCATGGGCATAGTTCATTATTCACATATCCCACTCTGATCAAATATTCACTTAAACGGTTATACCACATCTGTCCGGATTGTTTCAATTTGTAAAGTGAACTCAAACTAATGGAGAGCGTGTTCCGTGGTCTGGAACTATTTGTATCATGTATCTTAAGTCCTTCGGGAACTTTTATATATATATATATATATATATATATATATATATATATCTCTTTATCCAAATCCCCATAAAGATAAGCTATGACCACATCCATAAGTTGCGTACTCAAAGTTTTCGCAAACTACCAAACTGATAAGGTAGCGGAACGTTATGACGTGATTACGGGAGAATACGTCTCCTCGTAATCAATCCCAGGGCGTTGAGAAAATCCTTGCGCCAGTAAGCGAGCTTTGTATCTCACAATCTCGTTCTTCTCATTACCCTTCCTTACAAATACCCATTTAAATCCTACAGGTTTAACAGGGGGAGATGTGGGAACGACAGGCCCAAACACCTTCCTTTTTGTCAAGGAATCTAATTCCACCTGAATTGCTTCTTTCCATTTTGGACAGTCTTCTCTGCGTTGGCATTCATCAACGAAGAAAGGTTTGATGTCATCATTAGTTATTATTTCGATAGGTACCGCGAATACAAATATATCTTCGATGATAATATCATTCTGATTCCATATCTCACTTAAGCATGCATAATTTACCGAGATCTCTCTATTCTTGGGAGTGGGTTCAGACATTGGAGCGTCCCCTAATGTCGTCAGTTCTTGGACAGACCCGTAACCTGGAATTATCTCATGAGATGGATAAGTTGATATTAAGATGTATGAGGGATTCGATTGTACCAAATTTATCCTCTTCCATGGATGAGAATCCTTTCAACCTATTTGTCTACCTAGCTTCTGGGCAGGGACATATGACTGGTTAGCCGCCATGGCCGTACCTCGTCCGTTTGGGACGGCTCGTCCGTTTGGGACGACACATCCTATGGGGACGTCTGTCCTTGCAGGCACATTTGCAACAGGTATATGTGATCTCGTCACTTTTGCTAGACCAGAGAAAGCTTCTGGCATGTTATTAGCTACACTCTGTAGATCTAGAATTCTTCGCAGTTCTTGCTCACATTTTACGATACGGGGATCGAGATGAAAAATAGTGGGCACATTCCACGTCAATTCACGTCGTTCTTCAGGAACGATGACATTCTTATCTCCCCCTAACAGCGGGAAGACTGTCTCATCGAAGTGACTATCCGCAAATGTAGTGGAAAAGAGATCGCTTGTCAAGAGCTCTAAATAGTGTATAATGGAGGGGGATTCATAACCGACATATATGCCCCTCCTTCGTTGAGGACCCAATTTTGTACGGTGTGGCAGTGTGATTGGCACGTAAGCTACACATCCAAAGACACGTAAGTAAGAAACGTCAGGTTCGTACCAAGTCACTAGTTGTAATGCGGAATAAGAGTGGGTGTTAGTGGGCCTCAAGTGGACCTGTTATTTCTTGTTTCTAGGATTAATGTAATTGGCTTTGCCTCTCCCTGTATAATTTGAATCATACTCAAACTCTAGGACTTAGTCATTGTTTTCATTAAGTATTCCTTATTGGTAAGGACTATATATTGAAGAGGAATTTGCAGTGTAACGAATGACTAGTCTCTGTTTAACTCTAACTATTTACTGCTATAGCTTTTTACTACGTCAAGGGTATTATTGTCAGTTTCATTATATGCAGTTGCAAAGCTGTGCATTTTGAGTTAAACGCTTTTTGGATATCTCTGGGGTTTTCGGAATTCACAGAGTATGTGTGAATTTTGGGAACATCGATCATTGTTCTCTGTGGGTTTTTCCAGTGATGATAGCTAAACCATGGAGTCGATGATTTTTGGGTTGTGAGAAAATGTTTCCTAAATTGTTTTTGTTGAATCGATTGCTGAGTAAACATGGTTTTATGAAGCTGAATTTATTTGTTAAAGGCTTTATCAAAACGTTTCTTTGATTTTCTGAAATTGTTTTTGAAATCTTTTTCATTGAAATCCTACTAAGGTTTGTTTCTTATCTGGGTTCGTCAAGGATTTTGGCTTGATGAACTCGGATTTTTTGTGTATTCAGTTTGTCATTCAATCGTGGATGCATCTAAGTAAAGATGAACGGAATAAAGATAGTCATGCTACTGTGAACATAGATTTACAAAGGAGCATAACTAATTTGCATAATTTCAACGTTGCACAAGGTAAGGCTGCATCTTTAGTTTAGACTAGAAGATTTGAGCATGAATTTACCTTGTATTAAACACTGAAATTAATTGATTGCCTGGTCAACAGAGAGGCCCCTAGTTTTCACCTTGAGGAAGGTTTCTGGGTATTAACCTCTATGTGTATTCTCTGTTTGATTTATATTGTTCATTGTGATTATGAGAATGCTTATATGAATCACATATGTTAAGTTGCTTGTTGATTATTTCTGAATGTTTATGATGGTTGTCCACATTCACTTAGAACTAGCACAAGGCTGTCTACATTCACGGAGACTCTGAGTGCGTAGGATGTCACTTGTGTGCTTGCTCTTTTTGCAGGGTGAATGTGAATTTGGTGTGCATGTGATTGGTGTATGAGATTGATTGATTAAGTGCTTCTGTCCATCTAGTCACATTGTGTGACTATTGAGCTGAATTGTTCTCTTATTGGTGTCTTAGAATTAGTATCCAACTTTCAGTTGGTATTAGAGCCGACTTTAGACAAAATTATAATCGGTCCTAGGGTTGTAATTTGATATCAATTTTGATTGCCAAGTGATGGAGCCTGACAGGAATTCCTATAACAATCCACCTTTCTTTGATGGCACAAACTATGATGCCCGAAGAGAAAAGTTTGAAATCTTTCTTGATGCATATGATGAAGTTTTTTTTGAATATCTTACTGTTGAGTGGATGTGTCCTAAAAAAAACTGTTGGTAATGAGGTCATGGACTCAAGGAGAGGCGCTTGCCTTATCATCAAACAAGAAAGCCAGAAATGCCATTGTCACTGCCTTATCTATGTCACAGTTTTCACACATCAGAAATTGCACCACGGCAAAGCAAGCTTGCGATAAGCTTAGAATTGTCCATGAAGGTGATGCTCAAGTCTGTGACTTGAAGCTTCAAATGTCTTTGGCAAAATTCGAAGAAATTATAATGAGTGAATCAGAGACTTTCACAGAGTTCTATGAATGTCGTGAGTCAATCACAAATGAATGTGTTAGTCTTCATGAACCAATCTCTGAAATTACCATTTTTCAAAATATTCTTCGTGTCTTACCTGGTACGTTTCGACATAAGAAGATTGCTATCATGGAAGTTCAAAATCTAGAAGACATTAGGTTGGCCAAGTTAGTGGGTACACTAATGACATTTGAAATGGAAATGGACATGGAAACCTTGGACTCTAAAAAAGGAAAAAACATTGATTTACCTTTTGCTCAAACTGAATCTGATGTTTTGTCTAATTCTTCACAAAGTGTAGAGGATCAAATGGCTCTATTTGCAAAAAAATTTAGGAGAATACTAAAAGACAAGGGTAGAGATGCAAGGGCAAGTGGGAGTCAGCCTAGGGACTTTGGAAATAAATGGAAGTCTGAGTCTAGGAACTTTGCAAACAAAGGGAAGTTTGAGTCTCAAAATGATGGAAACAATAATAAATCGTCAGGTTTCAAGGATAATAAGGGAAACAAAAAATCAATCAAGTGTTTTACTTGTGGAGGGATTGGTCAAATTGCTACTGACTGTGCAAACAATAAAAACCAATTCAAACAAAAAGATAGGGCCATGAAGGCCACGTGGGCCAAGAAGGAAGTGTGGTAGCATTTGTTGCTTCAATTTGTGATGATTCATTTGAATCAAAACAGGAGAGGTTGTCATCTGATGAAAAAGATTCAGATGACATGTCATATGATCTGCTTAGCAAAAAGTAAGATGACTTGTTTGCGGAAACCTGTGAAATCCAAAAGAAAAACCTTCTTCTTGAAGGAAAACTGACAAAGTTGACAAAAGAAAATTGTGAGTTGAAAGATGCTAGAACTGATTGTCTAGAGTCAATTAGGACTAAAGATGAGGAGTTGAAAAATACACTTGCTGAAAATGAAAAACTACTCAATCAAGTTGCTGGTTTAAAAAGGAATGTAACTCTTCTTCAAATGAAATAAAAGTCTGCACAATTAGGTAAATGAAGCAAATGATAAGTAATTAAGCTAACCATTGGTGCTCAAAAGGTTGATAAAATGCTTAAAATGGGAAAGGGTCATGGTGACATGTCTGGAATTGGATTTAGCATGTCAGATCGAAAGGGTCTAGTAAACAAGTGAAGTTTGTGAGAGAATCCAAACCATCATGTTCTGAACTAGTCCTCTCAATCCCCCTCAGACTCATTCACACGATTAATCAAAAGTGAGTCATAATAAGAAATAGAGATTCATTCCAGTGTGTCATTATTATGAAGAAAAAGGTCATATTCGACCAAAGTGTTTTAAATTGAAACAAACACAAAATATACCACTCTCAAGTAACAAATCATTACATGATATTGTTCAATATCTTTTGCATGAAGTGACTAGGATTGCTAAGGTGCTTGCATCATCAACATCATCATTGAATAAGTCTAAGCATCAGTGGGTAGAGAGAACAACACAGCAATGTCAGGTTGTGTTGAATGCTCTAGCTGTGTAACATTCAAGTGTTTGGTATCTTGATAGTGGTTGTTCTCGTCCTATGTCTGGTGACTCAAGTATGTTTGAGTCACTTGATAATTTTGATGGGGCTCGTGTTACTTTTGGAGGTGGTCACAAAAGTCTTGTGACTGCAAAAGGCACTGTCAAAATACCAGGGCTGGCAAATTTGAAAAATGTCAGTTTTGTTTAAGGTTTGACTTCAAAACTTATCAGCATTATGATAGGAGCATATTTATGCGACATTTTATCTTGTTTTCTTATGTTTTTCTTAGCATGTTTTCTATGTTTTCTTAATACTTAGCTTGTTTTCTTGTTTTGTAGGATTTTTGGAAGCAAAGTTACAAAAGGAGTTAATTAGTCCTGTTTGGGAAATCTAAACAGGAAACATTGAAACAGACTTCAGCAGATGTGTCAACTTCTCGAAATTAACTGCACTTTCTAAGGAAGAAATAGCTGATGGGCCATATATCGTTGGAAAGATACGGAAGTCTAGTTTCTAAACGAATTTACGGTTCGTGAATTGGAATTTTCTAGAAGGAGTTATGGCCGTTTTAGTACAGTTAGTTCAGGATGCGCGGGAATTCAGCATTCCTTCTATTTCAAGTTTTCTAATCCTTATCAGGCTTGGACGACTGAAGCCCAGTTTGTTAGGGTTATGGGAGGAGCCGTTTTAATCAGAGAAAAGAAGAAAATTAAAAAGAAAAAAAAAAGAAGCTCTTGCTCTCCCTCATTCAGTGAATGAACATGCACATAAATTTTTGGCAAGCTGAAGGGGCAAAGACACGCATACAAGAGAGAAGCAAAGAGTCTCCTCCTCATCTGGTACTTTGAAACAGCTCTTTTTCTCCCTAAAAACTGTAGAAACGTTGGAAGCTCTCCACAAGGACTCAGCCACACCATCCCATTCTGCTCCATCCTTCAAGGTTCCAAGGTCTAAAAGGCTTAGGAAGCAAGGAGGAACGTCAAGGCGTCATCCAATCACTCTGGCTGACCAACACATCATCAAAGAGCTATCTTCTTCCTCTTTTTATTTTTTGTTTTTTTATGTTCTTGCTGTCTATTTAAATTATGGGTAACTAAGTACTATAGTTAGGGCTCGATTGAAGCCCTAGTCATGTTTCTTTAAGGATTTCGATATGCCTTTGTTGTAAACTACTTTTGTGATGCTTAATTGATTGATTTCAGATTAAATTTTACTCTTTACATATGTTATGTTATGCTTGATCAGCATATGCATGTTGTGTATTGAGTTTGTTACATAGGTAAATTTAGATGACCGAATCTTGTGCCTGTGAGAGTAACAAAAGAACTAGTTATAAGTTCTTGAAATTAATCATCAAGAATAACTAGAATAGATACCATGTTCTAGGAGTTGTGTGTTTGTCGATTTCCATTGTGTTATGCCTTTTTAAAGTGCAACTTAGTAGATACCATGCTAAACACTTTATGAATAAAAAGAGTTAGCGTAGATACCCATGCCTAACTTGTTGCTTAGGGAAATCAATAATTTAAAGAGTAGATATCATGCCTTTAAGTTGACAAACATGAGCATCTAAAATCTGTTTTGTAGCATTGTGCATATCGTTTGCTTAAGGAAGAAGATTAGCGGTGAATATCGAATCCCTAACTAGTTTTCTCATTGTTTTAACCTCGATCTAATTATGTTTTTAGTCAAACGCTGTTTTTAATATTTTGTTTCGAAATTTTCAGTTTTTAAAATCATCTTAAAATCATCCTTTAGCACATATTAATTCAATCCTCGTGGGAATGATCACGTATTTTATTTCCATACTATTTGTCTGATCTTGTGCACTTGCGAGTTAAAACGTGCATATAGTTGCGTAATTTTTAGGTTGCTATTTGTACAACAAGTTTTTGGCGCCGCTGCCGGGGACTGTGTAATTAGTTTGTGCTGAAATTGATTTTTGGTTTTCTTTTACAGGTTGAATTTCGTTTATGCAAGGTCGTCGTTCCCAAAATTTAGCGGTTGTTGCCTACAATCCTGAGATTGAACGAACTCTTAGACATCTTCGAAAGCAAGCTGAGAGGGCAAAATTTAACACACAAAGAGAAGATTTTGAAGAAGGAGAAAGATCAGAATCAGAGAACAAATTGGCGGATGAACAAGTTCGAAGGACAATGAAGGATTCCTTTGTCCCTCAAAACCTTAATCAACCATCATGAATTGCCTACCAACCAACTGCGCAAGGCAGCTTCAATTTATCACCTCAATTGCTTAACATGGTGCCGCACTATAGAGGCACACCTTCTGAGGATCCATACTTGCACATTAGGGATTTCTTCGATCTCTGCAAGACTCATAACATCCAGGGCTTAACTCCAGAAGGAATCAGATTAATTCTCTTTCCTTTCTCCTTGAAAGATAATGCTAAGTTGTGGTTGAATTCTCTGGCTGCAAGTTCCATTATTACTTGGGAACAATTGGCTACTAAATTTTTGAAGAAGTTTTTCCTAGCCCAAAAGACAAGACAACTTAAAAGGGAGATTCAATCCTTTCAACAACAGAATGGAGATATTTTCTTTGAGGCATGGGAGCATTTCAAGGAGTTGCTTCTCAAGTGTCCACACCACAATCTATCTCAAGATGATCATGTACAAGCTTTTTATGAAGGTTTAAATGATATTAACAAAAGTCTTGTTGATTCAGCTTGTGGGGGTGTGCTTATGGAAAAGAGCAGTGATGAAGCCATCGAGCTATTTGAGACCCTAAGTGAAAATTCTCACCAATTCTCATCAAGAGGGAGACAAGGAGTAAAAAGTAAAGGTGTTTATGAAGTTAGCACAAATGGTGGAGTCCAGAGTCAAATGGCAGCAATGGAGAAGAAGTTAGATATACTGGTGAAAGCAATGTCAGCTCAGAACATCTCTCAAGTTCAACAAGTTTCTAAAGTCGAGGTATGTCTTGTTTTACAGATCATGAGCCAGCTAATTATGTGGGGCAAAACAACTATCATCCCAAGAACAACCCATATTCGAACACTTATAATCCAGGATGGAAATACCACCCAAATTTCTCTTGGAGCAATAGTCAGAATGTGCTTAATCCACAAGGGCAGTAGAAGAACTTCTAGCAGGGAAGTAATTGTCATGCTTCATCACAGGTGGCACAACCAAATACTGACCAGAAGAAGAATAATCTTGAAGGTGCCATACTCCAGTTCTTGACTGCACAGAAACAGACAAATGCTCTAACTAGTCAGAACATTCAGAAACTAGATGCAACAACTAGCCAAGCTATTCAGAGATTGGAGGCACAAGTAGGGCAAATGGCAAAGGAGTTAAGTGAGAGAAAGAAAGGGGAGTTTCCATCACAAACCATAGCTAATCCGGGAGGCCAGGAGCAGCTCAAGGCTGTCACAATCCTTAGAAGTGGCAAGGTAGTTGAGAACAAGGTGGGGACATATGAGAATGAACCAGAAAATGTTGAACCACCTCCAGCCACAAAGGTAGGTGAGAAGGAGAAGGTGATATTGCCACCCTTCCCTCAAAGGTTAGTTAAGCAAAAGAAAGAAAAACATCTTCTTGATATTTTTCAAACTTTGAGAAAAGTAGAAATCAACATTCCTTTACTTGATGCACTTAGACAGATTCCATCTTATGCTAAGTTTTTAAAGGATTGTTGTACACACAAAAGACAGTTTCAGGAACATGAGAAAGTTGCATTGACTAAGGAGGTAAGTGCGGTTTTATTGAGAAAGCTACCACCTAAACTAAAAGATCCAGGTAGTTTTACTATTCTTTGCAGGGTTGGTGACCGTCTGTTTGAACGTGCTTTGCTTGATTTAGGAGCAAGCATTAACTTGATGCCTTATACCGTTTATGAGGAGTTGAGGTTGGGGGAGCTCAAACCAACCTCAATTATATTGCAATTGGTAGATAGAAGCATCATAAGACCTAGAGGTATATTAGAGGATGTTTTGGTTCAGGTAAATGAATTTATTTTGCCTGCAGATTTTGTTGTTATGGATATGGAAGATTCCCCTATGCCATTTTCATTACTTATTATTCTTGGTAGACCCTTTATGGTAACTACTAATACAAAGATAAGTGTGAAAAATGCTACTATACGCATGAAAGTTAATGGTAAGAAGATAGAATTCATGTTGTCTGATACTATCAAATTGCCACATTATAACCACGATTGTTTCAAGATTGATGTGGTAGGAAGTATTGTTGAGCAAGTGTTTCAGGTACATAGCATTGGCCCTTTGGAGGCATGCATAGCCCACAACCTCACAAGGCTGAATTATGAACGTGGATGTGATGTTACAGAGATAAACCTCCATGAAGTTGTTCATTCTCTTGAGGTTTCTAAGCCTTATCCAAGTAAGCATGTACCTCCCTTTGAAACTCTTGTGTCTACTAATACTACTCTTGTTCCTTCCATTGTTAGGGCACCAGATCTAGAATTGAAGCAACTACCTAAACAATTGAAGTATGCTTACTTGGGAGAGAACCAGACGTTACCAGTGCTAGTTGCTGCAAACTTGAGTTTGGTGGAGCAAGAGAAGTTGTTGAGAGTTCGTAGGGAGCGCAAGACTGCATTAGGGTGGACCATTGCCGAAATCAAAGGCATAAGTCCATCCAAGTGCATGCACAGAATCCTCCTTGAAGATATGCAACAAGCAGGTGACAAGAGGAAGTTACAGTTGAATAAGCTTGAAGAGTTGAGGTATGATGCATATGAGAATGCTAAGTTGTATAAGGAACGGACCAAGGCGTATCATGATAAGCAGCTACTTAGGAAGGAGTTTCATGTGGGACAGAAGGTGTTGATCTACAATTCAAAATAGAAACTTTTCCTTGGTAAGCTCAAGTCTAGGTGGTACGGTCCTTATGTTGTTACAAAAGTGTTCCCTCATGGAGCTTTGGAGGTTCATAGCAAAGAGAAGAATCATACATTCATGGTGAATGGGCACAGAGTAAAGCGCTAGATTGAGATGAGCTTTGAGCCTAGAGAGGAGGATGTGACTCTCCAACCTGTTCAGTACATTGCATGAGAGTCCAACAGTCTGGCTGAAGACTATAAACTTAGCACTACTTGGGAGGTAACCCAAAGGGAAGTTGGGAGGCAACCCATGTGAAGAGGATGATGACAGTTTTTGCACTCTACAACCACTGACAAATCAGATTTGCGTTCTCTCACCCTTTCCTTCTTTATCGTTAACTTTGCCTTTGTTTGTTTTGTTTTTATTTTTATTTTCTTTGTGGGTGTCGTCGCTTGTTTCTCCTTCCTTAAATGCTTCATTGTTTATACTTTAACTTTCAAACTTTGAGGACAATGTTAGATTTAGGTGTGAGGGGGAAACATTTGTGTGTTTCCGTTGATTTTGCATTGGTTCAAAAAAAAATTATTAAAAATAAAATAAAAATAAAATTTGACAGCTTTGTTTTTAGCCTTAGTTTGTGTCGGTTTTAGTAGTGTTCTTTGGGTAGTTTTTGTGTTTGTTTGTGTCTTAGGTTTCTTTCCAACGCAATGATGAGATTTGGTTTTTAATTGCATGACTTTAGGATGATTTCTAAGCATGATTCAAGGTCTGAAATTATTCTTTGGTTAATACTCAATTATTCATGGTTATGATATGCAAAATCACATGTAATCACCCGAGTAAGTGGTACCCATAACATGCTTAATTGAATGAAGCTCAATACAACCCTTTTTGAGCTTTTGAGCCTTTATCCTTTGTTTCAGAGAGTTGTATTTGTTTAATCTTATCACTTTCTTATCAATTAAGTTGTTGCATTAGCTCATCTTTCGGGTTTCTTGTTGAATTGCTTATCATCATTGGAACTAAATGCTAGAACTGGTACTAATTTCTTTTCGAGGCATTGAATTGACTTGCATGACAGACTTGAGATGATGAAGGCACCTAGATTATCACCATTGCCAAAATAACCTTTGACCCATGATACACTTTCCTCTAGGTAAACCCCTGTTGAGCCTTTGTTTAAGCCTTTTTGTTTCATTACCCTCATTTTCCTCACCTAGCCTAAACACTTTCATTCTTACCCTTTTTCTTAAAGATTAGTGAAGCATAATTTGTAGAGACTTAATTGTGAATCAAGGGGTGTTTAAAGAGCAAGTTTGGGGGAATGTTCAAAAGAAAGAAAAAAATAAATAAAATAAAAAGAGAAAAAAAATTGGCATTGTGTTTGAATTGTTATGCCCTGACTGTTCATGTATTGATTGTTGAAGTATGGTCCATAATGTTCAAATCGGTCATTGAGTGTATGTACTTGCTCGGTAATTATATGATTTTTAAGCTTTGATGGTGATAAAAGTTCATATGTGTCTAACATCATAGGATGCTTCTACTTTTCTTTAAGAACCTTGTGTTATCCATATCCATTCTTTCTTTAACCCCTTACCCTTTGGCCTCATTACAATCCCCATAAAGACCTTCTGATCTTGTTTGTTGTGTTTATATCGATATGTGGAGATTTGAATGAAGTATGAGCATATGGTGTCACTTGTTCTTGCTTTCAAGTAGTAGCATTCCTTTCATGGGATCATATTCAAAAGAACATTTCTGAAAGTGCCTTTCTTTCTTGTTATATTATATGTGAGCAATTTGTTTCCATTTTACATCAATCCTCTCACATATAACTAGTATAGGAAGCGTGACTTAACCAGAAAATATGAGGTAAAATCAGAGCATATTCAGTGAGATTTTTGAGCTAATTCTTTCAACATGTATCTCTATTTGTACTGTTGATTTGATTGATTTAATTGTGAGCTTGTATATGATTTCTATAAATGTGTATTAACGCTCGAATTATGTGGACCAATTCTTATGCTTATGATGAATCTTAATATGTCATGATCCATTGAAAATCTCTGAGACAAATGTTAGAAGGTTTACGTTGAATCATTGAGTCTTTGTTTTTCTTTCATTCTTTGTTTTTGTTTTGCTTGAGGACTAGCAAAAGCTTAAGTGTGGGGGAATTTGATAGGAGCATATTTATACGACATTTTATCTTGTTTTCTTATGCTTTTCTTAGCATGTTTTCTATGTTTTCTTAATACTTAGCTTGTTTTCGTGTTTTGTAGGATTTTTGGAAGAAAAGTTACAGAAGGAGTTAATGAGTGCTGTTTGGAAAATCTAAAGAGGAAACTTTGAAACAGACTTCAGCAGATGTGTCAACTTCTCGAAATTAACTGTACCTGCTCAGAAAGAACTAGCTGATTGGGCCATATATCGTTGGAAAGATACGGAAGTCATGTTTCTAAAGGAATTTACGGTTCGTGAATTGGAATTTTTTAGAACGAGTTATAGCTGTTTTAGTACAGCAAGTTCAGGCTGCGCGTGAATTCAGCATTCCTTCCATTTCAAGTTTTCTAATCCTTATAAGGCTTGGACGACTGAAGCCCAGTTTGTTAGGGTTATGGGAGGAGCCGTTTTAATCAGAGAAAAGAAGAAAATTAAAAACAAAACAAAAAAGAAACTCTTGCTCTCCCTCATTCAGTGAATTAACATGCACATAAATTCTTGGCAAGCCGAAGGGGCAAAGACACGCATACAAGAGAGAAGCAAAGAGTCTCCCCCTCATCTGATACTTTGAAACAACTCTTTTTCTCCCTAAAAACTGCAGAAACGTTGGAAGCTCTCACTCAAGGACTCAGCCACACCATCCCATTCTGCTCCATCCTTCAAGGTTTCGAGGTCTAAAAGGCTTAGGAAGCAAGGAGGAACGTCAAGGGGTCATCCAATCACTCTAGCTGACCAACACATCATCAAAGAGCTATCTTCTTCCTCTTTTTATTTATTTATTTTTTTATGTTCTTCCTGTCTATTTAAATTATGGGTAACTAAGTACTATAGTTAGGGCTCGATTGAAGCCCTAATCATGTTTCTTTAAGGATTTCGATATGCCTTTACTATAAACTACTTTTGTGATGCTTAATTGATTGATTTCAGATTAAATTTTACTCTTTACATACGTTATGTTATGCTTGATCACCATATGCATGCTGTGTATTGAGTTTGTTACATAGGTAAATTTAGATGACCGAATCTTGTGCCTGTGAGAGTAACAAAAGAACTAGTTATAAGTTCTTGAAATTAATCATCATGAATAACTAGAATAGATACCATGTTCTAGGAGTTGTGTGTTTGTCGATTTCCATTGTGTTATGCGTTCTTAAAGTGCAACTTAGTAGATACCATGCTAAACACTTTATGAATGAAAAGAATTAGCGTAGATACCCATGCCTAACTTGTTGCGTAGGGAAATCAATAATTTAAAGAGTAGATATCATGTCTTTAGGTTGACAAACATGAGCATCTAAAATCTGTTTTGTAGCATTGTGCATATCGTTTGCTTAAGGAAGAAGATTAGCGGTGAACATCGAATCCCTAACTGGTTTTCTCATTGTTTTAACCTCGATCCAATTCTGTTTTTAATCAAACGCTGTTTTTAATATTTTGTTTCAAAATTTTCAGTTTTCAAAATCATCTTAAAATCATCCTTTAGCACATATTAACCAGTCCTCGTGGGAATGATTTCGTATTTGCTTTCCATACTATTTGTCTGATCTTGTGCACTTGCGAGTTAAAACATGCATATAGTTGCGTAATTTTTAGGTTGCTATTTGTACAACACATTAGTCAACTCTGTGATGAGTGAGCTAAAGAGGTTCGAATTACTAGGGCTAGATGTAGGATCATTGGTGAGTCAGGGAAAGAAATCTTGTATGTTGGACGGTCCAAAGATCACTGTTTTTGCATTAATAGAAGTTCCATTGGTCTGGCCAATGTTTGTCATAGGTTGTTGATGAAACAAGTCTTTTGTGGCATCAAGGTCTTGGTCATATGAACTTTATTGATCTAACACGGTAGCTAGGAAAGAGTGGTATAGGGGTCTTCCTAAACTCAAAATAAATGCTAATCATGTGTGTGGACCATGTCAACTTGGCAAATAGACCAAGTCATCTCATTCTACTATTTCTCACATCACCACTTCTAGAGTAATTGAACTACTTCACATGGATATGATTGGGCCTGTTAATGTCCTCTCACTTGGTGGGAAGAAGTATATCTTAGTTATTGTAGATGATTACTCAAGGTTTTCTTGGGTATGTTTTCTGAAAGACAAAACTGAGACATACAATGAGTTCAAGACTCTGGTCAAGCAGTTACAGTCTGCACATATGACTAGTCATCTGTCTCTTGCTCGTATAAGATCAGATCATGGTACTGAGTTTGACAACTCATCATTTGCACATTTCTATGCCAAGCATGGTATTAATCATGAAATTTCTTCACCTATCACACCCAGCAAAATGGCATTGTTGAGAGAAAAAATTGTGTTTTAATTGAAATGACTCGTGTCATGCTTAATAGAAAAAATTTAGCTAAACGTTTCTAGGCTATGGCCATGAATACTGCATGTCATATCATTAACATAGTGTTTCTAAGACCTGGATCTCATCAAACTCCTTATGAGATCTGGAAAAAGATAAAACCTAGGGTTGACCCTAAAAGGGATGAGGGTATATTTCTTGGATACTCCTCAACTAGCAGGGCATATCGAGTGTTCAATCTTCGAACAAACACATTGATGGAGTCAGTTAATGTTAAAATTGATGACTTAGGAGCATTGATGATCTTTTTCCAAATGAGTCTCCTGTTTTATCACCTTCTTGTGTAACACCTTAAACACAACTTCCATTTTTTGAGTTAGGGAGAGATTAGCGGATTATTTCTTTTTATCTATATATATATATATATCTAGTTTTCTTTTCTGCTATGACTGGTCACAGGTTAAAATTTCAACAGCCTTTTACTTTGTCAGTAAGTAGTCATCAATTCACGGATGTACTATTTTGCTTTCTTTGTTTTGGTTTAAGACTGTGTACACAGTAGTTCGTCTTGGTATTGGTGGTGCATTAATTGTGCTTTGACTCACTTTTCCCCTTTCACCTAACGGCTCCTTCCAGCATTTACTGTCTAACCGTTGCTGTTACCCAATCCATCACTCCTATCATTTCTATTTATTTGTTTATTTTTTTCCGTTCTTACCAAGTTTCTTTTCACCATGTCTCTTGTTTAATTTTTCTCTTCTCTTCTCGTCTCTCTGTTGTCTTTCTTCTCCTCGTGTCATCTTCTCTGTCCTTTGGTCAACGCCCAGTCGTGTCTGAACGCAACTTTGTGTTCAAAGACTGTCCACTTCGTGATGGTCTTATGTTGTTGAACATTTTTTTATAAGTATGCTCTTCATGCTCTATTCTCAACTCAAGAATCTTTCAATCTTTCTCTGGTTCGTGAATTTTACAAAAACATCCCTTCTGAAATTCATCCCTGGGGCACTCGTGTCCTTATTTGTGGTGTGGCTGTTCCTTTCACCGTTGAGTCTACTAGTGTCGTTCTTGACCTTGACCCTTCTTCCTATATGGCTGAAGTGGTTGAATTATTCACTAAGAAGATGACTTATGTGAGATTTGATGTCTATAAGTCTCTAGCCTATTTTGATCCTGCTATGCCTCTCGGGTCTGGACAAAAGCCTAGCAAAGCTTTTCTGTCTCCTCTTCATCGTGCTCTTTGGACACTTCTTCGCTACAATGTTCTTCCCATTGTCAATAATGCTAATCCAACATTATTAGCTTGCAGAGTGGCCATTGCCTTGTCTTATGAGCTCCCTGTTCTCTTTGCTTGGTTCATGATAACTCATGTCCTTTCAAAGTCTACTAGTGGCTTTCTCGGTTTACCTTGCCTCATCACTCACCTGTGTTCTCACTTTAGTGTGCCTTCACACGACGATGATGAACTTGTTTCTGCCATTGAGCCCTTTACTACTCGGTCCATGGCTCTGAGTTCTAAGCTCAGTACTTTCTCGTCTGCCTCTATGTCTGATACTGCTGCTTTTGAGGAGTACTTACAGGAGAAATATCGCATTGCAAATGTTGCGTCTGAGGCCACAGAAACTACTGCACAAGTTGTTGAAGATGCTGCCTATCCTTTTGCTTCGGTGGCGTTTAGTGGCCGCACACGTGGACGTGGTGCTCGACGAAGGGGGAGTTCATCTTAAGCTGCATGTTGTTGCTTTGGCTTTCCTTGTCAAAGTGGGAGATATTATTATTCACTCATTCTGAACTTTGCTATGTTTTAACTTTGATGTTGCGAACTTTGCTATGTTTAAGTTTATGTTTTATGCTTTTTATGCTTTCACTTTGAACTCTGATATGTTTCTCTGTTTATGTTTATATAGTTCTATTAACTGCCATGTTATGCTCTCTTGGTATTATGTTATGCTGTTAGTCTTTCGTCTGCATGTTTAGTCTCAAGAGCTGTTGCATATCTAGTTTGGGAAGAGTGAGAGTAGTTTTAGGTTTGAATGAATGGGTGTTTGACGAGGCAAAGCCAAAGGGGAAGATTGTTAGTTCTTGTTTCTAGGATTAATTTAATTGGCTTTGCCTCTCCTTGTATAATTTGAATCATGCTATAGGACTTAGTTATTGTTTTCATTAAGTTTTCCTTATTGATAACGACTATATATTGAAGACGAATTTTCAAGAGGTTGCAGTGTAACAAACGACTAGTTGCCATTTAACTCTTACTATTTACTGCTACAGTTTTTTACTGAGTTTTCAGTCAAGGGTATTTTTGTCAGTTTCATTATATGCAGTTGCAAAGCAGTGCGTTTTGAGTTAAACGGTTTTCGGATATCTCTGGGGTTTTCGCAATTCAAGGAGTTTGTGTGAATTTTGGGAAAATCGATAATTGCTCTCTGTGAGTTTTTTCAGTGATGGTAGCTGAACCATGGAGAGGATGATTTCTGGGTATTGAGAAAAAAAATTCTAAATTGTTTTTGTTGAATCGATTGCTGAGTAAAGATGGTTTTATGAAGCTGAATTGATTTGTTAAATGTTTTATCAAAACGCGTCTTTGATTCTCTAAAATTGTTTTTGAAATCTATTTCATTGAAATCCTACAAAGGTTTGTTTCTTATCTGGGTTCGTCAAGGATTATGGCTTGATGAACTCGAATTGTTTGTGTATTGAGTCTATCATTGAATCGTGGATGCATCTAAGTGAGAATGAATGCAATGAAGATAGTTAAGCTACTGTGAACAAAGATTTACAAAGGAGTGATTTTCATAATTTCAAGGTTGCACAAGGTAAGGCTGCATCTTTAGTTTAGACTAGAATATTTGAGCATGAATTTACCTTGTATTGAACACTGAAATTATTGGATTGTCTGGTCAGTAGAGAGACCCCTAGTTTTCACCTTGAGGAAGGTTTCTAGGTATCAACCTTTGTGTGTATTCTCTGTCTGATTTATATTCTTCATTGTGACTATGAGAATGCTTATATGAATCACATATGTTAAGTTGCTTGCTGATTATTGTTGAATGTTTATGATGGTTGTGGACATTTACTTAGAACTAGCACAAGGCTTCCTACATTGACGGAGTCTCTGAGTGCTTAGGATGTCACCTATGTGCTTGTTCTTTTTGCGGGGTGAATGTGAACTTGGTGTGCATGTGATTGTTGTATGAGATTGATTGATTGAGTGCTTCCGTCCATCTAGTCACATTGTGTGACTATTGAGCTGAATTGTTCTCTTGTTGGTGTCTTAGAATTGGTATCCAACTTTCAGGACCAACATGGCTGCATGCAAAATTGCATAACCCCACGCTGAAATTGGAAGCTTGGTCCGCTTAACCAAGGTTAATGAGTGTTTATGCTTGACCATTCTGGGTGTGAACATAGGGAACCGAATGTTCAACATCAATCCCAAGGGACATGCAATAATCATCGAAAGATTTCAATGTAAACTATCTGGCATTATCGAGTCTGATTGACTGTATAAGATAATTCGGGTGGTGGGGCCCTATATTTAATGATCTGGGCGCGGAGTTGAGCAAACGCAACATTTCGTGTGGACATTAGTGTAACATGTGACCACCTTGTCGATGCATCAACCAAAATCATGAAATATTTAAACAGTCAGCATGTTGGTTGGATATGTCCACAAATATCCCCTGGTATTCTTTGCAAGAAAAGGGTGGATTCTTTACTCATCTTTTCATATGATGATCATGTATTCAACTTTCCCATCGAGCAAGCTTGGCATAGTGTCTCACTAAACACAAGGTCCTTATTAGTAAGGGGATGCCCGTGTGATGAATAGAGGATACTCAGCATACCTTGACCTGGGTGTCCCAACCAGCCATGCCATAATAAGTAGTTGCTCGGGTTAGGTAGCTTCTAGCTAGCCATGTGATTTGCCTCAATCAATCTAATGGTGGTCATGTAGAGACCACTTGTGAGACATTTCAATTTCTCCAATGTACGCTTCTAGCCATACAGGTTGGAGGTTATGCGAAGGTATTCCACTTCCTTTTCTTTTGTGGTTTCAACGTGATAACCGTTGGCTCGAATATCTTTAAAACTCAATAACGTTCTTCTACAACGTGGAGAATGTAAGGCCTCATTAATGGTAAATTCAATACCCTGGGACAACATCAAGTGGGCTTTGCCATAACCCTCAATCAGATTGGATTGGCCTAATAAGGTTGTCACAGATGTATGATTACGCAACAAGTTTGTAAAGTATTTCCGATATCATAGTATAGTGTGCATAATAGCACTGTTAGCCAGACAACAAACTTCCCCACAAGACACGCCTACTCATAAATTTAATTCAATGGATCACATGTATGAGGATAAATATTTGTATTGAATTCAATCATATTCTGGCAAAAACCACATTTTCAAATCCAAAAACATAAATCACCAAATTAGTCCGTATGTGGGAACTGATCGTTGTACTAAGTTGGTTTCTCGAGTTCCGCAACTAGCATGATACTCGTTTGCAACTTGCGCTGGTGCACGGTATGTGCAATACCAGTGATCTATTCCTCCATATCTGTAACACAGATCATCCTGATTCTGGTTCTAGTGGCGACGGGCCGGACCAGTGGTCCTCTTATTTCAGGACTTGGGGGTTGAGAGAGCGCGTACCCACCACATGTACCTCAATCACGGGTACTTGGTTCACGGGCGCCTTTGGTTGCATGCGCCATGGTTGCACTAATCTCAGTCATAGGGGTTCCCTTCCATGTCTCGGGAGGTTGTGCCTTTTGCCTCTACCACGACCCCGGTTTCTCCTTTCGCGGTTTGAATCGCAATGAGCAACGACATTTGCTTCAGGCAACTGTGTTTGCTACAGGCAATGGCGTCTACTTCTGGCAATAATGTTGCTCAGTACCAGTTCATCATGTAGCAAATTGTTGTTCTTTTCGGCGAGCAACATAGTGGTGATTAATTCTGCGAATTTAGTAAAGTGTCTTTCCCTATATTTGTTCTGCATGACCAAACAAAAGGCAGGAAAAGTGGAGAAAAATCTTCTAAAGGAGGTCAGCTTCGGTGAGCTCCTCCACACTAAATTTGGGAAGTGACCGGATTCGGCATATCTCCGAATTATATTCATTCCCGGATTTAAAATCCTGAAAACGGATGTTATGCTAGTCAATAAATTGCTACTCGAGATCCTTTTAAAGGAACAAAAAATCGCATTGAGTGCTTTGGGCAAACTCATCCATAAGCGACTAATAATAACTCCAGGTTCTATAACATGGTATTTTAAATAGGATTTAATCATGTAAAATCTACTGGTTTTATCATGTATGGTGAATTTATGAAGGAAACTTCGAGTTCCTTTTCTTTTATGGCATTACTGAAAACTACGAGTTCGGTGTTTAATATGAACTACTGGTTCATTTATAAACTATTGGTCATTTTATGAACTCCTAGTTCAATTATCAACTACTAGTTCGTTTATGAACTTCTAGTTCAACTAAATACATCTAAAAATACATGTATTTCCTAGTAGATAATCTAAGTAAATATAGTAGTTGAACAAGTAAAATAAATCCTAAAGAATCGTTTGGAATTATTTAAACAAATGCTTCTGGCATTTAATGGTTTAATAGGTTAACTAAATGCTTTTGACATTGAAGGCTTAAATAAAAGATGTGATCTTATATATCATGATAATACAAGTAGTCTAGTGGTTAAGGCACTTATTCAACACCAAGTGCTGCAAAGAAATTTTAACTTTTCTTTGTCTAACATTTCAAGTGACGTGACATGTTGATGTGGCACTTGAGGTGACCTGGCATGTTGATGTGGCACTTGAGGTGACATGGCATGTTGATGTGGCACTTCAAGTGATGTGGCATGTTGACTTTTGTCACTTCAGGTAACGTGGAATAATGACGTTTCACGGTGTTGTAGCGAATAAGTTCGAATTGACCGGTTCGAGTTGACCCAAGGTTGACTCGATTTAGGTTGAACGGTTCTACTTGATCCGATTTGGGTTGACTGAGTTAGGTCAAGTTGACCCACTAATTGGGTCGGGTTGACCCGCTAATCGGGTCGGGTTGACCCGTTGACCAAGTTGGGAGACCTTTGGACCTATTGACAGGGTCAGATTGGCTTCAAGCCTTGGGTCTGGCCTTCTGGGCCTTGCTAAATAAAATTGGGGGTTTGGGCTGCCAGGCCTTCTCGGCCTTGTTAAATCAAATAGTAGGTTTGGTGTGGGATTAGGCTGCTGTTGGGCCGAGCCAAGCACTATTCATGGATTGGCAGCCAATGTGCCTTATGGGCTTTGCTGTTGGGCAGCCCTAGCGTGAAAAGCTGCGTTCTTCACGCCAGGGTTCTCACAATCTTGTTTTGGGCATGGTTTCCTGCATTTGGGCAGCCTAGGTTCCATTTTGTTGTTGGGTTTTTCGGTAGCCACAATCAACAAGTGTTTTTCTTCCCCAAGTTACCCTTGAGCCGCACGGCCCCATTCCATGATCAAATATGAAATCATCATCAAATATGAAATCATTATCAACACGCCCATTAACATCATCAACATCATCAAATATGAACATTAAAATAAAACAAACATCAAATAATTCAACATTCAAACATCAAATTATCAAATGAAACATCATATTACGGCCAAGATGTTTTCATGTATTAATTCATCCAATCATCAATATTAAATAATCCTAGAATTCATAAATTCTAGGGTTTGAAAAATAATAAAATAATGAAGATCAAAATAAATTTATATTTCAGAAACCTACTTGATTTTACAGAGCAATAATCATTCTTGAACGAACGATTTCCTTCCTGAGCTCTTCATGCTGATAATATGTTGCGAAGGAACGTTTGTTTGTGGAGGCTATTTAGAATAATAGGATATATCCTCTATTAACCCAAATAACAAAACAATATATATTAGGGTTTTAGAAATACACAAATAACATATCTATCCTGACATGGAAATAGCCATAAAGTTACATTTATTTACAACAACTATTTCTTTTTTGGCCCTATTTTGAATCTCCTAGAGCTCATCTTTTTTAAGCTTTTTGCATTATTGTTATATTTTTTTTCTTTTGTTATTTTTTTTCGGTTAGTTTACTTTTTCCTTTTATTAAACTCCCAATAATTTTTTTTTAGTTTTTTTCTTTTGTTTTCTCTTTTTAAAGTATATATATATATATATATATATATTTGATTACATTAGTTTTTAAATTGTTTCTTGTTATAATTTTAATTTTGTATGAGTTTTGATATAAATAATAAATTTTACAAGTTTTAACAATATATCAATAATATATAACATTTTGATGGTTGTAGAATTTTCGAACACATTTCGGTGATTCACCTTCAACACTCGAAATCTCCGGGTTGGCTCTACGTATAGTTCACAAGTTTTAAGATAATTGATTCAATTCTTTTATCATGTGTTTCTCTCTCAAACTATTCTATGTGTTTTCTTCTCAAACCTCATCGACCACTTTGATTCTACAGGCACTAACTAAACAACTCTTGAACGGCCTTGATGATGAGCGTCCGTGGATCCCTAATTTGCATCCACCGAAGGTTCCAAGGGTTAAGACCGACATGATTGGTGTCTTAGTCTCACAACTAGAGGTACAGTTGAGAAGTTGTAAGATAATTGATTCAATTATTTTATCATGTGTTTTTCTCTCAAACCTTATCGATCACTCTGATTCTGCTGGTTCTGTCTAAACAACTCTTGAACGGCCTTGATGGTTAGAATTCCCCCATTATCCAATTGTGTTCATATGAAAACAATGTTGTTATGCCATATTTTTTCATGATTGGCTTAATGTTATTGTGCAATCTGAAGAAGTAAAGCTGATGGAACTTTGCCTTGATGGTTAGAATGGCGAATATAGGAAGAAATAGGAGAGGCTATTTTCTTTGGAGATATCACTTGATGGTTTGATCTGATATAACCTTCTTTTGAATCTTAAGGCACATTTAGTTACCAGGAATGTGAGAACTAGGTAATCGGGAAAGTAGGTAATCAAGGAATTGGGTAATCGAGGAAGTGGGTAATCGGGGAAATAGGCAATCAGGGAAATAGGCACATTTATTGCCAATGGAGACTCTGGCCGAAATGGAGTCAATGGGGTCTTCAAACGAACTCTACTCTTTGGAAACAAGAATTTGGACCACCATGAACTACGACATACCAAAATTTGTCGAAGAAAGCCGAGCATTCTTGATTCAATTGAACATAAGACTGGACTTTATTGAGAAAAACGAACACAGAGTTACTTTTGCAGTCGCCGCCCTACCTTGGGTGGAGATAGTGACGGCGGTGAGTACTAGTCATATATTATTGTCATTAGGTATGATTCTATGGAAGCTTTAGCATTGTCCAGCCGGTGGTGAGGCTGGTGGTGAGGCTGGTGGTCCTTCTTCGAGTGACGGTGATGAGGGCAAGCTTCAAAAGAGAAATACTCTTTGATCCCAATGACCATGAGCAACTCCACCCAAGGAACCTTCTTTTCATGTTTCTCGATCCAATCCAAGTTCCTCTTCACCCTAGTCAACACCGTCTGGCTCTCTTCAATAAACATCGGTATGTCCTTATTCACTATCGCCCGACTTTCTTGAATTAACTTAGGTATTTCATAGTTGACTGTTTTCTATATACATGGCGTTGAAGAATCCTTATTCTTCGAAGAAGCCATTTATTTTTCACCTTCTTCCGACATTGAAACTTCTTTTTTCACTTTCTTTGCAACTATGAAACTTGGTGAATTTTCTCCGAAACTTCTTTTTCACTTTTCTTAGTGTAAGAAAACTAAGCAATATTGATTAGGTTAAACTAAACACTAGATGTTGTTGATAAACAAAACAAGCGAGTTATGGCTACCGTCACCGCCATACCTCGGGTGGGCAAAAGAGACGCACATCGGATCCTCGTCAATCTTAACTTATTCAATTGGACTAAGAATCTCCCTCACTAGAACTCACCTTTTGTTGGATGCATCAGCTGCTTGGTGATCGTCCAACACGCTAGGTGAGGTTCTAGCAATGGAGGTTCTTAGTCCAATCGAACACGTTAAGACTGCATGAGGAGCCGATGCGTGCCTCTCAGTCCAATTGTTCTTAACGTCTTCGATTAGACTTGTAACCTCCTTCTCTGAAACCTTATCTAGCATGTCGGATGCTCACCGAGCAGAAAATGCATCCGACGCCAGGTGAGGTTCCAAGTTTAATCGAAGATGTTAAGACCGATGAGGATACAATGGGGGTCTCTTTCGCCTATATAATATACTTGCAGCATTGGACTTCAAATTTCATAAATCAAATACGATATGGTTGATTGTGATGTAAATTGTTCCTGTTTGCACCACATTTGTTTTAAATGTGTAAAAAAATTATTATTTTTCTCAAAATAATGATAACTCATGGTAAACTTTTTTTTGTCAAATATATCATTGTAAGTACATAAATTGAGTATTGTGGAACCATAAAGTATCCAAAAATTATGGAGCTGCCATATGGTCCATAATTCTCATAATGCCGATTTTACCCTTGGTATAATCGATGACGACATATCACGATCTCCGTATTAACTTAATATATTTACTAGCTGAATGTATTAATTAATGAGATAAATGTCAATAATAAATAATCTTTCCACGAGTTATTTATTATTATTTGTATAGTTAATAGTAAGTGATTTCTTCCTGTAGAATCACCTATTAAACATTATCCTATTCAAACAATCAGATGCTCTGGTGATTCTCAAAGCTTCATTATAAATAGAAGGCCTCACCTCACTTCTAAAGGTAATCCAGAATTCAGACAAACATTGTGTCAGTTTATTCTCTCAAAACCTGACTTAGGCATCATAGCGTTCTTGATTGAACCACCCCCTCCAGGATTCTACCCTAACCCCATTGTTTCGTTTATTGTGTGAAGGGATCAAGAAGTCTTTTCAGTCCAGACGATTTATGCATCAAAAAATGGTGTTTTCATTGAGAGGAGATTTGAGAAATACTCAAAGAGTGCTCCCCAGTTTTTCCTCGAAAAACTCCATTCTACTTTCAACGTTCACCGTCGACCATTATTTCTATGGCCAAAACAGGACGATCAACACAGTGCTCTGAGGCTACCACCTATGTCGCTGCAGTCGCCGCCGTGAACGGATCACTTGCTGAAATCCTGGATGAACCATCGAGTCATTCCCCACATGGGCGACAACATGTGTTAATACATGCGTCTTCCGGAATTCCAGAAAGGGTGCTTGCTGTCAGCTTCGGAACCTTGGCCATGCCTACTGTTGCTATCAACCGTCTACCTGTGATGGGAGTGACGAAGAAATTTTTCCAGCAAACGGATGGGCTTATGGTAGGAGAGACATCCCAACGAGCCCCAAATCAACCTTCCAATGGCACAAACCTAAGAAGGCATTTAGACGATCTGCATGACGTGTGAGCACATGCTCGGGTACAAGGGAGGGATGTCACTACACAACAACTCCAGAGCTGGCAGAGTGAATCTTGACTCATCTTGCACCACGTCCGGACGTCTTGGCGCTCAACCCCTCGAGTCGACTTGACATTACAAGTCGAACAGCTGAGCAACCAGGTCCAAGTCCAATCGGAGCTCCTACAACAACTTTTGGAGGAACGCAGAACATCCTGAGCTACTGGGAGATGCAACACACGTCGTGAAGGACATGAGAACCTCCCAAAGCACCATGACAAGGAGCATGTCCGTTACTAGACAATATCCCGAGACACGTCACTAAGCGATTATGGCGAAGAAAGCTGCACTCGCAGAGTCAGGAGCCAACACCACCCAATGCCATCAGCCCAGGAACGACTTGGAGGACGCTCCAGAGCACTGTTACGTATTGAATACCCACGTAGGAGCCAGCGACAACAGGCAACCTCCAAGAATGTACATGCCCGCTCAGGTGGACAAGTCAACGGTGGTTCAAGATGCTCTGGCTAGCATAACGAGGAAGATGAGACATACTCACCAACGTACTCACATGCATCAGTAACGGTGACTCGAGGAACTCAGTGCCACTCGGCCCAACGTAACTCTCCCCCTCGCCGAGGTGCACTACATGCTGATGACGTTCGAAGAATACTAGATCGGCGTCTTCAAGGAGTCCAGCGCGACGGCGATCTGGAGGATGACCTTCGGTGCCAGATTCAAACATCCTCTCAACTTATTAGAGACGTCGCGGAGGAACCATTCCACAACGGTTTGCAACTCCAAATTTTAACTAGTTCAAGGGGACCTTAGACCGGTGAAGCACATTGATTATTACTATGGTATCATGGTGCCTCATAGGCACAACGATGCACTTATATGCAAGGTTCTTTTGGCCTCCCTGCAAGGCCGAGCATTGACGTGGTTCAATCATCTCCCCCAGAGATCAATTGCCTCCTTCGAAGAGCTAGCCTTGGCATTCGTGAAGGAGTATTCACAGCTTCGCACCGTCGAAGTCAAGGACGACTACCTCTTCACCATTAGGAAGAGATCCAAGGAAACCTTGCGTCAGTATATACGGAGGTATTGCGAGGAGAAGTCTCACTTTGTGGGTTGCAGCGACCTTGTTGCTGCGATAGCGTTGAAACAGGGACTTCCTCGGGAGAGCCAACTTTACGGGGACATGGTCATGAATAACGCCCAAAGTCTCACCAAGATGCTATCCTTGGCAGAACGACACACTTGCTGGGAAGACGAAAAGACTACCATGCATGCCATATACCATACTCGAACATGCGAACATCTCGCAAAAGCATTAGCACTGCCCAAGGATGACGCCAATCACAAGGAGTCGACTAGCAGGACTAACAAGCGCAAAGCGAACCCATCATCCAATGCCTTGGCCACTGGGAAACCAAACGTATAATTTTTGGTACTAGACCTCCAAATCTACAATCAAATCGAGAAAAAACCGTGGTTCAAAAAGTCGGTACCTGTCAAAGGCAACCAGGACAAGGCTGACAGAACAAAGTGGTGCGCCTACCACAATTGCTATGGGCATGACATTAGCGCCTACAAGACCTTTGAGAAGAATCTGCAAAATCTCGTGAAGGAGGGACATTGTACTGAATAAATCATGAAGAATGATGCAGGGCATCTTGGAAACAAAAGTCCTCACGAACCAGCACCTAACATGATTCGCATAGACACGATCATTGCTGAATTAGAGTTGTAGGGAGCTACTTCCAAACAAAGGAAAAGGAAGATTAGCGATGCCTTAGCCGTGGCCCAAATCTCCCATGTCGTCACTTCCCAAGTTACCAATGACATTGTCACCGGTTTCTCCATGAAAGATAGTGCATGACCTGAATAGCCTCACGATGACGCCCTTGTCGTTTCGATCCAGATTGCCCATGCACAAGTCGATCGGATTCATGTTGATGATGGAAGCACTGCGAACATCCTCAGTTTATATGCAATCCGCAAGATGGGTATGGAGAACTTCACCACAAGGAAGACGGTTTCGCTTCGAGGCTTCAACGGATTAGAAAGCATGTATGTTGGCACCATTCAGCTTGACATCCACTCTCCTCCTGTTGTCGTGAAACAGAGCTTCTATGCCCTTGATGAATACTTGACATACAACGGAATACTAGGAAGGCCATGGTTGCACAAGATACTAGTCAACACCTCGAGCATATACCGAAAAATTCGCTTTCCAATCCCCGGAGGAGGAGTCGAAGAAATGAAAGAAGATCATGGTATGGCTTGGAAATGTCTCACAGAAGGAATAAAAGAGGTCAAGGTAGCGAAATTTGTTCCCCAGGCTGACATGGCTACTGGGGGCAAGTCCCTTCCTTCGTCTTCTAAGTAGCAATCAATTTTGGGTCAAGATCCTGACATCTATGAAGAGCCTCATGCACCCGAAGGATAACAGCCAGAAGACGACGTCTCTCTCATACAACTAGACCTATAGTTCCCAGAAACACATGGTCGTACTAGCAAACGCTTGAGCGCCTAAGAAAAAGAGGAACTCACCACATTCCTACATGAGCATAAAGATGCCTTTCCTTGGTCGCCATCAGACATGCCTAGGATAGATCCTACGTTAGCTTTCCATAAGTTTAATGTCAACCCAAGTCATAGGTTAGTCAAGCAAAAGAAGCGCAACTGTTCTCCCGAGAAAGTTGCCATCATCCAAGCCGAGATTGACAAGCTACTCGACGATGGTTCCATTGATGAAGTTATGTACTCCAAATGGCTTGTAAACGTCTGACTCGTCAAGAAAAAAGAAGAAGGGCGATGGAGAGTTTGCATCAACTACACATACATCAACCTTGCATGCCCAAAAGACAACTATCCCCTGCCCAGGATCGATCTCCTAGTGGACTACACAACGAGCAACGAACTCCTTAGCTTTCTTGACGCATACTCAGGCTACAACCAGATCTTCATGCATTTGAAAGATAAAGACAAGATGGCCTTCGTCTTTGATAGAGGAGTGTGCTGCTATAAGGTCATGCCTTTCGACCTCAAGAATGCGGGCGCAACTTATCAATGGCTTGTCAATCGGATCTTCAAAGACCTCATCGGTAAATCTATGGAAGTCGACGTCGACGACATCATGATCAAGGGAGAGAAACATGACGATCACATCAATAACATGCGTAAGACTTTTGATTTGCTAAGGAAGTACAAGATGAAGCTCACCCTCTTAAGTGTACCTTTGGAGTAGCGGCTGGAAAATTCTTAGGCTACTTCATAACCCAACGTGGAATCGAAGCCAATCCAAAGCATATCAAAGCAATCCTTAACATGAAGTCACCATCAAGTATGAAGGAAATCTAGAGCCTCACTAGACGCGCAGCAACCCTGAATCAATTTCTGTCCAAGGAAACGGATCCATGCCGGTCTTTCTTCCAACAGTGAAGAAAGCATCCAAAGACAAATGGGATTAAAACTACGAGAAGGCTTTTCAAGACCTCAAAATCTATATGATATCACCACCGCTATTGTCGAAGCCGAAAGACGACGGGAACCTGTTCCTCTATTTAGGGGTTTCTGAAGTGGTAGTAAGCTCCGCGCTAATGCGAGAATAAAATGGAGTCCAGCTTCCCATGTTGTACACATCAAAGGCTCTTCTTGACGTCGAGACGCGATATCCAAAGCTTGAAAAGTTAATCTTAGCACTATTGGTCACCACCAAAAAACCAAGACCTTACTTTCAAGCTTACCGGGTAGTTGTCATGACGGAGTATCCTCTGCGATCGCTCCTTCATGCTCCCGACCCATCAACAAGAATAATGAAGTGGGCAATAGAGCTAAGTCAGCACGACATGCTCTACCGCCCTAGGAATGCAATCAAAGGTCAAGCCGTAGCAGACTTCGTTGTAGAATTCACACTTGCATCACCAAAAAAAGGTCAAGACATGGAGTTGATGGAAACCTCCACAACAGCTAACCTTCCCTTGCAACATACGCAAAGTTCCGGCCAATCTTCAACACAACATTTAATTTCCAATCCACTTTGGAAAATCTTCGTTGATGGCCCGTTGAATCAGCGTAGCGCAGAAGCGGGCATAGTCCTTGTCACCCCAGACAGCTCCATGATGGAACAAGCAGTCCAATTCGGATTCAAGGTCTCCAACAATGAAGTAGAATATGAAGCATTGAGTTGCAGACTAACACTCGCCAAAGAACTAGGAGTCAAGAAGCTCGCCATACACTCTGACTCACAACTGATTGCCAACCAGTCCATTGGCCAGTACGCTGCAAGGGATGTAAGAATGCTTCAGTACAATAAAAAGGTCCAGAAGTTGCTCGCAATCTTCACGGTCTTCACCTTTCAGTAGCTCCCTCGAGCTGAAAATGCAAAAGTTGACGCACTCGCAAACTTGGCATCACCACTCGACTATCGATTCAAGCGCTCAATTTCGACCGAGTATCTAGAGCGATGCAGCATCCATAAAAGAAATTGAAGTGAGACAAGTCGACCCCTCACCAAGTTGGAAAGACCCTCTTATCGACTACTTGGCAAACGACACTCTGCTTGACAACCAGCTAAAATCTCGCAAGGTTCAAATGAAAGCCGCACAATACTACATCGATAAGGGCCGACTTTTCCATCGAAGCTTCTTAGGGGCAAACCTTCTATGCTTAAGGCATCCAAGATGTTGAAGGTCTTGGCTGAAATCCATGAGGGGCAATGCGACAATCACTCCAGAGGAAGGTCACTCACGGAAAAAACGTTTAACGCCGGATTTTACTAGCCAACGTTAAACCAAGACGCACTCAAGTATCCCCAGGCATGCAACAAGTGACAAAGCAATAAACCCAACCACTTGGCACCCCCATAAGAGCTGCATGCCCTGATTAGCCCTTGGCCATTCATGCAATGGGGCATTGACATTGTCCCAAAAAATAAGTACCTGATTGTCTCCACCGACTACTTCACCAAGTGGGTGGAACCCAAAGCGTTAGCCACCATCACTCAGTTAAACGTACAAAAATTTGTCTAGAGCCAAATCATCTGTTGATTCGGACTACCAAATGTTATATTAACTGACAACGGAACCCAGTTAACGGGCACTACAATCTAGGAGTTCAGCGAGTTATGGATGATAAAGCACTTTACTTCCACTGCATATTATCCTCAGGGTAACGGCCAGGCCGAGGCATCAAACAAGACATTCCTGGATTGCATCAAGAAAAGACTTGACGACAAGAAGGGACTGTGGGAAAAGGAGTTGGCGACACACTTTGGGCTTATCACACAACTCCACGACGAGTGACAAGCGAGTCTCCTTTCACCTTTGCATTCAGAACCAACGTTGTCATCCCACCGCATGTTGTTGTCACAACACCATTCACTGAGCTTGAAGATCCCATTATCAACTTCGTAGCCCTGAAGACCTCCCTTGATTTCAGCGAGGAATTGAGAGAACAAGTCGTTAAGCGCATATCCAATTGCGAACAACAAGTCCGAAGTTTCTACAAAAAGAAATCAAGGATCCGACACTTCCTTCTTGGTGATCTTGTCCTCAAGAAGAAATTCGCAACGTCAAACCGCCCCGGGTCTCAAAAACTCAAATCCCCTTGGGAAGGCCCTTACCGCGTCTATCAAGTAAGCGGTAAAGGGAGTTACACTTTGGAGATCATGGACGGAAAGTTGGTGAATGGTTCCCTGAACGCTCATCACCTCAGGAAATACTATGTCTAGAACAATCCAAGACCGTAACTTGTTCATCATCGAAGACACGCATCTTACACCCAACATTCTGCCCCATGCCAATTTTTGCTTACATAATATTCTGTATTAAGGTTCAATAATTTTACATCTTAACCTTCAATAAAATTATTAGATCTTTCTCAATTTTATTTAGAAATTATTCATAGCATAAGCAACCCAAAGCCTTCCACTGCGAAGCACTCAAAGCCTTCCATTGCAAAGCACTCGAAGCCTTCCACTATGAAGCACTCAAAGCCTTCCACTGCGAATCACTCAAAGCCTTTTACTGCGAAGCACTCAAATCCTTCCACTACGAAGCACTCAAAGCCTTCCATTGTTAAGCACTCAAAGCCTTCAACTGCGAAGCACTCAAAGCCTTCAACTGCGAAGCACTCAAAGCCCCTTCCTGAAGGGCAAAGTAAAGCCCTCATCTAAGGGGCAAGTCGAATCAAAAGCCAAACATTGCAATGGGGGCATTCAAAAAATTAACAAGCTCATCTTCTCTACGCAAAAAAATACTAAGTCAACACTGATCAGTCGTTATTTATGCATCATTTTGATGTCATTATATGCCTTTCTTACATGTCTTTTCAATAATTTCGTGCCATCAATAGTAGAAAATGATCAATCTTGTGAGACTTGGGCAGATTTAGAAAGATAGGTAAATTCTGAAAAGAACGCGAAAAGAATGACTCAAATCGGAGTTCAGATGAAGGAGATGTCCCCATTTCAATATAAGGTCCTGAATTGGGTCATGAGTGCGCCAGTGCGCCTATTTTGAGTCCTTGACCAAGTACCTCAGATCATGCCATCTGGGTCCCAAACATGTGCCTCATGACATCAAGTTCACGTCCTAGAAGTGCCAAGGTCGTGTCAGGACATGTCGAGTACATGTCCCAAGAACTTACCATCTGATCCCAGCCTCTGTGCCTAAACCCTAGTTCCTGTTCTGCCAACGGTGGATCAAAGTTACTCCTCTGCACTAAGCCTAACAACCTGTGCACCTAGCCTGAACGAAGATGTGCTTCTACTATGCTCGTGGTGTGCCTCAAAAGCGCAGCCCCAGAGCCCTATGAGGAAGACATTCGAAGGACCAGCTTGTGTTCCCACTGGCCAGCTTGTGTTCCCACTTCCCAACTTGCATTCACACTCCCAACCGTGTTCTGATTGGTTCTAATAGATTTGAAGGACTTTGTAATTAATTAAAAGTATAATAACTATTCCAATCCTTATAGGACAAGGTTTTACCAATCCTTATAGGACAAGGTTTTCCCTTTGTCTATAAAAGGGAGCCTTTGTTCAGTGTTTTGGGAGACCATATTTTTAGAGAAATATTTTACACATAGATTATTAGGCGTGGAGCTTGGAGAAGAAGGCTCTGCCGTGACTCTACTGTGCCTGTTCTTCAAAAATCTCTTCTATACCCTTAATTTTATTATTGCAATTTACTTATGAATTCAATTATATTTGTTTCAATTTCAGTTATGAGTCAGTAGTTCCTTTCAGAATTAGGGATGTTTGAAGCCCTAGCCATGTTAGCTCGTTAAGTAGATTTTTTTTCTTGTTCTTAATGGCTATGCATGCTGAATAACTCTGATTACTGCTTTAACTACCATTCTTTTATGTTTATAAGATTAGCTACCTTGTTTGCATAAATTATTGATGGAATTGCTTGAGTGACCGCCATATCATCCTGTGATTCATTAGTTTCAAGAGGTTGAGGTTAAGAAACAATCTTGTAATCAGAATTCATGACAACCTAGGAATGCATCCCACTCTTCTAGGCTAGTGTGGTGTCATTAAATTCTCTTGGTACTTCATGCGTCATTTTAACTGGTAGGTGATAGACGTTCTAAGCATATGCCCTGTCTAAAACATGCTAAGTAAGAGAGAATAATTTATGGTTAGTGTACCAACGCCAGGACCTAGGCCTGGGCATCTAATTTAGAATTGCATAGTAATTAGGTCAAGATAATCTGGTTAAGAGTTATAATTGGTTAGAGTGGATAATAAGCCTTAATTCGCCTTAGCTAACAAACAATCAACCTTTCATTCTTACATTGTTATTTTCTACAGTTTGATTTACTTATCTTTAATTTTCAACTCTCAATCATAACCCCCCTCCCCCCCCCCCCCCCCCCCCCCCCCCTCGGCGTGTGTGTGTGTTTTTTTATTTAAGTTAACAAATCTGAACTTAATTGGGTAATCGTTGAACAAGTCCTCGAGGGACCGACCTTTTCTTATCATTATACTATCTCCATCGATTTTGTGCACTTGCAAAGTTATACTTAGTAGAAATAAAGTTCATAAATATTGTGTTCCGTATTTTTTCTATCAAGTTTTTGGCTTCGTTGCCGGGGACTTGTCCCTCAATGGTGCCATTTAAGTTTGGATTTTTAACTTAGTTTTGTTTTTTTATTAGGTACCCGTGTATGTCATTCCAAGGCTCGGTGCACGGCTCATCAAGTGTGCCGTCTTCGAGAGAATCTTTAGTAAACGGCTCACCACCACCAAGTCCCAGAAGGATGGCGGATCAAAGAGAAAAGCAAGGACGAGATCGTGATCTAGTACCACAAGCCCGACGGCTCCTTAAGGACTTTGCCATTCCCCATGTCTTAGAGGATCAATTTCCCATTGTTTTTCCTGAGTCAACAATGGCAAATTTTGAATTAAAGTCTGGGACGATTCACATGCTGCCCACATTTGACGGATTTTCCGGCGAGGACCCGCACTTTCATATCAAGGAATTTGTTGAAGTCTGCTCAACGTTGCGCATTAATGGCATGACGGAATCTGAAATCCGCCTATGTCTTTTTCACTTCAGTCTCAAGGATCCGCAAAGGTATGGTTTCATTCGCTGGCGCCGGCTTCCATTCACTCATGGAGGGACTTGACGTCCAAATTCTTAACACAATATTTTACCGTGGAAAAGACGAACGAATTAAAGTCCAGAATCATGAACCCACGACAAGACATGGAGGAGTCTTTTTACGAGTTCTGGGGACGTTTCAACCAGATGCTACGGGCGTGCCCCCACCACCATATCGACGACCATCACCTTATGTTATACTTCTACGGAGGCTTGAAGACTAGTGATCGGACAATGGTAGACTCTCAAATCCCAAGGGATTCTAGAAGGCACGGCATAGGAAGCAAGGACCGCCTTTGAGAACATAGCAAAAAGGGAAAAAGAATTTAGCTACAGAGGTCCTTCCTCTAGGGCTACTGGTGATACGTACACAAATCACAATGATGATATCATTGCTCAACTCACGGCACTGGTGAAACAATTGTGTAACAAGAAGGCAAAAGGAGTTCAAACCTGCGAAGTATGTTCAATTTAGGGCCACACGTCCCAAGACTGCCGAATAGTGGAAGATGCCAATTTTGCTGCAGGTTTCAATAACAATTCACGACCCCATAATAACCCATATTCAAACTCTTACAATTCGGGGTGGAAAAATCATCCAAACTTCCGCTGGAGCAACAATCAGACTGCATCTAATCCTTTGCTGCCCCTGGATTTCAGCATCTAGCCACAGCCCCTTAAGGGAACTCTCACGGCCCGTCCTCAAATCAGAGTGGAGGCAGAAAGTCTATGGAGGATACCCTAAATACCGTGGTTCAACAACAAAGCCAACTCTTGCAATTCATGCAAGACACCCAGAGTCATCTGGCAAATGTGGATCGTCAAATAGGACAAATGGCAAATCAACTAAATCAGCGGGAGCAGGGAAAGTTACCAAGTCAAGTCTTGGTAAATCCTAAGGGATTTCACAATCCTACGCCCAATGCCATCACTCTACTGAGTGGAATGCAAGAAGGACCTGACACTGCGCCTCAAACAGATCTGCCGAGAGCCATTTCCCGCCGCTATCACAAGACGCGCCAAGTATCATGTCCAAGGCATAGCCGCAGGCCACAGCCGACATCCAACCTGTTCCTAAAGCCGATTCCCAGCCCTCAAATAATTCTAACTCTAAACCTCAAAAGTCCAATCTTAAAGCAACTAAAACAGTACCCTTTGAGTTAGCTAATGATGTTGAAATTCCATTTCCTCGCAGCTTCCAAAATAGGCATAAGCAAAAGGAGGACTTTGAGGCGGAAATCACTAGCATGTTGCAGAAGCTTCAAATCACACTGCCTTTCCATAACATCGTCAAGCACATGCCTATATTCGCAAAACTCATGAAGGACTTAGTCGCAGGAAAGCGTGGTTTCAGCTCCACTGATGTCATTTAAGTCCCTAAGGCATACTCTGTTGCCCTTCTGCGCATGCCCCTTAAAGCCAACGACCCTGGGCCTCCATCACTTCCGTGTATCATTCAATCGAAAAGATTCGAGCATTGCCTCCCCGACATGGGAGCATCGGTAAACATCATGCCATTCCACATTTACAGGTCACTCAACCTAGGGGCACTCAAACCTACGCACCTATGTGTTAGATTAGCTAACGCCTCTATTACTAATCTAATGGGAGTTCTAGAGGACGTACTTGTGCAAATTGGAGACACATGCATCCCTGCAGACTTTTACGTAACCAAGATGGACAGAATTGACAAGAATGGGGAACCTCCACTCCTCTTTGGCAGACCACTGCTAGGCACGGCTGAGTGCCTTATCGACGTCAAAAATGGCCAAGTTTCCATCAAGGTCTTGGACAAACTTCGGACATTCTCCATCCATGATGCCATCCAATATCCTGCGGAGCCAATTGTGGACTTCCCGTTAAACACCATAGACTTACTGCTACAGAAAGCACTCGCCAGTTCATGCATAATAGATGTTCTTGAAACGGCCATCACTTCACCAACTACTGAGCCACTTGATGATAAGGTGATAGAGGAAGTTAGAATACTTGATGCCATTCCTGTTCTTTCATGGAACAAACAACCAGCATTTGAGGCGCTACCTCTCATGGACCACAAGACTTTGCTATCCACCATCCAGCCCCCAGAACTAGAACTAAAACCACTACCTGAACATTTAAAGTATGCTTACTTAGGAAAAGCTCAGACCCTTCCGGTCATCATTGCCTCTAACTTAAGTGTGGCAGAAGGGGAGCAATTGGTGCAAGTTTTGAAGGTTCATTGTATGGCGATAGGATGGACAATTTCCGATATACAAGGGATCAGTCCTGCCAAATGCATGCATTGAATACTTCTTGAAGACGATGCCAAACCATCAAGAGAAGCGCAACAACGATTAAATCCACCTATGAAGGAGATTGTGAAGAAAGAAGTCCTTAAACTCCTAGACGTGGGCATTATCTATCCTATAAGTGACTCTAAGTGGGTAAGCCCGGTCCAAGTAGTTCCAAAGAAAAGTGGGATTACTGTGGTAAAGAATGAGCATGATGGGCTCGTACCCCAAAGAGTTCAAACCGGATGGAGGGTTTGCATTAACTATCGGAAGCTCAATACCACCACCAGCAAGGAACATTTCCCCTTGCCATTCATCAATCAAAGGCTTGAGCGGTTGGCTGGCCATTCACATTATTGCTTCTTGGATGGCTACTCAGGGTATAATCAGATTTCTATCTCCCCGGAAGACCAGGAAAAGACTACATTCACGTGCCCCTATGGCACATTTTCCTACCGAAGGATGCCTTTTGGACTTTGTAACGCCCCAGCCACCTTTCAACGCTGCATGATGAGCATCTTCTCTGACATGGTGGAGGACATAATTGAGGTATTTATGGAAGACTTCTCTGTATTTGGCCATTCATTCGAACTATGCTTAGCAAACTTATCCCGAGTACTAGAACGCTGCCAAGAAAGTAAGTTAGTACTTAATTGGGAAAAATGCCACTTCATGGTCCAGCAAGGAATTGTCTTGGGCCATGTGATCTCTAGCCATGGAATTGAGGTGGACAAGGCTAAGTTGGACATAGTGGAAAGACTTATGTACCCTACAACAGTCAAGGAGGTTCGATCTTTCTTAGGGCACGCCGGTTTTTATCGACGCTTCATTCACGACTTGTCAAAAATCACAAGGCGGTTATGCAGTCTCCTAGCTAAAGAGGCCGCATTTGACTTCAACAAGGAATGTCGTGAGGCATTCAATACACTAAAAGCAAAGCTCACAGTATTCCCCATCATTATGCCACCGAATTGGGACTTACCTTTCAAACTTATGTGTGATGCTTCGGACTTCGTTGTAGGAGTTGTTCTAGGACAGCGTGTCAACAAGATTCCTCACGTTATCTACTATGCCAGTTGAAGCCTAAATGACGCCCATCTGAACTAATCCACCACTGAGAAAGAGCTCCTTGCTGTTATCTTCACTCTTGAGAAGTTTAGATCATACTTAATTTAGACCAAGGTCACCATCTACATCGATCATGCGGCCTTGAAGTACCTACTCACTAAGAAGGACGCCAAGCCAAGGTTGCTTCGATGGATGCTACATCTCCAAGAGTTTGACCTCGAAATTCGAGATAAAAAGGGCAGTGAAAATGTAGTGGCTAATCATATGAGCCGCTTGATACATGGATCCAACGAAGAGGCTGACCAATTGCCGCTCCTGGAGACATTCCCAGATGAACAACTCTTCGCACTCCAAGCAATCGATCCATGGTATGCTGATATCATTAATTACCTTGTCACTAAACAATTTCCTTCCTCTTTAAGCAGATATCAAAAGGACAAGCTAGCTAAACAGGCTAAGTACTACATCTGGGACGAGCCCTACTTATGGAAGCATTGTCCTGATCAAATCATTCGACGATGCATTCCCGAAGCTGAGATGGAATCTGTCCTGACATTTTTCCATAGCTTGGCGTGTGGAGGCCATTTCGGAGCTAAGAAAACGACACTTAAGGTCCTTCAAAGCGGATTCTATTGGCCTACATTATTTAAGAGTGCATACGAGTTTGTACTCACTTGTGACAGATGCCAACGGCAAGGTAACATAGGCCCTCGAAATCAAATGCCATTAAACCCTATCCTCATGGTTGAGATCTTTGACGTATGGGGCATTGATTTCATTGGACCTTTTCCAGACTCTTTTGGCAATCTCTATATTTTATTAGATGTCGATTATGTGTCTAAATGGGTGGAAGCAATTCCCACAAAAACTAATGACACTAAAGTAGTTGTGAGCTTTTTACAGAGTCACATCTTAGCTAGGTTCAGAGTGCCTAGGGTAATCATCAGTGATGGGGGAGCGCACTTCTGCAATCGTTTGTTTGAAGCTTTAATAAAGAAGTATGGTGTAACCCACAAGGTCTCAACACCTTATCACCCGCAAACGGTGAGCCCTGGCTGCAAGGATTGGTCCCGCAGATTGAACGATGCATTGTGGGCCTATAGGACAGCATACAAGACCCCGATTGGCATGTCTCCTTTCAGGCTTGTTTTCGGAAAAGGATGTCATCTACCAGTGGAATTGAAGCATAGAGCATTCTAGGAAATTAAGAAGATGAATATGAATATCGATGATGCTGGAGTACACAGAAAGCTACAGCTAAGTGAATTAGAAGAGCTTCGAAACGAGGCCTACGAAAGTGCTCGGATTTACAAGGAAAAGACCAAAGCTTTTCATGACAAGCACATTCAGGCCAAGGACTTTCAAATCGGACAGAAAGTCCTCCTCTTTGATTCTCGGTTCAAATTATTTAAAGGTAAGTTGCGTTCGAGATGGACTGGACCATTCATTGTTACTAACGTTTTTCCTCATGGTGCAATTGACATCCAACACCCGGATAGGAGGACTCCGTTCAAGATAAATGGCCATCGCCTCAAACACTACTTCGAGGCCATTTCCAATCCAGGCCCAGCCGACCCTGCCACTCAGCATGCATCAAATGCCTAGCATGCCAGCCCTGTCTTGCCTAGACGTTAAATAAAGCGCTCTAAGGGGGCAGCCTAGCCCTGGTTTGTATTTTCTCTTCCTCTGCTGTTTCTGCCCGTTATATCTCTCAAACCTTTCTACTGTTGTCATGCTTATTGCTTATCACATTGAGGACAATGTTCAGTTTAGGTTTGGGGGTGTGGATTTAAAATTTTGCATATAGAAACAAGTAGGTTTGGGGGTGATACACGGCCATGACTTTTGAATTTTCAGCCTTAGTTTTGTGTTTAGTTAGTTACTTAATTTTTTGCTTTTGAATAGTATGATAACTTGTTAATAGGGATGTATATGCTAAGTTAACTGTCTTAGCCTTACTAAGAGTCATGCCATGGTCAAGGAGTTCATAATCTGCACTTCACAATGCCATGTTTTAAGTGATTAAGTGAACGAAATAACTGAATTTGAGTGAACCTTAGAAAATTAGTGGAGACTACCCTGTGAGATCTTTGAGCCTAATTGCCAATCTTTCTGAGGGATATACTTGTTTCTACTCTTAAACACTCATCGCTTTTGTTCTTAATTGTTGATCTCATTACATCAGTTTTCATTGAATTTTATAGAACTAACATCATTTAGATACTCTTGATTTAATGTGTGGTTTGCCATAAGAAGTGATGTAGGCTATGTATGCTTTAAACTCTAAAGGCTTTATCCTACCCTATTGCATGCTCCCTAAGCCAACTTTGAAGCCAAACACTCAGCCTTTTCTTTCATCACCCAAAGTATAACTTAACCCAAAATACTTAGCCATTCATCACAGTCATGCCCTATAACCTCAGTTGTGCTAAGGTTGCCGTAAATGAGATTCATGGTGAGAATGATAGGTGGAAGAAAATGCTGCCCATCAAAGGACATTGGCGTCAATTCAAAGTTCAAAAGTAAAGAAAAGCTTTATAAGTTGCAAGCTGCACGAAAATTTGAGGAAATCATTGCATGATCTTGGTTCAATTCAATTCAAAGAAGAAAAGAAAAAAATAAAGAAAACAAATGAAATAACAGAAAAAAAAAAACGTTCATATCAAAAGAAAGAAAGAAACGTTGAAAAGAAAAAGAAAAGAAAAAAAAAGTGAAAAACAAAATAAATTAAGCCAAGTGAGTCAAGAGCCTCAAAATAAGCCATCAAGAAAGCACAATGATGTGGGCCTTAAGAAAGGATTCAGTTCAGAAATTCCAAGTTCAAGTCATGACTTCTCATGCCTTGGTACAACTCAGGTTCTTTGAATCCCATCCTTGCTTGCTAAACCCCTAAGCTTAGCCCCGTTACAACCAAAAAAAAAAGACCTAACTGATCTTATGGACAATCATGCGGAGGATTAAGGTACGTATCTATGTTCTTAAAGTTCAATTCATTTCATGAGATCTTTATTTCCATAAAGTGTTATTCTTCATTGTTACTCATATGTAATTAAATTTGAATTTCATAACATAAACTCATCACATATGCTTGAAAAGAGTGAAAACCTAGGATTCTTGTACGAATTGAGAGTTGCCTAGTGGGGATTAGAGTCGAGGCGAAATCTTTCTAGGGCACTTAGATGATGTTGTTCTCAAACATGATCACTCGAAATTTTGGCACTTATACACGTACACCTTCACATGACACTCACGGCTATGGCATTCCTTTTAGTTCTGCAAAGCATGTCTACTTCCTTTGATTCTTATTAGCTTGTTAAAAGTACTATCTCTAGCACCTTTTTGTCTAAGTAAAACGTTTGTGGGTTTCGTGCTGCTATAACCCTCAGGTGACAAAACTCCTCCTACTAGGTGAACCTAGGGGTTTAAATGTTCTATCTTAACTAAGATCGAGTCTTTTCATTTTGTTAAAGTTTGTTTTGGTCAGGGACTAGCAAAAGATAGGTTTGGGGGTATTTGATCAGTCGTTATTTATGCATCATTTTGATGTCTTTATATGCCTCTCTTACATGTCTTTTGAATGATTTCGTGCCATAAATAGTAGAAAATGATCAATCTTGTGAGACTTGTGCAGATTTAGAAAGATAGGTAAATTCTGAAAAGAACACAAAAAGAATGATTCAAATCGGAGTTTAGATGAAGGAGATGTCCTCAATTCAATACCAAGTACCTCATATCATGCCATCCGAGTCCCAAACTTGTCCCTCATGACATCAAGTTCATGTCCTAGAAGTGCTAAGGTCGTGCTAGGACATGTCCCAAGAACTTCCCATCCGAGCCCAGCCTCTGTGCCTAAACCCTAGTTCATGTTCCGCCAGCGGTGGATCAAAGTTACTCCTCTGCGCTAAGCCTAACAACTTGTGCGCCTAACCTGAACAAAGATGCGCTTCTACTATGCTCGTGATGTGCCTCAAAACCGCAGTCCCAGAGCCCAATGACGAAGACATTCGAAGGGCCAGCTCGTGTTCCCACTGCCAGCTTGTGTTCCCACTTCCCAGCTTGCATTCACACTCCCAACCATGTTCTGATTGGTTCTAATAGATTTTAAGGACTTTGTAATTAATTGGAAGTACAATAACTATTCCAATCCTTATAGGACAAGGTTTTACCAATCCGTATAGGACAAGGTTTTACCAATCCTTATAGGACAAGGTTTTACCAATTCTTATAGGACAAAGTTTTACCAATCCTTATAGGACAAGGTTTTCCCTTTGTCTATAAAAGGGAGCCTTTGTTCAGTGTTTTGGGAGACCATACTTTTAGTGATAATATTTTACACACAGATTATTAGGCGTGGAGCTTAGAGAAGAAGGCTCTGCCGTGGCTCTGCTGTGCCTGTTCTTCAACAATCTCTTTTGTACCCTTATTTTTATTATTGCAATTTACTTATGAATTCAATTATATTTGTTTCAATTTCAGTTATGAGTGAGTAGTTCCTTTCAGAATTAGGGTTGTTTGAAGCCCTAGCCATGTTAGCTCGTTAAGTAGATTTTTATTCTTGTTCTTAATTGCTATGCATGCTGAATAACTCTGATTACTGCTTTAACTACCATTCTTTTATGTTTATAAGATTAGCTACCTTGTTTGCATAAATTATTGATGGAATTGCTTGAGTGACCGTCATATCATCCTGTGATTCATTAGCTTCAAGAGGTTGAGGTTAAGAAACAATCTTGTAATCAGAATTCATGACAACCTAGGAATGCATCCCACTCTTCTAGGCTAGTGTGGTGTCATTGAATTCTCTTGGTACTTCATGCATCATCTTAACTGGTAGGTGATAGACGTTCTAGGCATATGCCCTGTCTAAAACATGCTAAGTAAGAGAGAATAATTTATGTATAGTGTACCAACACCAGGACCTAGGCATGGGCACCTAATTCAGCATTGCATAGTAATTAGGTCAAGATAATCTGGTTAAGAGCTATAATTGGTTAGAGTGTATAATAAGCCTTAACTCGCCTTAGTTAACAAACAATCAACCTTTCATTCTTGCATTGTTATTTTCTACACTTTGATTTACTTGTCTTTAATTTTCAACTCTCAATCATAAAGCCCTCCTTGGCGTGTGTGTGTGTGTGTGTGTGTGTGTTTTTATTTAAGTTAACAAATCTGAACTTAATTGGGTTAATCGTTGAACAAGTCCTTGAGGGATCGACCTTTGCTTGTCATTATACTATCTCCATCGATTTTGTGCACTTGCAAAGTTATACTTAGTAGAAATAAAGTTCATAAATATTGTGTTTAGCATTTCTTCTATCAAACACCTCAAGCAACTTAGAAAAGTTTGCTCGACGTCTAAGTTCGAGGTGGTTAACTAGCAGTGAAGTACATACTACTTGCGAACATCGCCAGGGATTCATCACTCATACCCAACAAATGGACTTGGTGGCATGGGAAAAACTACTGAAGATAGCTTCCCAACCCCACCAACGGGAGCAAAATCCGAGTAATGAGGAAACCTGGACAAGTGTTTTAGTGCATGGAGGTCAGCTGTACGTTTCAGCACACAAGTCTGAGATTGATTCGGACGTACCAAGCCCAATTTTTGCCTCCTTGGATAGAGCTTGGTGGTGCCGAAAAGGTATAGAAGTTAGCTTTCCAACCCCACCAACGGCAATCAATTCCAAGTTGTAACGAACCTTGGACATGTGTTTTAGTGCAAGAGGGTCAGCTGCGCGTTTCAGCGTACAAGTACGAGACTCATTCCGACCTACCATGCTCAATTTTTCCCTCCTCGGGTAGAGCGTGATGGCAACGAAAAGGTATAGAAGTTAGCTTTCCAACCCTACTAACGACATTCAATTCTGAGTTAAAACAAGGTCGGAAGATCAAAATTAGCACGCAAAGGTCAAAGCTATATAGAATCCAAAGCAAAAGATAGGGGAACTTCGAATTGCTTTAGTTGGAAAAAAAAAAAAAGGGTTGGCGAATCACATATCGATTGCTCAACAACTTGAATTGACATAAAAAAAGGAGGAGTTGGTGAACCACATGTCGACTACTCAACTACTTATTCGATAAAAAGACTTAGCTAAAGTTTGTAGACCTACACTACGATCTAAGGCAAGTCTGAGAGCACGTCTTCTAGACCCACCGAACGCTGAAATTGGGCTCAATCTTCACATGATAGCTCGAGTATTCCATTAAAGAAAGGATCACCAACATCAGAGACCATGATCATCTCCTAACTGCTCTTGGAGACCCAACGGCCTATGCTCCGGCTCCTCAGAAGGAACCACCTGACGACGTTGCAACTCTTGCTCCAAACTTGCAACTCGCCGAGCCACATCTTCGATGTTTCCTTCTTGAATAGTGCACTTGGGAGACAACTTATGCTGGCAATCAAGGTACTCTTCAGTGTATTAACGGGCGAGATGCACTTCCACCTCAGATTCACTACAACCCGCCAAAAACAATTTCAGCTTCAAATCTTCCACATAATTCACAAGGTCCTATAGATTTTGGTACGAAGCTTGATGGGCAAACAGAGGCAAGTGTGGCCTTGACTTCAAATTCTCAATCTCAGTTCTAACACGCCCCACTTTAGCTCATAAGATTTTGATCTTCTCCTCGGAGTCTAGCAAACGATCACGCAGCAGCTCGGATTCATCAAGGGCAACATCTCGCTCGTTCTCTGCCAACACCTTCTAGGCATGAATGCTTTCCAGCTCACTCAAACTAGATTCCAGCAAGCACACCTTCTTAGAAAAATCTTCATTTTTTTTGTTGAAGATGATTATGAGACTCTTGAAGCAACACGCGCTCAGACTTGAATTTTTTGATATTCACCTCAAGATTGACATGTTGGCGAAGCATGCCCGCCAACTTATGAGCTCCTGCCTTTACAATTCCAAGTTCCTTGACAACCTTGTCAAAAATCTCTTGTGAAACGCCCTTCGTAGCGCACTTCAAAGATGCTTCAACCACGTATGCCTTGGAACTCCCTAGCCTTGTAAGAACGGCTCATGCACCATCACGGTTAGTGCACAGGACCTTGACACTAGGCTTCTTCACCGGATCAGAAACCAACCTCTTCAAAGAAGGGAGCTAAGCCGACGCCTTCGTTGGGAGCTCCGTCTAAGCTTCAACAAAGCCATGAGCAACTGTCATATTTTTTGAAGACTTGGGTGCACCCTTCATAAGAATGCTCCGAGATACGTCTGAAGACTTGCGCTTACTTGTTGATCCCGCCGGACTCGAAGGACAAAGTGCATCATGGTGAGCATTTTCTGGAGGCGTGGACTGGTTGTGGTCCCTCGCTGAAAAATGGTTGAGCCACGTTGGACATTGCTTTTCGGGGGAGCACTTCGCTTCACAAGCTATGGAGCTGTAAACCAGCTTCTTATTAAGTTTTCAGGAGGCCTCCCGCCGGTCAAACGTCTGTATGGACTGAGTAGCCAGCTTATCACACGGAATTCTGGAGGAATCATCAAGGCTCTGTCAACCTTCTTGATGTCGGGATGGAACTAGAAGACATAATACAACTTGGCGTGGCTACGATAAAGCAAGGCAATGTTCAGGCCGTTGGAGCAGTTGGAATCCTAGTTGCCTCCTACTTCAATGCAAGTAGACTTGTACAATTCGTCGTCAAATGACGTCTTCACGAAGAGCTCAACTCTCGAGACGACATGAGAACTCTGTGTTCATGAGATCAGTCAATGCTCCATTGAATAGTAGTGCCAAAACTCGTCTTCAGTGAGTTCCAAGTTGAAGAACTCATTCAGATTCTCGAAACACATGATGTGGCGGTAAGCGTCGACATGCAGTTGAGAAGGACAACACCCTATTTGGAAAATGATTTTTGTGAAGAGCTTTGAGAACGGAAACTTGAAGCCCCAATTGATAATCAGAGGATGAAACTGAGTCCACCGGAGAAGGCCTGTGCTTTTTCCTCTGGCAATATCTCCTCTTGGAATCTTCATAGCAGCATATACTTCGCCAAGTGTCACGACCACGCCTTCAGGAAAAACATCTTCATGACAACCCCTTCAACTCTCGAAATCATCAAGTCCATACAATTCAGATTGGTTCCTAACGAATGGATCCTTGTTGCGCGAGCCTCCACACTCCCACATGGGTAATCTTCCAGATTTTGCTACTTGCCTTCCTTTTGACATCTCGAAGCAACCGTCTCGAAAATGAAGCACGTCACTTGAATCACTGCAATCAGACACTCTGAACTTCTAGAATATTCGAAAAGTGCAAGACTGAAATGGAAAGAAATAGTTTCCAAAAAAGAAATAAAATATATATATATATATATATATATTAAATAAAAATATATATAAGTCAAACTATGATTATAAATGATATAGTAAATATTTACTACTTATTACAAAATATATAGTAAATATTTTACTACTTATTACAAAAGATTCAATTCAAACCAAAAAGGTAAATATGTCGCAGCAGAAAGAAGAAGAAATTGATCTACTCTGTCTTTCTGAAAACGCTCTGCCTTCTCTCTAAAAAACCAAAAATCCAACCCTAGTCGTCGATCCCCTTTGAGGTCGGCGACAACCCCTCTTCACTCTCCCTTCCTTTCTCTTAGACTGAATCGTTTCTTCCTTTCCTTTTTCTTCCCCTCTTCATTCCCTCTCCCTTATCGAATTGTTCAGCGACACCGACCTAGCTTTGGACCAGCTTCTGATGTGCTCCTTTAGCGGATGGTTGGTGGTGCTGCGTATGGGTGCGGCGGTTGGCTTGCCACTGAGGTGGCTCATTCGGGCGGCTTGACGATGGACTCGTGTCATGAGCCTCATTGTTGGGTCGGACGTGATCGATGCCCAGATCTATCTATGGGCTTTGTGGACGGCAAGATCGAGCTGCGACGACGATTGGTTTCTCTAAGGCTTGCTACTTCGATGCAGTGTTTGCAATGACACTGCATTGCAGGCGGTGCCTGTCTACGTTGGCAGCGGTACGAGGAGTTGCTATGGCTGCAGCGACGCTTGGGAGGCGGTGTTGCTGTGGCTGCGACGAGGTGTGGCATTGCGCTGCTGCAGCTGCGACGACGCTAGCGTTGTTGCGGCTGCGGCGACCCTTCTTTGGTCTGCTACGCTTGTTGTATGTGCTCCGGCGGCCTTTTTCTCATATCTGCCTGCTCTGAGTTTACGACAGTGGCTGCTTTGGACTGCGGCGGCATTGGCTGCTATGGCGATGGATGTTTATTCATTATTTATGCATCATTTTGATGTCCTTAAGTGCCTTTCTTACATGTCTTTTGAATGATTTCGTGCCATCAATATTAAAAAATGATCAATCCTGTGAGACTTGTGCAGATTTGGAAATATAGGTAAATTCTGAGAAGAACGAAAAAAGAATGACTCAAATCGGAGTTCAGATGAAGGAGATGTCCTTATTTCAATATCGGGTCCTGAACTGTGTCCTAAGTGCGCCAGTGCGCTCTATTTTGGGTACTTGGCTAAGTACCTCAGATCAGACCATCAGGGTCTCAAACCTATGTCTCTTGACATCAAATCCAAGTCCTAGAAGTGCCAAGGTCATGCCAGGTTGTGTTCCGCTACATGTCCCAAGGACACCCTATCGAGTTCCAGCTGGGAACCTCAAGCCTTGCACTAAATCTGAGCCCTGTGCCAAGTTCCTGTCCTAGTCACACCACGGCAGGACATGTCCCGTGACATGTCCCTGCTCCGCTAAGCTGCGCCAATCAGGAAGTCATGCGCCAATTCACGCCATGCCAGGACGTATCCTGCGCCACGTCCCTGGTCCCTCAAGGATGCGCCAGCGGTAGAACAGAGTTCATGCCATGCTCCAATTCTATATCCTATGCGCTTAGCATCGCCAAGCTGCGCCTTTATCAAGCCTATGGTGCGCCTCGAAGGTGCTGTCCCATATCCCTATAAGGACACTTCCTCATTATCCGCCTAGGTGCGCCCTAAAGACACATCTGCGCCCAAATTAGGGCACAATTTTGCGATCTCCAGGTTCTGCCATCTTTTGAGTGAGCCAAAGCCCATAATCCATCAAGTCACAACATATGCTAGCGCAAGACGTGGTTTGGCTCAGTCACATTGGTCCAAGACATGTCAAATTTTCAATAAATCCTTAAGAGGCCTAAAAGTGCTAATTTAGGGCCCTGTTGTGTAAAACATGTCCCGGGGAGGCCCATCCCAGTTCTTGACGTCCAAGCAACATCCAAAAGATTCTAGAAGCTGCCTTGGCATGCAAGAAAGCTCAGAAGACTTAGTTCACAGTATTGCCGCAAATCCTACTCCAAATCCAACAAGGATTGCTTTTTTTAGTTCATTTTTAATTCAAACTAGGATAGGTAGTTTAAGTAAGATTTTAATCAGGATTTTGTCCTAAACTATCTCCTACATTGTAAAGGTTTAAAGGCCTATTTAAATGACCTTAGGGTTTGCGGGTGAGGACCTTAGACCCTAGCCGCAATTTACATTGTATTTCAGTTTTATAATTTAAACACTTTTATTTTTCAAGTTAACTTCTGCAAGTTTGGCGTGGAACTTGGAGAGGAGCAGGCCCTGCTGTGTTCTTCTGCCGTGCCTCATTGTTCAACAATCCTATTTTACTTTACGTTTTTATTTCATTCTAATTATAAATGAGAATTTACATTATGTCTTTAATTTCATTTATGTGTGAGTAGTCGTTTTAGGATTAGGGTTGCTTGAAGCCCTAGCCATGTTAGTCGTTAATTATATTTTGGCTCTTGATTTTGATTGCTATGCATGCTGAATAATTATGATTACTACTTGAATTGATATTCTTTTATGCCTATGAGATTAGCTACCTTGTTTGGATAAATTATTGATGGTATTGCTTGACAGACCACTATATCATCTTGTAATTCATTAACATCAAGATGTTGAGGTTAAGAAACAATCTTCTAATCGGAATCCATGACAACCTAAGAATGCACATCACTCTTCTAGGCTAGTATGGTGTCATTAAATTCTCTTTGTATTTCATGCATCATCTTAAACGGTAGGATATAGACGTTTTAGAGTACACATCATGCATATAACATGCTAAGTAAGAGAGAATAAAATATGTTTACTTAGTCGGACCTAGGCATGGGCACTTGTTCATAATTTTCATAGTAATTAGGTCAAGGAAATCTAGTTAATAACTATAATTGGTTAGAGTGGATAGTAAGCCTTAATTCGCCTTAGTCAAAAAATCAATCAACCATCATTATTCTATGCGTTTATTTGCTTGTTTCAATCTTCAAATTTTCATTACTTGCGTCTTTAATTTCTTTTTTTAAAACCATAAAACTCCCCCCTTTTGGCGTGTGTATGTGTGTGTTATTCTAAGTTAACAAATCTTAACTTAATTAGATTAATCTTTGAACAAGTACTTGAGGGATCGACCTTTGCTTGCCATAATACTATCTTAATCGATTTTGTGCACTTGCAAAGTTATAACTAGTGAAAATAAATTTCATAATTATTGTGTTCGATATTTCCTCTATCAATGGCCACGACGGTGGCTCCGGTGGCGACTACGATAATGACATGGGTGCGGGTGTGGTTTGGTTCTTCGATGTGTTGGTGCATGTGGTAGAGGCCTTGTCGCATTTCTCAACTCCATGGGCTATCTGGTCCTTGGGCCAGGTGTTATTCCAGCCCCTTGGGCTGGGCCTGGTTTTTGTTCTTTCTCTGGCCTAATTTGGGTTGGGGTTTGAGTTAGTTGGTCTAACTTTTGGATTGGGCATTTGTTTAGTTTAGAGTCTTTTTGGGCTTTGAATTAATATTTTGGATCAATATTTGCTTTGATTCATGTTAAGCCTAGTGTTTTTATTTTATGAGTTTATCTTTAAGTGTAAACTAAAATTCTTATTTTTTCTGAAAAATGCTCCTTTAAATTTGTAATGTTATTTTTTTTAAAGGATACTTTTTGACCTATAAAAAAAAGGTAAATATGTACAATAATATGCACATCATATTTATTGTACATATATACACATTACAATTATGGAAAAAATGGAGAAACAAAGTCAGCAGAAAAACAGAACAAAAACTTACAGAAAAGGACGAAAGCTGAGCAGTACGAGCTGCCGCCGAGCCGAGCGGGGAACATCCCCACCGACAGACCCTGGCGCCACTGCCACGCGGGGCCCTCCGCCGTTTCTGCTGTCTCATCTGCGCCAGCGCGCGTCTTCCCACGCCCCAACAGTAGCCGACACCGCTGCAATCCTCGCCGGTTCCTTGCTTTGGTCGCGCATCTCCCCACGCGCCCAAAAAGGGCCCCGCCCTTTCTCTGTGCCTTTCTCCCATTTGCCCATATGCTTCAATCTTCTGCTGAGACATTGCTGCGGGGCCCATCACCTCCCAACCCTCCAATCCTAACTCTCTCTGACGTTTGATGATTCAGTAAAGGACAAAGGCAATGAACAGTAAATAGAAATGAACAGTACGAATTTCCATCTTTTCAATCAGCGATTCGCTCTCTTCCCACAACTTAGACAGCGATCTATCCTTCTTCACCAGCAGTAAGCCAGCGTTAGTGTTTAGTTTTTCTTTATTGAAAATGAAGGTCATGATGACCTCCATCTAAATAGAAGAAAACAAACAAACCCTAATTACTTATTGGGCTCAAAAAATCAACTTAAGACAAGGCTTGAAGTCCAAAGCTTCCTATTATAAATAAGACTTATATCCAAACCCTATTGGTTCAGAGTGGAGTCCTACTCTCATAAAAAATAAAAATAATTTATCAGGATTTCGAAGAACCTACATCTCATAGGATTCTCTTAATTCCTAAACGGATGTGGGGGCATTTGTGAAACCATAAATTATCCAAAAATTATGGAGCTGCCACGTGGCCCATAATTCTCATAATGCTGATTTTACCCTTGGTATAATCGATAACGGTATATCACTATCTCCGCATTAACTTAATATACTTACTAATTGAATGTATTAATTAATGAGATCAATGGCAATAAGAAATAATCTCTCAACGAGTTATTTATTATTATTTGTATAGTTCATAGTAAGTGATTTCTCCCAGTAGAAGCACCTATTAAACATCATGTTATTCAACCAATCAAACGCTCTAGTGACCCTCAAGGCTATATTATAAATAGAAGGTATCACCTCACTTCTAATGGTAATCCAGAATTCAGACAAACACTGTGTCAATTTATTCTTGCAAAACCTGACTTAGGCATTAGAGCATTCTTGGTTGAACCACCCTCTCCGGGACTCAACCGTAACCCCGTTGTTTCGTTTATTGTGTGTAGGGATCAAGAAGTCTTTTTTCAGTCTGGACGATTTCTGCATCAACAAGTATCTATGACAATAATATGTGTTCTTCTGAACAAATCTACCAAAGCCTTGGAGGTCAGGTTAACAAATCTAATATATTGTTCGGCTAAAAACTAGACATAAAATATGACAACGGCACTAATTAAAAACACAAAGATTTATATGTGCATATGTTCTAAAATCCCAAGGGCTTCTTCTGCTCAATGTTTTTAACCATGTTTCGAAGCAAACAAAATCTTTCAATCTGTGAACAGAAATCGATCAATCTTGTTTTCCCTGGACATTAACAAGTTCAACAAGAAGACATTAGCAAGTTCAACAAGAGGAAGATACATACTTAATGTTAGTGAACTCGAAAATATTGTGAACGCCAGAACGAAGATGATCAAAGATGCTCTTCCTAATTTCTTAATCACCTTTCCTGCAATGTGTTGCCCAGTGATCACAGAAATAGTAGTCACAGCAGCAAAGTAGAGGGTTGCAAGAACAATTACAATGAAAGATCCAGAATTAATTTATTCAAGCAGATACTAAGTTGTTCTAAGCACACTTGCATGCCAAGAAAGTTACCGTAGGGAACTGGGAAGCGTTTGAACAGGTAGTATTCTACAACAGACATGGATGATGAAAATGTCATTGCAAAAGTGGCAGTGGCGTTTGACACCTATATTGTTCAAACAGATTGGCGCCAACATAAATGCACCACCACGACCAAGAAGTCCCCCAAGCATGCCAACTGTTGTGCCACAGGCACAATAGGCGACGAGCTTATACACCGGTCATTTTGTGGTTTCTTCGCCCTTGGATGCAATTACTTTCTGACCTTTGTATAGGTTTACTGTCTGATATGAAGTTACTCCAACTGCCATCGGAATCTGATAGGTACACGAAAAAGATGAAGAAAGAAAACATTTTCATTTGCAGACACATGGATGTTTGTTTCTTGATATCGAAGGTACATGTGAGAGTTCCACTATCCAATATTGCAGTGAACATTTTGTCACATAATTCTGTGTCAACAAGTAAGATTCATGTCAATCTGAGTTCTCAATGCATAGCATAATCTAAGGAAACAACAAATATGAAACTAAGTGAAAGCCTTAACAATCTGCAATCCGAGTATTATGATCCAAACAGAAACAATCACTCCAAGTTCTTTCCATGCAAAAATTGTCAAAAATAGTGGGAACTCTATTCGTTTTGCTTCCTTCGTTTCTGCTTCAATATTATATGCACTTGTAGTGATACTGTAAAGATCAGAGTTTGAATATATCAAGAAATGATTGAACATTACTCACCACTGGATTGCAAGTGTTTGGAAGCATCAAGCAAGTTCTTAAAGAAATGAAACAATTTGGAGTATAATGAGATGGATTAGTCATGAAGAAAATACATAATCAAATTGGAAAAGAAAGCGAATTAAGCCTAAAGCATGCTTGCCTTTTTAGTTTCTGTTTCTTTTTTCCGTGTCTCAACACCCTTGAAGAATGACTTAGCTGATATCCCTGCAGATCATGACATACAACTCAAGGAAATTGTCCGAAATGCGGAAAAAATAATAAGATTTTGAGTTTACGAAATTATTTCTAGCTAAGAGCACAACAAATAGAAGGATTGTGATCATCCAGTCAGAAAGAAACACATTCAAAGAGACACCAATGCTGATCCCTAAAACCAGAACTAGCTGGAAAAGAAGGGCAAGATCATGGTCAATCATGGGCAGTTCGAGTGTAGGATGCCTTCATCTTAAATTGTACATGACCGTTGCAGTTGTTGTGCCCGTGATCATACCTGACTAACCGCGCATACTGAACCAACATTGATTATTTTCAATTGAAATACAAAAGGTAAATTAGCACACAAGAATTAGAGAAATTAAGCATATATGGATGACTTACATTTAGATACTACTATTGCAGATTTCTGATCAAACCCAATTATGAGAGTGAGCATTGGAATGAAAAATCCACCCCCACCAACACCTCCCACACTCCCAAATGCTGCCCCAACAAATGCAATCATCGTCCCCACAACAATTTTCCAGCTAAATCTAATGTCCTGCATTTGAAACAGATCAATATTGTTGGCAAAGGTACGTTTTCTCAGCAGCCAAACAGATTAAAAGAGATTTCGACTTACAGGCCAGGCATGTTTGTAACCCAAGCGAGATTGAATCTCTTTATTCCCAGTAACATTGTGCCATGAAGGTTGAGACTCCACCATTTCTCCATGAACTGAAGAAAATACTGTAGATGATACCGTGAATAAAATCACCAAACCAACCCCAACAACTCCAATTCCACCATCCATTTTCTCAGAAATTCCTCCTAAACCCAATGCACCTCTAGCACATATAGAATTAACAAAACTAGTACATATATGTTTATAGATATATAGTATAAGGTAGATAGATAAGAATGTAATGTAAAACTCAATATGACCCTGCAAAACTCAATCACAATTTATAAAACTCAATATGACTCTATAAAACTCTGTTACGTAACTCTATATAATTTCATTATTACCTCTGTAAAAGTTTATGAAAATCAATAAATCTGTAAAAGTCTATCACTTCAAAAAACTCTGCAATTATTTGTATAAATCTGAATTCAATACACCCCCTAAGATTCATAGACAGAAACAAAAGCGGGATCTCTAAAAACAAGCAATTTCTGATTCCCATAACCCTCCCAAGGTAGAGCCCATTTGGACTCACCTTTAGTTAGTAAACTGGGGCCCACACCACCGACCCCTCATGTAACAACCCGGAAATTTTAATTATTGATTTTATGCAATTATTTTTATTAAATGACGATTTTACCCTTGGTTGGTAAAGGGCTTGGAAATCAAGTTTTGTTTCGAGACACTTTTGGTGGTGTTTCGGGTACCGTTGCGTAGGTCTCGAACTCACGAGTTCGTAGACAGGCGGCACGCAGAAAACGGAGTTCGTGGACGGAAGTTATGGGTCTAGATGTGCAAGGGAATTTTGGTAATTTTTGACTTGGGGTAGATATTTTTAACCCCCAAATCAGTGTAATCTGATCCATCTTCATTCATCCTTATCATCTCACTCACTCACTCTGTGACAAACATAACACAAACACCAACCCGAAACCGTGCGAAAATACCGAAGGAAAAACCATAAGTCAACATTGGATTCAAGGCTTTAACTTTCCATTTGGATCAACTAATCGTATTCTACTCCTTCCCACGATCACAACCGTACCAACCATCGAAGGAGAGGACCACGGTGGAAGCCGAACTGAGTAAAGGAAGTTTCAGATCTTTGGATCGATTTTCCGGCTTATACAGGCACGTGTTTGATGTTTTGAGGTTATATTTGGATTCCTGGGTTTGAGTAGATAGATTTAGACGTAAAATTTGTGTAAAACGGTTGAGTTTTGAGGAAGTTGTAAAGCTTGGAGTTTCGGTCGGAAATGGCGGATTCCGGCGAACCAGACGGCGGCGGAGGTGGCGGTCCGGTCATCTTCTCCGGCGACGGTGACGGCAGTCCGGTCGTCTTCTCCTGCGAGTCACCGGTGACCGGTCGGGTCGAGTGAACCGGTCGGGTTGAGTGAACCGGTCGGGGCGAGTGAACCGGTCGGGTCGAGTTGAATCGGTCGGGTCGAGTTGGACCGGGTCAGGTTGAGCCGGACCGAGTTGGACCGGTCCAGGCGCGTGAACACTGTAGCAGGCGCGTGACCGGCGCGTGAGAGCGCGTGGGCACGTGTGCCGATCTTCCGGCGGCGCGTGGGCACGTGTGCCGATCTTCCGGCGGCGCGTGGAGCCGAGACTGAGGTCACGGCGGCGCGTGGTAACTAGTTTCGACGTTCCGAATCTGTTGGTACAGGTTTTAGGTTGATCGGACGTCGTTTAGAGGTTGTTTTGTGCAATCCCAGCGGTAATGATTGACCGTATTAGCGGGTTTTGAGCTCGGGAAGTCAAGGTAGTTGGGTCGTTATTGTGCATGTGTTGCTTGGGCTAGAGCGTCCATGAATTAAGGGTTGGTTGATGTATGTGAGTGGACTGTTGCTTATAAACTGTAATGCATGCATCAATGTATCTTTGTTTACATATTGTTATGTATTGTATCTTTGTTTACATATTGTTATGTATTGTAGCAATGATTTCCTGGACATTTAGAAATGATTACTGGATATATGTTTTCCACTACTTTGATTAAAGTGTGATTTGAGAAATATCATGGTTTTGGACTCGATTTTGATAACGTTTGACGTGGAAATTATTGAGTCAATGATTTGGGTTTTGACCATGTTGTATGAGTTTATCGGATTTGGTTATATGTGAGGGAGGCCAGGACTCGGGACGAGGATCCGTTATTAGCGGTGAACCCGATGAACCTCCAAGATAAACATTGATTTGTGGGAGGCTAGGACTCGGGATGAGGATCCGTTCTTAGCAGTGAACCCGGTGAACCTCCAATATAATGACTGATATGATATGATAGTCGAGAGATATGCCGACTGATATGATATGATATGATGGTCGAGGATACTTACCGACTGATATGATATGATATATGACTAGCACACCCTAAGGGATACCCTGGTGGCTAGGGATATGATAGTCGAGAGATGCCGACTGATATGTTATGATAGTCGAGAGATGCCGACTGATATGATATGATAGTCGAGAGATATGCCGACTGATATGATATGATATGATGGTCGAGGATACTTATCGACTGATATGATATGATATGATAGTCGAGAGATGCCGACTGATATGTTATGATAGTCGAGAGATATGCCGACTGATATGATATGACACATGACTAGCACACCCCAAGGGATACCCTGGTGGCTAGGGATATGATAGTCGAGAGATATGCCGACTGATATGTTATGATAGCCGAAGGTTATACCGGTTGATGATACGATATGATAGCCGAGGATATATCCGGCTCTAATATGAACCAGACGACAATTGTCATGGGCTTAATCAACCTATGAAAATACTTCGTCAGCCGGGTCTGTGGGTTGGTGTGGGCGGTGACCCAGAGGGACGAATTATGGTTGGTTCACAAGTATTTGACTAGTCTGTTGTCTTGTGGTATTCCAGTAGAGATGTTAGCAGTGTCTGACCTACCGACTTTGGTGTCAGAGGGTGTTTCTATTTGAACCACCACTATTCCGAGGTCATGGCTTCGACCTGTATACTATCCTGCGTCTGACAGGTAGGAGTGATCAGTAAGTACAGAGGTTTTGTCGGGAACCCTGTAAGGTTTAACGAAAATTATTCCAGAACAAAGGGTATTTCTGGTGGTTAAATTTTGAAGTAAAGAGCTGTCAGACGGGATAAGGGTTCTTTCCGGGTTTCGAGGGAAAATTCGGGAAGGGTCCTTACACCTCAACAGTGTGAACGCTTAAATTAGGATTCGACGGGTTGGTAGAGGATCGAACAGTTGACCAGAGGCATTTCCGCATAGTCCCAGTTCGTCCTCTAACCAACCCGCCCACGCCCAAGGGGTATGCCCACCTATATATGATCCCTACTCACCCATATGTATTTATTGATTGGATTTATGGACACATATATTTATATCATTCACCCTCACCCTACCCACTAATTAGTATCCCCTTGACTGGGGGAGACACTAAAGACCGACCCATTTGGTTGGGGTCAATTCGAAATCTAGGGGTTTTAGCACGAGCGCTACTATTTCAATCATCATATTAATTGACAACACTTAATGTGGCATTCTATTTACCACAAAAAATAAATATAATGTGATTTAATTTATTGAAATAAGACAATTTATTGATTGTCACATCAGATGGTTCAATTGATTTGTTCAATTAAGATAGTTTTTTTTTTTTGCTGGAAATTCATCTTTATTAATCAACAACGAATAGAAATACCAACATCCTTGGCTAGAACATTGAAGAGCCACTATGGTTCCAAATCTAACTATCGATGGCATCCTCCCAGACTCTTAACATGGCCAGCAACCACATGGGCTGCCATATTACAACCCCGTGGGGCAAACGTAAAAGAAACATACCTGAAACAATTCCTAAGACTTTGAATCTCAAACAGGACATTTTCAATGGATTCCTCACTTCCCTAACTATTCAGCAGTGACACAAGATGTTTGGAATCTGATTCCACGATGCCTCGTTGATGCCCCACCTCATGGCATGCCTTTAGACCTGCTCTAACCACCATGGCTCAGCTTGAAAAGCAGATTGGCACCGCAAGCCACCCACACCTCCTGCCCCCTCGAAACTACCCAACCAAGATCTCAGTACCTAGCCAAATGCCCCATCCCGCGACCTCGCAGACCAAGCTCCATCACAATTCAGTTTAAGGACCCCTACACTAGGCCTTTACCAAACCATAGTAATCGAATTTGCCAAAGCAGCGTCTGGCAACCACTTGGCTAACTGGATCCGCAACACCCTCTAGGGATGCTAAATACTCCGCAACTTGTTGATTTAACAGCATAATAGCAGTACCCGATGTCTGAGCCTCATCCTGAAAGCACCATAAATTTCGAGCCTTCCAAATGCGCCAGACGCCAAAAGAAAGTAACTAAAAAATAGCATCAGCATCATCCACCTTGTTATATATCTCTGTTAACATGCACCAGCAATCTCGAAAGGAAAGACCCAACAAACAATTTGTATCCAACTGAAGCGGGCCCCCAAACCAAAACACCCTCGCAAACATACATTTGAAAAACCAATGAGACTCAGATTCATCATCCTCACCACACATTGGACATATATTTTCGACCGGGACCCTTTTCCTCACAAGATTATGTCTGGCATCAAGAAAACAACGGTAGCAACGCCAAATGAATTGAAATATCCTGTTTGGTACCTTCAACTTCCAAATCTGCTTCCAGAAACCATCATGGTCCCCCACATTACTAGATTATCCACTTCCCCATGCATGTTAACTCCTCATTTCGATACATTTCCGTTGCCAAAATGTAACCAGAATGAACATTATATAAGTCAGACTTAGAAAAGTACCATACTAACCTGTCAGGTCTCCCAAATTTGCGTAGAGGGATAGATAAAATAGCACTGGCTTCATCAGGGTTGAACGAGGAGTTCCCCCACATCCCTCCTCCATTCACACTGTGACTAATCCATCAAATCAGCCACCAAGGTCGGAACTTGAGCATTAACATTCCTTACTTTGAAGGGATGCACGATAGGTAACAAAGGATCAATTACCACATTAATTTTTTCACCATTCCCAACATACCATCTAACCCCTCCTTTCAAAATTCGTTGTCCTTGAAGTATCACCTTCCATCTCCATGAAGAGCCGGCTTTGTCCTTTGCACTAAAAAATGACTCATTTGGATGGTACTTTGCACTAAGCAGCCTTACAAGCAGAGACGAAGGATCATAAATGATTCTCCACCCAATTTTTGCAAGCATGGCCAGATTAAAATACCTCAGGTCCTGAAAACCCAAACCATCCAAGTGCTTTGGCGTAGTGACTTTATCCCAAGAGGCCCAGTAAATGCCACGCTGCATGTGATGCTTTCCCCACCAGTACCTAGCCAAAATACGCTCCACATCCCGGCACACACCCACTGGAATTTGGAAACACGACATTGCATAATTAGGTATTGCAAGAGCAAATGCCTTCACCATTACTTCCTTCCCTACCATGGACAAAAATTGTTCGGACCATCCTTTAACCCATGTTTCCACCATATTCCGGATCTCCTCAAACACAACCCTTTTGGATGCTCCAAAATCAGCTTTGAGTCCCAAATATTTACCAAAACCTTCCTTCCTACTGACCCCTAAAACTGCCACAATTTGATCGTGAGTTTGCACTGAGCAATTAGTACTAAACAGAACCGAACTTTTATCAAAATTAATCATCTGATCTGAACTGGCTTCATAGAGCTGCAGAGTCTCCTTGATGCAGGCAGCATCCCCCACTAACGCCTTGGAAAACAGAACTGAATCATCAGCAAAAAACAGGTGCGTTAAACTGAAAGCTTATGGGGCTACAGGAATTCCATGGAGAGCTCCCACTTCTTCTTTCCTTCTCAACAGTGTCGAGAGACCCTCAGCACAAAGAACAAATAGAAAGGGAGATAGAGGGTCCCCCTACCATAGCCCCCTAAAAGGTTAGAATGTTTCAGTGTGCTCACCATTTATCAAGATATTGAAGGAAGCCGTCGAGATACATTCTTGAACGCAATGACAGAAAATCACACTAAACCCCAGCTTTCTCATTACTGCCAGCAGAAAACTCCATTCGACACGATCGTAAGCCTTTGACATGTCAAGTCTAAGCATCATGTTCACTCCCTCATTTCCCCTTTTCTTTCGAATGGTGTGAAGTACTTCATGAACGACAAGGACGTTGTCAGTGATCTGCCTTCCCAGAACAAAAGCAAATTGGGCATTGCTGATTACATTCCCCATCAGCTTCTTCAAACAATTAGTGATTACTTTAGACACTATCTTATACAAAACATTACACAACGAAATCGGTCTCAGCTGAGTCATGTTCTGAGGACTGGAAACCTTTGGGGATCAAAACCAGATGAGTGGAGTTTACCTTCTTTAGCATACGCTTAGATTCGAAGAAGGAGGTGACCGCTCTAATCACGTCATTCCCAATCAAACCCCAGTGTTTTTGATAGAAACTCGCTGTGAAATCATCTGGACCCGGGGATTTTAAGGGGTTCATTTGCATCACAACCTGTCGGACCTCCTCATGCAAAATTGGAGCCACCAACCTGGCGTTATCCTTTGGTGAAACTCTAGGCTGAATGCAATCCGTGACCTCCTCAATATGAGAAGGCAGCGAAGTTCCAAACAAATCCTGGAAAAACCTCACTACAATTCCACTAATATCCTCCTTGGTCACGCCATTACCCCCTCTCATCAAACAAACCCTTAATCTTGTTATGCCTCCTCCGTTTAATAGTCTTCATATGAAAAAATCTCGAATTTCTGTCACCCTCATTCAACCAATGAACACATGATTGTAGCTTCTAATAGATTTCATTATTGAGAACCGCTTTCTCCAAGCCTGCTTCCATCGTTCTGACTTGTCGCCCATCATAAACCGCAGCTTGGTAGCAACTCCTAAGATCAGCCTTTAACCTGTCAATGATTTTTGTGCATTACCTCCCGCCTTCATCCTCCAAACCAATAAACCCCTACTGACTCCCTTCAATTTCTCCATCACCCTATAGCAAGGAGATCCCCGGACCTACTTGAACCACTCTTTTTTTACTACCTCCCCACATTGAGACTCCTTATTCCATCTTGGATCATGTTTATGCCCTTCCAACCAACCACCAGGAGGAAGACCAAACGTCACAAAATACACCTAACCATGTCAATAAACACCTACCAACCAACCAGGGCGCGATTGATCGGCCTATCTCGGTCTACCATCTTTGGCTACAATTGCTACAAGGCGCCCACGGTCGGCACCCATGGTCAGCATCCATCACCGATATGCAGCAAAGGCAATCCAACATGCCACGTGTGACGCCGCCACTCCTTCAAACACCCTGCATTCTCGGGACACATGTTAAGATCTTAAGGATGGCTTGGGCATTACACCATTAGGGTTCCAACGACTACATTCATTGCTACTATAAATATAAGACACATTTCCCAAGAAAAGGTAACTATTCCTTGCCCTTATGCTGCCTAGTCCAAGACTGATCTCTCACTCTTGTACTAACTTAAGCATCGGAGTCTACTAGGTCGGCACCCCACCGGTGTCAAGTGCTCTTCTTATTGTCTCGTAGGTTGCCCAACTGACGAGAAGAAGGCATACCAGCAACTAGCAAGACCGTATCCCATTAGGTCCATTTTCGGATCAAACATTTGGAGCCGTCTATGAGAATTTTGAATAAGTACTCCCGCTAGCTCACATACCACTATCTTGTCTTCCTACCGACCACAATGTTGGCCGAACAAGGCGATGGAGAAATGAAAAACACCGCCCTCTCAGGAGGGCGACGCAAAAATAAATCAGACTCAGCCTCAGAAGCGATGGTCAAGGCACTAGAAACACTCCAATAGGAGATTGCGGAGCTCAAGAAAAGCAACTTAGCAAATGAATGCCTGAACCAAGTCTGGGGATAACAGTACCGGAGCAAATTTGCCCTACTCCACGTGACTAGGGAAGAGTTGAAAGAGCAGCGAGCATAGAGTAGTGACGAAGAGAGGACTTACCAGCCACGCTGAGCAAGAACCGCAGCATAGAGAGCTCCCTGGGCCAGAACCCTCTAGAAGGATGATTATACGATAAGGAGATGGCGCTAGTCCTTCAGGAACGCAGATCTTCTGAGACGCTCGGAAATTAATTGAGGGGAGAACACTTCCCATTGAGCCCATCCGACAGACATACCAGGCGAATGATCCAAGGATCATACAACAGCCTCCTTTTCCTACTCTCTCTCAGGTCTGTCGCGCTTTATCAGGGTCAGCCTTGATAAGAGCAAATAGGCATAAGGGCCCAATAATACATGCGGAAGAATAAATCCTAAGAGAAAATTAACAGCATATGGAGGATGTGGTTGACTCCACCACAGCCAAATATGGGGAAGACCACGAACGACTAAGGGGGAGCAACAGCAATGGGCGGCACCGTCCCATTGCCGAGCACATAGGCCCACAACCCGACCCTCCCAAAACAGACGAAGTTGTTTAAGAGCTTCTATATAGAGTCCAAGATTTGGAGGGTGAGAAGAGCAAAACCAAGTCTCCAACCAAGGTCAAGACCAACACTGATCCCTTCACCGCTCGCATCCTTCAATATCGTCATGAATCGGAAGCCAAGCCCCTCAAGATCACACCCTACACTGGGAAAGGCGATCCAGTCACTCACATGAACAACTATCAATCTTTCATGGCCTTCAAAAACCTCTCAGACGAGGTCTAATGCTTGATCTTCAACACCACCCTCACTGAGGAGGCATTCAATTGGTTCTATCGGCTAGAACCAGGGATGATAGACTCTTTCGATGAGCTCCATACCATCTTCTTGAACTAGTTAATGATCCAGACTGACCGTCTATCGACCACAGAAGACTTAGGGTCCTTAAGGCAGGGGGAGACTGAAACCCTACAAAAATATGCTGCTCAATTTAGCCTTGAATACTCAAAATATCAAGAGACTGACGACAAGGGAGCCTTTAGAGCATTTCGCAGCGGTCTAAAGGAGTCTACCTTTAAGTACCAGGGCTTCACATAAGGATAAGAAGTCTATAATGAGCTGAAGAGGTAAGCAGCGATCCATACTAAAGCTGAATATTTTAACACTCTAATCTACTCTTCCCCCCAAAATGGGCAGAATAGCAAGCCCTATCGTGACCCCAACAATCAGAACCAAGGATACAACCATAACTCTTACTCAGGTAAGAGGTAGGGCCCATATGACAACAACTATAATGGGAAGAGGGAGAAGCACTATGGCCACGGTCAAGGGCACAAGGACAACAACCAGGCTCCTTAGGGAGACCACCCCAAGGGCCCAGTACCCAGATTCGAGACTTACACCATCCTCAACACTTCCCTGGAGAACGTTCTGATGGATATCGAGGGTATGATTTACAAACCTAAACCAAGACCAGCACATCATCGACCGTTAGTTCAATCCAACCTATATTGCCAATACCACAAATTCAACGGTCATACCATTGATGAATGCGTGGCATTCAGGGACATCGTGGAAGGCTTAGTCAGAGACGGGAAGATCAACCAGTTCTCACAACATGCGCGACCAGTCGCCAATCAACCCCAGATCGACACCATCAGTGCTTGGCCAACTATCTCCTCTGCCTACACCTCCAACAAAGCCAAAAAGTACTTTATACGAGCCACCAAATCGAACAACTAGATCTTCAATATCGAGTCTGGAAGAGCATGGAAGGTTGGAAAGGCTGGTTGGGAGGCCATCACCTTTTTCGAGGAGGAAGAATAAGGCATCGTCTTCCCTCACGATGACCCCCTCATCATCCAGGCTCAAATCGCCAACTTTGATGTGGGACGCATCCTCATAGATATAGGAAGTTCCGACAATGTAATTTTCATGGAGGCTTTCAATCAGCTGGGGATTGATGACAAAGAGCTCAATAGAGTAGTAACCACATTCCTAAGTTTCTCAGGTGACCCAGTAATGCCAATTGGTACAGTCTCCCTGCTAATTGCGGTAGGCACCAGCCCGCACATTGCAACGGCGAGTGTGGCCTTCCTTGTGGTGAATTGCCCCACAGTCTATAATTCCATCCTAGGCCGGGGATTGTTGAATCAGATCAATGCAATACGCTCTACCCGTTTGCTCTTGATGAAATTTCCAATAATCAAGGGGACTGGCCATGTACGAGGACACCAACTCTCAGCAAGAACTTGCTACCAATCTGTCACTAAAAAGGCATACGAGGCCACCCCGTCGATCCGAAAATCATGAAGCAGATCCAATCTAGCGCTCTAGAGGACCCAAGTGATTTATCTACAACACCAAACCTCAGCCAGTTGAGGAGACTAAGCCAATCACACTTAATGCAGATCATCCAGACCAACAGGTCAGAATAGGGACCACGTTACATTAGGAGACCAGGGATGCATTCATCCAATTCCTCTAGGAAAACAGCGAAGTCTTCGCATGGTCTTACACTGACATGCCCGGAATATCAACGGACGTAATCTGCCACAGACTAACCATTGACTCTTCCTTCAAACCGGTAACACATAAAAGAAAAACATATGACATCGAGCGTCAACTTGCCACACAAGGGGAGATCACAAAGCTGAGCACAATCCAATTTATGCGGAAAGTCGTCTATGCCGCATGGGTAGCCAACGTGGTCTTAGTAAAGAAGCCCTCAAGGGCCTATAAGAGGTGCATTGACTTCACTGATCTTAACCGAGCCTGCCTTAAGGACAGCTTTCCCCTCCCAAAGATTGATCTCCTAATCGATGCAATGGCCGGCCATGAACTCCTCAGTTTCATGGACTCATACTCTGGATACAATCAAATCCTCATGCACTCGGATGATCAAATTCACACAAGCTTTCGCACAGATTTGGGAGTATACTGCTACAACGTCATGCCCTTCAGCCTGAAGAACGCCGGAGCGACATACGAACGCCTAGTGAACTTCATATATACCGATCAGATCGGGAAGACCATGGAAGTCTATGTCGATGATATGCTCATCAAGAGAAAGATAGCAGCGGACCATGTCCATAATGTATCCAAAATGTTTGGCGTGCTGGAGAAATATAAAATGAGGTTGAACCCAGCCAAATGTGTATTTAGAGTCAGCTTTGGAAAATTTCTTGGTTACATGATCAGCTAGAGGGGGATTGAAGCCAACCTTGAGAAGATCAAAGCCATCCTTGACATGCAGCCACCACGTACCATCAAAGAGGTTCAGAGCCTCACGAGAAGAGTATCAGCACTCACTCGCTTCATCTCAAAGGCCACCGACAAATGCATCCCCTTTTTCAAAGCCCTCAAGACCAAGGGAAAGACTGTTGACTGGACCACCGAATGTGAGAAAGCTTTCACATATCTCAAGGGCCACCAAAAAATGTATCCCATTTTCAAAGCCCACAAGACCAAGGGAAAGATCGTTGAATGGACCATCAAATGTGAGAAAGCTTTCATAGATCTCAAGGAGTATATGAGCAAGGCCCCCCTATTGGCCAAACCAAACACATGAGAGCAACTCATTGCTTACCTTTCGGTCTGCACTTCAGCAATTAGCTTTGTTTTAATCAAGAGATCAAATGGAGCAGAATACCCGATCTACTATGTAAGTAAAGCATTCCAGGATGCGGAGTCCATGTATGGTGAACTCGGGAAGCTTGCTCTCGCTCTCATCATCACCGCAAGAAGGCTCAAGCCTTACTTTCAAGCTCACCCCATACTAGTCCTCACTAACAAGGCACTCAGACAAATCTTATAGAAGTCGGACACATCCGGAAGACTAACAAAGTGGGCAATCGAACTCAGCAAGTTTGATATCTCCTATGCCCCAAGACCATCAGAGAAGGGCCAGGCTGTCGCTGACCTAATCTCGAAATTCACCTACACGCCCACTCAATACATGCCAGAAGAGCCAAGTAAAATTCCAAAGTAGCCAGCTGCCAGGACCAAAGGGTGACTAGTCCAACTCCAATTGATACGTCCAAACTAGTTTGGATCCTCTACGTGGACGGATCAGCATGCCACAGTGGCTCAGGAGTAAGACTGGTGCTCACCACACCAGATCATGTGATGCTTGAGTATGCTCTTCGCTTTAGCTTCAAGTGTAAGGACCCGTCCCGAATTTTGCCTCAAAATTCATGAAAAGCCTTGTTCCCGTCTGACAGCCTTTAACCACAAAATTTAACACCAAGAATACCCTTTATCTTTAGAAAAATTAGATAAACCTTACAGGGTTTCCAACAGAACCTTCTCTGTACTTTACTGACTACACCTACCTATCTGACGCATGATAGCTTACAGATCACTGTAGCAACCTTAGAACAGTGGTGGCCCTACATGAAAACCTCACGAACTTCTTTTACTCCCCAGCCTCTCTACTGAGCAACCGCACTAGTGGCTAACAGGCCTTGTCATGTCAGGGTAAGAGCCAATGCTTCGCCACATATCACAATGTGAGAACCTCTGATCATGATTCGAAGTTTATAGCCCTATGTTAACAAGCTCTGATACCAAGTTGACAGTACGTCAGACACTGCTGCAATCTCTACTATAATAGCACAAGACAACTGACTTATCAGTCTCATGTGAACTGTCAATAACTCATCCATCTGGGTCATCGCCCACACCAACCCACTGACTCGGAGGACGAAGGTACCAGACTTGATTGAATTGAGTCTCACTGACTTACTCCGAGTTGTACTCGATATCCCTGCTCCTCGAGAGCACCCCGAGTGGTAACTCGATATCCCAGCTCATCCTGAGCACCCCGAGTGGTAACTCGATATCCCGGCTCGTCCTCAGCACCCCGAGTGATAACTTGATATCCCGGCTCATCCTGAGCTACCTTAGACCTCAACGATATGGCAGAGAAAGATCCCTCGAATGCCAACATTGGAGAACCCTTCGACGATCTGGCGGAGACGTACCTTCTAACGCCAGTCGGAGAGCCCTCAACAATGCAGCGGAGAAAGACACCCTCCACGCCAATCATCGGGGAATCTCGTGGTATAACCCAATACCTAGAAGTAGGCATACGGTCAATGAAATCCAGTCCGTTCACAGTACATCCAAGGTACCGTCTAAGGAAACCCCAGCCCCAAGGAAGCCTTGATAAAAACATATCCCTGCTCCTCTAACTTCCGAGTCAAAACTTGCTCCATTGGTCAACCAATACCACTGGGATTACTCGGATGGGGCTCTAAACGAACTCATATGGCCTCAAAACCATTAAAATTCGATCCGGAACATCCCAAAACATTAGCCACGCGTCGCCATGACCCTAGAATCCGTCCAACACGCCAACATGCGTTGGTAGAAGGCCGGACCACGCGCCCTCATGAACTGCCACACGCCGCCAACCCACCCCCCCCCCCCCCCCCCCCCCCCCTCCCCTCCCCCCCCACGCATCAGCACTATTCATGATAGAATATTCCATCAACCCTGACGGAATATTTCATCAAACCTGACAGAATCTTCTGATGGAATCAGAATAGTCCGTCCAGACTAATGGCGTTAGGGTCCCGTCAACTCTGATGGAATATGCTAACGCCGTCAGCATATTCTGTCAAACCCTTGATGGCGTCAGTTGACTCAACAGTCAACTGACGGCTGACGTCAGCCACCGCCGACAAACCAGTCGTCGGAGTTCACCAGAGAAGACGGCCGCACCACCGTCTGCCGTCGTCGGAGAAGACGGTCGCACCGCCGTCCGTCGTCGTTGGAATCTGGAAATTCTCGCCGAAAATCGCCATTTTCGACAACCTTCCAACTCCTTCTATTCTTGACCGATTTTGACGATCTACACATGTAACTTCATCTAATTTTCACCAGGAATCCAAAAATGAGGTCAGAGTTCAGAGATCACACCTGGTTTGGCCGAAAAATGGCCGAGAAGTTTCGGTCCGCCTCCTTCTTCTATCCGTCGTCTACGGCAGTGCTCCCACCTCGATGATGACCCCAAAATACTTGTGGAGTCACGGGGAGGACATCCCCGACCTTGGATTCGGTCGCGTCGAGCTAGGAATGGTCCGATGAGGGTGAGAGTTCGATGATCGCATGGGTGGGGAGTCAGGTAGGAGAGAGAGGGGGGTGCAAAATTGGTCTGAACAGAGTCTGAAGAGGAGAATCCCCCAATTTTTGGACTTTTCCAAAATTACCAAACTACCCCTAAAGCTTCTAGACCCATAATGATCTCACCGGGTATCCGTTTTCCCCGTGCATGTGGTCAGCTAGGTGAACAATGACTTTGAGGCCAAAAACCTCTCCTTGTCCTTGTATCTCGACAAAGCAAAGACGCTCCTCCACCACTTCCAGGCCTACGAGATGAATAAAATTCAAAGATCCGAGAACAACCAAGCTGATGCTCTTGCAAGATTAGCCTCATCTATCGATAACAAGATTGGTTGAAGTGTCCAGGTAGAGCTACTGGAGATACTAATCACGGAAGAGCCACAAGTCACTGTCATTAGTACTGATCCAAACTGGATATACCAGTCATCAAGTTCCTTAGGGATGAAGAACTACCAACAGACAAAAATGAGGACAAGCGCGTAAAATGCCAAGCGGCTCGCTACATCATTGTTCATGGTCATCTGTACAAGCGAGGATTCACTCTCCCGCTACTCAAGTGCCTACCATCAGACAAGGGCCAGGATGTGCTCAAAGAGATCCACAAAGGCCTATGTGGCAATCATTTAGGACCAAGGTTCCTCGCCCACAAAGCTTTCAGACAAGGCTACTATTGGCCATCCATGCAAGCAGATTCAATCATCCTGACTCAGCAATGTGATCAGTGCCAATGATGTGTTCCCATACCACACTTGCCTATAGAAAAAATCGCACCCATGCTTAGCCCTTGGCCTTTCTTGTAATGGGGACTAAACTTGATCGGACCGATGCCAAGCGACAAGGGAGGAGTAGAACATGTTGTTGTAGCCAATGACTACTTCACGAAATGGGAAAAAGCAAAGCCCCTTGCGACAATTACAACTGCTCAAATTGAAACCTTTGTCAACCAAAACGTCATCTGCCGCTTCGGCATACCACACACAATTGTGACAGATAACGGAAAATAATTTGATTTCTCTCACTTCATATCATTCTGTGAGGTAACGACATCAATTTATGTTTTCTTCAGTAGCTCATCCACAGGAAAATGGTCAAGTGGATGCCGATAACAAGATCATTAAATACAACCTCAACACCCGCCTGGATGATGAGACAAAGGGAGCATGGTTAGACATCCTACTGGATGTCCTGTTGTCTTAGTGCACATCATATCGCACATCCACCAACGAAACACCATTTGCCATGGCATTCGGTACTGAGGCTGTGGTACCAGTGGAGATTGGCGAGACCTCCTACTACGACTCTGATGAAAACAATGAACTCCTCACTCTGAATCTCGATCTCTTGGAGGAACACCGTAAGCAAGGCCACTTACGCAACATGGCCTACCAACAGAGGGTTGCACGGTATTATGATTCTAGGGTCAGGCAAAGAATTTTCAAGGTGGGTGAGTGGGTTCTCCAGAAGATCAGTTTGGCAACCAAGAGCCGAGAAGGCAGTACACTCGGTCCAAAGTGGGAGGGACCATACCAGGTCACCAAGATCTGCCGACCATACACATATGAATTTCAATCTCTTGGTCAGACGCGTGTTCAAATCGGTACCCATACCAATCAACCCACAACCTACAAACACTTTAAATAAACGTAAGGATCAGTCCTACAATAATCGTCGTGATTGGTCCTAATTACAACTCAACTGCCGATCATTTCAAGCCGCTGATTAGGGGTTACTCGGCCTAACTCGTTGGTATACGTCCAAATAAAAAACATATATACAAGCATTCAGTTGGCATTCGACTAGCCGAAAGTTGGAAAGAAAAATACATTCATTGAGGCAAACTTGTTCAACAATAGCAATTGCAATTTTGTTCGGCATTACAACATACATGAAGCATACCCCGAAATACTTTTACAAAAATACATCAACACAAAGGGCCGACTAGGGAACAGACGTGCTCAATCCTCAATGGCTATATCCTCATCAACCTGCTCTTCTTCTTGAGGCGTATGACAACAAGGGTCCGGTCGGCTGGCTCAAGCACTGAAGTAGACAGACTAACACCAAGGAAAGTCTAATTAGCAACAAAACCATAGAAGCCTCGTCGAGCCAGGGGAATGTGATGGGCAGGCTTTGGTTGAAGAAGATAACCTTTTGCATGATCTCCTTCTCCACCAAGCCAAGCCAGACGTCAAAAGAATCTACATACTCAACCAACCCCTGGTACTCAGCCACAGCTTGGGCACAAGTGTAACGACCCGGAAAAATGTAATTATCAATTTTTGTAAATTATTTTGTAAAAAGATGATTTTACCCTTGGTCGGGTAAGGGCGTGGAAATCAAGTTTTCCGAGGAAATCTTACCTTTTCCCCCTCCACTTTATAAAACCATGCATGCATCAAATAAAATAGTTCATGATATAAAACATCATCTATAAATCACCGGAATTCCATTTCTCTTTAAAACCACTTAGTTGGACCCACACAAAATCTGTATAATGAAAACATATCCTGATCCACAGCTTGGTTTGAAAATCATCCTCAAAAGAGTTTAAAATCATTTATTTCAACCTAGACACATAAGATATCAATCCACTATTCCTGACATTTCCACTAGCCACTAGGGTATCCCTTGGGGTGTGCTAGCCATGTACTACGCGTAGACAGCCTCGCTACCAGGTGGAGCAAAACCCTCGACGCCAGAGTCTGAGAAACAGTAACCATCGGGACAGAAAACCAGTGAAAACCAATTCTTTGAAAAATCGCCAATTATATTGGAAGTTCACCGCTGACAGCAGATCCTGGCCCCTGATCCTAGCCCCCCTCAAATTGGTATTGTTTATATTGGAGGTTCATTGGGTTCACCGCCAACAGCGGATCCTGCCACCCTCAAATAGTTCAACCCAAAATCATGGACTTAATAATTATCACGTCAAAATGATATCAAAACCGAGTCCAAAAACCATGCCATTTCTCAAAACACACTTTCACTGAAATATTAGAAAACATGTGTCTAGCAATCATTTCTCAATTCCGGAAATTCAATGCAACAATACATAACAGTATTTAAACGAAGATACATTGATGCATGCATTATAGTTTATAAACCAAAAGTCCAATCACCACCTGTCCAAGCAAGCTCAATCCCGACTTGTTTGTCCCTCCGAGGTTCCCGGAACAGTATCGCTTGTCAATAATAACAATCGGGATTACCGGCTAGTAATAAGACTCTTATATAACAACTCCCTAAACCCCGGGATATCAACCTACGCTGCCCTACAAAATGAAGCAACTTCGGACGCCCAAAACTACCTATAAACGACGTCCGATCGACCAGAAACCTACTCCAACAGATCTGGAACATCAAAAACTAGTTGCCACGTGCCACCGTGACTTCGGAATCGACCCCACGTGCCGTCACGCACCGGCGGAAGGCCGGACCACACGTCGGTCACATGTCTGCTACAATACCCACGCGCCTGGACCGGTCCAACTTGGGCCAACTTGGCCTAACCCAGTCCAACTCAACCCGACCAGTTCACTCAACCTGACCGGTTCACTCAACCCGACTGGTCCACTCGGTCCAACCCGGTCTTACTCGATTTGACCGGTAATCGGTGACTCACCGGAGAAGACGACTGGATCACGGTCACCATCGCTGGAGTCTGGCGATGGAGAAGATGACCGGACCACCGCCACCGCCACCATCTGGGTCGCTGGAATCCTCCATTTTCGGCCAATCCAAGCTTTTTCCTAACTTCTTCAAAACTCAACCATTTTTCACAAATTTTACGTCTAAATCTATCTACTCGAACCTAGGAATCCAAATATGACCTCAAAACATCAAACACGTACCTGTATTAGCCGAAAAATCGATCGGAAGGTCTGATTATTCTTTGTCTCGGTCTGACGCCTCCCATAGTCCTCTCCTTCTATGGTTGGTACGGTTGTGATCGTGGGAAGGAGTAGAATTCGATTAGTGGAACAAAAAATGGAAGTTTAGGCCTTGAATCATAGTTGACTTTTGTGGGTTTTGGGGTATTTTTCTCTCACAGTTTCGGGATGGGTTTGTGTGGTTCAGAGAGGAAGATGAGAATGATGATACTGAAATGAAGATGTAATAATGGTTTGGGGTTAAAATATCTACCCCAAGCCAAAATTACCAAAATGCCCTTGAACATCTTGACCCGTAACTTTCGTACACGACCTATGTTTCATGCGTGCCGCCTGTCTACGAACTCGTGAGTTCGAGGCCTACGCAACGGTACCCAAAACACCGCCTAATACGAGGCGGAGGCATTAGTATTTCAGCTGCACAGTGTATTTAAACTTCGAGTAGGATATCTAAATTGTACTATTTATCCTACCTAGACGCTCTGATATTATATTTTAATATGATGGTCGTTATTTGTTGGAAATGCTGAGTGCTTTGAATCCCTAGTCTGACAAGTGAAGTTAGTCATATTATATTTGTAAGGATTGAAGGGTATTTTGGGAACCTTTCCTTAGGTTGTCAGACAGGATCAGGGTCTTTCTCGGGTTTCGAGGGGAAATTCGGGACGGATCCTGACAATTGGTGTCAAAGCCCTAGGTTAAATTCCTGTAGACCATACACTTAGTGTACAAGTGAATTTTTGGTATTTATGAGTTATAGTTTCTTTAAAGCGTAACGCCTCTGAGACGCAAGCACCGTCAGCAATCTGGGAACGGTGGAGACACCCATGAACCCACAGTAGAGCCTGATTTGAGGCAGACACTGGAACAGCTGGGTCAGACATTAGCTTCAGTACTTCAGGATAGGTCTACTGAGGTTTCAGATATTGAGAGAGCCCAAAGATTAAGGGCGACGATATTTACGGGCGAGTCTAGCCCAGATGATGCTGAGGATTGGATTATTCACTTGGAGCGAGTGTTCTTGGTCATGAGATGTCCTCCAGGGGACAGGGTGTTGTTGGCCACATTTTTGTTAAGTGGTTCTGCTAACCACTGGTGGCACTCATTGGAGGTGTTAGACTGGAGTGTCCATACACTTACTTGGGAGGGTTTTCGGGAGCGCTTCCTTGAGAAATTTCACCCTCACTCGTACCGAGAGGCCAAGGAGGCGAGTTCGTGCATTTACAGCAAGGAGACATGACTGTGGCCCAGTACGAGCAAAGATTTATATTGTTGAGTCGCTTTGCACCGGATTTGGTGGTGACCGAGAGAGACAAGTGCCGCATATTTGAAAGAGGACTGAGGGGTGAGATTCGGTCAGTAGTTATGGCTATGGCTCACACTTCCTTGAGAACTTAGCCCGAGTAGAGTTGAGTTTGGGTTTTCCAGTCCAGCAGTAGTACAGTGATTCCAAGCGATGTCGGGAGCGCTAGAATGTTGGAACCTCTAGTCAGGGACCATCCAAGAGAGGCAGTCATAGTTCTGGATCTTCGGGGAGTGCGAGATCCAAGTCAGGCAGTGGCAGAGCTGGCCAAGCATGACAATCATATGCCCAGTCTAGCGGTGCCTCAGTGCAGTCAACCGGAAGATAGGGTGGCAGATCTGGTGGCTTCAGTTGTTTCATATGTGGGAAGACTGGTCACATCAAGAGATTATGTCCACATCATCTGTAACAACCCGGAATTTTAATTATTGGGTTTACGTAATTATTTTTGTAAAATGACGATTTTACCCTTGCTTGTTAAGGGGCGTGAAAGTCAAATTTCGTTTCGAAACATTTTCGGTGGTGTTTTGGATACCGTTGCGTAGGTCTCGAACTCACGAGTTCGTAGACAGGCAGCACACAGGAAACGGAGTTCGTGGACGAAAGTTACGGGTCTAGATTGATAGGGGTATTTTGGTAATTTTTGACTTGGGGTAGATATTTTCAACCCCCAAATCAGACTAATCTGATCCACTTCATTTCATCTTCATCTTCATTCTCTCTCTGTGACAAACATAAACACAAACCACCCGAAACCCGTGTGCGAAAACTCACCCAAAACCCACAAAGTCAACTTTTGATTCAAGGCTCCAACTTCTAGTTTTGATCAACTAATCATATTCTACTCCTTCCCATGATCACAACCGTACCAACCATCGAAGGAAAGGACCACGGGGGAAGCCGAACCGAGTGTAGGAAGTTTCGGATCTTCCGATCGATTTTCCGGCTAGCACAGGTACGTGTTTGTGGTTTTGAGGTCATATTTGGATTCCTAGGTTCGAGTAGATAGATTTAGACATAAAATTTGTGAAAAATGGTTGAGTTTTGAAGAAGTTAGGAAAGCTTGAAGTTTCGGCCGGAAATGGAGGATTCCGACGGAAACCAGACGGCGGCGTAGGCAGCCGGTCGTCTTCTCCGGCGAGTCGTCGGTGATCGATCGGGTCGAGTAAACCGGTCAGGTCGGGTGACCGATCGGGTCGAGTGAACCGGTCGGGTCGAGTTGGACCGGGTCAGGCCGAGTTGGACTGGGTTGGACCGATCCAGGCGCGTGCGTACTGTAGCAGGCACGTGACCGGCACGTGAGGGCGCGTGGGTGCATGTTCCGACCTTCCGTCGGTGCGTGGCGACGCGTGGGGCCGAGTCTGAGGTCACGGTGGCACGTGACAAGTAGGTTTTGACGTTCCGGATCTGTTGGTACGTGTTTTGGATCGATCGGAAGTCGTTTAGGGGTTGTTTTGGACGTTTTAAAGTGGCTGCATTTTCTAGGCCAGCATAGTTAGACTTCCGGGGTTTAGGGGGTTTATATTTAAGGTTCTTATTACTAGCTGGTAATCCCGATTATTAATTTGGACAGGCGATACTGCTCCAGGAACTTCAGGGGAGCGTACAGTTCGGGATTGAGCTTGCTTCAACAGGTTTGTGAGTGGACTTTTGGTTTATACACTATAATGCATGCATAAATGTATCTTTGATTTTAATACTGTTATGTATGGGTGCAATGATTTCCTGGAATTTATAATTGATTGCTGAACATTTGTTTTCCCAATATTTCAGTGAAAGTGTGTTGTGAGAAATGATATGGTTGTTGGATTCGGTTTGATATTGTTTTGACGTGGTAATTATTTGGGTCTATGATTTTGGATTGAAACCGTATTTGTGATAAATGATAAAAAAAATATATACTTGATTTTGGATACAATATCGTTTTGAGGGGGCCCAGGAGCCGGGCCTAGGATCCGCTGTTGGCGGTGAACCCGATGAACCCCCAATATAAACAAAACCGATTTGAGGGGGCCCAGGAGCCGGGCCTAGGATCCGCTATTGGCGGTGAACCCGGTGATCCCCCAATATAAACAAAATCAATTTGAGGGGGCCCAGGAGCCGGGCCTAGGATCCGCTGTTGGCGGTGAACCCGGTGAACCCCCAATATAAAAGGTGATTTTGCAGAGATTGTAATCGCGTCCAAGTAGTACAGATTTTAACACAACTCAAGGGATACCCTGGTGTGTTGTGGATATATCGGGAATAGTGAATTTGAGATATTATGTGTCCAGATTGAATTAAATAATTGTAACTCCTTTGAAGAGAGTTGTCAGACCAAACTGTGGAGCACGAGGTATTTTCATTATACAGATTTTCTGTGATACCAACTAAGTGGTTTTAAAGAGAAATGAAAATTTTTGTGATTTACATATGATGTTTTTATATTTTAAATTGTTTATGTGATGCATGCATGATTTTATAAATGGAGGGGGAAAAATGTAATATTTCCTCGAAAAATGATTTATAAATGATTATTTTTGTCCACTCACAACTTTTGTGTTTAAACCCCCTTCAGGCAGTTGAGTAGAGTTGACGCGAACACTGATCTCGAGGCAAAGGCATTAGTACTTCGACTGCGCTGTGTAGTTATATTTGAGTAGGATATCTAAATTTTACTCTTGATCCTACTTAGACGCTCTGATATTATATTGTATTTGATTGGTCATTAATTACGGGAATTATTGAGTGCTTGAATCCCTTGTCTGACAAGTGGAAGTATTTTGGTTATTATTATATTTTGTCAGGATTGAAGGGTATTATGGGAACCTTTTCTTAGGTTGTCAGACGGGATCAGGGTTCTTCCCGGGTTTCGAGGGGAAATTCGGGACGGGTCCTGACATCGTCATTCGGGCAGTAGTTCCTTGGGTCGTGATGCTACTGAGCCGAGCCAAAGGGCAGTACAGATGTTGGTACTGCAGTTGGGGGCCAGGCCCAATTCAGTGGGGCCAGTAGAGCTAGTGGGACCAGCAGGGCCAGAGGTAGATATGGGGATTGTGGTCGATCTTCGGGTACACCAGTTCAAGTTTTTGCTATGACAAAAAAAGAGGCTCAAGCAGCACCAGAGGTGGTCACTGGTACGTTATCTATATTCAACCGTGATACTTGTGTTTTGATAGATCCCGGGGTGACTCATTCTTTTATTTCTCGGGGTTTTACACTGTTTGCTGATAGTGAGTTGTCCCCGATTGGTTGGGACATGGGTATTAGTACTCTTACCGGAGATATGTTAGTGGCGAACCTTGTGATTCGCAGTTGTCCAGTGATGGTTGAAGGCTATGGGTTGGAGGCAGATTTAATCCCCTTAGATATTTTTGAGTTTGATGCGATTCTGGGGATGGATTGGTTGACTATGCATCATGCCTCCATAGATTGATATGACAAGATAGTGGTTTTCCGGAGTCCAGGTTTGCCGGAACTTACATTTCGGGGAGATCGTAGGGTACTACCCTTCGAAGTGATATCAGTGTAGACTGCTGGGAAATTATTGAGGAAAGGTTGTGAGGGTTACTTGGCTTATGTGTTTGATACTCGGGAGACTCCGATGAGAGTGGAGGATATTCCTGTGGTGAGTGAGTTCTCTGATGTGTTTCCAGAGGATCTTCCAGGATTGCCACCTCACCGGGAGATTAAGTTCACCATAGAGCTTCTACCAAGTACTCAACCTATCTCGCATGCACCGTACAAAATGGCACCGGTAGAATTAAGAGAGTTGAAGACTCAGTTGCAGGACTTGGTGAATATGGGATTTATTTGTGAGGAAAAATGATGGTGGTTTGAGATTTTGTATCGATTACCGGCAGTTAAATAGGGTTACGGTGTGGAATAAGTATCCTCTGCCAAGGATTGACAATTTATTTGATCAACTGAAGGGGGCAAAATATTTCTCAAAAATTGACCTTCGATCCGGGTACCATAAGTTGAGGATCAGGGAAGGGGATGTTCAGAAAACAGCTTTCAGGACACGTTATGGTCATTATGAGTTCTTGGTGATGCCCTTCGGGTTGACTAATGCCCGACAGCGTTTATGGACTTGATGAACAGGGTGTTCCGAAAGTATTTGGATCGATTTGTAATTGTGTGCATCGATGATATCATGGTGTATTCAAGGAGTGCCAAGGCACATGAGAAGCATTTAAGGTTGGTGCTGAATATGCTTAGGAAAAAGCAATTGTTTGGCAAGTTCAGTAAATGCCAATTTTGGTTGACCAAGGTGGGATTCGTGGGCCATGTGATTTCGGCTGAAGGTATCAGCATGGATCCCCAAAAGGTTGAGGCAGTAGCAAACTGGGAGCAACCGAGGACAGTGACAGAGGTGAGGAGCTTCCTGGGTTTAGCGGGATATTATAGACGGTTCGTAGAAGGATTTTCTACGATAGCTGTCCTGTTGACTCGGTTGACTAGGAAAGGAGTCAAGTTTGCCTGGGATATTGATTGTGAGCAGAGCATTCAGGAGCTAAAGAGGGAAATTCTTGATGAGGCTCATAGTTCGGCTTATGCTATGCATCCAGGAGGTACCAAGATGTATCATACCCTAAGAGAACACTATTGGTGGACTGGGATGAAAAGGGAAATTGCTGAGTTTGTGAGTAGATGCCTGACAAGTCAGCAAGTGAAAGTAGAGAGGCAGAAACCCTATGGGACACTTCAACCATTACCTTTTCCGGAATGGAAGTGGGATCACATTACGATGGATTTTGTGTATAAACTTCCAAGGACACATAAGGAACATGATGAAATATGGGTAATTGTTGATAGACTCACGAAGTCGGCACATTTCTTACCAGTGCGGGAAGATTTCTGGATGATTTGGTATGCCAAATTGTTCGTTGATGAGATCATACGGCTGCATGGGACTCCAGAGTCAATTGTTTCAGATAGAGATCCTAGATTTACCTCCAGGTTTTGGCGGAGTTTGCAGAAGGCTTTTGGCACTACATTACATTTCAGTACAACCTTTCATCCTTAGACGGATGGTCAGTCTGAGAGGACAATCCAGGTTTTGGAGGAAATGATGAGAGCTTGTGTACTACAGTTTAAAGGGAACTGGGATTCACACCTGGCTTTTATGGAATTTTCTTACAATAACAGTTATCAATCAAGTATTGGGATGTCTCCTTTCGAGGCACTGTATGAGAGGTAGTGCAGGACACCGTTGTGCTGGAATGAAGTAGGTGAAAAGAGACTGTTAACACTAGAGTTGGTGGGTACGACTGAGGAAAAGATAAGAATCATCAGAGAAAGGTAGAAGACAGCCCAGGATCGCCAGAAGTGCTATGCAGACCATCGAACCAGAGATCTTGAATTTGAGGTTGGAGACTGGGTGTTCTTGAAATTATCTCCTTGGAAGGGAGTGATACGTTTTGGTAGATGAGGAAAACTGAGTCCTCACTACATTGGGTCGTATGAGATTGTGGAGAGGATAGGACTAGTGGCGTACAGACTTGCTTTACCCCCGGAACTGTCAAGAGTTCTTGATGTCTTCCATGTATCTTTGCTCCGGAAATATTTATTTGATGAGTCTCATGTGTTGGAAGAGCAACTAATTGAGTTCAAAGACGATTTGATGTTTGAGGAGCAAACAGTGCAAATTCTGGATTGGAAGGAAAAGGCACTGCGTAGAAAAACTATTCCTCTAGTTAAAGTGTTGTGGAGGAATCATAACGTGGAGGAGGCCACATGGGAAACCGAGGCATTAATGCGAGCGCAATATTCTCATTTGTTCCAAGGGTAGAAATGAATTTCGAGGACGAAATTTCTTAAGGGCGGTGGATTGTAACGACCTGGAAAAATGTAATTATCAATTTTTGAAAATGTTTTTGTAAAAATACGATTTTACCCTTGGTCGGGTAAGGGCGTGGAAATCAGGTTTTGTTTCGAAACATATTAGGCTGTGTTTCAGGTACCGTTGCGTAGGCCTCGAACTCACGAGTTCGTAGACAGGCGGCACGCAGGAAACAGAGTTCGTGTACGATAGTTACGGGTCAAGATGTTCAAGGGCATTTTGGTAATTTTGGCTTGGGGGTAGATACTTTAACCCCAAACCATTATTACATCTTCATTTCATTATCATCATTCTCATCTTCCTCTCTGAACCACACAAACCCATCCCGAAACCGTGAAGGAAAAACACCCCAAAACCCACAATAATCAACTTTGATTCAAGGCATAAACTTCCATTTTCGTTCCACTAATCGAATTCTACTCCTTCCCACGATCACAACCGTACCAACCATCGAAGGAAAGGACTATGGGAGGCGTCGGACCGAGACAAAGAATAATCGGACCTTCCGATCAAATTTTCAGCTAATACAGGTACGAGTTTGATGTTTTGAGGTCATATTTGGATTCCTGGATTCGAGTAGATAGATTTAGACGTAAAATTTGTGAAAAATCGTTGAGTTTTGAAGAAGTTAGGAAAAAGCTTGGATCGGCCGGAAATGGAGGATTCGGGCGACCCAGACGGTGGTGGCGGCGGTGGTCCGATCATCTTCTCCGGCCAGACTCCGACGACCGTGGTCCGATCGTCTTCTCTGGCGAGTCGCCGATTACTGGTCGGGTTGAGTCAAACTGGGTTGGACCGAGTGGACCGATCGGGTTAAGTGAACCGGTCGAGTTGAGTGAATCGATCGGGTTGAGTTGGACCGAGTCAGGCCGAGTTGGGCCGGGTTGGACCGGTCCAAGCGCGTGGGTACTGTAGTAGACGCGTGACCGGTGCGTGGTCCAGCCTTTCGCCGGTGCGTGGGATAGATTTCGAAGTCACGGTGACACGTGGCAGCTAGTTTTTGATGTTTCAGATCTGTTGGAGCAGGTTTCGGGTCGATCGGACATCGTTTAGAGGTAGTTTTGGGCGTCCAAAGTTGCTGCATTTTCTAGGGCAACGTAGGTGGATATCCCGGGGTTTAGGGAGTTGTTATATAAGAGTCTTATTACTAGCCGATAATCCCGATTGTTATTATTGACAGGCGATACTGCTCCGGGAACCTCGGAGGGACAAACAAGTCGGGATTGAGCTTGCTTGGACAGGTAGTGAGTGGACTTTTGGTTTATAAACTATAATGCATGCATCAATGTATCTTTGTTTAAATACTGTTATGTATTGTTGCATTGAATTTCCGGAATTGAGAAATGATTGCTGGACACATGTTTTCCAATATTTCAGTGAAAGTGTGTTTTCAGAAATGGCATGGTTTTTGGACTCGGTTTTGATATCATTTTCACGTGGTAATTATTAAGTCCATGATTTTGGGTTGAACTATTTGAGGTGGGCCAGGATCTGGGGCCAGGATCCGCTGTTGGCGGTGAACCCAGTGAACCTCCAATATAAATAATACCAATTTGAGGGGGGCCAGGATCCGGGGCCAGGATCCGTTGTCAGCGGTGAACCTGGTGAACCTCCAATAGAATTGGTGATTTTTCAAAGAATTGGTTTTCACTGGTTTTCTGTCCCGATGGTTACTATTTCTCAAACTCTAGCGTCGAGGGTTTTGCTCTGCCTAGTCGGGGGGCTATCTACGCGTAGTACAGGGCTAGCACCGCCCAAGGGATACCCTGGTGGCTAGTGGATATGTCGGGAATAGTGGATTGATATCTTATGTGTCCAGGTTGAAATAAATTATTTTAAACTCTTTTGAGGATAATTTTCAAACCAAACTGTGGACCACGATATGTTTTCATTATACATATTTTGTGTGGGTCCAACTAAGTGGTTTTAAAGAGAAATGGAATTCCGGTGATTTGCAGATGATGTTTTATATCATGAACTGTTTTATTTGATGCATGCATGGTTTTAAAAAGTGTAGGGGGAAAAGGTAAGATTTCCTCGGAAAACGATTTCTAAATGATTATTTTTGTCCACTCACAACTTTTGTGTTTAAATCCCCTCCAGGCTGTTGAGTTGACGCGGGCACTTCTTACGAGGCGGAGGCATTAGTATTTCAGCTGCACAGTGTATTTAAACTTCGAGTAGGATACCCTAAACCAGTTGCACTGATTTTCTATCCCGATGGTTACTATTTCTCAGACTTTGGCATTGAGGGTTTTGCTCCGCCTGGTCGGGGGGCTGTCTACGCGTAGTACAAGGCTAGCACCCCCCAAGGGATACCCTGGTGGCTAGTGGATATGTCGGGAATAGTGGATTGATATCTTATGTGTCCAGGTTGAAATAAATTATTTTAAACTCTTTTGAGGATGATTTTGAAACCAAACTGTGGACCACGATATGTTTTCATTATACAGATTTTGTGTGGGTCCAACTAAGTGGTTTTAAAGAGAAATGGAATTCCGGTGATTTGCAGATGATGTTTTATATCATGAACTGTTTTATTTGTTGCATGCATGGTTTTATAAAGTGTAGGGGGAAAAGGTAAGATTTCCTCAGAAAACGATTTCTAAATGATTATTTTTGTCCACTCACAACTTTTGTGTTTAAATCCCCTCCAGGCTGTTGAGTTGACGCGGGCACTTCTTACGAGGCAGAGGCATTAGTATTTCAACTACACAGTGTATTTAAACTTCGAGTAGGATATCTAAATTGTACTATTTATCCTACCTAGACGCTCTGATATTATATTTTAATTGGATGGTCATGATTTGTTGGAAATGTTGAGTGCTTTGAATCCCTAGTCTGACAAGTGAAGTTAGTCATATTATATTTGTAAGGATTAAGGGTATTTTGGGAACCTTTTCTTAGGTTGTCAGACGGGATAAGGGTCCTTCTCGGGTTTCGAGGGGAAATTCGGGACGGGTCCTGACAACAAGCACCTGCTATGTCGGCCTTGGTCTGCTCCCACTCCAGATCTAGTACCCGGGTCGTCTGCTCGGCCCTCCCCTTCTCAGTAGCCTCCACTCGGTCCTGGAATTTCTTGTTCTCCCGAATGAGGTCGACTGTCTTCTTGAGGGCCTTTCAGCATCCCGCTCATTTGGCTTCAGGTGCTCAACCCTTTCCTTCAGCTTGCCCTTCACTTCCTCCAGACGTTCAGCCTGCTTCGTCGACTTCTGCAGGGCCGAGAAGACCTCGCCAAATTACTACCGACCAAAAAAAACTTGGGATAGGAAAAATCTATACACAAAATAAATTAGAATCAAGGTAGAGGACATAACACTTACATGAGCTCCCTTATCCATGAAATTAGCATACCGATCGGGCAGCGTTCCTTTTCTCATCTCACGGATCTCTGTGAGCTCCTTCTGTGAGCCGAGCACCAAGGAGTTGACGACCGACACCATGGTTGGGTGCATGCAGTCGATCACTTGTGGCCAAGTTCTATCAATGACTGACATCTGAACCACGTTAGGAGCGTCGTTAGGATTTGCGAAGTATGACGTCAACCCATGGTTGAAGATCGGCCGCTGCAGTGGCTTTAGGATCATCTGGGGCAGCAAAGGCATAGGAGGCTCCATTGTCATGACCTTCCTAGCCTGCTCCATCACCCTGATCTTCTCCTTTCTCTTCTTCGGCCGAGCGTCCTCGACATCTCTAGCGGTGTTCTTTGCCAGGAAGGACGCCACCTTCCACCAATGAACTTCAGACTGGTCTAAGCTGGCCTCATCAGCCGAACGCTTTTGCGCTGGTGCATCAGTAAGGAATGGCACCGAGCCATCTCCCAACCGACCAGCGAGCCATTGTGCCCTGGCCACTATTGGCTCCACGACTAACCCCTCTAATCGGTCTTCTAACACCCCGGTGGTCGACGTCTGCGACCTGGGCCCCTTCCGCACCCGGGCGGGCACCGTCAGTTTATTAGCAATGGTCTTCCTTGAGTGACTCTTGCTCCCCCAAGAAACAACGGCATGCCCTTTATTCTTCCTCGGTAGCCTGATGCTTGGCATTGGTGTCATTCATCTTCTTCACAACAGCTCTTTCAACATCTGTGTGAATTGCCTCCACAGTCGGTACCTTTGGTCGGCACCCATCATCGATTCCTGTGCACTTTGCACATTCCTCTATTCCCGTCTCAACATCAGGCCGTGGATGAGAAAGACGTCAATGAAGCATCACGAACTAATAAGCATGCACAAGACCCATCCTGAACTTCTCCTTGAAATCCGTGAGAAGCCCTGCTCCCGTATGACAATACTTGACAACTCAATTTAATTCCTGAAATACCCTCACCAGTCCAACAAAGACTTTAAGAGAATCCTACCGAATGTTCGACATAATCTCCTCTGTAATTTGGTCAAACCACCTTCCACCTGTCAAACAAATGATTCAAATACTAAACTAATATCCAAAAAATCCAGAATAAATCACACCCAACCAACTCTAAGCCCTAGAAATAATTTACAATACTCATAAGAGGATCAGAGCAAACTAGGTTAGCCTTAAGTTTACAAAACTAATGAAAATTCTTACGTGATGGTAACGCAGCAAAAGACTATGCCTCCTCCTAATCTTGTCGCCTCGTACCCCTACAACTTGTAGGGCACAAAACCAAAACAACTGTCAGTGGATAGTAAAACTATAATGAAGCATAACCATGCAGTTAAAGTCATATTATTAATAACCTACACATTCCCACTTCAGGACAACCATACTTATAGAAGTTCCTCATCTATGAATATATGCACATATAGCATACCAGATACCGTTTGATTTACCTCGATGGAACCCTCATCACATTCGATTGTACTTGCCATTTCGATATCCCGGCCAAAGCCGTCAACCCGAGTTGTAGCTCGATATCCCGACCGAAGCCGTAATCCCCAGTCGAAGCTATACTCCTGAGCCGTAGCTTGATATCTCAAGTCATAATCCCTCCTAGCATATGATTGAATCATCCACATCATAGCCAAATACCTTGACCAACGTATGATGGAATCCTCCGAATCATCGCCAATGGCTTATTTAGCATATGATGGAATCCTCCACATCATAGCCAATACCTCACTGAGCATATGATGGTATCCTCGACATCAAAGCCCAAAACTTTATCCAGCGTATGATGGAATCCTCCACATCATAGCCCGATACTTTACCCAGCGTATGATGGAATCCTCCACATCATAGCCAATACCTCGCTGAGCATATGATGGAATCCTCCACATCATAACCCGATATATTACCCAGCATATGATGGAATCATCCACATCATAGCCCGATACTTTACCCAGAGTATGATGGAATCCTCCACATCATAGCCAATACCTCGTCGAGCATATTATGGAATCCTCCACATCATAGCCCAATCTTTTACCCAGCATATGATGGAATCCTCCACATCATCGCCAATACTTTACTGAGCATATGATGGAATCCTCAACATCATAGCCAATACCTCGCTGAGCATATGATGGAATCCTCCACATCATAGCCCGATACTTTACCCAGCATATGATGGAATCCTCCACATAATAGCCTGATATCTTACCAAGCTCTCATACCAAGGCCGAACCCCAAACACGTAATTCGGTTTGAAGCCCAACTCACAATCCTCGGCCGGAGTCCCAAATCCTATAACCAGAAATCCATAAAATCACCCTCCCTGCCTAAGCCCAAGTCATTACCAAAATCGTTTCCCAAAATCATTATTAAAATCCATAATCAATAATAAATCCATATGACCAAAATCCATAGAATCGGGCCGTAGCCCAATACCTCGAAAACCGACTTAAACCCAAATTATATCATCCAAAGTCATTTAAAAAAAAATCATTATCGAGATCTATAATCGATAATAAAGAAATCGTTTGAAAACAATTATCCTTAGTTCCTGAGATCCATGAAAATAATAAATTATTTTAGGATCATTCCATTTAATTGCCAAACTTCAGAAATGATAATAAAGTATTAAGAGCATAACAATATGCATGCATTACGATTTAGAAAAACAAATTCCACTCACCGGAAGCTCAAACAAGCTCAACTTTGAGCTGTGTGCTCTCTACAGTCCTCGGAGCAATGTCGCCTGTAAAAAATGACAATCGAAATCAGAAAACGAAATTCTAATCCTTAAACTCGGGATCTTAACCCCGTAGGTCCTCACACATCCTTAAACTATCCTCACACATCCTTAAACGGTCCCAAACTAGCTTAAATTATCGTAAAACGAAACTAAATCCAAAATGACCAACCAAATATCAACTGGTCGATTTAGGTTATAATAATAACCAAACTACGATGATACCTCAACTGTGGTCCAAAATAGAAGAGTTGACTAAAATTCAACACTCATTCAACTCGGCCCGAAAGTCAAAATTGATCTGAGGTTATCAAAAAAGGGGAAAAAAGGTCCAAAACCTTGAAACGTCCCGGATTAAAACTGCAAAATTAATCAATTAACTTATAAAACTGAAACTAGTGAATTGTTGGGTTCGTCGAGACGAACACAAAGGTACTAACCTTGCCGTCTGAGGAGGTCGAAATTGGCCGGAATCGATGGAAGGCCGCGAAGCCCTCCGCGCGGGTGTTTGTGGTTTTGTTGGGCGGTGATGATTAATTCATCACATGTAGGTTTTAATTAAACCCCTAAGGCAGTGCTGACTGCCTATATATATATATATATATGAATTACCAAAACACCCTTGTATTCTAAACATTCGTACCTTCTCCAAACTGGCTCCGATTTTCGCATGCCACCTATCTACAAACTCGTGAGTTTGAGACCTACGCAACCGTCCAAGAAAATCTCCCAAAAGTACTTCCAAGCAAAAAGTGACTTTCGAACCCCTCATAAACTTGAGGGTATAATCGTCCTTTATGCACTAAATTTTCGTATTTACTTAAATTTAAGGTCTGGGTCGTTACAAAATGATATGATCCCGGAAGAATCAAATGAGTAATCGTTGCATTGGGATAGGATTGGACCCAAGACTCCGTCGCCAAACCCCTATCAAGACGTTCCTGAACAAAACCATTATCCTGTTTATTTCTCCATGTGAAGGGATGTTCAGTGAACCCCAAATCAAGCAGCTTCGTATCTGCCACAAATGATCTGAAAATCATTTCTCTTTCAGAACAAGATACAAGGGTTTTTTTTAGGATTTATTTTAATCAACGATATTAAGAAAAGGATTGTATATATTGAAAATCAATAGTGTTTTTACGAGAGACTCGATGCAAGGTTAAAGTGGTAGTTTACTCCTACAAATTTACAGTCCATCTAAGCTGGGAATTCAAGGCGGATAAATGAAGAAAATAAATGTTGCACTTGTAGTTTCTGTTACAAAAAAGTGTTTTGTAAATTTTATTGCAAATTTATGATTATGTTCCTTCTTTCAAATCCCTACATTCAATACAAATATTATATGGGTGGTTTTACAGTTTTTGAGATCTTCAGGAATGCCGAGTTTATCGAATTGTCTTTGTACATATATCATAATCGGAACTCTTCATTCTCTAAATTATCATGTCAATATCATATATTTAAAAAATTAACAAGTTTGAAGGTCATTTAGTCATTCATATATATGAACTAAATGAACGGATCGCCATGAGGATCTTAATTCATATCAAAACCGTTGATTTATTTGATACATATGAATGACTAAACAACCTCTAATCTTATTGATCTTTTACGGAATATGAGCACCAACTCAACCATTTCAACCATTTAAATTAGCTATATTTTTTTTTTGTATATTCATGTTTTCTCTCATTCATGAACTTGAATTCATCCATGTTCATCTCTGCAATTATAGTTCTCCTTTTCTTGGGATTTTTTTGGGTAATCCAGCTATATAAAAAAATAAATTAAAAAAAGGACACGTTAGTGTTGGGTGAGAGCATCATAGCAATTGACAAAGTTACCCTTGATTTTAGTGGCAAAATGGATGGAATGGACGGAATTGGTAAATTTTTTGTGGAAGTGTCAATATTGGGGGTGAAGTTAGCAAAGACACAGTTTTCACTGCAAAGTGAGATTTTAAGTAAAAATATTTTTCCTTTTACTTCATGCTTAATTCACCTATTTAAACTTTTTTTCTTATACAGTTTTAGCCTTTTAGGTCTAAAGTATATAGCTTAAGCCTCATTCCTTCAATTTCGGAGTCTACAAAAATTGGTGGAAGTGTATTCACATTCACATTGGGGAGGATGTGTGTTGCAATGTTGTGAAAAATATATGCAAATCCTATTGTTAAATTAAACCATAATTTTATTTTGAAATTATTATGTTAATTAATTACTTGTAAACTTGAATGTGTGAAAGTCTCTTTTGAGTTGATGCTGGAGCTAAATGTTCCGGTTTCCCTGCAACTTCCTGTATATTAAATGATGAATTTTAAGGGGAGTAAATTTAGATATTTTATTGGATAAAAAGTAGATAGAATCTTAAATATTTGCTCTGCCTTATGGTACGTGAACCATGTTCAATATGTTCTCCATATTTTGGTGAACCATGTTAATAATCTATGTTATTAATTGGGAGACAAAGGAACTTGGCCAAGGCTGTTTCTTGTGTGCTTTCTAATGGTTTTGAAGATAAAAAATTATTGCTGGAAATCTACTGGTGATATTGATATTATTGTTCTACATCAACTATTAGTTGTTGAAAATTTGAATTTGACGTTACCTAACGTTGATGGGTGTCCCTTTCTGTGCTTTGAGGGATTATTTGTTGTTTCTCTCAAAATGATTTTGTTCTTGGTATAATGATATTGGCTATCCAATTCGTTAACGCATCGACTACAGTAGGGGAGGATTTAACTTCTGTTACAAAATTTATTTTCATTCTTATTGTTTCCGCTGCATGTGTATGTATATATATATATATATATATATATATTTGTGTGTGTGTGTATCTACAGTAATTGACCATATTGAACCATTATTGTAATGAACTGATTTCTTTAAATCTTTTACTGTCATCAATAATAGTTACGCAATTTCTTTCTTTTTCTTGTGATTGTTACATGGATCGAACAATATATTGTTCATTGAAATGATAAGTAAAGTAATTAATTTTTGTGTTGATTAATTTAATTAATGATTCTATTCATTAGCTGTCCTTAGAAATTGCTATATTGCCATTTGATATTTCTAAGGTTTTCATTCTGTTTTAAGAACTGACAATTAATATTATTCCTTTATCACACTGTTCAAATATTTTCCTTCTTTTTTACCCCCAGATCCTATTGAATAATATGATGAAGAGCTAAATATTCTGTTTAGTTATTTTGTTCAACCTGATCGATGTCATATGCTCATCGATTATGTGTATGATAAACAATGTTATTTCATGGCACTTACATGTGATAATGATAATTTTGTAGCTGTTCCTAATAATCTACTTCAGGAAGTCCGATGACAGGTTACGACTTTTGAAACTTGTTTAAGTTCTGGGTTCTAGGATGTTAAGTAGAAATATATTCAATTTGTTAAAAAGTAGATTAATCGTTGCGAGTTTGTGACCTTTTGGTGGAGGGTCAAGTTGTATTATTCGTTCATGATCATCCCTGTGGTAAACATGCAGATATATTCAGAAATGATTCGTAAGGTAATGACTTCAACTGGGGAATACTTCCACTGCAAGTACTCTGGTTGGAAAGAATAAATTCATGAATATGCCCCTTCGATTCGCATGCCATTCAGCATTAACTGACCTATCTTCGGGTTCATCATGTTGAAATGCAAGTAGCCTGCCCTTTCGGCAAGCCAATCAGAATGCTGTGAATTTTCAGTTCTACCTACATTAGTTAAACCACTGGTTCATATTTCTGTAACACGAAGTGTTTGGCTAGCTAACTTTCATGCATATGAACTTTGACCATGAATGTCTATTCTCGACTCTTGCTATCCCTCTATTCTACAGTTGTAAGGCTTTTATGGAGTGTGCTCTGAAGACTCGTGTAAACATTACAATTATTGGGGAAGAGGTATTTCCTAAAATATATCCTTTCATCTCTTTTAATTCAATGAAAAGTTTCGATTCCTTTTCTCGTTCAGACTGAGTTCCTCATTGTTGTCTTGACGGTGGTGAGCCGTGGAGATGATGATGGTGGGTCTGACTAGAGGGCACAGCGGTGACATCGACACTTCTCTCTCACTTTGGGCACCCCTGATCTTTGTCTGATTGGAGCAAATCTGGTGTCCATGGGACCTGGCCATGGTTGGGTGGTGTGGATCGGCCTAATTGAGGCGTGGGGGTGGCTGTTCACTTGGTTATGGATGGCACTGTGGCGGCGTTGCATTGTGCCTGCCTTGCAGATTGTATGATGCGGGATTTGGGTTGTGGGGTTTCAAATGCGACTGAAATTGATATATATTTGATGCGGTTTCAAATGAACCTGATATGTATATTTTATGGTGTTTAACCCAATAAAAGAGACTTGTTTTGGGGCTTATTCATCCAAATGATCCTTGAAACTAGGTTTTTTTCATTTTTTGTCTCAGTTTGACCTCCTTTTATTTTGTGGTGATTCTATTAAACTCAACTCATTTTTGCTCTCTGAAACTGAAACTGTACTTCTTCTTTTTTGAGAATGGTAATTCTATTGATTGAAGTAAGAATTACAAGGGTGTGTTAGGTCATAATTAATATATGTTTTCTCCATGATTTAATACCCTTGTATTTATATTTTGTTAATATTTCAGTCTATGCAATTGGAGAAAATAATATATCAGTGAGAAGTGTGCAGAATTAGATAGAGCTTAGAATTATGAGAATTTGAGCGAAATACATACCTTAATCGGAGCTATAACGAAGAAGTTATGAAGGAAAGAAGATGACTTATTATTTTCGGTAGACCCCTACCGAATCAAGCATTATAGGAGTTAGAGTTGCGCATTGACTGTGGTTGACCGCTGCTTTTGATCTTCAATTCGGCAAGTGCCAGCTGAACTCCTCAAGATGACCTTGATTAGTTGCTACACTATCTATACGATTTGTGCACTTGTAAGGTTAAACTGAATATAATAGATTTCATATTTATGTTTTCTATTTTATCCAACAAGTTTTTGGAGCCGTTGCCGAGGACTTTGTGTCAGGACCCGTCCCGAATTTCCCCTCGAAACCCGGAAAGAACCCTGATCCCGTCTGACAACCTAAGAAAAGGTTCCCAAAATACCCTTCAATCCTTACAAAATATAATAACAATAAATACTTCCACTTGTCAGACAAGGGATTCAAGCACTCAATAATTCCCGTAATTAATGACCAATCAAATACAATATAATATCAGAGCGTCTAAGTAGGATCAAGAGTAAAATTTTGATATCCTACTCAAATATAATTACACAGCGCAGTCGAAGTACTAATGCCTCTGCCTCGAGATCAGTGTTCGCGTCAATTCTACTCAACTGCCTGAAGGGGGTTTAAACACAAAAGTTGTGAGTGGACAAAAATAATCATTTATAAATTCCTTTTCAAGAAAATAACTTTCTTCCCCTCCATTTATAAAATCATGCATGCATAACATAAAACAATTTATAATATAAACACATCATATGTAAATCACCAATATTTCCATTTCTCTTTCAACCACTTAGTTGGACTCACATAAAATCTGTATAATGAAAATACCTCATGATCCAAAGTTTGGTTTGAAAACTCTCTTCAAAAGAGTTTAAAATCATTTAAATCAATCTGGACACATAATATCTCAAATTCATTTAATTCCATCTGGACGCATAATATCTCAAATTCACTGTTCCCGACATATCCACAACAACACACCAGGGTATCCCTTGAGATGTGTTAAAATTTGTACAACAATTCTCTGTACAATATGTACAATTTGTACTATGCATAGACAGCTTCGCGACCTGGCGGAGCAAGGCCCCTCAACACCAAGGTCCGAACCCTCAACAACCGGCAGAGCAAGGCCCCTCAACACCAGTCAGAGAAACAATAACCATCGGGACGGGAACCAGTGAATCAAATCCATACTTTGAAATATTTGTTTCTCGGCCTAAGCCAAATTCTTTGCAATATCATTTTTATGGCCAAAATCAATAAATCATAATTAGGGGTCTAAACCCCAAATCACATATTCAAATAGTTACCACGTCAAAACAATATCAAAATCAAGTACAAAAACCAGGCCATTTCTCAAAACACACTTTCACTGAAATATTGGAAAACATGTGTCCAGCATCATTTCTAAAATCCAGAAATTCATTGCACCCATACATAACAGTATTAAAATCAAAGATACATTTATGCATGCATTATAGTTTATAAACCAAAAGTCCACTCACAAACCTGTTCAAGCAAGCTCAATCCCGAACTGTACGCTCCCCTGAAGTTCCTAGAGCAGTATCGCCTGTCAAAATTAATAATCGGGATTACCAGCTAATAATAAGAACCTTAAATATAAACCCCCTAAACCCCGGGAGTCTAACTATGCTGGCCTAGAAAACGCAACAACTTTAAAACGTCCGAAACAACCCTTAAACGACGTCCGATCGACTCAAAACCTGCGCCAACAGATCCGAAACGTCAAAAACTACTTGTCACGCGCCACCGTGACCTCAGACTCGGCCACACGCGCCGCCACGCGCCGACGAAAGGTCGGAACACGCGCCCACGCGCCGCCACGCGCCCTCACGCGCCGGTCACGCGCCTGCTACAGTCCCCACACGCCTGGACCGGTCCAACCCGGTCCAACTCGGCCTAACCCGGTCCAACTCGACCCGACCGGTTCAACTCGACCCGACCGTTCACCCGACCCGACCAGTTTACTCGACCCGACCGGTCACTGGCGACTCGCCGGAGAAGACGACCGGTTGCCGACGCCGCCGTCTGGTTTCCGCCGGAATCCTCCATTTCCGGCCGAAACTTGAAGCTTTCCTAACTTCCTCAAAACTCAATCATTTTTCACAAATTTTATGTCTAAATCTATGTACACGAACCCAGGAATCCAAATATGACCTCAAAACCACAAACACGTACCTGTGCTAGCCGGAAAATCGATCGGAAGGTCCGAAACTTCCTATCCTCGGTTCGGCTTCCTCCGTGGTCCTCTCCTTCGATGGTTGGTACGGTTGTGATCGTGGGAAGGAGTAGAATACGATTTGTTGATCAAAACTGGAAGTTGGAGCCTTGAATCAAAAGTTGACTTTGTGGGTGTTTGGGTGAATTTTCGCACACGGGTTCGATGTTTTGTGTTTATGTTTGTCACACAGAGAGAGTGAGATGAGTGATAATGAAGATAAAGATGAAAATGAAATAAAGATGAGACAATGATTGGGTTAAAATATCTACCCCAAGTCAAAAATTATCAAAATGCCCTTGTACATCTAGACCCATAACTTCCGTCCACGAACTCCGTTTTATGCGTGCCGCCTGTCTACGAACTCGTTAGTTCGAGACCTACGCAACGGTATCCAAAACACCACCAAAAGTGTCTCGAAACAAAATTTGACTTCCATGCCCTTTACCGACCAAGGGTAAAATCGTCATTTTAAATAAATTATTTACTTAAATCCAATAATTGAAATTCCGGGTTGTTACAATCTACCCCCCTTAAGAAATTTCGTCCTCAAAATTCAACTCTACCCTTGGAACAAATAAGGATTTTGCGTCCGTATTAGTTCTTCGGTTTCCCACGTGGCTTCCTCCACGTTATGATTCCTCCACAACACTTTAACTAGAGGAATACTCTTTCTGCGCAGTACCTTTTCTTCCCAATCCAAAATTTGCACCGGTTGCTCCTCAAAGGTCAAATCATCCTTCACCTCAAGTGGCTGCTCTCCTAATACTTGAGATTCATCAAACAGATATTTCCGGAGCAAAGATACATGAAAAACATTATGAACTCTGGATAATTCCGATGGTAAAGCAAGACGATATGCCACTGGTCCTATCCTCTCCAAAATCTCATACGGACCAATGTAGCGAGGACTCAGTTTTCCTCGTCTACCAAAACGTACCATTCCCTTCCAAGGAGATAGTTTCAAGAACACCCAATCACCTACCTCAAACTCAAGGTCTCTGGTTCTACGGTCTGCATAGCTCTTCTGGCGATCCTGAGCTGTCTTCAACCTTTCTCTGATGATCCTTATTTTTTCCTCAGTTGTATCAACCAACTCTGGTGTTAAGAGTTTCCTTTCAATCACTTCGTTCCAGCATAATGGTGTCCTGCACTGCCTCCCATACAGTGCCTCGAAAGGTGACATCCTCATACTCGACTGATAACTATTATTATAAGCAAATTCCATCAGAGCCAGGTGTGAATCCCAGTTCCCTTTAAACTGTAGTACACAAGCTCTCATCATATCCTAACCTGGATTGTCCTCTCAGACTGACCATCCGTCTGAGGATGAAAAGCTGTACTAAAATGCAAGGTAGTGCCAAAAGCCTTCTACAAACTCCGCCAAAACCTGGAGGTAAATCTAGGATCCCTGTCCTAAACAATTGACTCTGGAGTCCCATGTAGTCGTATGATCTCATCAATGAACAATATGGCATACCGACTCATCCGAAAATCTTCCCGCACTGGCAAGAAATGTGCAGACTTCGTGAGTCTATCAACAATTACCCATATCCCATCATGTCCCTTCTGTGTCCTTGGAAGTTTATACACAAAATCCATCGTAATGTGATCCCACTTCCATTCCGGAATAGGTAATGGTTGAAGTGCCCCATATGGTTTCTGCCTCTCTGCTTTCACTTGCTGACATGTCAGGCATCTACTCACAAACTCAGCAATTTCCCTTTTCATCCCAGTCCACCAATAGTATTTCCTTAGGGTATGATACATCTTGGTACCTCCTAGATGCATAGCGTAAGCCGAACTATGAGCCTCATCAAGAATTTCCCTTTTTAGTTCCAGCTCATTCGGTACGCATAATCGGCCATCCCTAACCAAGGCTCCATCATCCCTAAGCGCATAGTCCTGCCTGTTTCCAACCTCCAACTCCATCCTGATAATGCATAATGTAGGATCCTGGAGTTGAGCCTCAATAATCCGATCAATCAGAACAGGCCTCACATGGAAACTAGCCAATAAAGCCCCCTGCCTATCCATGTCCAGTACTATCCCTGCTCTACGGAACTCTACCAGTAACGGTAGGTAGACTGTATGCAAATGGGCCAAAGAACCCATGGATTTCCTGCTCAATGCATCCGCCACAACATTGGCTTTCCCTGGATGGTACTCTATAGTACAATCATAATCCTTTATTAGCTCAAGCCATCTTCTCTGGCTCAGATTCAGGTCCTTTTGGGTGAACAAGTACTTTAAACTCTTATGGTCGGTGAAGATCCGACACATCTCCCCGTACAAATAATGTCGCCAGATTTTCAATGCATGCACCACTGCAGCTAATTCCAAATCATGTGTGGGGTAATTCAACTCATGGGGTTTAAATTGTCTAGAAGCATACGCTATCACCTTTCCATGCTACATCAACACACATCCTATACCCCGCAATGAGGCATCACTATACACCTCGAATCCCCCAGTATCATCAGGAAGGGTCAATACTGGAGTAGAAGTCAACCTCCTCTTCAGCTCCTGAAATCCCTGTTCACAATCAGCTCCCCAGTCAAACTTGACTCCTTTCCTCGTCAACCGAGTCAACGGCCCTGCTATCGTAGAAAATCCTTCTACCAACCGTCGATAATATCCTGCCAAACCCAGAAAACTCCTCACCTCTGTCACTGTCCTCGATTGCTCCTAGTTTGCCACTGCCTCAACCTTTTGGGGATCTACGCTGATACCCTGAGCCGAAATCACATGACCTAAGAATCCAACTTCGGTCAACCAAAACTGGCATTTACTGAACTTGGCAAACAAATGCTTTTTCCTAAGCATATTCAGCACCAACCTTAAGTGTTTCTCATGTGCCTTAGCACTCCTCGAATACACCAAGATGTCATCGATGAACACAATCACAAACCGATCCAAATACTTTTGAAACACCCTGTTCATCAAATCCATAAATGCTGCTGGGGCATTAGTCAACCCGAAAGGCATCACCAGGAACTCATAATGACCATAACGAGTCCTGAAAGCTGTTTTCTCAACATCCCCTTCTCTGATCCTCAACTGATGGTACCCGGATCGAAGGTCAATTTTCGAAAAATATCTTGCCCCCTTAAGTTGATCAAACAAATCATCTATCCTTGGAAAAGGATACTTATTCCGTACCGTAGCCCTGTTTAGCTTCCGATAGTCGATACATAATCTTAGACCACCATCATTTTTCCTCACAAATAACACTGGTGCACCCCAAGGTGAAACACTTGGGCGAATAAATCCCATATTTACCAAATCCTGCAACTGAGTCTTCAACTCTCGCAATTCTGTCGGTGCCATTCTATACGGTGCCTGTGAGATAGGTTGAGTACCTGGTAAAAGCTCTATGGTGAACTCAATCTCCCGGTGAGGTGGCAATCCCGGAAGATCATCTGGAAACACATCAGAGAACTCACTCACCACTGGAATATCCTCCACTCTCATCGGAGTATCCCGAGAATCAAACACATGAGCCAAGTAACCCTCACAACCTTTCCTCAACAATTTCTCAGCGGTTAAAGCTGATATCACTCCACAGGGTAGTACCCTACGATATCCCCTGAATGTAAGTTCCGGTAAACCTGGACTCCGGAAATCCACTCTCTTGTCATAACAATCAATAGAGGAATGGTGCATAGTCAACCAATCCATCCCCAGAATCACATCAAAATAAAAAATATCTAAGGGGATTAAATCTGCCTCTAATGCATGACCTTCCACTAACACTAGACAACTACGAATCACGAGATTCGCCACTAACATATTCCCAATAGGAGTACTAATACCCATGTCCCAACCAATCGGAGATAATTCTCTATCAGCAAACAATGTAAAACCCCGAGAAATGAAAGAATGAGTCGCCCTAGGATCTATTAAAACATACGCATCACGGTTAAAAATAGATAACGTACCCGTGACCACATCTGGTGCAGCTCGGGCCTCCTGTTGCGACATAGTAAACACTCGGGCTTGTGTATCCAAAGATTGACCACGACCCCACTGTCTGCCTCTGGCCCTGTTGGACCCACTGGCCCTGTTTGTCCAATTGGCTCGGTTGGCCCCACTGGATTGACTCTGACTTCCAGCTGCAAAACCGGACGTCTGAACTGTCCTCTGCCTCTGTTCCGTAGCACCCCGCCCCCAGGAACTACTGGCCGGATAAAGATGTGGGCAAAATCTCTTTATGTGACCAATCTCCCCACAGAAGAAACATCCGGTGCCACCAGAGCTGCCACTCAGTCTTCTAGTTGACTGCACTGAAGCACCACTAGAACCGGTGGATGACTGGGGTGCCTGTCTGGCTCTGCCACTCCCTGATCCGGATCCCTCACCCCCAGTAGATCCAGAGCTGAAACTGCCTCTCTTGGACGGTCCCTGACTAGAGGCTCCAATATCCCAGCGATCCCGGTGTCGCCTGGAACCCCTAAACTGCTGCTGGACTAGCACACCCATGCTCAACTCTACACGAGCTGCAGCATCATACGCTTCTCTCAATGAAGTATGGGCTGCAGCCGTTACCGCTAACCGAAGTTCGCCCCTCAGCCCATTTTCAAATCTGCGGCGTCTGTCCCTCTCGGTTGCCACTAGAGCTGGTGCAAAACGAGCCAACTCTATGAATTTCTGCTCATACTGAGCCACTGTCATATCTCCCTGCTGTAGGTACAAGAACTCAGCCTCCCTGGCATCTCGGTACGAGCAAGGATAAAATTGCTCAAGGAACTTCCCCCGAAAGGTCGCCCAGGTAATTGTACTGACTTCCCAACCTGATACCTCTAATGCGTTCCACCAATGATAAGCGGAACCACCCAGCAGAAAAGTGGCTAACAGCACCCTGTCCCCCTGAGGACATCTCATAACCAAGAACACTCGCTCTAAACGAGTAATCCACTCTATTGCATCATCTGGGCTAGAGTCGCCCATAAATATTGTAGCCCCTAATCTCTGGGCTCTCTCAATGTCTGAACCTTCAGTAGCAGTCCTACTCTGAAGTACAAGAGTCAACGTATGACCCAATTGTTCCAGTGTTTGCCTCATATCAGGCTCCACTGCAGGTTCAGGTGTGACCCCAATATTTTCCGACTGTTGACGGAACTCGCGTCTCGGTGGCATTATGCTGAAAAGAACTATAACTCATCAATACCAAAATAATTGTACACGTAGTGTACAGTCTACAAGAATTTAACCTAGTGCTCTGATACCAATTGTCAGGATCCGTCCCGAATTTCCCCTCGAAACCCGGAAAGAACCCTGATCCCGTCTGACAACCTAAGAAAAGGTTCCCAAAATACCCTTCAATCCTTACAAAATATAATAACAATAAATACTTCCACTTGTCAGACAAGGGATTCAAGCACTCAATAATTCCCGTAATTAATGACCAATCAAATACAATATAATATCAGAGCGTCTAAGTAGGATCAAGAGTAAAATTTTGATATCCTACTCAAATATAATTACACAGCGCAGTCGAAGTACTAATGCCTCTGCCTCGAGATCAGTGTTCGCGTCAACTCTACTCAACTGCCTGAAGGGGGTTTAAACACAAAAGTTGTGAGTGGACAAAAATAATCATTTATAAATTCCTTTTCGAGAAAATAACTTTCTTCCCCTCCATTTATAAAATCATGCATGCATAACATAAAACAATTTATAATATAAACACATCATATGTAAATCACCAATATTTCAGTTTCTCTTTAAAACCACTTAGTTGGACTCACATAAAATCTGTATAATGAAAATACCTCGTGATCCAAAGTTTGGTTTGAAAACTCTGTTCAAAAGAGTTTAAAATCATTTAAATCAATCTGGACACATAATATCTCAAATTCATTTAATTCCATCTGGACGCATAATATCTCAAATTCACTGTTCCCGACATATCCACAACAACACACCAGGGTATCCCTTGAGATGTGTTAAAATTTGTACAACAATTCTCTGTACAATATGTACAATTTGTACTATGCATAGACAGCTTCCCGACCTGGCGGAGCAAGGCCCCTCAACACCAAGGTCCGAACCCTCAACAACCGGCAGAGCAAGGCCCCTTAACACCAGTCAGAGCAACAATAACCATCGGGACGGGAACCAGTGAATCAAATCCATACTTTGAAATATTTGTTTCTCGGCCTAAGCCAAATTCTTTGCAATATCATTTTTATGGCCAAAATCAATAAATCATAATTAGGGGTCTAAACCCCAAATCACATATTCAAATAGTTACCACGTCAAAACGATATCAAAATAAAGTACAAAAACCAGGCCATTTCTCAAAACACACTTTCACTGAAATATTGGAAAACATGTGTCCAGCATCATTTCTAAAATCCAGAAATTCATTGCACCCATACATAACAGTATTAAAATCAAAGATACATTTATGCATGCATTATAGTTTATAAACCAAAAGTCCACTCACAAACCTGTTCAAGCAAGCTCAATCCCGAACTGTACGCTCCCCTGAAGTTCCTGGAGCAGTATCGCCTGTCCAAATTAATAATCGGGATTACCAACTAATAACAAGAACCTTAAATATAAACCCCCTAAACCCCGGGAGTCTAACTATGCTGGCCTAGAAAACGCAGCAACTTTAAAACGTCCGAAACAACCCCTAAACGACGTCCGATCGACTCAAAACATGCGCCAACAGATCCGAAAGGTCAAAAACTACTTGTCACGCGCCACTGTGACCTCAGACTCGGCCCCACGCGCCGCCACGCGCCCACGGAAGGTCGGAACACGCGCCCACGCGCCGCCACGCGCCCTCACGCGCCGGTCACGCGCCTGCTACAGTACCCACGCGCCTGGACCGGTCCAACCCGATCCAACTCGGCCTGACCCGGTCCAACTCGACCCGACCGGTTCAACTCGACCCGACCGGTCACCGGCGACTCGCCGGAGAAGACGACCAGCTGCCGGCGCCGCCGTCTGGTTTCCGCCGGAATCCTCCATTTCCGACCGAAACTTCAAGCTTTCCTAACTTCCTCAAAACTCAATCATTTTTCACAAATTTTATGTCTAAATCTATCTACTCGAACCCAGCAATCCAAATATGACCTCAAAACCACAAACACGTACCTGTGCTAGCCGAAAAATTGATCGGAAGGTCTGAAACTTCCTATCCTCGGTTCGGCTTCCTCCGTGGTCCTCTCCTTCGATGGTTGGTACGGTTGTGATCGTGGGAAGGAGTAGAATACGATTTGTTGATCAAAACTGGAAATTGGAGCCTTGAATCAAAAGTTGACTTTGTGGGTGTCTGGGTGAATTTTCGCACACGGGTTCGATGTTTTGTGTTTATGTTTGTCACACACAGAGAGTGAGATGAGTGATAATAAGATAAAGATGAAAATGAAATGAAGATGAGACAATGATTGGGTCACAAATGTGAACGGTCACAAATGTGAAAAACATTTGAAAATGCTTAGAAGTGTTCAAAGTTCAAGAAGAGATCAAGTCATGATACTTCATGCCTTGGTACAACCTACGTTCTTTGAAATCCTTATCCTTTGTTCTTTAACCCTAAGCCTAGCCTCATTACAACCTTAATTGAATACCTAAAGAATCTTATGGGAAATTATGCTCGGAGTTGAGGTATGTATCTACATTCTTAATTTTCAATTCCTTTAATGAGATCTATTTTTAGAAATTATCGTTCTTTCAATGAATATTCATATGTGATTATAGTTTGCTTTCCTTTACATCACTTCCATCACATATGCTTGATAAGAGTGTAAGCCTAGGATTATTGTATGAATTGAGAGTTGCCTAGTGAGGATTAGAAACGAGGTGAATTAATCTTTCTAAGGCATTTGGATGTAGTGATAATTAAACTTGATTACTTGAAGTTTTGGCATTCACACTTAACCCATGATACATTCTTGTTTATGGAATTTCTTTAGTTTAGCAAAGCAAAAATAGACTTACAATGATTCTTATTAATTTGCTTAAGAGTTGTGTTTTTAGTGTTTTAGTGGTTAAGTAAAACGTTTGTGGGTATCATAACTAGGATAACCCTCAGGAGACAAACCTCCTCATACTAGGGACATCTAGGGGTTTAAATGTTCAATCTTATGTAAGATTGAGTCTTTTCTGTTTTTAGTTTTTATTCTGGGTTTTGCTCGAGGACTAGCAAAAGATAGGTTTTGGGGTATTTGTTAGGTCATAATTAATACATATTTTATCCATGATTTAATACCCTTTTACTTATGGTTTATTAATATTTTGTTCTATGCAATTTGAGAAAATAATATATATGTGAGAAGTGTGCAGAATTAGATAGAGCTTGGAATTATGAGAATTTGAGCGAAAGAAGCACCTCAATCGGAGTTATAACGAATAAGTTGGGAAGGAAAGAAGATGGCTTAGTATTTTCGGTAGACCCTTACTGAATCAAGCATTATAGGAGTCAAAGTTGCGCGTTGATTGTGCTTGACCGCTGCTTTGATCTTAAATTCGGCAAATACCAGCCAAACTCCTCAAGAAGACCTTGGTGCGCGTGTACTGAAATCTTATGCTCCATTTCGGCGAGTTTCCACCAAAGCCAATTCAAGCAGCTGTTGCCGCGTTGACTGCCCTTTGACCGAGCCTTTTGATAACCTGTTTCGGTGGATGACCACCGAAACTACTGCTGAAGCTTGAATTCCTTGCGTGTTTTGCTCCTTATTTTGGGGGATTTCAAGCTTGCATTCACATTTGGCTCCATATTGCATAAGAATTTTAAACCTATTTCATTCTAAAATATTATTTTTATTCATTTTATGTTTAGGAAAAGTTTTTAATTAGATTTCTTAAATGTTTAGGAAACTTTTTTCTTGTAGAATTAAATATAAACTTCTATTTATTTGAGAATTAATAATTCCCTATAAATAGAGTTGCTAGAGTTTTGTATATAAGAGATTCAGAGAGAAAAAAGATACGAAGAGGAAGATATCACCACATTAAATACAAAAAGCGAAAACACTTGTTTTTTATTTTTTATTTTCTTTTGAGGTTATGGCTTCTTGAAGCCCTAGCCATAGTTCATTTTTAATATGGTTTTGGCCCTTGATTTATATTGTTATGAATGCTGAATAAATTCGGATTATTGTTTTAATTGCTATTCTTTTATGTTTATGAGATTGATCACCTTGTTTGCATATATTATTGATGAGATTGCATCGAGAGGTTGAGGTTAAGAAACAGACTTGTAATCAGAATTCATGACAACCTAGATCATTAAACCAGACTAGGGGTAGTGTAATGTCATTAAATTTCTTTTGTACTCAATGTCTTGTTTTGTGTTATAATTGCTTAAGATATGTGACATAATCTTAAGAGAACTATTGCATGATTGAATAGACGTTTTAAGTAGAGGAAACAGCTAGGACAAGCTAGGTAAGAAGAGAATAATATATGTGGAGTGAGCTTTAACCGGACCTTTGCATGGGCATCAGATTCAGAAGTTTAATAGTAATTGAATCCTGGAAATCATGTTGTTAATTAATTGTGGTTAGTGGTGGATTTAGTGCCTTAACCTATTCTTTTTATTAATTGTTTTATTTTAAGTTCTTTTATTTGTTTTATTCGTTTATGTTAAACTCCCCCCGACGTTTATTCGTCTTATTTTATTTTCTATTTTTATTAAGTTTCCGAGTTAATTAATCAATCTAATTAATAAAGCGGATTTAAACGTTAATACAAGTCCTTGTGGGATTCGACCCTTGCTTATTTGGTATACTATCTACACGATTTGTGCACTTGTAAGGTTAAAATGAATTGAATATATTTCATATTTATGTTCTCTATTTTATCCAACAGGCTGCATGATGCGGTCTCGTTGTTGGTATTTCAAATTGCTTTTAAGAAAATGTGTCATGGAAATGATTATTGTTTAGACCCTCAACCTACATAGCTTCGCATCGATATGCAAATGAGTCGTAATTTAACCGGACATGTAGTCTTCCAATAAGGTTTCAAGCCGAGCATGCCAAGGCCATTCGGTTTTTGTAGGTCACTATGAAGGCAATTAACAATAGATATACAGAGCTGATTTTGGCACTCCCCAAATTACTTGTTGCACTCTATTTTTTTATTTTAATGTTTTTTTATTGTTTGTAGGTAGTGATGAAGGCAATTAACAATAGATATAAATAAATAACTTTACTATAGTAATATAAAGCCACTGAAGGACAAAGTCATAAATTGCATCGGTATCCAAGTGTCAAAATTTTAGTCTAGTGTAAGGGTCCGTTTGGATACACGGATTTGAACTTGAATTTGAATTTGAAATAAGTTAAATTGGATTAGTTCATTTCAAATCAGTTCATTTCAAATTTGAATGATTTGAAATGATTTGAATTAGTTCATTTGAAATGATTTGAATTAGTTCATTTCAAATCAGTTCATTTCAAATTCCCTTGTTTGTATATTTTAATTTCATACTAGGATTTCAATTAGGAATTTAGATAAACAGTTGTAAATGAAAAAAAATTATTTATAGAGAAATTTATAAATCCCAGTACATGACTCTTTGCGAGATCTGCCCAAATAGATGTCGTTGAATACCCAAGCCACCTCATCTGTCCTTCGATGAATACCCCAAGCGACCCCATCGATCTGTCGTCATCTCGCCACTGTCGTTCGCTGAATACCCCAAGCTACCTCATCAATTTGTCGTCATCTCGCCCCACCGAGAAAGAAATCGCACCCAAGCGACCTCAACGGAGGAGAGGGAAACGGAGGAGAGAGAGGGAGATGAAGGAGAGAGATGAGAAGAGAGAAAGAAACGGAGGAGAGAGAGGGATACAGAGGAGAGAGAGACGGAGAAGAGAGAAAGAGCCAGAGGAGAGAGAGGGAGACGGAGGAGAAAGAGGGAGACGGAGGAGAAAGAAAGAGCCAGAGGAGAAAGAAAGAGCCAGAGGAGAGAGAGGGAGACGGAGGAGAAAGAGGGAGACGGAGGAGAGAGAGAGAGAGAGACAGCCGTAGGAGAGAGTTTGGGAGATGGGGGGCTGAGGAAGATAAAATGGGAGGGGTGAGGATTTATCAAATATCTAATTTCAAAAAGATGTTTGAAATCCATATTAATGAAATTCATAATGAATTTGAGTCAAATTTAAATCCATATGATTAATATTTATCCAAACAATAAAATTTGGATTTGGACTTTAAATTCAAATTCAAATTCAAATTCAAAATCTCATCCATCCAAACGGCCCTTATTGTCTTCATTGATATATCGACATCCGAGCTAAGATTGACTTGTTAGTTAGCGGCACACACTCCATATTAATGCATCTATTGAATCATCTTCCAACAGTTTCGTACTTAAACCGTGTGCCATAAACCTAGTTGAAACCATAATATTTTTTCATCCCTTGGTTTGAACTTTGAACTTGAAACCAAAAGGAAAATGAACTTAAAAAATGGAATTGGCACCAGCACAAGGGGGTCATAGCGATACATAGAAAGCTTTCTTGAATTTTTTTTTTATGGATTATTAAATATGAAAGGTGGATTTCTTGAGAAACCACTTCAAAGATTAATTCTTGGAAATAAAGAAACCTAATATATATTATTTATTAGTTAATATTTTTGATCCTATAATATGTTAATATAAGTATTCATTACATACCCTGCTTTACTTAATTCTTATCCATTTTGTGCTACTTTCAAATTCAAATTTTATATATTAAATATAACCCACTATATTTGAAGTTTAAAATGTTGAAAATTTTAATTTGTAGATGTGTATGAATAAATCTTAATTTGAATTAATGAAATTTTGATGTGAATAAATAAAATTTTGATGTGAATAAATGAAATTTTGATGTGAATAAATGAAATCTTGATGAGAATGGTGGAATTTTAGAAAAAAACTATATTATGGTTTGGTGGAGTCTTTTTAGTGAACAAATTACAAGGAAATTTTATACCTAAACTGTCCACACTGATCCAAACCGGCCAAACTGTTAATATCAGTTTGGATTGGAACGGTTTCATTTCTATTTTTTGAATTTTGGTGATATCCGCATCGATCCAAACAATGCCCACCCATATTTCGATAAGCTTTTGTATTCACATAACCCATAAAATATGAAAAATCTTTAATTAAATTCAATATAAGTTATGTAAATACTAAACTACTGTTATGGTTTTTTGGATACATTATCAAAATTGAAATATCTTAAGATTAAGCTTATGAACATCGTACCCTAAACCATGTCTTCTACTTCTTCTCCGACCATCTCGCCCTCATGTAAACAAAACAAAAAAATTCCGAGAAAAAAATAGATGTAATTTTGGTTAAGGTCAAATCAAGAAATTCTTGATTCCAACTAAAACAGCACATGTTAGGTCATATTTCCTACATGCATTTCATGCCATATTTAGTCCCTTTACTTGTCTTTTGTTAGAAATCAGGCCATCCATAGTAGAAAGTGATGCTTTTGTGAGACATGTGCATGCTTTAGAAAGATAATGCAATTCTAAGAATACAGGGAAAAAAATGACTCAAATCGGAGTTCAAATGAAGGAGATGTCCTTATTCTAATATCGGGTTCTGAATTAGGCCCTGAGTGCGCCAGTGCGCCCTATTTTGGGTCCTTAACCAAGTAACTCAGATCAGGACATCTGGGTCCCAATGTCGTGTCTCATGACCAGGAGAACACATACTCGAAGTGCCAAGGCCATGCCAGGACATGTCAAGGACATGTCCTAAGTATTCCCTAATCGGGTCCTTGAAGAGCCCAGTCGATGTCCCAGGAATCAAGTCGTTATCGAGGTTCCCGCCAAGGAGTGCCTCAGCAGTACCAGTTTCTGGTCCTGATTGAGGTCATGAGGTCCTCGATAGTCTTAGTTCTAGGTCAGGTCCCTAACCTGACCCGGTAAGTTCCAAAGAGGACATATGCATGCCTGCATCCATTTGAACGAGACACGAAGTATTTTCAGAACATTTGGCATGTAATGAAGCCATACAAGTGCTAGGGCACGGTGTGGCGCGACAAAGACATCCCAAGGGCCTAGTTTTCATTTTCAGTGTCTGCCCAGATTCCAGCCTGGTTGCCTTGCGGCCAGCTTGTGTCCTCACCTGCCAGCTTGCATTTGCATTCCCAGACATGTTCTGATTAGTTCTCATAGATTTTAGGACTTTGTAATTACTTAGGAGTACCATAATCATTCTAGAATACTCTAGCCTAGGTTTCTAATTCTAGTCCTTGTAGGACAAAGTTTGCCTTGTCTATAAAAGGGAGCCCTTGTTCAGACACCTGACCTTACCCCACATGACACCACTTTAGACATTTTACTTATTGTTTTGAGCTATTAGCGCGAGGCTAGTTCACGAAGACTTGGTTGTGTTCTTAAAGGAGTGCTTGAATCTGTGTTTGGAGTCTGCCTTTGAGAGCATAATTGGGTTTAATCTTTCACTTTCATATTCGATACAATTTATTGTTTATGCTTTTCATTATGCGTAGTGAGTAGCTTACTTTAGGTCAAGGCTGATCTTGAAGCCCTAGCCATGACAACTTCTTAGCTTAGTTTTGGCGCTTGGTTTGATTGTTGTGTTTACCTTGGTAGATTGATTCACTATTTTTATTGAGACTATTTTGTATTAAAAATGGCCATTTTACTTGCACAACTTAATGATGAACTTGCATAAAGGATATCAACAAACGTAATATGTGAAGAAATCCATGACATTCCTAGGGTTATCGTGTAATCCCCAGGGTTAGTGTAGTGTCATTAAATTCCTTTCGAACTTAATGCTTTCTTGCATGCTTTGGTAGCTTAAGAGAACCATTGCATAATTGATTAGAAGTTTAGTAGCTTCAGAGAACTAAACATACAACCTAAGGAGGAATGAATGTTAAGGGTGAGCTTAAGAGACCCCTAGCATGGGCACTAAACCAAGAAGTAAACATGATAATTGAACCTTGCAAACAAAACTAGAAACATTGTGGTTAGGTGTGTATAGGAATTGCCTTCACATGCCTTTAATTTTATATCAATCTTTTTTCTTATTTACTTTGTTTCTTGCATTCCAAGTTATATACTTTGTTAGCATCTTAGAACTAAAACACACCACTCAAACCCCCCCCCCCCCCCCCCCCCCCCCCCCCCCCCCCCCCCCCCCCCCCACCTTTGTCCATGTCCTGTTTTAGTGTTAGTATTTTAGTGCCTTTTGTTTAGAGTCGAGCATATCTAATTAGTGTTTTGAGTACCTACTTGTGAACGATATAATCTATTGCTTTTGTTACATTGTTGAGTCAAGTCCTTGTGAGATTCGACCCTTGCTTGTACCACTATATTGTCTATTGATTAATGCCCTTGCTAGGATATTATTTCTAAGGATTGTGTGCATTTACTTGTCATACTTTTCATCCAACAAGTTTTTTGCGCCGTTGCCGGGGACTTGTCTCTCAACGGTGTCCATTACTTAGATTGTTCTAATTTGGTTTCTTTTTTTGTTTAGGTACTTTTATGTCATCGCAAGGTTCTGCCAGAGGATCTGTTCATGGCTCTTCAATTCCATCATCTGCTTCATCTTCTGTCCACGGTTCCCCTCGTCCAAGTCCACTACCAAGCCCTAGGATAATGGCTGAGGAACGTGCCTTAGCTAACCCCTCACCATGGCTACTTAAGGATTATGCTACCCCTCATGTCAGTGAGGACCAATTCCCTATCATATTTCCACCATCCACGGTGGAAAACTTTGAGCTCAAGTCAGGCACAATCCACATGCTGCCTAAGTACCATGGCCTCTCGGGTGAGGAACCCCATCTACACATTAAGGAGTTTGTGGAAGTCTGTTCAACCTTGAGAATCAATAGCATGACTGAGGCTGAGATTAGGTTGAGATTGTTTCACTTTAGCCTTAAGGACAAGGCTAAGGCATGGTTCCATTCATTGGTACTAGGATCTATTACATCATGGAAGGACTTGTCCTCCAAGTTCCTTCCTCAGTACTACCCCGTGTCCAAGACCAATAAGCTCAAGGCTCAAATCATGGCACCCCAACAAGCTGAGAATGAATCTTTCTATGAGTTTTGAGAAAGGTTCAATGGAATGATCCAAGAGTGCCCTCACCACAACATTGATGAGTGCCACTTAATGCTATACTTCTATGGTGGCTTGAAGACTAGTGATAGGGTAATGATGAACTCTCAATCCAATGGAGTCTTGGAGAGCACAGATGAGGAAGTTAGGGCAACATTTGAGAGCATTACTCAGAGAGAAAAACATTGTTGTTGTAGGGGACAACAGTCTAGGACTCTCAATAGTGTGAGTAAGGATAAAGATGATACCATAGCTCAACTCACGGCTCTGGTGAAACAACTATGTGATGCCAAGGCTAAGCCCACAATGACTTGTGATGTGTGCTCAGTTCAAGATCATGACTCTCAGACATGTCCTATGGTGGATGATGCAAACTATATTGGAAGGTACAATGAGGGCATGAGGCCTAGGAATGACCCCTATTCCAACACTTACAATCCTGGATGGAGGAACCATCCAAACTTCAAATTGAGCAATAACCAGAATGTTAAAAACCCCACGGCACTCCCTGGATTCCAAGGGCATGCCGTGGCCCCTCAAGTTCCCAATCCAGTCCTTCAGTAGTCTTAAGTCAATCCTATCCAAGGAAATAGGTCCTTGGAAGACATGATGGCTAACCTGATTTAGAACACCACAACCTTTCCACAAAATCTGCTTCAACATACCACCAATTACCAGCAGAAGACAGACCGTGCCATCACAGCCATTGAGACCCAAATTGGCCAAATGGAAACTCAGCTCAATAGATTGGATCCTGGACGTCAACTCCCTAGCCAAACCCAAATCAATCCCAAAAACATCATCCATAAGGCCACTGCCAATGCTATTCAGCTTAGGAGTGGAAAGGAGCTTCAAGGATCAACTGAGACCTAAGAGACCTTGGCTGAGGCTGAAAATTAGGACCAGGCCCCTGCCGCAAAATTTGCCCATGCGCCAGTTTTAGGGCGCAGTTCCGCCTCATGACCAGAACTTGGCCAACCCGAGACACCTCAGGACACACCTGAGCAGGACACAACAACACCTCATAATGAGCCTTCTAACCCTATTTTTCCTTTAAATTGTAAGTCTAAAGTTAGTTTTAGTAATCCACTAGTTACTAATGATGTTGAATTACCTTTTTCTCATATGTTCCAAAAGAAGGACAAGAATGCTCAATTTGAGCATGAGGTCACAAATATGTTTCACAAGCTTCAAATTACACTGCCTTTCTCTTAGCTTGTGAGGACCATGCCTATCTTTGCTAAGCTCCTCAAGGACCAAGTAGCTGGAAAACGTGGCTTTGACCCCAACAATGTCCTAGACATTAGTACTGCCACATTGAAAAAAGTCCAGGGCCTGCAACCCAAGGCAAGTGACCCAGGCCCTCCTGCCCTACTGTGTGTCATCCAATCATGAAGGTTTGAGCATTGTCTTTGTGACACAAGAGCCTTTGTATGTATCATGCCTTTTCTTGTTTACAATTCACTTGCTTTAGGAGATTTAAAACCTAATCAATTGTGTGTTAGGCTTGCTAATTCTTCTGTGACACAACTTATGGGCATGATTGAAGATGTGATAGGTCAAATAGGAGACACATGCATACTAGCTGACTTTTATATTTAAAAATGGAAAAGACAATTGAAAGTGAAGATCCTCCCTTGATCTTTGGGAGACCTTTCTTGGCCACCTTAAACTGTGAAATTAACTTGAATCAAGGCCAAATATCTATTAAGGTGTTAGATAAGACTAGGACCTTTTCCATTCAAGATACCATGCAATACCTCAAATTCATGTATCGGGAATGAACACGAATGATCGAAAATACCTCAAAATCATGTGGTCGGAAAAATACCGTAAAACTCAAGGATGGTAAACATAGTGAAAATCGTAATGTAAATTCAACATCCAATTTGAAAACCCTTTTTCCTGGCCTAAGCCAAAATCATATGAAATCTCGGGCCTGAGCCCAAAATTCAATAAGAACTTAAATCTCGAGCTGAAGCCCAAAACCTTAAGCTCGGCCGAAGCCAAGATCCATGAATCCAGAATCCATAAAACCGACCATAGTCCCAAACCTTGAAAACCAGGCTTAAACCCAATTTAATATCATTCAAAGTCATTTCAAAATCCATGAAACTGGGTTTAACGCCCAAAATCATCTCAAAATCGTTATTAAGAATCCATAACTAAAATAAGTCACTAGAATAATTATTCTAAATTCTCGAAGTTCATAAAAGTTAATAATCATTTAGAATAATTATTTTAATTTATCAAAATTCATATTTGATAAGAATTTATTTAAAAGATACGTTTATGCATGCATTATAATTTACAAACCAAAATCCACTCACCGAAAGTCCAATTAAGCTCAACCTTGAGCTGTACGCTCCTCTGTCATCCCCGGAGTGGTATCGCTTGTTAAGAGTAACATTCAAGATTACTAAATGGTAATCAAAACCCTAAAATTTAACCCCATAAACCCCGGGAGTACACACGAGTTCTAACGCGTTTAACGCAACTTTGGACGTCTAAAACGACCCCTAAATGAACTCCGATTGACCCGAAACCTACGCCAAAAGGTCCGTAATGTCGAAAACATGAAAAACACATGTCGCTGGAGCCCGGGGAAGGGCCCCACGCACTGATGGAGCCTATAGTTGAGTTCCCCTTGAACACTATGGAATCCTTATTGCATCAAACCATTATGCATGCTTGTATAGAGGACCCTCTTGAGAAGGCCCTCACTCTGCCTTCTCATGGTGAAAATGGCCTTGATGGCCATGTCATTGAGGAACTTCATATGTTTGAGGCTGTGCCTCAACATACATACCAAAGAACACTCATGTTTGAGTCATTGCCTTTTACGGCAGAGAAGACTCTGCCTACTATCATTCAGGCTCCCATGCTTGAACTCAAGCCATTACCTGATCATCTTAAGTATGCCTTCCTAGGTAAGGACAAAACACTACCTGTCATAATTGCTTCAAATCTAACTTCTTTGCAAGAAAGTCAATTAGTGCAGGTTTTAAGGGACAACAAGCAGGCCATAGAATAGAGCATTGCTGACATCAAGGAGATAAGCCCTTCAAAGTGCATGCACAAAATCATCCTTGAAGAAGATGCCAAGCCAACAGGGGAGGCTCAGAGGTACCTCAATCCGCCTATGAAGGAGGTGGTCAAGAAGGAAGTTCTTAAGCTCTTGGACGTGGGAATCATCTATCCCATCTCAGACTCCAAGTGGGTGTGTCCAGTCCAAGTGGTGCCTAAGAAGAGTGGCATCACAGTCATCAAGAATGAACAAGATGAGCTTCTTCCTCAAAGGGTCCAAACTGGATGGAGAGTATGCATATATTATAGGAAGCTTAATTCTACTACTTGCAAAGATCACTTTCCATTACCTTTTATTGATCAAATGCTTGAAAGACTTGTAGGACATTCTCACTTTTGTTTCTTATAAGGCTATTCAGGGTACAACCAGATTTCCATTGCACCTGAGGACCAAGAGAACACAACCTTCACCTGTCCCTATGGCACTTTTGCTTATAGAAGGATGCCCTTCGGCCTTTGCAATGCTCCTGCCACCTTCCAGAGGTGCATGATGAGCATATTTTCAAACATGGTGGAGGATATTATTGCGGTATTTATGGATGACTTTTCAGTTTTTGGTAATTCCTTTGATTTATGTCTAACGAACTTGTCAAGAGTCCTTGAAAGACGCAGGGAGTCCAATTTACTTCTAAATTGGGAAAAGTGTCACTTCATGGTCCATCAAGGTATTGTGCTTGGCCATGTCATATCCAACCGAGGCATAGAAGTAGACAAGGCCAAGATTGATGTCTTGGGACATGCTGGATTCTAAAGGAGGTTTATCAAGGACTTCTCCAAAATCACAAGGCCCTTGTGTAACTTTCTAGCAAAGGATGCTACCTTTGACTTCACCAAAGAGTGTCGTGAGTCCTTTGAGACCCCTCAAGGACAAGCTCATGCCTGCACCTGTCATCATGCCACCAAGATGGGACCTGCCCTTTGAGCTCATGTGTGATGCCTCAGACTATGCCATTGGAGCAGTGTTGGGACAAAAAATCGATAAGTTGCCACATGTTATTTACTATGCAAGTAGGACTTTAAATGATGCGTAACTTCGCTATTCTACTACTGAGAAAGAACTCTTGGCTATTATATTTGCTTTAGAGAAGTTTTGGTCATATTTTCTTCAAACAAAGGTTATTGTTCAGTCATTAATTATGCATCATTTTGATGTCATTTAGTATCCACTTACATGTCTTTTGAAGGATTGCATGCCATCAATAGTATAAAATGATCAATCCTATAAGACTTGTGCAGATTTGGAAAGATAGGTAAATTCTGGAAAGAACTCAAAAAGAATGGATCAATTCGGAGTTATAACGAAGAAGATGTCTCAAGTTGAATATCAGGTCTCGATTTGAGTCGAAAATAGGGTCCTGGCACATGCTAGGACATGACAATTGCTATTATGAGGTGCCCTCCAGAGGTTAGGGTGCAGTTAGCCACATTTTGTTTGGGTGATTATGCATACCACTGGTGGCATGCTTTGCAGCTGACAGGCTGGGATGTCTGTACCTTTACTTGGGAAACGTTCAGAGAGCGCTTCCTCGAGCAGTTTTATCCTCGTTCATATCGAGATGCCAGAGAGGTTGCGTTCCTGTAGTTACAGCAGGGGGATATGACAGTGGCACAATATGAGCAGAAATTTCTTGAGTTGTCACGTTTTGTACCGCCTCTTGTGGTGACTGAGATGGATAAGTGCCGAAGGTTTGAGATTGGACTGAGAAATGAGGTTCGAGTAGCAGTCACTACTATAGCACATATGTCTTTGAGGGTTTTGGCAGATGCTGCTGCCAGAGTAGAGTTGAGTTTGCCAGCTCAGTAGCAGTTCAGTGGTTCCAAGCGACGACGGGATCGTTGGAGTTTTGGAGCCTCTACCCAAGGACCAGCTAAGAGGGGCAGTTCTAGTTTTGGTTCCCCTTGGGGTGCAGGATTCGGAGTAGGCAGTGGCAGAGCCAGTCAGGGACATCAGTTATCCACTCAGTCTAGTGGGGCTTCAGTGCAGTCGACCGGGAGACAGAGTGGTAGACCCGCACGGCCGGGTGACAACGGTTGTTACTTTTGTGGGGAGACCGGTCATTTCAAGAGAGATTATCCACATCGTCGTCCGGGTTGTAGTTCCTTGGGTCGAGAGGCTACTGAATCGAGTTAGAAGCATCGCAGGCATCTGGTCCTACAGCAGGGAGCCAGACCCAGTCCAGTGGGGCCAGCATGGCCAAAGGGAGACTTGGGGGTCGTGGTCGATCTTCTGGTACATAGGCCCGAGTTTTTTCTATGACTCAGTAGGAGGCTCGAGCAGCACCAGAGGTGGTTACTGGTATGTTATCTATATTTAATCATGATGCTCGTGTTTTGTTATATCCCGGGGCTACACATTCTTTTATTTCTCGGAGTTTTACACTTTTTGCTGATAAATATTTGTCCCCGATTGGTTGGGACATGGGCATTAGTACTCCTACAGGGGATATGTTGGTGGCGAACCTCGTGATTCACAGTTGTCTGGTAGTATTGGGAGGTTATGAGTTAGAGGCATATTTAATCCCCAACGATATTTATAATTTTGATGTGATTATGGGGATGGATTGGTTAACCATGCATCATGCCTGTGGTGAATGAGTTTCTAGAGGATCTTCCGGGGTTGCCACCTCACCAGGAGATTGAGTTCACAATAGAGCTTCTTTCAGGTACTCAACCTATATCCCAGGCACCATACAGAATGGCACCGGCAGAATGATATGGGATATATTTGAAGAAGTGTATCACCTTGGGGTGCGCTGGTGTTATTTGTAAGGATAAAAATATGGTGGTTTGAGGCTCTGTATCGACTACCGGTAGATAAACAGGGTTACGGTGAGGAATACGTATCCTTTACCACGAATTGATGATTTGTTTGATCAATTGAAAGGGGTAAAGTATTTTTCTAAAATTGACCTTTGAGTCGGGTACCATCAGTTAAGGATCATGGAAGGGGACGTTCCCAAAACGGCTTTCAAGACACGCTATGGGTATTATGAGTTCCTGATGGTACCCTTCAGGTTAACTAATGCACCGACAACATTTATGGATTTGATGAACAGGGTATTCTGAAGGTATTTGGATCGGTTTGTGATTGTGTTCATCGATGACATCATGGTATATTTGAAGAGTGCTAAGGCACATGAGAAGCACTTGAGGTTGGTAATGAATATGATGAGGAAAAAGCAACTATTCGCTAATTTCAGTAAATGTCAGTTTTGGTTGACTAATGTGGGATTCTTAGGTCATGTGATTTCTGCTGAGGGTATCAGCGTGGATCCCCAAAAATTTGAGGAAGTGGAAAACTGGGAACAACCTAAGGCAGTGTTAGAGGTGAGGAGTATTCTGGGTTTAGCGGGATATTATCGGCGATTCGTAAAAGGATTCTCTACGATAGCTGCCCCATTGACTCAGTTGACGAGGAAAGGGGTCAAGTTTGACTGGGATGCTGAGTGTGAGCAGAGCTTTCAAGAGCTTAAGGTGAGGTTAACTTCTGCCCCAGTGTTAACCCTACCAGATGATAACGGAGGATTTGAGATGTACAGTGATGCATCATTACGAGGTATAGGTTACGTGCTGATGCAGCATGGAAAGTTGATAGCTTATGCTTCCAAGCAACTTAAACCTCATGAGTTGAATTACCCCACACATGATTTAGAATTAGCAGCAGTGGTGCATGCACTGAAGATTTGGAGACACTATATGTATGGGGAAACATGTCGGATCTTCACCGACCATCAGAGTTTGAAATACTTCTTCACCCAGGAAGATCTGAATTTGAGACAGAGAAGGTGGTTTGAGTTGATAAAGGATTATGATTGTACTATAGAGTATCACCCAGGAAAGGCCAATGCAGTGGCGGATGCACTGAGCAGGAAGTCCAGGGGTTCCTTAGCCTATTTGCATATTGTCTACCTATCGTTGCTGGTGGACTCTGAAGAGTGGGAATTATACTGGACACGGATAACCAGGGGGCTCTATTGGCTAGCTTCCATGTGATACCTGTCTTGATTGACCGGATTGTTGAAGCTCAATTCCAGGATCCTACTTTGTGTATTATTAGGATGGAATTGGAGGCTCGGAATAGGCAGGATTACGTGGTCCGGGATGATGGAGCCTTGGTTAAGGATGGCAGGTTGTGCGTACCTAATGATCCAGAGTTGAAAAGAGAAATTCTTGAGGAAGCTCATAGTTCTGCCTATGCTATGCATCCAGGAGGTACGGAGATGTATCGTACACTTAAGGAACACTATTGGTGGACTGGAATGAAAACGGAAATAGCAGAGTTTGTGAGTAGATGCCTGACGTGTCAACAAGTAAAAGCAGAGAGGCAGAAACCATACGAGGCACTACGACCGTTACCTGTTCTAGAATGGAAGTGGGATCACATTACTATGGATTTTGTCTATAAACTTTCTAGGACTCATAAGGGACATGATGGAATATGGGTAATTGTTGATAGACTCACGAAGTCAGCACATTTCTTGCCAGTACGGGAAGATTACCGGATGGTTCAATACGCCAAGTTGTTTGCGGATGAGATCATAAGGTTACATGGGTCTCTAGAGTCGATTGTATCAGATAGGGATCCTAGGTTTACTTTGAGGTTTTGGCGGAGTTTGCAGAAAGCCTTTGGAACTACCTTGCATTTTAGTACATCTTTTCATCCTCAGACTGACGGTCAGTTTGAAAGGACAATTCAGATTTTGGAAGATATGATGAGAGCTTGTGTACTGCAATTTAAGGGATACTGGGATTCACACCTGGATTTGATGGAGTTTGCATACAACAACAACTATCAGTCTAGTATTGGGATGGCTTCTTTTGAAGCACTGTATAGGAGACAATGCAGAACACCGATATGCTAGACTGAGGTAAGTGAGAGAAGACTGGTGACACTAGAGGTTGTGGAAATGACAGAGGAAAAGATTCGAATCATCGGGGAAAGGCTGAAGGCACCTCAGGACTGCCAGAAAAGCTATGCGGATAGACGGATCAGAGATCTTTAATTTGAGGATGGGGACTGGGTATTTTTTAAATTATCCCCTTGGAAAGGAGTTGTACGTTTTGGTAGACGAGGGAAACTGAGTCCTCGCTACATTGGACCTTATGAGATTATTGTGAGGATAGGGGCAGTGGCTTACAAACTTGCTTTACCTCCAGAATTGTCAATGGTTCACGATGTATTTGATGTATCCATGCTCAGGAAGTATCCATGCTCCGGAAGTATCTATTCGATGAATCTTATGTATTGGAGGCGCAACCAATTGAGCTGAGAGATGATTTGACTTTTGAGGAGCAACTAGTGCAACTTCTAGATTGGAAGGAAAAATTATTGTGCATAAACACTATCCCTCTGGTTAACGTTCTGTGGAGGAATCAGAATGTGGAGGAGGCCACGTGGGAAACCGAAGCACTGATGTGAGCACAACATCCATATTTGGTCCAGTGACAGGTATGAATTTCGAGGACGAAATTTCTTTAAGGGGGGTGAGTTGTAACGACCCGGAAATTTAATTCGTAAATTGTTGTAAATTCATTTGGAAAAGATTAAATTACCCTTGGTTTTAAAGGGGGGCTCGGAAGTCAATTTTGTGTGGAGACACATTTGACAGTTTTTCGGGTATCGTTGCGTAGGTCTTGGACTCACGAGTTCGTAGATAGGTGGCACTCGAAAAACGGAGAACATGCGAGAAAATTACGAGTCTCGATTATTCAGGGACATTTTGGTAATTTTCCTTGGTATGTATTTAACTCAAACCTTCCAGCCCACTCTCATTTCTTCATTTCCTTCCTTTCACAGACCAGTGACCAACCGACACCGACCGACCGAACCTAAAACACTTCGATTTGGACTTTCAGGTCAAGAGGACTTCGGCCAATTTGGTTTAAACCATCACACTTTACACCTTCCAGTGATCAAAACCATACCCACCATCGAAGGAGGCAGCCACGGGAGACACCGATCGGAGGAAAGGAAAACTGAAACCTTCCGATCAATTTTTCATCCAACGCAGGTATGGGTTTCGTGTTTAGAGTTCATTTATGAGCTCCTGGGTTCGAGTAGATGAATTTAGACATAAAATTCATGAAAAACGATTAAGTTTTGAGGAAGTTAGGAAAAACTTGAAGCTTGGCTGGCAATGTGGTTTTCCAGTGACGACGACGGCGACGCAGTCATCTTCTCTGGCGATACTTCGACAGCTGAGTCGGTCGGAGGTACTAATGTGGCATGCCACGTGGAGCCCCATGGATGCCACTTGGTAGCCTCGTGGACGCCACCTGGCTGTTGAGTCAGCAGCACGTGTGGCACTATGCGGGCGCGTGCGGGAGCATGAGGGCACATAACCGGCTCATGGTTAAACCGGCAGACTTCTGTCGGCGCGTGGCGGCGCGTGCGACTGATTCTGGGGTCACAACGGTGCGTGTCAATAAGGTCTCGATGTTTTGGACCTTTTGGCGCAGGTTTCGAATTAATCGGACGTCATTTCAGCGTAGTTTTGGACATCCGAAATGGCTGCATTTTTAGTGTGACATGAGCGGACTTCCCGGGGTTTAGGGAGTTTAAATGTAAGGTTTTTAAGTATCGTTAGTAATCCCGATTGTTACTTTATACAGGTGATACTGCTCCTGAAACTTCAGAGGAGCGTACGACTCGGGATTGAGCTATCAGTGAGTGGACTTTGGTTTATAAATTAGAATGCATGCATAAAGTTATATTTGAATTAAATATTGTTATATTTGTTTTTGGTACATTTCTGGAATTTTGAAATTGTGCTATTGAATGATGGATGGACACGGGTTTTCAATATTACTGTGAAAAAATGTTTTGGGCTATGGCATAGTTTTATGGACACTGCTATTAAATGATTTTGACTTGATAGATTTTGAGTCCATGGTTTTGGGTGTAGACCCGGATGTGTGATTTCCTTGGATTTGGGCATAGACCCTGTTTTTCAATGAATTTGGCTTAGGCCAAGAAACAAGGATTTCAAAACATGGATTTTGGTTTTCACGGATTTACCCGAGGATCTCGGTTTTCTCCAACTGGCATCGAGGGGTTTTTCTCCGTCAGATCATTGAGGTTTCTCCGACGCTGGTGTCGAGGGGTATTTTCTCAACCGGGTCGTTGAGGCTGTCTATGCATAGTATAGGGTTCTGCACAGCTCGAGGTATATCGGGTGTGTGGAGGGTATTTCGCTACGACACGGAATTTTTATTTGGGAACAGTCGGAAATGTTTTGATCTACATTTTTTGTCTAGGTTGGTTTCATATGATTTTTAAACTCCTTTGAGGAGGGTTTTCCAAACAGGATTGTGGACCACCGAATGTTTTCATTATACGGATTTTCGTGGGTCCCACCGGTGTTTTACCAAAAATAATGGATTTTTCTATATGTTTTCGGGTTATCCTTATGGATTTATTTGAAAGGAATTTCATGCATACATTGTTTTATTCGTGGAGGGGGAAAAATGTATGTTTTCCTTGGAAATAGTTTTAAATGATTATTTTTGTCCACCCACACTTTTGGTGTTTTAAATCCCCTCCAGGTTATTGAATTGATGTGGGCATATCCAGAGGCGGAGGCATTACATTTCAACTGCGCGTTTTCCTAGACTATCGAGTAGGATATTTATTTTTGTATTTATTTACCCTACTATGTAACAACCCGGATTTTCAATTATTGGATTTAAGTAAATTATTTATGTAAAATGACGATTTTACCCTTGGTCGGTAAAGGACATGGAAGTCAAATTTTATTTCGAGACACTTTTGGTGGTGTTTTGGATACCGTTGCGTAGGTCTCGAACTCACGAGTTCGTAGACAGGTGGCACGCGGAAAACGGAGTTCGTGGACGGAAGTTATGGGTCTAGATGTGCAAGGGCATTTTGGTAATTTTCCATGGAGGGGAGATATTTTGTTATCCAAATAAGAGTTTATCTAATCCACCTCATCTTCATTTCATCTTTATCATCTCGTTCTTCTCTCTCTGTGACAAAACAAACATAAACACAAAACCTTCAACCCGAAACCGTGCGAAAAATACCAAAGAAAAACCATAAAGTCAACTTTGATTTCAAGACTTCAACTTCCAATTTTGATCAACTAATCATATTCTACTCCTTCCCACGATCACAACCGTACCAACCATCGAAGGAGAGGACCGCGGAGGAAGCCGAACCGAGGATAGGAAGTTTCGGACCTTCCGATCGATTTTCCGGCTAGCACAGGTACGTGTTTGTGGTTTTTAGGTCATAATTGGATTCCTGGGTTCGAGTAGATAGATTTAGACATAAAATTTGTGAAAAATGGTTGAGTTTTGAGGAAGTTAGGAAAGCTCGAAGTTTCGGCCGGAAATGGAGGATTCCCACGAAACCAGACGGCGGTGACGGCGCTGCTGGTCATCTTCTCCGACCAGCTTCCGGCGACGGCGACGGCAGCCGGTCATTTTCTCCGGCGAGTCGCCGGTGACCGGTCGGGTCGAGTTGAACCGGTCGGGTCGAGTGAACCGGTCGAGTCGAGTTGAACCAGTCGGATCGAGTTGAACTGGTCGGGTCGAGTTGAACCGGTCGGGTCGAGTTGGCCGGGTCAAGTTGAGCCGAACTAGGTTGGACCGGTCCAGGCGCGTGGGGACAGTAGTAGGCGCGTGACCGGCGCGTGAGGGCGCGTGGGCTCGTGTTCCGACCTTCCGTCGGCGCGTGGCGGCGCGTGGGGCCGAGTCTGTGGTCACGGTGGCGCGTGGCAAGTAGTTTTTGACGTTTCGGACCTGTTAGCGCAGGTTTTGAGTCGATCGGACGTCGTTTAGGGGTTGTTTGGACGTTTTAAAGTTCCTGCGTTTTCTAGGACAACATAGGCAGACTTTCCGGGGTTTAGGGGGTTTATATTTAAGGTTCTTATTATTAGCTGGTAATCCCGATTATTAATTTGGACAGGCGATACTGCTCCAGGAACTTCAGGGGAGCGTACAGTTCGGGATTGAGCTTGCTTGAACAGGTTTGTGGTGGACTTTGATTTATAAACTGTAATGCATGCATAAATGTATCTTTGATTTAAATACTGTTATGTATGGGTGCAATGAATTTCTGGATTTTAGAAATGATGCTGGACACATGTTTTACAATATTTCAGTGAAAGTATGTTTTGAGAAATGGCCTGGTTTTTGTACTCGATTTTGATATCGTTTTGACGTGGTAACTATTTGAGTATGTGATTTGGGTTTAGACTCATAATTGTGATTTTACCGATTTTGGCCATAAAATGATATTGCAAAGAATTTGGCTTAGGCCGAGAAACAAAGATTTTGAAGTATGGATTTGATTCACTGGTTCCCGTCCCGATGATTATTGTTGCTCTGACTGGTGATGAGGGGCCTTGCTCTACCGGTTGTTGAGGGTTCGGACCTTGGTGTTGAGGGGCCTTGCTCCGCCAGGTTGCGAAGCTGTCTATGCATAGTACAGATAGTACAGATAGTACAGATTTTATGTGAGTCCAACTAAGTGGTTTTAAAGAGAAATGGAATTTTTGGTGATTTACATATGATGTTTTTATATCATAAATTGTTTTATGTTATGCATGCATGATTTTAAAAATGGAGGGGAAGAAAGGTATTTCTTCGAAAATGAATTTATAAATGATTATTTTTGTCCACTCACAACTTTTGTGTTTAAACCCCCTTCAGGCAGTTGAATAGAGTTAACGCGAACACTGATCTCGAGGCAGAAGCGTTAGTACTTCGACTGCGCTGTGTAATTAAATTTGAGTAGGATATCTAAATTTTACTCTTGATCCTACTTAGACGCTCTGATATTATATTGTATTGTATTGGTCATTAATTACGGGAATTATTGAGTACTTGAATCCCTTGTCTGACAAGTGGAAGTATTTATTATTATTATATTTTGTAAGGATTGAAGGGTATTTTGGGAATTTTTTCTTAGGTCGTCAGACAGGATCAGTGTTCTTCCCGGGTTTCGAGGGGAAATTCGGGACGGGTCCTGACAATTGGTATCAGAGCACTAGGTTAAATTCCTATAGACTGTACACTACGTGTACAATTATTTTGGTATTGATGAGTTATAGTTCTTTTCAGCTTAATGCCTCCGAGACGCGAGTTCTGTCAACAGTCGGAAAATATTGGGGACACATCTGAACCTGCAGTGGAGCCTGATATGAGGCAAACACTGGAACAATTGGGTCATACGTTGACTTCTGTACTTCAGAGTAGGACTGCTACTGAAGGTTCAGACATTGAGAGAGCCCAGAGATTAGGGGCTACAATATTTATGGGTGACTCTAGCCCAGATGATGCAATATAGTGGATTACACGTTTAGAGCGAGTGTTCTCGGTTATGAGATGTCCTCAGGGGGACAGGGTGCTGTTAGCCACTTTTCTGCTGGGTGGTTCCGCTTATCATTGGTGGAACGCATTAGAGGCATCAGGTTGGGAAGTCAGTACAATTACCTGGGCGACCTTTCGGGAGAAGTTGCTTGAGCAATTTTATCCTTGCTCGTACCGAGATGCCAGGGAGGCTGAGTTTTTGCACCAACAGCAGGGAGATATGACAGTGGCTCAGTATGAGCAGAAATTCATAGAGTTGGCTCGTTTTGCACCAGCTATAGTGGCAACCGAGAGGGACAGACGCCGCAGATTTGAAAATGGGCTGAGGGGCGAACTTCGGTCAGCGGTAACGGCTGCAGCCCATACTTCATTGAGAGAAGCGTTTGACGCTGCAGCTCGTATAGAGTTGAGCATGGGTGTGCCAGTCCAGCAGCAGTTTAGGGGTCCCAGGCGACACCGGGATCGCTGGGATATTGGAACCTCTAGTCAGGGACCGTCCAAGAGAGGCAGTTTCAGCTTTGGATCTACTGGGGGTGAGGGATCCGGATCAGGCAGTGGGGGAGCCAGACAGGCACCCCAGTCATCCGCCCGTTCTAGTGGTGCATCAGTGCAGTCAACTAGAAGACTGAGTGGCAGCTCACGTGGCATTGGATGTTTCTTCTGTGGGGAGAGTGGTCACATAAAGAGATTTTGCTCACATCTTTATCCGGCCAGTAGTTCCTGGGGGCGGGGTGCTACTGAACAGAGGACATTTCAGACGCCCGGTTTTGCAGCTGGAAGTCAGAGTTAATCCAGTGGGGTCAACCGGGCCAATTGGACAAACAAAGCCCGTGGGTCCAACAGGGCCAGAGGCAGACAGTGGGGTCGTGGTCGATCGTTGGATACACAAGCCCGAGTGTTTGCTATGTCGCAACAGGAGGCCCGAGCAGCACCAGTTGTGGTCACGGGTACGTTATCTATTTTTAACCGTGATGCTTATGTTTTAATAGATCCTGGGGCGACTCATTCTTTCATTTCTCGGGGTTTTACATTGTTTGCTGATAGAGAATTGTCTCCGATTGGTTGGGACATGGGTATTAGTACTCCTACTGGGAATATGTTAGTGGCGAATCTCGTGATTCGTAGTTGTCCAGTGTTAGTGGAAGGTCATGCATTAGAGGCAGATTTAATTCCCTTAGATATTTTTGATTTTGATGTGATTCTGTGGATGGATTGGTTGACTATGCACCATGCCTCTATTGATTGTTACGACAAGAGAGTGGATTTCCGGAGTCCAGGTTTACCGAAACTTACATTCAGGGGAGATCGTAGGGTACTACCCTGTGGAGTGATATCAGCTTTAACCGCTGAGAAATTGCTGAGGAAAGGTTGTGAGGGTTATTTGGCTCATGTGTTTGATTCTCGGGATACTCCGATGAGAGTGGAGGATATTCCAGTGGTGAGTGAGTTCTCTGATGTGTTTCCAGATGATCTTCCGGGATTGCCACCTCACCGGGAGATTGAGTTCACCATAGAGCTTTTACCAGGTACTCAACCTATCTCACAGGCACCGTATAGAATGGCACCGACAGAATTGCGAGAGTTGAAGACTCAGTTGCAGGATTTGGTAAATATGGGATTTATTCGCCCAAGTGTTTCACCTTGGGGTGCACCAGTGTTATTTGTGAGGAAAAATGATGGTGGTCTGAGATTGTGTTTCGACTACCGGAAGCTAAACAGGGCTACGGTGCGGAATAAGTATCCTTTTCCAAGGATAGATGATTTGTTTGATCAACTTAAGGGGGCAAGATATTTTTCGAAAATTGACCTTCGATCCGGGTACCATCAGTTGAGGATCATAGAAGGGGAGTTGAGAAAACAGCTTTCAGGACTCGTTATGGTCATTATGAGTTCCTGGTGATGCCTTTCGGGTTGACTAATGCCCCAGCAGCATTTATGGATTTGATGAACAGGGTGTTTCAAAAGTATTTGGATCGGTTTGTGATTGTGTTCATCGATGACATCTTGGTGTATTCGAGGAGTGCTAAGGCACATGAGAAACACTTAAGGTTGGTGCTGAATATGCTTAGGAAAAAGCATTTGTTTGCCAAGTTCAGTAAATGCCAGTTTTGGTTGACCGAAGTTGGATTCTCAGGTCATGTGATTTCGGCAGAGGGTATCAGCGTAGATCCCCAAAAGGTTGAGGAAGTGGAAAACTGGGACCAACCGAGGACAGTGACAGAGGTGAGGAGTTTTCTGGGTTTGGCAGGATATTATCGACGGTTCGTAGAAGGATTTTCTACGATAGCAGGGCCGTTGACTCGGTTGACGAGGAAAGGAGTCAAGTTTGACTGGGGAGCTGATTATGAACAGGGATATCAGGAGCTGAAGTGGAGGTTGACTTCTGCTCCAGTATTGACCCTTCCTGATGATACTGGGGGATTCGAGGTGTGTAGTGATGCCTCATTGCGGGGTATAGGCTGTGTGTTGATGCAGCATGGAAAGGTGATAGCGTATGCTTCTAGACAACTTAAACCCCATGAGTTGAATTACCCCACACATGATTTGGAGTTAGCTGCAGTGGTGCATGCATTGAAAATCTGGCGACATTATTTGTACGGGGAGACGTGTCGAATCTTCACCGACCATAAGAGTTTAAAGTACTTGTTCACCCAAAAGGACCTGAATCTGAGGCAGAGAAGATGGCTTGAGCTAATAAAGGATTATGATTGTACTATAGAGTACCATCCAGGGAAAGCCAATATTGTGGCGGATGCATTGAGCAGGAAATCCATGGGTTCTTTGGCCCATTTGCATACAGTCTACCTACCGTTACTGGTAGAGTTCCGTAGAGCAGGGATAGTACTGGACATGGATAGCCAGGGGGCTTTGTTGGCTAGTTTCCATGTGAGGCCTGTTCTGATTGATCGGATTATTGAGGCTCAACTCCAGGATCCTACATTGTGCATTATCAGGATGGAGTTGGAGGCTGGAAACAGGCAGGACTATGCGCTTAGGGATGATGGAGCCTTGGTTAGGGATGGCCGATTATGCGTACCGAATGAGCTGGAACTAAAAAGGAAAATTCTTGATGAGGCTCATAGTTCGGCTTACGCCATGCATCCAGGAGGTACCAAGATGTATCATACCCGAAGGAAATACTATTGGTGGACTGGGATGAAAAGGGAAATTGCTGAGTTTGTGAGTAGATGTCTGACATGTCAGCAAGTGAAAGCAGAGAAGCAGAAACCATATGGGGCACTTCAACCATTACCTATTCCGGAATGGAAGTGGGATCACATTACGATGGATTTTGTGTATAAACTTCCAAGGACACAGAAGGGACATGATGGGATATGGGTAATTGTTGATAGACTCACGAAGTCTGCACATTTCTTGCCAGTGCGGGAAAATTTTCGGATGAGTTGGTATGCTAAATTGTTCATTGATGAGATCATACGACTACATGGGACTCCAGAGTCGATTGTTTCGGACAGGGATCCTAGATTTACCTCCAGGTTTGGCGGAGTTTGCAGAAGGCTTTTGGCACTACCTTACATTTTAGTATAGCTTTTCATCCTCAGATGGATGGTTAGTCTGAGAGGACAATCCAGGTTTTGGAGGATATGATGAGAGCTTGTGTACTACAGTTTAAAGGGAACTGGGATTCACACCTGGCTCTGATGGAATTTGCTTATAATAATAGTTATGAGTCGAGTATTGGGATGTCTCCTTTCGAGGAACTGTATGGGAGGCAGTGCAAGACACCGTTATGCTGGAACGAAGTGGGTGAAAGGAAACTGTTAACACCAGAGTTGGTTGATACGACTGAGGAAAAAATAAGGATCATCAGAGAAAGGTTGAAGACAGCTCAGGATCGCCAGAAGAGCTATGCAGACCGTAGAACTAGAGACCTTGAGTTTGAGGTAGGTGACTGGGTATTCTTGAAACTATCTCCTTGGAAGGGAGTGGTACGTTTTGGTAGATGAGGAAAACTGAGTCCTCGCTACATTGGCCCATATGAGATTCTGGAGAGGATAGGACCAGTGGCATATCGTCTTGCTTTACCATCGGAATTATCCAGAGTTCATAATGTTTTCCATGTATCTTTGCTCCGGAAATATCTGTTTGATGAGTCTCACGTATTGGGAGAGCAGCCACTTGAGCTGAAGGATGATTTGACCTTTGAGGAGAAACCGGTGCAAATTTTGGATTGGAAAGAAAAGGTAATGCGCAGAAAGAGTATTCCTCTAGTTAAAGTAACGTGGAGGAAGCGACGTGAGAAACCGAGGAACTAATGCGGGCGCAATATCCTTATTTGTTCCAAGGGTAGAGTTGAATTTCGAGGACGAAATTTCTTAAGGGGGGTAGATTGTAACAACCCGGATTTTCAATTATTGGATTTAAGTAAATTATTTATGTAAAATGACGATTTTATCCTTGGTCGGTAAAGGACATGGAAGTCAAATTTTATTTCGAGACACTTTTGGTGGTGTTTTGGATACCGTTGCGTAGGTCTCGAACTCACGAGTTCGTAGACAGGCGGCACGCAGAAAACGGAGTTCGTGGACGGAAGTTATGGGTCTAGATGTGCAAGGGCATTTTGGTAATTTTCCATGGAGGGGAGATATTTTGTTATCCAAATCAGAGTTTATCTGATCCACCTCATCTTCATTTCATCTTTATCATCTCGTTCTTCTCTCTCTGTGACAAAACAAACATAAACACAAAACCTTCAACCCGAAACCGTGCGAAAAATACCAAAGAAAAAACATAAAGTCAACTTTGATTTCAAGACTTCAACTTCCAATTTTGATCAACTAATCATATTCTACTCCTTCCCACGATCACAACCGTACCAACCATCAAAGGATAGGACCGCGGAGGAAGCCGAACCGAGGATAGGAAGTTTCGGACCTTCCGATTGATTTTCCGGCTAGCACAGGTACGTGTTTGTGGTTTTGAGGTCATAATTGGATTCCTGGGTTCGAGTAGATAGATTTAGACATAACATTTGTGAAAAATGGTTGAGTTTTGAGAAAGTTAGGAAAGCTTGAAGTTTCGGCCGGAAATGGAGGATTCCGGCGAAACCAAACGGCGGCGACGGCGCTGCCGGTCATCTTCTCCAGCCAGCTTCCAGCGACGGCGACAGCAGCCGGTCGTCTTCTTTGGCGAGTCACCGGTGACCGGTCGGGTCGAGTTGAACCGGTCGGGTTGAGTGAACCGGTCGGGTCGAGTTGAACCAGTCGGGTCGAGTTGAACCAGTCGGGTCGAGTTGGACCGGGTCAGGTTGAGCCGAACCAGGTTGGACCGGTCCAGGCGCGTGGGTACTGTAGCAGGCGCGTGACCGACGCGTGAGGGCGCATGGCGGCGCGTGGGCGCGTGTTCCGACCTTCCGTCGGCGCGTGGGGCCGAGTCTGAGGTCACGGTGGCGCGTGGCAAGTAGTGTTTGACGTTTCGGACCTGTTAGCGCAGGTTTTGAGTCGATCAGACGTCGTTTAGGGGTTGTTTTGGACGTTTTAAAGTTGCTGCGTTTTCTAGGACAACATAGGCAGACTTTCCGGGGTTTAGGGGGTTTATATTTAAGGTTCTTATTATTAGCTGGTAATCCCGATTATTAATTTGGACAGGCGATACTGCTCCAGGAACTTCAGGGGAGCGTACAGTTCGGGATTGAGCTTGCTTGAACAGGTTTGTGAGTGGACTTTGATTTATAAACTGTAATGCATGCATAAATGTACCTTTGATTTAAATACTGTTATGTATGGGTGCAATGAATTTCTGGATTTTAGAAATGATGCTGGACACATGTTTTACAATATTTCAGTGAAAGTATGTTTTGAGAAATGGCCTGGTTTTTGTACTCGATTTTGATATCGTTTTGACGTGGTAACTATTTGAGTATGTGATTTGGGTTTAGACTCATAATTGTGATTTTACCGATTTTGGCCATAAAATGATATTGCAAAGAATTTGGCTTAGGCCGAGAAAAAAAGATTTCGAAGTATGGATTTGATTCACTGGTTCCCGTCCCGATGATTATTGTTGCTCTGACTGGTGTTGAGGGTCCTTGCTCTACCAGTTGTTGAGGGTTCGGACCTTGGTGTTGAGGGGCCTTGCTCCGCCAGGTTGCGAAGCTGTCTATGCATAGTACAGATAGTACAGATTTTATGTGAGTCCAACTAAGTGGTTTTAAAGAGAAATGGAATTTTTGGTGATTTACATATGATGTTTTTATATCATAAATTGTTTTATGTTATGCATGCATGATTTTACAAATGGAGGGGAAGAAAGGTATTTCTTCGAAAAGGAATTTATAAATGATTATTTTTGTCCACTCACAACTTTTGTGTTTAAACCCCCTTCAGGCAGTTGAATAGAGTTGACGCGAACACTGATCTCGAGGCAGAGGCATTAGTACTTCGACTGCGCTGTGTAATTATATTTGAGTAGGATATCTAAATTTTACTCTTGATCCTACTTAGACGCTCTGATATTATATTGTATTGTATTGGTCATTAATTACGGGAATTATTGAGTGGTTGAATCCCTTGTCTGACAAGTGGAAGTATTTATTATTATTATATTTTGTAAGGATTGAAGGGTATTTTGGGAATATTTTCTTAGGTCGTCAGACGGGATCAGGGTTCTTCCCGGGTTTCGAGGGGAAATTCGGGACGGGTCCTGACATACTAGATGCTCTGATGAATCTTTTGGATTAATTGTAAATTGGTTGTTATACTGTTGGATGGTTGGGTTGTTGGAATTTGGTGTGCTATATGATCCTTTGTCTGACAGGTGGAAGATGGTTAACTTGTCCTTAAGGGGAGATTCTGCCGGATTTTTTTGTAGAATTCTCATAAATTTTTGCAAGGACTCAAGGGTATTTTGGGACATTTTTAGGTTGTCAGACGGGAGTAGGGCTTTTTCCGGGTTTCGAGGGGAAATTCGGGAAGGCTCCTGTCACGTTAGTAGTTTTTATTAGAATTTGGGATGCTTGAAGCCCTAGCCATGTGAGTCATTTAATATGGTTTTGGCCCTTGATTTTTATTGCTTTGAATGCTGGATATAGTTTGAATTACTGTGCTTAATTTATGGTTATTGCTTATGAGTTTGACCTGCTTGTTTGCGTGAACTATTGATGAATGATTGATTGTTAGATTGGTCATCTTCTTGTAATTGTTTGTCATCAAGGGTATTGGCTTACATCTTGCCTGTAATTCAACTCATGACAACCTAGGACTGCACATCACTTTTCTAGGGATAGTGTGGTGTCATTAAATTCTCTTCGCACTTCTTGCATCATTTTGATAAAATTTGATTGACGTTCTAAGGTACTCATCCGGCCTAGAATATGCTAAGTAAGAGAGAATAATATTTGTAGAGTGGGCCTCAGTCGGACCTTTGCATGGGCATCATATTCAGAAGTTTCATAGTAATTAAATCTTGAAAATCATGTTAATCACTTAAGTGGTTAGTGGTGGATAGTTTGCCTTAATTCGCCTTAGTTCTTAACTTTAATCAATCATCATTCTTCTTGTGTTTTAATTTCTTGCATTTTAAGTAATTGTTTTACTTTTCAATTTCAAAAACATCATAAAAACCCCCCTTGCTGTTTTCTTTTTTTGAGTCTTTATTGGGTCTTTGTGTGTGTCTTTGGTAGTGTCTTTGTAAGGACCCTTCCCGAATTTTCCCTCGAAACCCGGAAAGAACCCTTATCCCATCTGACAGCTCTTTACTTCAAAATTTCAACACCAGAAATACCCTTTGTTCTGGAATAATTTTTATTAAACCTTACAGAGTTCCCGACAGAACCTCTGTACTTATTGACCACTCATACCTGTCAGACGCAGGATAGTATACTGGTCAAAACCAAAACCTCGGAATAGTGGTGGTCCAAATAGGAATACCCTATGTCACCAAACGTCAGTAGGTCAGACACTGCTGACTTCTCTACTGGAATACCACAAGACAACAGACTAGTCAAATACTTGTAAACCAACCATAATTCGTCCCTCTGGGTCACCGCCCACACCTACCCACTGACCCGGCTGACGAAGTATTTTCTTAGGTTGATTAAGCCCATGACCATTGTCGTCTGTTTCATATTAGAGCCGGATATATCCTCGGCTATCATATCGTATAATCAGCCGGTATAACCTTCGGCTACCATAACAATATCAGTCGGCATATCTCTCGACTATCCTGTCCCTAGCCACCAGGGTATCCCTTGGGGTGTGCTAGTCATGTATCATATCATATCAGTCGGCATATATCTCGACTATCATATCATATCAGTCGGCATATCTCGACTATCATATCATATCAGTCGGCATATCTCGACTATCATATCATATCAGTCGGCATATCTCGACTATCATATCATATCAGTCGGCATACCTCGACTATCATATCATATCAGTCGGCATATCTCGACTATCATATCAGTCGGCATATCTCGACTATCATATCAGTCGGCATATCTCGACTATCATATCATATCAGTCGGCATATCTCGACTATCATATCATATCAGTCGGCATATCTCGACTATCATATCATATCAGTCGGCATATCTCGACTATCATATCATATCAGTCGGCATACCTCGACTATCATATCATATCAGTCGGCATATCTCGACTATCATATCATATCAGTCGGCATATCTCGACTATCATATCAGTCGGCATATCTCGACTATCATATCATATCAGTCGGCATACCTCGACTATCATATCATATCAGTCGGCATATCTCGACTATCATATCATATCAGTCGGCATATCTCGACTATCATATCAGTCGGCATATCTCGACTATCATATCATATCAGTCGGCATATCTCGACTATCATAGCATATCAGTCGGCATATCTCGACTATCATATCATATCAGTCGGCATATCTCGACTATCATATCATATCAGTCGGCATATCTCGACTATCATATCATATCAGTCGGCATATCTCGACTATCATATCATATCAGTCGGCATCTCTCGACTATCATATCATATCAGTCGGCATATCTCGACTATCATATCATATCAGTCGGCATATCTCGACTATCATATCATATCAGTCGGCATATCTCGACTATCATATCATATCAGTCGGCATATCTCGACTATCATATCATATCAGTCGGCATATCTCGACTATCATATCATATCAGTCGGCATATCTCGACTATCATATCATATCAGTCGGCATATCTCGACTATCATATCATATCAGTCGGCATATCTCGACTATCATATCATATCAGTCGGCATATCTCGACTATCATATCATATCAGTCGGCATATCTCGACTATCATATCATATCAGTCGGCATATCTCGACTATCATATCATATCAGTCGGCATATCTCGACTATCATATCATATCAGTCGGCATATCTCGACTATCATATCATATCAGTCGGCATCTCTCGACTATCATATCATATCAGTCGGCATCTCTCGACTATCATATCATATCAGTCGGCATATCTCGACTATCATATCATATCAGTCGGCATATCTCGACTATCATATCATATCAGTCGGCATATCTCGACTATCATATCATATCAGTCGGCATATCTCGACTATCATATCATATCAGTCGGCATATCTCGACTATCATATCATATCAGTCGGCATATCTCCACTATCATATCATATCAGTCGGCATCTCTCGACTATCATATCATATCAGTCGGCATATCTCGACTATCATATCATATCAGTCGGCATATCTCGACTATCATATCATATCAGTCGGCATATCTCGACTATCATATCATATCAGTCGGCATATCTCGACTATCATAATTCCAGGAATCATTGCAACAATACATAACAATATGTAAACAAAGATACATTGATGCATGCATTACAGTTTATAAACAATAGTCCACTAATATACATCAACCAACCCTTAATTCATAGACGCTCTAGCCCAAGCAACACATGTACAATAATGTCCCAACTACCTGGACTTCCCGAGCTCAAAACCCGCTAATACGGTCAACTATTACCGCTGGGATTGCCCAAAACAATCTCTAAACGACGTCTGATCAACCTCAAACCTGTACCAACAGATTCGGAACGTCGAAAACTAGTTCCCACGCGCCGCCGTGACCTCAGTCTCGGCCCCACGCGCCGCCACGCGCCGCCGGAAGGTCGGCTCACGCACCCACGCGCGTTCACGCGCCGGTCACGCGTTACTACAGTGTTCACGCGCCTGGACCGGTCCAACCCGGTCTGGCTCAACCTGACCCGGTCCAACTCGACCCGACCGGTTCACTCAACCCGACCGGTTCAACTCGACCCGACCGGTCACCGGTGACTCGCCGGAGAAGACGACCGGACGCCGTCACCGTCGCCGGAGGCTGGCCGGAGAAGATGACCGGACCGCCACCTCCGCCGCCGTCTGGTTCGCCGGAATCCCCCATTTCCGGCCAAAACTACCAATTTTCTAACTTCTTCATTTCTTAACCGTTTTTCACGATCTATACATGGAAATTTATCTACTCTCCACCAGGAATCCAAATATGAGGTCAAAGTTCCGAGATCGTACCTGGTTTGGCCGGAAAACGGCCGAGAAGTTTCGGTTCACCTCCCTCCTCCGTCCGTCGCCTACGGCGGTGCTCCCGCTCCAATGTCTACCCCAAAATGCTCGTGGGGTCCCGGGGATGATCCTCCCGACCTTGGTTTCACTCAACTCGGATCGAAATCCGTCCGATGAAGATCAAGCTTTTTGTGTTCACACGGGGGGGGTTTTCTGGTAGGAGAGAGAGGGACCATACTGACCAATCTGCCGAGGAGAGAGAAAATATCTATTATATAGTTCCAACTTCTCCAAAATTACCAAACTGCCCCTGAAGCTTCTAGACCCGTAACGAACTCACCGGGTCTCCGTTTTCCGCGTGCCGCCTGTCTACGAACTCGTGAGTTCGAGACCTACGCAACGACTTTAGAAAATTTCCCAAAAGTCTTGCCAGTCAAAAAGTGACTCCCGAACCCGTCCAAAACTGAGGGTAAAATTGTCCAATCCTCAAAATAGTTTAATTTCTGGTCCGGGTCGTTACAGTCTTGTTTGGAGTCCATTTAGTGTGTCTTGCTTGTCAAGTAATTGTTTTGAGTCCTTGCCGTGTCTTTAATTCTATGCATATCTAAAGTAGTTTGTGTCTTTGTTTTCTTTGTTAATTTTGAGTCGTTTGATTGAGTTAATAGTTCTGAACTTAAGTGGAATAACTGTTGAACAAGTCCTTGAGGGATCGACCTTTGCTTTGCTCCTATACTATCTTATTCTATTTTTTCCATTTGCAAAGATTTTAACTGGATAAAATAGGTTACATTATTGTTGCTTGTTTTATTTCCTATTAAGTTATGGCGCCGTTGGTGGGGACTTGTCCCTCAACGGTGTCCATTTTTTTTGAGAACGTATTAACATAGTTTTATTTGTTTAGGTACTTCTTTATGTCCATTTTCAAGCCCATCTTCGGTACACAGCTCAATCCCATCTTCAAGAGGCTTTTCAATCCACGGATCACCTCCACCAAGCCCAAGAATGGCGGATGGAAGATACCAACGTGAAGGGAGCGCACCATCTTCAACAACCATGGGACACGTCTCCTCATGCACTCTGCCACGCCACATGTCATGGAGGACCAATTTTCCAACGTCTTCCCGGCATTAATTGTGGAGAATTTCGAGTTGAAGTCTGGAGCCATTCACATGCTACCAAAATTTCATGGATTTTCTGAAGAAGACCCGCACCTTCACATAGGGGAATTTGTTGAAGTCTGCTCCACATTGCGCATCAACGGAATGACGGAGGCGGAAATTCGTCTAAGGCTTTTTCACTTAAGCCTCAAAGATCATGCTAAGGCAAGGTTTCAGTCGTTGGCGCCATCTTCAATCAACTCATGGAGGGACTTAGTGTCCAAATTTATCACGTAGTACTATCCTGCAGAACTTTGTGTCCAAATTTCTCACGTAGTACTATCCTGCAGAACTTTGTGTCCAAATTTCTCACGTAGTACTATCCTGCGGAGAAAACAAGCAAGCATCGGAAGGAGATCATGGCGTCCATGCAAGCAATTGACGAGCACTTCTACGAATACTGGGATCGCTTCAACCAGATGATTCAAGCTTGTCCTCACCACAACATGGACGATAGCTTGTTGATGTTATACTTCTATGGAAGATTGAAGACCAATGACCGAGTCATGGTCAATTCTCAATCAAAGATCATCATGGATGGCACGGCTGAAGAAGCTAATTCTGCTTTTGAGAGTATCGCTCAGCGGGAGAAACAATGCAGCTATAGAGGTAACCCCTCTAGAGCTGGTGGAGACGCATACCCTAGAGACAAAGATGATGCCATTGCTCAACTAATGGTAATGGTGAAAAAGCTTTGCAAAGAAAAAGCTAAGGGAGTTCAAATCTGGGAAGTATGTTCAATTCAGGTCCATACTTCACAAGAATGTCCAACGGTGGAAGAAGCCAACTTTGCGGGAGGTTTCTACAATGCCCCAAGGCCCTGAAATGATCCATACTCCAACACATATAACTCGGGGTGGAGGTACCATCCAAACTTTCGATGGAATAACACTCAAGCCGCACAAAATCCACCACCTGGATTTCAACACCAAGCTGCGGCTTTTTAAGTCCTTCAGTACGCCCTCCCGCCAAATCAGAACAATGGAACCAAGTCCTTGAAAGAACTCATCCAAAGTGTGGCTCAAAGCACTCGTGCGTTCATGGCTAAGACGAATAGAGCCATCACAAACTTGGAGAACCAAATTGGGCAGCTTGCCACCCGATTGAATCAACGAGAACAAGGCAAATTGCCTAGCCAAGTCACGATGAATCCAAAGATATTACAGAATACCATGGCCAATGCAATAACTTTGAGAAGTGGCACAAGACTTCAAGGCCCAACACATCCTACGTTGGAAAATTTTAGCCAAGGCATCAAAGATGAAGAAGGATACTCCCACGACCCTGTGTCCATGTACTTGCCACATAATTCACCAAGACCTATGTCTCGGACCTTCACTCTACCGCTGGACCAGAATCATGTCCCACCGCAAGGAACGCCATATCCATTGCCTCATTTTAGCCTACCGAGAGCCCCAGCGCCGCCGCAGTCAGTGACTCACATGCTGCCGCAGAACCAGCACCAATATGGACCCCAAAATGTCATACTGCCGATGTTTCAACCTGCGCTTCAAACTGCGCCTAGCGTAGATCCAAAAGACAAGATCTACGCCACAACACCAGAGCCTCTCCAGGGCGTGCATGCGCAGTGCCCAACTGCGCCAGCAAAGGACTCGGACCCGGCTGCGCCAAATCTCCAAGCCACACCTGCGACAGGCCATCCTAACACCCAAACTGCGCCCAGCGCAAATAACAAGGACACATCCAATCATACGGATCCTCCTAACTCCGAATCTCAAAATTTACGTCTAAGCACACTAAAAACGTGCATTTTGATTTAGATAATGACGTCGCTTTTTTGTTTCCTCACAGGTTTCATAACAAGATCAAAAAGAAAGAAGAATTCGAGGAGGAAATCGTAAGCATGTTGCGGAAAATTCAAATCACATTACCGTTTCCCTAGCTTGTCAAACACATACCAATCTTCGGAAAACTTATCAAAGACTTGGTGGCTGGGAAGTGAGGATTCAATACTATTCAATCGAAACGATTCGAACATTGTCTATGTGACATAGGGGCCTCAGTGAGCATCATGCCATTACATATTTACAAGTTGCCCAATCTAGGGGCATTGAAACCAACACACTTGTGTGTCTGATTAACTAACGCTTCTGTTACTAATCTCATGTGTGTGCTCGAAGATGTGCTCGTACAAATTGGTGACACGTGCATTCCGGCGGACTTCTACATCCTCAAGATGGACCGAATTGATCAAAATGAAGAACCGCCCTTAATCTTTGGAAGACCCCTGCTAGCCAAGGTCAATTGCTTGATTGATGTTAAGAATGGCCAAGTCTCAATTAAAGTTTTAGACAAAACGCGGACTTTCTCTATTCATGATGTGGTCCAGTACCTAGCAGAACCTATCGTGGACTTTCCATTGAGCATGATGGACATGCTACTCCAAAAGGCGATAGCAAGCTCATGTATGAAGGGACTTGGGGACGGCTATCACAAATTCGTCACCAACTGAGGCAAGCCTTGATGAAGGCATCATGGAAGAACTCAGGTTCCTCAATATTGTGCCCTATCTACCAGGGAAGCACCCAATTGAAGGGCTACCTCCCTTGGGTGACAAGACGTTACCATCCATCATTCAAGCCCCGAAACTTGAACTTAAATTGTTGCCAGACCATTTAAAATACACATACTTAGGCAACAATCAAACTCTTCCAGTCATCATTCCTTCTAACCTTAGTATGGAGGAAGAAGACGCGTTAACACAAGTTTTGAAGGAAAATCAAATAGCAATCGGATGGACAATTGCGGACATCAAGGGGATTAGCCCTTCTAAATGCATGCACCGGATATTACTCGAAGACAAGGCCAAGCCCTCAAGGGAGGCGCAGAGAAGAATAAATACACCTATGAAGGAGGTCGTGAAGAAGGAAGTACTTAAACTCTTGGACGTTGGAATCATCTACCCCATCTCCGATTCCAAATGGATGAGCCCCGTCCAAGTAGTTCCAAAGAAGAGCGGGATCACGGTTGTGAAGAATGAGCATGAAGAGCTCGTGCCTCAAAGAGTTTAAACGGATGGCGAGTTTACATCGACTACAGAAAGCTAAACACCACCTCCCGCAAGGTTCAATTTCCCTTGCTCTTTATCGATCAAAGGCTCAAACGCTTAGCTGGACATTCTCATTACTGTTTTCTTGACGGATACTCGAGCTACAACCAGATTGCCGTCACCCTAGAAGATCAGGAGAAAACCACTTTCATGTGTCTATTTGGCACCTTTTCCTATCGAAGAATGCCTTTTGGTCTATGTAACGCCCCGGAAACTTTTCAACGGTGCATGATGAGTGTCTTCTCCGACATGATGGATGATATCATTGAGGTCTTCATGGACAATTTCTCGGTGTTTGGTCACTCATTCGAGCTTTGTTTAGAAAATCTATCCAGAGTACTTGAGAGATGCAAAGAGAGCTGGTTCTCAACTGGGAGAAGTGCCATTTCATGGTTCAACAAGGCATCGTCCTAGGCCATGTAATTTCTAGCCATGGCATATAGGTAGACAAGGCTAAGCTGGACATAGTAGAGAGATTGCCGTACCCTACCTCAGTCAAAGAAGTCAGATCATTCTTAGGGCAAGCCGGTTTCTACAGACGATTTATCAAGGACTTCTTGAAGATAACTAGACCACTCTGCAATCTCTTGGCCAAAGACGCAGCCTTTGAATTCACCAAGGAATGCCGTGGGGCATTCAATAGCCTCAAAGCAAAGCTCACGGCCTTACCCATCATTATGCCGCCCAACTAGGACCTTCCATTCGAACTGATGTGTGATGCTTCATACTTCGCCGTAGGAGCTGTGTTAGGACAGAGAGTGGACAAGTTGCCTCACGTCATCTACTATGCTAGTAGAACCCTTAATGACACCCAGTTGAACTACTCCACCACTGAAAAGGAACTTCTAGCCGTCATCTTTGCCTTAGAAAAGTTTAGATCCTATCTAATTCAAACAAAGGTCATCGTCTACACAGACCATGCGGCATTGAAGTATCTCCTTAACAAAAAAGACGCCAAACCAAGGCTGCTAAGGTGGGTGCTACTCGTCCAAGAGTTCGACCTCGAAATCAGAGACAAAAAGGGGAGTAAAAATTTCGTTGCTAATCACATGAGCAGACTAATTCACGGATCTAATGAGGAAGTTGATCACTTCCCCCTTATTGAAACATTCCCAGACGAGCAACTCTTTGCGCTCAAGGAAATTGATCCCTGTTATGCTGATCTTATCAACTATCTTGTTACTAAGCGTCTCCTTTCGTCTTTGAGCAGGTACCAGAAAGACCAGCTGGTTTAACATGCTACATATTATGTCTGGGATGAACCATTCCTATGGAAGCACTGGAAGAGGAGATGGAGTCAGTCCTAACGTTTTGCCATAGTCTGGCGTGTGGAGGTCATTTTGGTGCCAAGAAGACGGCCATCAAAGTGCTTCAAAGCGGATTTTACTAGCCTATGCTATTCAAGGACGCCTATGAGTTTGGTCTCACCTGCGACAGATGTCAAGGACGCCTATGAGGTTAGTGTAGTGTCATTAAATTCCTTTCGAACTTAATACTTTCTTGCATGCTTTGGTAGCTTAAGAGAACCATTGCATAATTGATTAGAAGTTTAGTAGCTTCAGAGAACTAAACATACAACCTAAGGAGGAATGAATGTGTAATAGTGAGCTTAAGAGACCCCTTGCATGGGCATTAGACCAAGAAGTAAACATGATAATTGAACCTTGCAAACTAAGCTAGAAACGTTGTGGTTAGGTGTGGATAGGGACTGCCTTGACCTTTAGTGTCAGTAATTTAGTGTCTTTTTGTTTAGAGTTGAGCATATCTAATTAGTGTTTTGAGTACCTACTTGTGAACTATATAATGTATTGATTTGGTTACATTGTTGAGTGAAAGTCTTTGTGGGATTCGACCCTTGCTTGTACCACTATATTGTCTATTGATTAGTGCACTTGCTAGGATATTATTGTTAAGGATTGTGTGCATTTACTTGTTATACTTTTCTTCCAACAGCACCTTCTAATCTTCCAAATGCACAGAATTTTTCTTTTCTTTATTTTATTCTTTACCAGCCACACGTTTATTCATTGGGAATTTAATACTTTTTTTTTTTTTATCAACAATCCTTTCATATAAGCCCAAAAGGCAGACCTAACATAACATGCAAGACCCCCAAAAATTAGCTACAGAAACTCAAAGCAACTAAAGGAAATTAAGAAATGGAACAACCAAATAAAATTCAGAAAGGAAAAAAAATCAGATCAAGGAGGAAAAGGGAGACTGTCGCTCGGTAGGGCAAACCCGAAGGAGGAAGGGGGGGTATTGAACCAATCACCTAGCATAAATTAGATAGTATTTGGTTACAAGTGAAGTGGGATAGCTTAATTTTCAAAAAATTATTATGTAAGGTTACTTTTTTCAATTTTTAATATTTTTAAGCTGATGTCAGCATTTAATTGATTATTATTTAACAAATGATATTTGTAATGTTTTTGGAACCTAATGGAATATTTGTGAAAGGCTAAAACTTGACGGGTGTTTGTGTGTGTGTGTATATATATATATATATATATTATCTTATATCCCAATCACTTTGAACGCACTCGTCTTTCTCTCGATCTTGTCATATACTTTACTCTTCGTTGTAGAGATTTCAAATTGCTTTTAATAAAAAGCAATGGCAGAGCCATGAATTTATTAGCCCTGGGCCATTATTTTTTGTCAAATCAAAATTAGCAGCTAATTGTATTTAGACACATTAGGTTATATTAAAAAATAGTTAGAATTAGAAGAAAATTGAGAAGTTTGAGATTGAGATAATATAAACAAATCAAAATAGAAATATCTAAAAGAAAAACAATTATTGAGTGCAGAAATTCACGTTTGAGCAACTTCTTGAACAAAAAAATTGATAGAATTTGGAGAGCATCAACTATCAAGCGTGATCTATAACGACACATGAGGAGCTAGCACTACAACAAATAAGGGATTGCCCGACCAGAATTTGCCAGACCAGAATTTTCCCGACCAGAATTTGCCCGACGATGATGCTTTCGTCACCCTAAGTGGTTTTACCCGACGAAAATAAACGATCGCCGGGCAAAGTTATGTCTACTCTTGCCCAATGAAAGTTTTGGTAGGCAAAGGCTCATTCGTGGGGCAAGATTTTGGCGCGAAGAAAAAGTTGTTAGCAGGTTAAAAATGGAGAATTTTCCTAGCGAATTTTTCTCTCCGCAGGGCAAAATTCACAATTACGACGACTATTATTCGCCGAGCAAAATTGTGCGTTGACTATATGTTGCCAGACGAGTTCATTACACGTTGCCCTGCGAAGATGCTTCGTCGGGAAAATGTCTATACACATTAAATGGACCATACGCCCCTTTCTTCTTCTTCCTCTCTGACTTGTGCTCACAGATCTCTCTCTCTCCCTAGCTATATAACACCAACAATCATCATCTCATCACCATTGTCACTACCAATCAAATCCCTTTTTCTCTCTCAATCACCAATACCAATTTTTTAAGGTTTGAGAAATTTAATTTTTTTGGTTTTTAAATTTTGATTTTTGATTGGAAACTAATTATTGTTTGTGTTTTAGGAAATTTGTGATTGATTTGGAGGAATACTTATAAAGAAGTATGTATGTTTGCCTCTCAATTTAATTTTTGTAAGAATTTTGGATATAATTATGTTAGAAAATTGTGTATTTATTGGGGAAAATGTGTAGAAATTGTTTATAATTTGTGAATTTTGTTTTTAGAAATTGTGTATAAATTGTGGAAAATGTGTTTGTCATTTTGTAGGAAATTAGAAAATAATGTACGAAATTAGAAAATATGTTAAGAAAATAGGAAAATAAAAAATATGTTATGAAATTAGGGAAATGGAAAATATGTTAGGAAATTATGAAATTAGAAATATGTTAGGAAATTAGAAAATATCTTAGGAAATTAGAAAATGTGTTAGAAAAATAGGAAAATAGAAAATATGTTATGAAATTAGGGAAATAGAAAATATGTTAGGAAATTATAAAATATGTTAGGAAATTAGAAAATTAGAAAATATGTTAGGAAAATAGAAAATATGTTAAGAAATTAGGCAAATAGAGAATATGTTAGGAAATTAGAAAATTATAAACTCTGTGATATGAGTAATTAATATATGTTTGTATTTGTGAATTTGATGTTATTTTCTGTAAAAGTTTAGGTAGTTCCGACTGAGTGAAATATGTTGATATTTCATAACCGTTTATGCGTAGTTAATCGGGTTGATTAACTTCGTATAATGAAATTCATTGAAAAACCTTAGACCCATTTGAGAGTCAATTAATCGGGTTGAATAAGTCGCTTTTGAATTGTCCATTTATTCAGACAGTTTGGGGGTGCGCAACTATGTGTTATATAGTATGTAGTCTACGAGGCTAGGTTTCGATCGTGGGAAATTCGGTTTGTATGCCCTCAATGTTCTAATTATGGGACAATGTTAACTCAATTATTTACGTTGACTGTATTTTGTGAAACCAGGCACAATAGACAGAGGGTGGATGCAAATGGAAGATAGATGTTCTCATGAGTATTTGGATGGGATCAACAGCTTTCTTGACTTTGCACATAGTCATTGATGTGGTAGTGGACGTAAAAGGTGTCCGTGCCGGAAATGTAACAACTGCAATTGGGCGACGTTGAATGAGGTCTGAAATCATCTGGAATGGAATAGGATCATACACAACTATACTAATTGGATCCATCAAGATGAAAAAATATTTATAGCATCGACATTTTCGGATCCCAGACCCGTGGGGGCCAAAGTGCTTCGGATGGGCACTGTGATGATGGCCAAGTCTTTGACATATTTACCTATGTTTTTCCTCCCGCATCGGTTGAAATGGACGATGAGGCACCTAGGTTTTAACCTGAAGACTCTGAGCAACAATACGAGAGATTGTTGAAAGAAGCTCAGCGCGAATTGTACCCCAGTTGTAAATCATTCTCGGTTCTAGGGGCAGTGTGGAGTTGATGCACATGAAAGTTGAGTATAATCAAATGAACAAGCATTTTGATCACATGATGGAGATCATCATCTGAATGCTCCCTGAAGATAACCATATTCCAAAGGATCATTATAGCTTGAAGAAACTATTGAAGGGTCTTAGGCTAGGGTATGTCAAGATCCATGCATGCAAGAACAATTGTGCATTGTTTTACGATGATTTTGAGCAGCTTGAAAAATTTTCCTATGTGCAATGAGCCTAAGTATCGAAAGAACAAGATTCTGAACAAGGTGTTGAGTTATTTTCCACTAAAGCCAATCCTACAAAGATTCTACATGTCGACCCACACAACCCGTGATATGAGGTGGCACAAGGAAGAACACATTGATGATGATGTATTGAGGCATCCGGCTGATGGAGAGGCTTGGAAGGAATTTGAAAAGATGTTTCCCGATTTTGCCAAGTTAGGACTTGCTACTGACGGATTTAGTCCGTTTGGGACTTGCTACTGACGGGTTTAGTCCATTTGGGAGTTTTGCAAAGCCTTAGAGCACTTGGCCGGTGGTCATGGTTCCTTATAACTTGTCCCGTTGGAGATGCATGAAGGAAGAATTCACAATCCTCAATACTTTGATACCAGGGCCCAAATCGCCGAGTAATTCTATTGATATTTATTTGAGGCCGTTGGTTGATAAAATGGTGGATTTGTGGGAAAATGGTGTCCGAACATACGACAAGTATAGTGGAGGAATGTTCACTTTACGAGCAGTCGTAATGTGGACAATTAATGATTTTCCTGCTTATGGTATGTTATCGGGGTGGAGCACCAAGGGTTATCTTGAATGCCTGACATGTGGACCGGACAAAACTTCCATTTGGCACACATCGAAGGTATGCTACTTGGGTCACCGAAGATGGCTGCCCTAGGATCACATGGGTTACACAGGCTGACGAATTTAATGGAAAAATAGAGATGCAGCCACGAGCAAAGGAATGGTTCGGTGATGAGATATTGTCTAAATTGAACAGTATCTAAGAGTTCGACACACACAGACCTAAACCACCGGAACAGGAAAACTGGACTAAGAAGAGCATATTCTTTCGTTTGCCATACTGGTCGAAATTGAAAATTAGACACATCGCATATCCGATGCACATCGAGAAGAATGTTTCCGAAAGTATTGTGGGAACGACTTTACCCATTGATGGCAAGTCAAAAGACACAAAAAAGACCCGTTTGGGTATGCAACAAATGGGGATTCGGCGTAGCTTGTGGCCAAAACTCGTCAATGAGAAATACATATTGGGTCATCCAAGTTATATATTTACGCTGAGGAATAAGAAAAAATTCTTGAAGTGGTTGCAGAGTGTGAAATTTCCTTATAGGTATGCTGCAACATCTCTAGAAATGTTAGCACCGACGGTGGCACCCTGTCTAGTATGAAGAGCCATGACTATCATGTTTTGCAACAACGGCTCTTACCGATTGGTATTCAGCCATACTTGCAGTGTGATGTTGTTGAGACAATTGTTTATTTGTCTCGGTTCTTCCAGTAACTTATTGCCAAAACGTTGCGAAAGGCGGGCTTCGAAGCAATTAACTAGGATATTGTCTTCCTCAAGTGTCGCCTATAGCAAATATATCCCCCGGTATTTTTTGATGTCATGGTGCACCTACTATTACATATGTCGGATGAGGCAAAGCTAGTTGGCCCGGTACATTATCGTTGGATGTATCCAATCGAGAGGTAAACTTCATCTTGCTGTTGGGACTATTTTTTACTATCGTGTTAATATTTGTGAATTATAATGTCTATTTCCCCACAGAATGTTTGGTAGGTACAAGCGATACGTCCGCAATAAGACACGTCCCGATGGGTTTATAGCGGAGGCGTACATTGCAAATGAGACACTCACTTTTTGTGCAATGTACCTTCGGAATGTTCAAACTTTGTTCAATAGGGCCCCGTGGAACGACGACGATGGTGAACACCCCGAGAACCTATCTGTATTTTCCCAACCAGCACGACCATTCGGCATTGGTCCTGTGTCGTAGCCCTTCAACGATAGCGACATGGAGGTGGCTCATTGGTTCATACTAAACAATTGTGACAAAGTCTTGCCCTTCCTCTTGCAGCACGAGGCATTGATGAAAGCCCAATATCCTTTGAATTGGGAAGAAATGGAAAAAAACTGTTTCCAAGTTGGTTTTCCTAACATGTAAGTTAAATATTTCATTTTCAAAATTTCGTATTATTGTTTTATGTTGACCAAATTTATTTCTGGTGTGTATCTTACTAGATGGCACAATTGAGAGATGACAACTCGCCCCTCTTCAATCAAGAATTAATGCAACTGGCGATTGGACCATTTTGAGGAGAAACGTATGCCGATTGTCACATTAACGGAGTTAACTTCGTGTGCATAGAACGAGACGACACATTGTCTATTCAAAACAACGGGGTGTTCGTACCGGGGGAGGGCGAAAATGCTACTTCGGGGTTCTTCAGTAGATTGTTAAGTGTGGTTAAGCTGTTATACGCAGACCACAAGGAAGTCATTTTATTCAAGTGTCATTAGTTTGATACGAACCCTAATATCCCAGCTAGGGTCTGGCGAGATAATTTCTATGTGTCTGTCAACACAAGCTCCCGGTGGTATGAGAGTGATCCCTACATCCTCGCTAGTACGGCAAAACAAGTGTTCTATGTGGATGATCCAAAAGAGGGAGCTGGTTGGAGAGCAGTTGAGATGGTAAATTAAAGAAATATTTGGGATTTGGATGACCAAGACCATGAAGCAGATGGAGAAACAACTGATGACCAAATTGTTTACGAAGAGGATTCCTCGGCATCCACCCTAAACATGGAAGGAGTACGGACCGACAACGTCACCCCACCAATTGCGATTGATGGGATTTTTATTGATCTCGGGACCTTAGAACAAATTGAAAGTGATTATGAGGAAACAAGTAGCATGCACATCTCGGATGACGAGGGTGATTGGGAGGGGGATAGCGAAATCGACACTGAATAGAAGTTGTAAAGAAATGACTTCATTTAAATATGTAATATGAAGTTTCAAATCAATAAATTTTATGTGTTAAACGTTTCAATTAATATATTATATTATGTTTTTATCATGTTAATGCCATAAATCTTGCAAAACAGGTTAAAATAGCACTAAAAATGTTTTCGGTAACCGTTGGCCGAAACACTCTCGCCCGGCGAATGCTATACTTCTTCAGGCAAACAGGTCCAATATTCGGTGGTAGATCGTCGAATATAGAAGTGTTTGCCTGTCGAATTACAGCATTCGCTGGGCAATATTTACTTGAATGATTTTACATTTAATTACTAAACTACGGTTTTAAATTACTTACTTTAATGATTCTACCAATCTAACCGTCTGTATTTATTGCACATACTCATAGATCTCCAACGCAAAAAAGTAGCCAATTTGGAATTCCCGGGATTAGGTAACGGTGCGCAACATATCGACAGTTACAAAATGTTTTTTGACGATCGGAAGGCTATAACTTGCAAATCCTCACGATTTTTTACGGGCACAGTCTACGCACGTAAAGCACAAACTGAACGGTCAGATGGTTGAAATTCAATCTTTTGAATATCAATTGAACCAAAAAATCGAAAAACGTATTGAAGTTTCCTTGAAATGTTTTAAAGTGTTTGATGAATAAGGTGGTTTTACGATTTTCAATAATTTCCTTTAATAATTCGACCGATCTAACCATCCACATTTATTGCACGTACTCATAGATCGTCTATGCGAAAAATTAGCCAATTTGGAATTCCTGGGATTAGGTAATGGTGCACAACGATTCGACGGTTAAAAAAATATTTTGACGATCAGACGACTTTAACTCCTCAAAACATCACGATTTTCGATGGGTGAGGTCTAGGAATGTAATAACATAAAGTGAACGGTCAATTTCTTCAAAGTCCATCATTTGAATATCAGTTGAACAAAAACTCCAAAAAACGCCTTGAAATTCACAAAGTGAACGGTATAGGGACGTAAACTCTTTAAAACATGATGATTTTCGATGGTGGGGCTCTAGGCATGTAAAACCACAAAGTGAACAATGGTTTCAACGGGTAAAACCAAGATATTTCACCGGGCAAGCTTTTAATTTCGCTGAGCAAAGTAAAAATTCTCCCGCAATTTTTTTCTGCAAAAAACAAAATATCCGCCAAAAAATTCGCAAAAAATCAAATTTACCACCTCAGTTTGCCCAACCAACTCATTAAAGTTTGCTTGACGAAGGTTTCGCCGGGCAAAGCCTTCCAGTAACATAAATTCACGCGATGTCTCTTCTTCTTCCTTTCTTCATTGTTCCCTCCACGTCTCTGTAGCACAAGCTCTCTGCGTCTCCCTTTTGCACAAATGGAACGTCGACCCTCCCTCTCTCTCACCCTCACATCTTGGCCTCCCTCTCTCGCATGCCTCTCCCTCTTGATAGTGTGATTTTTTTAATATTGTGAATTTTGATTGGATTTAGAAATTGAATTTGTGAATTTGTGAGAATAGGTGAATACTGTGAATATTGGATTGGATTTAGGAATTGAATTTTTGAATATTGTGAATATTGGATTGGATTGTGAATATTTTTGGTTTGATTAGATTGGTTGGATTTAGAGAATATTGGATTTAGTAATTTAGGTTTAAGTTTATTAGGATTTAGTAATTTACGTTTAAAGTTAAAATTGGATTTAGTAATTTTCCTTTAAGTTTATTAGGATTTTTTAATTTAGGTTTGTATTGATTTTATTTAAATTTTGTGAATTTATATCTAAAAATTAAAATTAGGTGGTTGTTTTTTTCAATTTCGTTAAGTTATTATTTTTCCTTTAATAATAGTTGGTTTTATTTCATTTTTATTAATTTATTATTAAAAATTAAAATTAGGTGGTTGCTAGTTCTTGTTTTAGGAATGCTTAATGTAATGGGCTTTGCCTCTCCATATGTAATTTGTTTGATGCTTAAACTCTAGGACTTAGTCTTTGTTTCTCTTTTAATATATATTGAAGATGAAGTTTCAAGAGAATGCAGTGCAGCACATGACTAGTCGCAGTACAATTATTATTTTCACTGTTTCATCTTTTTACTAAGTCTTTTGAGTCAAGGGTATTATCGTCTTTTTGGTTATCAGCTGTTACAGTTGTTGCGCGTTTTGAGTTCTGTTGAGGAATTTTTCCTCATCTCTGCTGCGAATACGAGTTGGAAAATAATTCTGGAAAATCGGATTATTGACTCTTTGAGATTTTGGCGATTGGTGTCAATCTAGAGAATCGATGATCCTAAATTTTTGATAAAACCCTTTTTGATTTCATTGTTGAAAAATGAATTCGCTGAGAAAATATGAGTTCATGAAGTTGGGTTTTGTTTCTCAAAGTTTGAGTTCAAGAGAAAATATCGCTTGATGAGCACATATTGATTGTTTTGTTTTAAATTTGTATCAAACAATTTTGGGTGTTTCCTATTGTGAATGATCGTCATGTGGATAGCTGAGCTGCTATAATCAAGATTGCAAAGGAGCACAGCTCATTTGGATAAAATCAAGGTTGCATGAGGTATGGCTACATCTTTATTTCTAGGCTAGAAGATATGAGCATGATATACTTTGTAATGAACGTTTGATTTATTGGATTGCTTGGTCAGCTGAGAGACCCCCAGTTTTCACCTTGAGGAAGGTTTCTGGGTATCAAGCTCTGTTGTTCAATTTTTTTTTATCTGATAAATTATCATTGTTATTGATTATTGAACATTCTTGATTTCACACATAATCACTTAGAACTAGCACAAAGCTGCCTACATTGACGGGGCCTTTGAGTGCTTAGGTTGTCACTGTGTGATTGTGATTCTTGCAGGGTGCATGTTGATATGTGAGTGTGTGTTTGTGTGAATGTGAAATGGATTGATTGATGGATTTTGTCTGGAATGTTAGTTATGATTCAATGACTGGCCACTTGAATCTTAAGCTTAAATTGATATCCAACTTTCAGTTGGTATCAGAGCCGGCTCTAGACACACTTAGAGTCGGTCCTAGGGTGTAAGTTGATATCAATTTTTTGGTGTGTCAAGGATGGAGCGTGACAGGAATACCTATAACAATCCACCTTTCTTTGATGGCACAAACTATGTTGCCTGGCGAGAAAAATTTGAGATATTTCTCGATGCCTACGATGAAGTTGGTTTTGAATACATTACAGTTGAGTGGAGGTGTCCTGGGAAAACTATAGGTAATGAGTCAGTAGATAAACCAAGATCTGAGTGGACTCAAGGTGTGGTACTTGCCTCATCATCAAATAAGAAAGCTAGAAATGCCATTGTCACGGCATTGTCTGCATCATAGTTCTCACACATTCGAAATTACACCACTGCAAAGCAGTCTTGGGATAAACTTAGAATTGTTCATGAAGGTGATGCTCAAGTCCATTACTTGAACCTTCAAATGTCCTTGGAAAAATTCGAAGAAATTTTAATTAGTGAGATAGAGTCATTCACAGAGTTCTATGAACGTCTTTAGTCAATCACAAATGAGTGTGTCAGTCTTGGTGACCCTATCTCTGAAATTACCATTGTTCAAAAGATTCTTCGTGTCTTGCCTAGTAAGTTTCGACCTAAGAAAATTGCTATTATGGAAGTTCAAAATCTAAAAGACATTAGGTTGGCCAAGTTAGTGGGTAAACAAATGACATTTGAAATGGAAATGGACATAGAAACTGTGGACTCTAAAAAGGGAAAGTGTCAGGACCCGTCCCGAAATTTCCCCTCGAAACCCGGGAAGAACCCTGATCCCGTCTGACAACCTAAGGAAAGGTTCCCAAATACCCTTCAATCCTTACAAATTATAATAATAATAAATACTTTCACTTGTCAGACAAGGGGTTTAAGCACTTAAAATTCCCGTAAGTAATTACCAACCAAATACAACATAATATCAGAGCGTCTAAGTAGGATCAAGATACAAATTAGATATCCTACTCAAGTACAACTACACAGCGCAGCCGAGAGTGCTAATGCCTCTGCCTCGAGATAATGTCCGCGTCAACTCTACTGCCTGAAGGGGGTTTAAACACAAAAGTTGTGAGTGGACAAAAATAATCGTTTATAAATCATGTTCCAAGGAATATTACCTTTTCCCCCCTCCATTTATAAAACTATGCATGCATCTCATAAACAGTTCATGTTATAAAAACATCATCTTTAAATCACCGGCATTTCCCTTTCTCTTTAAAACCACTCAGTAGGACTCACACAAAATCCATATAAGGAAAACACATTGTGATCCACAATCTGGTTTGAAAATCATCCTCAAAGGAATTCAAAATCATTTCATTCAACCTAGACACATAATATCTCAAATCCACTGTTCCCGACACATCCACTAGCCACCAGGGTATCCCTTGGGGTGTGCTAGTCCTGTATCACAACTCCCTGTACTATGCATAGACACTCTCGCGACCCGACGGAGTCAAAACTCTACAATGCCAGAGTCGGAGCACTCAACAAACTAACGAAGCAAAACTCTCGACGCTAGTCGGAGAATCAATCACCAATTATCTTGGAGGTTCACCGGGTTCACCGCTAATAACGGATCCTCGTCCCGAGTCCTGGCCTCCCTCAAATCAGAGTTTATCTTGGAGGTTCACCGGGTTCACCGCTAATAACGGATCCTCGTCCCGAGTCCTGGCCTCCCTCAAATCAGTGTTTATCTTGGAGGTTCACCGGGTTCACCGCTAATAACGGATCCTCATCCCGGGTCCTGACCTCCCTCACATATAACCAAATCCGATAAACTCATACAACAGGGTCAAAACCCAAATCATTGACTCAATAATTTCCTCGTCAAAACGATATCAAAACTGAGTCCAAAAACCATGATATTTCTCAAATCACACTTTAATCGAAGTAGTGGAAAACATGTGTCTAGTAATCATTTCTAAAATCCAGAAATTCAATGCCACAATACATAACAGTATTTACACAAAGATATTTTGATGCATGCATTTCAGTTTATAAAACCAAAGTCCACTCACAAACCTGTTCAAGCTAGCTCAATCCCGTCTCGCTCGTTCCTCTGAGGTTCCCGGAACAATATCGCATGTCAAAAACAACAATCGGGATTACCGACTAGTAATAAGACTCTTATATAACAACTTCCTAACCTTGGGAAGTCTACCCATGCTGTTTCTAGAAAACACAGCAGCTTCGGACACTCAAATCGACCTCTAAACGATGTCCGATCAACCTGAAACCTGTACCAACAGATTCAGAACGTCGAAAACTAGTTTCCACGCGTCGCCGTGACAACAGACTCGGCTCCACGCGCCGCCACGCGCCGCCGGAAGGTCGGGACACACGCCCACGCGCCCTCACGTGTCGGTCACGCGCCTGCTACAGTGTTCACGCGCCTAGACCGGTCCAACCCGGTCTGGCTCAACCTGACCTGGTCCAACTCGACCCGACCGGTTCACTCAACCCGACCGGTTCAACTCGACCCGACAGGTCACCGGTGACTCACCGGAGAAGACGACCGGACTGCCGTCGCCGTCACCGGAAGCTGGCCGGAGAAGATGACCAGACCACCCCCTCCGCCGCCGTCTGGTTCGACGGAATCCCCCATTTCCGACCGAAACTCCAAGCTTTATAACTTCCTCAAAACTCAACTGTTTTACACAAATTTTACGTCTAAATCTATCTACTCAAACCCAGGAATCCAAATATAACCTTAAAACATCAAACACGTACCTGTGTAAGCTGGAAAATCGATCGAAAGATCCGAAACTTCCTTTACTCGGTTCGGCTTCCACCGTGGTCCTCTCCTTCGATGGTTGGTACGGTTGTGATTGTGGGAAGGAGTAGAACACGATTAGTTAATCAAAACGGGAAGCTAAAGCCTTGAACTCAAAGTTGACTTTATGGTTTTTCTCTTGGTTGTTTTCGCACGGTTTCGATTCGGTTTCGGGTGTGTTTCACAGAGAGAGAGAAGGAGATGAAGATGAAATGAAGATGAAAATGAAATGGATCAGATTAGTCTGATTTGGGTAACAAAATATCTCCCCTCCAAGGAAAATTACCAAAATGCCCTTGCACATCTAGACCCATAACTTCCGTCCACGAACTCCGTTTTCCGCGTGCCGCCTGTCTACGAACTCATGAGTTCAAGACCTACGCAACAGTACCCAAAACACCACCAAGAGTGTCTCGAAACAAAACTTGATTTCCAAGCCCTTTACCGACCAAGGGTAAAATCGTCATTTTACAAAAATAATTACGTAAACCCAATAATTAAAATTCCAGGTTGTTACAATCTACCCTCCTTAAGAAATTTCGTCCTCAAAATTCATTCCTGACCATGGAACAATTGAGGATATTGTGCCCGCTTTAGTTCCTCGGTTTCCCACGTGGCTTCCTCCACGTTATGATTCCTCCATAACACTTTAACTAGAGGAATAGTCTTTATGCGAAGCTCCTTTTCCTTCCAATCCAGAATTTGCACCGGTTGCTCCTCAAATGTCAAATCGTCTTTCAGCTCAAGTGGTTGCTCTTCCAACACATGAGACTCATCAAACAGATATTTCCGGAGCAAAGATACATGAAAGACATCATGAACTCTGGATAATTCCGAGGGTAAAGAAATACGATATGCCACTGGTCTTATCCTCTCCAAAATCTCATACGGACCAATGTAGCGAGGACTTAGTTTTCCTCGTCTACCAAAACGTACCACTCCTTTCCATGGAGATAGTTTCAAGAACACCCAGTCACCTACCTCAAAATCAAGGTCTCTGGTTCGATGGTCTGCATAACTCTTCTGGTGATCCTGGGCTATTTTCAACCTTTCTCTGATGATTCTAATCTTTTCCTCAGTCAAATCCACCAACTCGGGTGTTAACAGTCTTCTTTCACCTATTTCACTCCAACACAAAGGTGTTCTGCACTGCCTCCCATACAGTGCCTCGAAAGGTGACATCCCAATACTCGACTGGTAACTGTTATTATATGCAAACTCCATCAGATACAAGTGTGAATCCCAGTTCCCTTTAAACTGTAGTACACAAGCCCTCATCATATCCTCCAAAATCTGGATTGTTCTCTCAGACTGACCATCCGTCTAAGGATGAAAGGCTGTACTGAAATGCAATGTAGTGCCAAAAACCTTCTGCAAACTCCGCCAAAACCTGGAGGTAAACCTAGGATCCCTGTCCGAAACAATAGACTCTGGAGTCCCATGCAGCCGTATGATCTCATCCACGAATAATTTGGCATACCGACTCATCCGAAAATCTTCTCGTACTGGCAAGAAATGTGCAGACTTCGTGAGTCTATCCACAATTACCCATATCCCATCATGTCCCTTCCGTGTCCTTGGAAGTTTATACACAAAATCCATCGTAATGTGATCCCACTTCCATTCTGGGATAGGTAATGGTTGCAGTGTCCCATAGGGTTTCTGCCTCTCCGCTTTCACTTGCTGACATGTCAGACATCTACTCACAAACTCAGCAATTTCCTTTTTCATCCCAGTCCACCAATAATGTTTCCTTAGGGTATGATACATCTTGGTACCTCCTGGATGCATAGCGTAAGCCGAACTATGAGCCTCATCAAGAATTTCCCTCTTTAGCTCCAGGTCATTCGGTACGCACAACCATCCATCCTTAACCAATGCTCCATCATCCCTAACGGCATAGTCCTGCCTGTTTCCAGCTTCCAACTCTATCCTGATAATGCACAATGTAGGATCCTGGAGTTGAGCCTCAATAATCCGATCAATCAGAACAGGCCTCACATGGAAACTAGCCAACAAAGCCCCCTAGCTATCCATGTCCAGTACAATCCCTGCTCTACGGAACTCTACCAGCAACGGTAGGTAGACTGTATGCAAATGGGCCAAAGAACCCATAGACTTCCTGCTCAAGGCATCTTCCACAACATTGGCTTTTCCTGGGTGGTACTCAATAGTACAATCAGCATCCCAGTCAAACTTGACTCCTTTCTTAGTCAACCGAGTCAATGGACCTGCTATCGTAGAAAATCCTTCTACGAACCGCCGATAATATCCTGCCAAACCCAGAAAACTCCTCACTTCTGTCACTGTCCTCGGTTGTTCCCAGTTTGCCACTGCCTCCACTTTTTGGAGATCTACGCTGATACCCTCAGCCGAAATCACATGACCCAAGAATCCAACTTCGGTCAACCAAAACTGGCATTTACTGAACTTGGCAAACAATTGCTTTTTCCTAAGCATATTCAGCACCAACCTCAAGTGCTTCTCATGTGCCTTGGCACTTCTTGAATACACCAAGATATCGTCGATGAACACAATTACAAATCGATCCAAATACTTTTGGAATACTCTGTTCATCAAATCCATAAACGCTGCCGGGGCATTAGTCAACCCGAAGGGCATCACCAGGAACTCATAATGACCATACCGAGTCCTGAAAGCTATTTTCTGAACATCCTCTTCCCGGATTCTCAACTGATGGTACCCGGATCGAAGGTCAATTTTCGAAAAATACTTTGCCCCTTTCAGTTGATCAAATAAATCGTCAATCCTTGGCAGAGGATACTTATTTCGCACCGTCACTCTATTTAACTGCCAGTAGTCGATACACAATCTCAGACCACCATCATTTTTCCTCACAAATAATACCGGCGCACCCCATGGTGAAACACTTGGGCGAATAAATCCCATATTCACCAAGTCCTGCAACTGAGTCTTTAACTCTCGCAATTCTGCCGGTGCCATCCTATACGGTGCCTGTGAGATAGGTTGAGGACCTGGCAAAAGCTCGATGGTAAACTCAATCTCACGGTGAGGTGGTAATCCTGGAAGATCATCTAGAAACACATCAGAGAACTCACTCACCACTGGAATATCCTCCACTCTCATCGGAGTATCCCGAGAATCAAACACATGAGCCAAGTAACCTTCACAACCTTTTCTCAACAATCTCTCAGCGGTCAACGCTGATATCACTCCATAGGGTAGTACCCTATGATCTCCCCGAAATGTAAATTCCGGTAATCCTGGACTCCGAAAAACTATTGTCTTGTCGTAACAGTCTTTGGAGGGATGATGCATGGACAACCAATCCATTCCCAAAATCACATCAAACTCAACTCTACGCGGGCTGCAGCATCAGCCAAAGTTCTCAAGGAAGTGTGGTCTATAGACGTAACTACTAACCGAATCTCACTCCTCAGTCCACTTTCAAATCTGTGGCACTTGTCTAACTCGGCCGCCACCAAAGTCGGTGCAAAGCGACTCAGCGCTATGAATCTCTGTTCATACTGGGCCACAGTCATGTCTCCTTGCTGTAAATGCAAGAACTCGGCCTCCTTAACATTCCGGTGTGAGCGCGGGTAAAATTGCTCCAGGAAGCGTTCCCGGAAAGTCTGCCAAGCAAGTGTGTGGACATTCCAGCCTGATACTTCCAATGAGTGCCACCAGCGGTAAGCAGAACCACCTAGTAAAAATGTGGCCAACAGAACTCTCTCCTCTAGAGGACATCTCATAATCAAAAACACCCGCTCCATGCGAGTAATCCACTCCTCAGCCTCATCAGGACTAGACTCGCCCATAAATATCGTCGCCCCCAGTCTCTGGGCTCTCTCGATATCAGAGACTTCATGAGAAGCCCTATCCTGGAGTACAGAAGCTAAAGTCTGACCCAACTGTTCCTGTGTCTACCTCAAATCAGGCTCCACTGCAGGTTCATGGTCATCTCCACCATTCCCCGACCGTTGACGGAACTCTCGTCTCAGAGGCATTATACGCTAAAAAGAAGCTGTAAATCATTAATACCAAAATTTCACATGTACATTAGATGTACGGACTACAGGAATTTAACCTAGTGCTCTGATACCAATTGTCAGGACACGTCCCGAAATTTCCCCTCGAAACCCGGGAAGAACCCTGATCCCGTCTGACAACCTAAGGAAAGGTTCCCAAATACCCTTCAATCCTTACAAATTATAATAATAATAAATACTTTCACTTGTCAGACAAGGGGTTTAAGCACTTAAAATTCCCGTAAGTAATTACCAACCAAATACAACATAATATCAGAGCGTCTAAGTAGGATCAAGATACAAATTAGATATCCTACTCAAGTACAACTACACAGCGCAGCCGAGAGTGCTAATGCCTCTGCCTCGAGATAATGTCCGCGTCAACTCTACTGCCTGAAGGGGGTTTAAACACAAAAGTTGTGAGTGGACAAAAATAATCGTTTATAAATCATGTTCCAAGGAATATTACCTTTTCCCCCCTCCATTTATAAAACTATGCATGCATCTCATAAACAGTTCATGTTATAAAAACATCATCTTTAAATCACCGGCATTTCCCTTTCTCTTTAAAACCACTCAGTAGGACTCACACAAAATCCATATAAGGAAAACACATTGTGATCCACAATCAGGTTTGAAAATCATCCTCAAAGGAATTCAAAATCATTTCATTCAACCTAGTCACATAATATCTCAAATCCACTGTTCCCGACACATCCACTAGCCACCAGGGTATCCCTTGGGGTGTGCTAGTCTTGTATCACAACTCCCTATACTATGCATAGACACTCTCGCGACCCGACGGAGTCAAAACTCTACAATGCCAGAGTCGGAGCACTCAACAAACTAACGGAGCAAAACTCTCGACGCTAGTCGGAGAATCAATCACCAATTATCTTGGAGGTTCACCGGGTTCACCGGTAATAACGGATCCTCGTCCCGAGTCCTGGCCTCCCTCAAATCAGAGTTTATCTTGGAGGTTCACCGGGTTCACCGCTAATAACGGATCCTCGTCCCTCGTCCTGGCCTCCCTCAAATCAGTGTTTATCTTGGAGGTTCACCGGGTTCACCGCTAATAACGGATCCTCATCCCGGGTCATGGCCTCCCTCACATATAACCAAATCCGATAAACTCATACAACAGGGTCAAAACCCAAATCATTGACTCAATAATTTCCTCGTCAAAACGATATCAAAACTGAGTCCAAAAACTATGATATTTCTCAAATCACACTTTAATCGAAGTAGTGGAAAACATGTGTCTAGTAATCATTTCTAAAATCCAGAAATTCAATGCCACAATACATAACAGTATTTACACAAAGATATTTTGATGCATGCATTTCAGTTTATAAAACCAAAGTCCACTCACAAACCTGTTCAAGCTAGCTCAATCCCGTCTCGCTCGTTCCTCTGAGGTTCCCGTAATAATATCGCCTGTCAAAAACAACAATCGGGATTACCGACTAGTAATAAGACTCTTATATAACAACTTCCTAACCTCGGGAAGTCTACCCATGCTGTTTCTAGAAAGCACAGCAGCTTCGGACACTGAAATCAACCTCTAAACGATGTCCGATCAACCTGAAACCTGTACCAACAGATTCAGAACGTCGAAAACTAGTTACCACGCGCCGCCGTGACATCAGACTCGGCCCCACGTGCCACCACGCGCCGCCGAAAGGTCGGCACACGCGCCCACCCGCCCTCACGTGTCAGCCACGCGCCTGCTACAGTGTTCACGCGCCTGCTACAGTGTTCACGCGCCTGCTATAGTGTTCACGCGCATGATCGGTCCAACTCGGTCCGGCTCAACCTGACCCGGTCCAACTCGAGCCGACCGGTTCACTCAACCCGACCGGTTCAACTCGACCCGACCGGTTCAACTCGACCCAACGGGTTACCGGTGACTCGCCGGAGAAGACGACCTGACTGCCATCGCCGTCACCGAAAGCTAGCCGGAGAAGATGACCGGACCACCCCTCCGCCGCCGTCTCGTTCGCCGGAATCCCCCATTTCCGACCGAAACTCCAAGCCTTATAACTTCCTCAAAACTCAACCGTTTTACACAAATTTTACGTCTAAATCTATTTACTCAAACCCAGGATTCCAAATATAACCTTAAAACATCAAACACGTACCTGTGTAAGCCAGAAAATCGATCGAAAGATCCGAAACTTCCTTTACTCCGTTCGGCTTCCACCGTGGTCCTCTCCTTCGATGGTTGGTACGGTTGTGATTGTGGGAAGGAGTAGAACACGATTAGTTGATCAAAACGGGAAGCTAAAGCCTTGAAATCAAAGTTGACTTTATGGTTTTTCTCTTGGTTGTTTTCGCACGGTTTCGGTTCGGTTTCGGGTGTGTTTCACAGAGAGAGAGAATGAGATGGAGATGAAATGAAGATGAAAATGAAATGGATCAGATTAGTCTGATTTGGGTAACAAAATATCTCCCCTCCAAGGAAAATTACCAAAATGCCCTTGCACATCTAGACCCATAACTTCCGTCCACGAACTCCGTTTTCCGCGTGCCGCCTGTCTACGAACTCGTGAGTTTGAGACCTACGCAACGGTACCCAAAACACCACCAAAAGTGTCTCGAAACAAAACTTGATTTCCAAGCCCTTTACCAACCAAGGGTAAAATCGTCATTTTACAAAAATAATTACGTAAACCTAATAATTAAAATTCCGGGTTGTTACAGAAAGAACATTGCTTTATAGTCTGCTAAAACTGAGTCTAATGCCTTGTGTGATTCCTCAAAAAGTGTGGAGGATCAAATCGCTCGCTTTGCTAAAAAATTCAGAAGAATACAAAAAGATAAGAGTAGAGATGCAAGAGCAAGTGGGAGTCAGTCCAGGGACTTTGAAAATAAATGGAAATGAGTCTAGGAACATTGGAAAAGGAAAGTTTGAGTCTAAAAATGATGGAAACAATAACAAATCATCCGGGTTCAATGATAATAAAGGAAATAAAAAATCAATCAATTGTTTTACTTGTGTGGGAATTAGTCATATTTCTGCTAACTATGCAAACAATAGGTACCAATTCAAACATAAAGATTGGGAATAGAAAGCCACTTGGAGTGACACTGAATCAGAATGTTCATCACGTTATGAATCAGATTCTGATGAAGAAGGTATTGTTGTAGGATTTGTTGCTTCAATCTATGATGATTCATTTGAATCAAAACAAGATCTGCTGTCATCTGATGAACAAGATTCAGATGACTTGTCATATGATTTGCTGTTCCAAAAATATGGTGATTTTTTTGAGGAAACGTGTGAGATTCAAAAGAAAAATCTCATTCTTGAAGGAAAATTGACATAGCTGATGAAAGAGATTTGTGAATTGAAAGATGCTAGAACTGAGTGTCTAGGGTCAATTAAGGTTAAAGATGAGAAACTGAAGAATATAATGGCTGAAAATGAAAGACTGATCAATCATGTTGCTGATTTAAAAAAGAATGTGACTCTGTTTCAAAATGCAAATAAGTGTCTACACAATCAGGTCAATGAAGCAAATGAAAAGGTCATTAACTAACCATTGGTGCTCAAAAGGTTGATAAAATGCTCAATATGGGAAAGGGTCATGGTGATATGTCTGGAGTTGGTTTCAATAGATTAGAGTCAAAAGAGCCCAGCAAGCAAATGAAGTTTAGAAAGGAATCCAAAGGATCATGTTTTGAGACTAGTCATCTCAGTCACTCTCTGACTCATTCACATAAGGAGTCAAAAGTAGGTCATGACAAGAAAATAAAATTCATTCCTTTGTGTCATTATTGTGGAGAAAAAGGTCATATTCGACCAAAATGCTTAAAATTGAAAAGAGCACAAAATGAGCCATTTTCAAGTAATACATCATTGCATGACACTGTTCAATATCTCTTGCATGAAGTTACTAGGATTGCTAAGGTTCTTGCTTCATCCTCATCACCATTAACTAAACCTAAGCATAAGTGGGTAGAGAGAACAACACAGCAATGTCAGGTTGTGTTGAATGCTCTTTCTGCCTCACATTCAAGTGTATGGTATCTTGACAGTGGCTGTTCTAGACATATATCTGGTGACTCAAGTGTTTATGAGTCACTTGATACTTTTGATGGAGGGAGTGTTACTTTTGGAGGTTGTCACAAGGGTCTTGTGACTGCAAAAGATACTGTCAAAATACCAGGATTTCCAGATCAGACAAATGTCAGATTTGTTCAAGGTTTGACTTCAAACCTCATCAACATTAATCAACTCTGTTATGAGTGGGCTAAAGAGGTTAGGATGATTAAAGATGGATGTAGAATTATTGGTGAGTCTGGGAATGAAATCTTGTATGTTGGACGGTCTAAAGATCATTGTTTTTTCATTGATAGGAGTTCCATTGGTCAGACAAATGATTGTCATAGGGTTGTTGATGAAACAAGTCTTTTGTGGCATCAACGTCTTGGTCATATGAATTTTAGTGATCTAACATGTCTAGCTAGGAAAGAATGGGTTAAGGGACTTCCTAAACTCATAAGAAATGCTAGTCATGTAAGTGGACCATGTCAACTTGGTAAACAAAACAAGTCATCTCATCCTAACAATTCTCACATCACAACTTCTAGAATACTTGAACTCCTTCACATGGATTTGATTGGACCGGTCAATGTTCTCTCACTTGGTGGGAAAAAGTATGTCTTAGTTATTGTAAATGATTACTCAAGGTTTTCTTGGGTATGTTTTCTGAACATATACTGAGTTTAAGACTCTGTTTAAGCAATTACATTATGCATATATGACTAATCATTCTTCTCTTGCTCGTATTAGATTAGATCATGGTACTGATTTTGAGAATGCGTCATTTGCACGTTTTTGTGCCAAACATGGTATTAAGCAGGAATTTTCTGCACCAATCACTCCTCAACAAAATGGTGTTGTGGAGAGAAAATATCATGTGTTAATTGAAATGACTCGTGTCATGCTTAATAGCAAAAACTTGGCTAAACATTTATGGGCTGAAGCCATGAACACTACATGTCACATGATTAACAAGGTATTTCAAAGCCTTGGATCTCATCAAACTCCTTATGAGATTTTGAAAAGAAAAAGACCTAGGGTTGACTACTTTCGTGTCTTTGGTAGTACTTGTTATATTTTCCGTGATAGGGAGGCTTTGGCTAAGTTTAACCCTAAAAGTGATCAGGGTCTCTTTCTTGGATGCTACTCCACTAGCAAGGCATATCGAGTGTTCAATCTTAGGACAAACACTTTGATGGAGTCAGTAAATATTAAAATAGATGACTGAGGAGCATCAGTGGACTTAGCTATTGATAATGATAATTTGTTTCCTGATGAATATAATGGTATATCTTCTTCTTGTGTCATACCTTCAACACAACTTCCATCATCTGAACTTAAAGGTTCCGAGGTGAATGTTGATGCAACCAACAAGCCAAAATGGACAGATAATCACCCTGATTCTGGTATAATTGGTGCCATAAATCAAGGTGTACGCACTAGGCATCAAGTGTCCACACAAATTGCAAATGTATGTTATCTATCACAACTTGAACCAAAAAATATCATTGAAGCCTTAAAGCATGAAGAGTGGATTCTTGCAATGCAAGAAGAACTATGTCAATTTGAAAAGAATCAGGTCTGGGAACTAGTCACCAGACCTCATGATGTCAATGTGATAGGTACTAAGTGGATATTAAAAAATAAGTCTGATGATAGTGGTGATGTGGTCAGAAACAAAGCTCGTCTTGTAGCTCAAGGATATACTCAGATTGAGGGTATTGATGTTGATGAAACATTTACTCCAGTTTCTAGGATGGAATCTGTTAGATTGCTTTATGTTGTAGCTTGTCATCTTAAGTTCGAAGTTTTTCAAATGGATGTCAAAACTGTTTTCTTAAATGGATATCTGAATGAAGAGGTCTATGTTGCCCAACCAAAAGGCTTTGAAGATCCTCTTCACCCTGATCATGTGTATAAACTTCACAAAGCTCTCTATGGATTGAAACAAGCACCTCGTGCTTGGTATGACAGATTGTCATCTCATCTCTTTAGTAATGGATATTCTTGGGGTTATGTGGATAAAACTTTGTTTGTGAAACATACTAACACAGATGTCTTGGTAGCTCAAGTCCATGTTGATGACATAGTTGTTGGATCTACTTCAAGCACTCTTGTTCAAAAGTTCATTCATGTTATGACAAGTGAGTTTGATATGAGTCTTGTTGGTGAGCTGTCCTATTTTCTTGGCCTTCAAATCAGACAAGACAGTGATGGTACTTTCATCTCTCAATCCAAATAAACTTGATCTCCAAGTTTGGTATGGATTATGTTAAACCAGTACCCACTCCTATGTGTTAGAGCACAAAACTCACATCTGATCTCTCTGGCAAGATTGTGAATACTACTTTGCATCGAAGTATGATTGGTAGTCTTCTGTATCTCACAACTAATCGACCTGATATTTCCTTCAATGTTGGTACATGTGCACGATTTCAAAGTGCTCCTCGAGAGTCACATCTTCTTAATGTCAAAAGGATAAATAAATATGTTAAGGGAACTCTCAATTTCGGGTTATGGTATACACATGATACCACCACTGGCTTAGTGGGGTATTGTGATGCATATTGGGCAGGATGTCTTGCTGATCGTAAGAGTACCTTTGGTGGTCTTTTTTATGTTGGTAACAATGTTGTTGCATGGCATAGCAAAAAGCAAAGTTGTATCTCCTTGTCAAGCACTGAAGCAGAGTATGTTGCTGCAGGAAGTTGTTGTACTCAGTTGTTGTGGTTAAAAAAAATACTTAGTGATTATGATGTTAGTCAAGCAATTTTTACAGTGTACTGTGACAACACTAGTGCCATAGATATTTCAAACAATCCAGTCCAACATTCTCGAACCAAACATATTGACATTCATCATCAGTTTATTCGTGAATTAGTTGAAAACAAAACCTTATAATTTTCATTCATATCTACAGATAAACAACTTGCTGACATTTTAACGAAGGCCTTAGAACCACCAAGATTTGAATATCTTAGTTGTTCTATTGGTATGTGTGCTGTTTGAAAGATTGATCTTATGACTAGTCAGACCTATTCGTTAAATTACAAAAAATATATATATATATATATATATATATAGATAAATAGAGATAACCAGCCACTTGGGCGGATGAGTTAACTATGCAGAAATAAGATCTCAACTCTTATGGCTTTGATACCAAAAGGGGGGCGAAGATTTATTGAGGCAAAGCCAAACTAGTCACCCTCCTCCAGAAACAATCATACCTGTCTATTACTTGTAAACTTTTCTGTGGATCTTTTGACTGAGCTAAAGTAGACTATGTTGAAAAACACTGCCCGAAAGCTAATAACTTAAAAGTAATTACCTCAAATCAAAAAACAGTTTCCCCCTTTCTTCTTTTGTGCATTTTGGTTTGAAGTCCTTCTCACTTTTGTGTTTCAACTTCCTTATATGTGGTTTTCGGATATTTTCTTTTTCCCTACTTGTGTCTCCTAATCTCTTAAGTACCATGCTTCAAATATCTATGACATTTAGAAGTTGTTTGTTCTACTCTCAACATACACTTCCAGGTCGTTTTTGTGCTTTGAAGAGTGATCAAAATAATCACGACCCTGGGATGATATAAGGATGGTATTTTTGGTGGTCTAGGGTTCAAAAGGGTACTATTGATGTGTGACGAAAGAAGTCAAGGTCCTAAGGAGCTATAAGGGTGTGTTTGATAATATAGGACAAAGAGCCATTTTTCTTGAGCCAAAATAATAATAAATAAAAAATGTGTGTCCACAGGGGGACCAAAAATCTAGATCATATTATGATCTTCAAAATTGATATAAAAAAAATTCTCTGTGTTTTATTTTTGTTTGATTGTTAATCAAACTCTTTTCTTTGTGTTCATTTTTCTTTGAAGTCTTTGGTACACTTTTGGTTTTGTGACTCTTTTCGGGATTATCCCAAATTACTTTTCATTAACCGTATCTTTCTTCAACTTCTTAGACTTTGAGTGAAAAGGATTTCTTTTCAAGATATACTTTTCATTTAGGGGGAACTTTATGTCTTTAGGGGGAGATTTCTCTATCTCTCCCAGCTTACTTATTTCTCTTTCTGATCTGACTAGTCACAGGGTCTCTTTTCTTTCTGCTTTTCCTATTTGTGTCAGTAAGTAGTCACGTTTTTACTAAGTGATTGGTTTAGCTTTTTGCTACTTACTTTTTCTCTGATGAGTCTTGCTGGGTTGGTTTGGGAATTTTGGTCTCTGTATTTCTGTCCTGGCATTGGTGTTTGTTTCAGTCTTTATGTGCATTAATTTCTTGCTTTGACTCACCTAACGGTTACTTCTAGCAATTACTATTTGGCCGTTCCCTACAACCAATATGATGTTTGTCTTTGTGCTATTTATTTTTTTGTGTGTTTGAGGTCTCAGTAACTTTCATCTCTTCTTCTACATAATCTTTTCTCTTCTCACCATCTATGTTCCTTCTCATCATCTTTTCTTCTCTATTCATAATGTCGTCCTCTTTGTCTCTCATCCAACGTCCCACTGTGTCCGAACAAAATTTTGTCTTTGAAGACTGTCCTCTTCGTGATAGTCTTCAATTGTTAGACATCGTTGATCAGTATGCGCTTCATGATCTTGTGTCTTCACAACATTCCTGTAATCTGTCCTTGGTTCACGAGTTCTATGGCAACATTCCTTCTGAGACTCATTCTTGGGGCTCTCACGTTGTGGTTCGTGGTATTGCTATTCCCTTCACAATGGACTCGATCAGTGATGTCCTTGACCTTAATCATGTTTGTTCTTCCGATGAAGTAGTTGAGTTTTTTAACGAGCTGATGTCATTTGTCACGTTTGATGTTTACAAATCTCTGGCTTATTCTGATCCCACTATGCCTCTTAGCGATGGTCAGAAGCCCAGCAAATCCTACTTATCTAATGTTCATCGTGTGCTTTGGACTCTGCTTCGCCATAACGTCATTCCTTCGACCAACAACGCTAATCCGACTCAGTTAGCTTGCCGGGTAGCTATTGCTCTATCACATGGGTTTCCAATTCCCCTTTCTTGGCTTATGATGACACATGTTCTCTCCAAGCCTGTTCGTGGTTCTCTCGGGTTACCATGCCTTCTCACCCGCCTTTGCTCTCACTTTGGTGTTCCCTCGCGCTCCACTGATGTGATTGTCCCTGCTATTGAGCCGTTTACAACTAGATCCATGGGTCTCAGCTCTAAGCTCAGTGCTTCCACTAATATCTCTTCTCTTCTTCTTTTATGTCGGGTCCTGCTGTTGTTGCTCAGCATGTGCATGAATAGCATAGCATGGCCAATGTGTCTGCTGAGGCACGAAGCCGTATTGGAGAGGTTGTTGCTGCTGCGACTCAGAGTTTTGTTCGTGGACGTGGGCGTGGCCGTCGCCGTGGTGCTCAATGAAGGGGGAGATTTGTGTAGTTTTGGTACTTTGGCTTTCCTCGACAAAGGGGGAGATTTGTGTTAATGTGTTTATGATTCTGTTTTTAAACCCTTCTGAACTCACTCTGTTTATGTTTCCGTCTTTAAATTCTGAACTCATATTTTGAACCTTGACATTTGAGATGATTCTTTTAGTTCTATTATTCTCCATGGTATGCATGATTTAACTTTCTTGATATTATACTTTGTGGTTAGTATTTCTCACTGCAGGTTTGTGTTATACTCTGTTGTTAGTATTTCTCACTGCAGGTTTAGTCTCAAGAAGCTTTTGTGTACTTGTAATTGGGGATAGTGAGGTTAGTTCTAGGTTTGAGTGAATGGGTTTGACGAGGTAAAGTCGAAGGGGAAGATTGTTAGTTCTTTTTTTAGGAATCTTTAATGTAATTGACTTTGCCTCTCCATATGTAATTTGTTTGATGCTCAAACTTTAGGTCTTAGTCTTTGTTTCCCTTTCAATACATATTGAAGATGAAGTTTCAAGAGAATACTGTGCAGCACATGACTAGTCGCATCACAATTATTATTTCCACTGTTTCAGCTTTTTACTGAGTCTTTTGAGTCAAGGGTATTATCGTCTTTTTGGTTATAAGTTGTTACTGTTGCTACGCGTTTTGAGTTCAGCTGTTGAGGAATTTTTCCTCATCTCTGCTGCAAACACGAGTTGGAAAATAATTCTGGAAAGTCGGATTATTGACTCTCTGAGATTTTGGCAATGGGTGTCAATCCAGAGAATCGATGATCCTGAGTTTTTGATAAAACCCTTTATGATTTCATTGTTGAAAAACGAATTGGCTGAGAAAATATGATTTCATGAAGCTGGTTTGTTTATCAAAGTTTTATAAAAACTCTGATTTGATTTTTCCAAAATCGTTTTGAAATCTGATTCTTTGAATCGCGTTTTAATCCTTTAATTCTTTCTAGGTTCATCAAGAACTATCGCTTGATGAGCACATATTGATTGTTTTGTTTTGAATTTCTATAAAAAAAAATTTGGGTGTTTCCTACTGTGAATAATCATCATGTGGATGCCTAAGCTGCTGTAATCAAGATGCCAAAGGACCACAACTGATTTGGATAAAATCAAGGTTGCCTGAGATATGGCTGCATCTTTAGTTCTAGGCTAGAATATATGAGCATGGTATACCTTGTAATGAACGTTTAATTTTATTGGATTGCCTGGTCAGCTGAGAGACCACCAGTTTTCACCTTGAGGAAGGTTTCTGGGTATCAAGCTCTGTTGTTCATTTTGTTTTGATCTGATAAATTATCATTGTTATTGATTATTGAACATCCTTGATTTCACACACAATCACTTAGAACTAGCACAAGGCTGCCTACATTGACGGGGCCTCTGAGTGCTTAAGTTGTCACTGTGTGATTGTGTAACGACCCGGACCAGAAATTAAACTATTTTGAGGATTGGACAATTTTACCCTCAGTTTTGGACGGGTTCGGGAGTCACTTTTTGACTGGCAAGACTTTTGGGAATTTTTCTAGGGTCGTTGCGTAGGTCTCGAACTCACGAGCTCGTAGACAGGCGGCACGCGGAAAACGGAGACCCGGTGAGTTCGTTACGGGTCTAGAAGCTTCAGGGGCAGTTTGGTAATTTTGGAGAAGTTGGAACTATATAGTAGATATTTTCTCTCTCCTCGGCAGATTGGTCAATATGGTCTCTCTCTCTCCTACCCGAAAACCCCCCGTGTGAACAAAGAAACTTGATTTTCATCGGATGGATTTCGATCCGATTTGAGCGAAACCAAGGTCGGGAGGATCTTCCCCGGGACCCCACGAGCATTTTGGGGTAGCTATTGGAGCGGGAGTACCGCCGTAGGCGACGAACGGAGGAGGGAGGTGAATCGAACCTTCTTGGCCGTTTTCCCGCTAAACCAGGTACGATCTCGGAACTTTGACCTCATATTTGGATTCCTGGTGAAACGTAGATAAATTTCCATGTGTAGATCGTGAAAAACGGTTAAGAAATGAAGAAGTTAGAAAACCTTGAAGTTTCGGCCAGAAATGGGGGATTCCGGCGAACCAGACGGCGGCGGAGGTGGCGGTCCGGTCATCTTCTCCGGCCAGCCTCCGACGATGGTGACGGCAGTCCGGTCGTCTTCTCCGGCGAGTAACCGGTGACCGGTCGGGTCGAGTGAACCGGTCGGGTTCAGTGAACCGGTCGGGTCGAGTTGGATCGGGTCAGGTTGAGCCGGACCGGGTTGGACCGGTCCAGGCGCGTGAACACTGTAGTAGGGCGTGACCGGCGCGTGGGCGCGTGTGCCGACCTTCCGGCGGCGCGTGGCGGCTCGTGGGGTCGAGACTGAGGTCACGGCGGCGCGTGGTAACTAGTTTTCGACGTTCCGAATCTGTTGGTACAGGTTTGAGGTTGATCAGACGTCGTTTAGAGTTTGTTTTGGGCAATCCCAGCGGTAATAGTTGACCGTATTAGCGGGTGTTGAGCTCGGGAAGTCAAGGTAGTTGGGACATTATTGTGCATGTGTTGCTTGGGCTAGAGCGTCCTTGAATTAAGGGTCGGTTGATGTTTGTGAGTGGACTTTGTTTTATAAACTGAAATACATGCATCCAAATATCCTTGTTTAAATACTGTTATGTATTGTGGCATTGAATTTCTGTATTTTGAGAAATGATTATTGTATACATGTTTTCCACTATTACTGTGAAAGTGTGATTTGATAAACATCATGGTTTTAGACTCGATTTTGATAACGTTTTGACGAGGGAATTATAGAGTCAATGATTTGGGTTTTGACCCTGTTACATGAGTTTATCGGATTTGGTCAAATTGAGGGAGGCTAGGACTCGGGACGAGGATCCGTTATTAACGGTGAACCCGGTGAACCTCCAATATAATAATATGATATGATAGGATATGATGGTCGAGGATACTTACCGACTGATATGATATGATACAATGGTCGAGGATACTTACCGACTGATATGATATGATACGATGGTCGAGGATACTTACAGACTGATATGATACTGATATGATACTAATATGATATGATATGATGGTCGAGGATACTTACCGACTGATATGATATGATACGATGGTCGAGGATACTTACCGACTGATATGATATGATACGATGGTCGAGGATACTTACCGACTGATATGATATGATACGATGGTCGAGGATACTTACCGACTGATATGATACTGATATGATACTAATATGATATGATATGATGGTCGAGCATACTTACCGACTGATATGATTTGATACGATGGTCGAGGATACTTACCGACTGATATGATATGATACGATGGTCGAGGATACTTACCGACTGATATGATACTGATATGATACTAATATGATATGATATGATGGTCGAGGATACTTACCGACTGATATGATATGATACGATGGTCGAGGATACTTACCGACTGATATGATATGATACGATGGTCGAGGATACTTACCGACTGATATGATACTGATATGATACTAATATGATATGATATGATGGTCGAGGATACTTACCGACTGATATGATATGATACGATGGTCGATGATACTTACCGACTGATATGATATGATACGATGGTCGAGGATACTTACCGACTGATATGATATGATACGATGGTCGAGGATACTTACCGACTGATATGATACTGATATGATACTAATATGATATGATATGATGGTCGAGGATACTTACCGACTGATATGATATGATACGATGGTCGAGGATACTTACCGACTGATATGATATGATACGATGGTCGAGGATACTTACCGACTGATATGATACTGATATGATAGGATATGATGGTCGAGGATACTTACCGACTGATATGATATGATACAATGGTCGAGGATACTTACCAACTGATATGATACTGATATGATAAGATATGATGGTCGAGGATACTTACCGACTGATATGATATGATACATGACTAGCACACCCCAAGGGATACCCTGGTGGCTAGGGATATGATAGTCGAGAGATGCCGACTGATATGTTATGATAGTCGAGAGATGCCGACTGATATGATATGATAGTCAAGAGATGCCGACTGATATGTTATGATAGTTGAGAGATGCCGACTATGCCGACTGATATGTTATGATAGTCGAGAGATGCCGACTGATATGATATGATAGTCGAGAGATGCCGTCTATGCCGACTGATATGTTATGATAGTCGAAAGATGCCGACTGATATGATATGATAGTCGAGAGATGCCGACTATGCCGACTGATATGTTATGATAGTCGAGAGATGCCGACTGATATGATATGATAGTCGAGAGATGCCGACTGATATGATATGATAGTTGAGAGATGCCGACTGATATGTTATGATAGTCGAGAGATGCCGACTATGCCGACTGATATGTTATGATAGTCGAGAGATGCCGACTATTATGTTATGATAGTCGAGAGATGCCGACTATGCCGACTGATATGTTATGATAGTCGAGAGATGCCGACTATGCCGACTGATATGTTATGATAGTCGAGAGATGCCGATTGATATGATATGATAGTCGAGAGATGCCGACTGATATGTTATGATAGTCGAGAGATGCCGACTGATATGATATGATAGTCGAGAGATACCGACTGATATGTTATGGTAGTCGAGAGATGCCGACTATGCCGACTGATATGTTATGATAGTCGAGAGATGCCGACTGATATGATATGATAGTCGAGAGATGCCGACTGATATGATATGATAGTCGAGAGATGCCGACTGATATGTTATGATAGTCGAGAGATGCCGACTATGCCGACTGATATGTTATGATAGTCGAGAGATGCCGACTGATATGATATGATAGTCGAGAGATGCCGACTGATATGTTATGATAGTCGAGAGATGCCGACTATGCCGACTGATATGTTATGATAGTCGAGAGATGCCGACTGATATGATATGATAGTCGAGAGATGCCGACTGATATGTTATGATAGTCGAGAGATGCCGACTATGCCGACTGATATGTTATGATAGTCGAGATATATGCCGACTGATATGATATGACACATGACTAGCACACCCCAAGGGATACCCTGGTGGCTAGGGATATGATAGTCGAGAGATGCCGACTGATATGATATGATAGTCGAGAGATGCCGACTGATATGTTATGATAGTCGAGAGATATGCCGACTGATATGATATAATACATGACTAGCACACCCCAAGGGATACCCTGGTGGCTAGGGACAGGATAGTCGAGAGATATGCCGACTGATATGTTATGATAGCCGAAGGTTATACCGGCTGATGATACGATATGATAGTCGAGGATATATCCGGCTCTAATATGAAACAGACGACAATGGTCATGGGCTTAATCAACCTATGAAAATACTTCGTCAGCCGGGTTTGTGGGTTGGTGTGGGCGGTGACCCAGAGGGACGAATTAGGGTTGGTTCACAAGTATTTGACTAGTCTGTTGTCTTATGGTATTCCAGTAGAGATGTTAGTAGTGTCTGACCTACTGACGTTTGGTGACGTAGGTTATTCCTATTTAGACCACCACTATTCCGAGGTTTTGGTTTTGACCATTATACTATCCTGCGTCTGACAGGTATGAGTGGTCAGTAAGTACAGAGGTTCTGTCGGGAACCCTGTAAGGTTTAAAAAAAAAAAATTATTCCAGAACAAAGGGTATTTCTGGTGTTTAAATTTTGAAGTAAAGAGCTGTCATACGGGATAAGGGTTCTTTCCGGGTTTCGAGGGAAAATTCGGGAAGGGTCCTTACAAGTGGTATCAAAGCTCTAGGTTAACCTCCTGCAGACTGCACACTTGTGTGCAAATTATTTATGGATTTCGGTTAACAAGATGCCTCCGAGACGTGAGTTTCGTCAACGGTCGGGGAATGGTGGAGATGACCATGAACCTGCAGTGGAGCCTGATTTGTGGCAGACATTGGAACAGCTGAGTCAGACTTTATCTTCTGTAATCCAGGATAGGACTTCTCATGAAGTCTCTGATATTGAGAGAGCCCAGAGAATGAGGGTGACTATATTTATGGGCGAGTCTAGCCCAGATGAGGCTGAGGAGTGGATTACTCGCATGGAGCGGGTGTTCTTGATTATGAGATGTCCTCTAGAGGAGAGAGTTCTGTTGGCTACATTTTTACTAGGTGGTTCTGCTTACCACTGGTGGCACTCATTGGAGGTGTCAGGCTGGAATGTCCATACGCTTACTTGGCAGACTTTCCGAGAACGCTTCTTGGAGCAGTTTTACCCTCGCTCACACCGGAACGTTAAGGAGGCCGAGTTCTTGCATTTACAGCAAGGAGACATGACGGTGGCCCGTATGAACAGAGATTCATAGCGCTGAGTCGCTTTGTACCGACGTTGGTAGCGACCGAGTTAGACAAGTGCCACAGATTTGAGAGTGGACTGCGGAGTGAGATTCGGTCAGCAGTTACGTCTATGGACCACACTTCCTTGAGGATTTTGGCTGATGCTGCAACTCGAGTAGAGTTGAGTTTGGGTTTCCCAATTCCACAGCAGTACAGTGGGTATAGGAGACGTCGAGATCACTGGGCTGCCGGAACCTCTAGTCAGGGACCATCAAAAAGTGGTAGTCATAGTTCTGGATCTTCTGGGAGATCTAGTACAGGCAGTGGCGGAGCTGGTCAGACACGACAATCTTATGCACAGCCTAGGGGTGCCTCAATGCAGTTCAACAGGAGACAGGGTGGCAGATCTAGTGGCTTCAGTGATTCCGTTTGTTATTTATGTGGGGAGACTGGTCACATCAAGAGATTCTGTCCACAACGACGTCCGGGAAGTAGTTCCTTTGGTCATGGTACGACTGATCCTAGCCCGAGGACAGGAGAGATGTTTGATACTGCAACTGGGAGTCAGACCCATTTCAGTGGGGCTGGTAGAGCTAGTGGGACCAGCAGTGCTAGAGGCAGGTATGGGGATCGTGGTCGATCTTCGGGTACACCAGCTCGAGTTTTTGCCATGACGCAACAGGAGGCTCGAGTAGCACCGGAGGTGGTCACGGGTATGTTATCTATTTTCAATCGCAATGCTTGTGTTTTATTAGATCCGGGAGCAACTCATTCTTTTATTTCTCGGGGTTTTACACTGTTTGCGGATAGAGAATTGTCTCCGATTGGTTGGGACATGGGTATTAGCACTCCTACCGGGGATATGTTAGTGGCGAACCTCGTGATTCGCAGTTGTCCGGTGATGGTTGAAGGCCATGGTTTGGAGGCAGATTTAATTCCCTTATATATTTTTGAGTTTGATGTGATACTGGGGATGGATTGGTTGTCCATGCACCATGCCTCCATAGACTGTTACGACAAGACAGTAGTTTTTCGGAGTCCAGGATTACCGGAACTTACATTTCGGAGAGATCGTAGGGTACTATCCTATGGAGCGATATCAGCGTTGACCGCTGAGAGATTGTTGAGAAAAGGTTGTGAGGGTTACTTGGCTCATGTGATAGATGCTCGGGATACTCCGATGAGAGTGGAGGATATTCCTGTGGTGAGTGAGTTCTCTGATGTGTTTCCAGATGATCTTCCAGGATTACCACCACACCGTGAGATTGAGTTCACCATCGAGCTTTTGCCAGGTACTCAACCTATCTCACAGGAAACGTATAAGATGGCACCGGCAGAATTGCGAGAGTTAAAGACTCAGTTGCAGGACTTGGTGAATATGGGATTTATTCGCCCAAGTGTTTCACCATGGGGTGCGCCGGTATTAATTGTGAGGAAAAAGGATGGTGGTCTGATATTGTGTATCGACTATCGGCAGTTAAATAAAGTGACGGTGCAAATTCTGTATTTGAAGGAAAAGGTACTTCGCAGAAAGACTTTTCCTCTAGTTAAAGTGTTGTGGAGGAATTATAACGTGGAGCAGGCCACGTGGGAAATCGCGGAACTAATGCGGGCACAATATCCTCATTGTTTCATGGTTAGGAATGAATTTCGGGGATGAAATTTCTTAAGGAGGGTAGATTGTAACGACCCGGACCAGAAATTAAACTATTTTGAGGATTGGACAATTTTAACCTCAATTTTGGACGGGTTCGGGAGTCACTTTTTGACTGGCAAGACTTTTGGGAATTTTTCTAGGGTCGTTGTGTAGGTCTCGAACTCACGAGTTCATAGACAGGCGGCACGTGGAAAACAGAGACCCGGTGAGTTATTTACGGGTCTAGAAGCTTCAGGGGCAGTTTGGTAATTTTGGAGAAGTTGGAACTATATAGTAGATATTTTCTCTCTCCTCGGCAGATTGGTCAATATGGTCTCTCTCTCTCCTACCCGAAAACCCCCCGTGTGAACAAAGAAACTTGATTTTCATCGGATGGATTTCGATCCGATTTGAGCGAAACCAAGGTCGGGAGGATCTTCCCCGCGACCCCACGAGCATTTTGGGGTAGCTATTGGAGCGGGAGTACCGCCGTAGGCGACGGACGGAGGAGGGAGGTGAATCGAACCTTCTTGGCCGTTTTCCGGCCAAACCAGGTACGATCTCGGAACTTTGACCTCATATTTGGATTCCTGGTGAAACGTAGATAAATTTCCATGTGTAGATCGTGAAAAACGGTTAAGAAATGAAGAAGTTAGAAAACCTTGAAGTTTCAGCTGGAAATGGGGGATTCCGGCGAACCAAACGGCGGCGGAGGTGGCGGTCCGGTCATCTTCTCCGGCCAGCCTCCGGCGACGGTGACGGCAGTCCGGTCGTCTTCTCCGGCGAGTCACCGGTGACCGGTCGGGTCAAGTGAACCGGTCGGGTTGAGTGAACCGGTCGGGTCGAGTTGGACCGGGTCAAGTTGAGCCGGATCGGGTTGGACCGGTCCAGGCGCGTGAACACTGTAGTAGCGCGTGACCGGCACGTGGGCGCGTGTGCCGACCTTCCGGCAGCGCGTGGCGGCTCGTGGGGCCGAGACTGAGGTCACGGCGACGCGTGGTAACTAGTTTTCGACGATCCGAATCTGTTGGTACAGGTTTGAGGTTGATCAGACGTCGTTTAGAGGTTGTTTTGGGCAATCCCAGCGGTAATAGTTGACCGTATTAGCGGGTTTTGAGCTCGGGAAGTCAAGGTAGTTGGGACATTATTGTGCATGTGTTGCTTGGGCTAGAGCGTCCTTGAATTAAGGGTCGGTTGATGTTTGTGAGTGGACTTTGTTTTATAAACTGAAATACATGCATCCAAATATCCTTGTTTAAATACTGTTATGTATTGTGGCATTGAATTTCTGTATTTTGAGAAATGATTATTGTATACATGTTTTCCACTATTACTGTGAAAGTGTGATTTGAGAAACATCATGGTTTTAGACTCGATTTTGATATCGTTTTGACGAGGGAATTACAGAGTCAATGATTTGGGTTTTGACCATATTACATGAGTTTATCGGATTTGGTCAAATTGAGGGAGGCTAGGACTCGGGACGAGGATCCGTTATTAACGGTGAACCCGGTGAACCTCCAATATAATAATATGATATGATAGGATATGATGGTCGAGGATACTTACCGACTGATATGATATGATACGATGGTCGAGGATACTTACCGACTGATATGATATGATACGATGGTCGAGGATACTTACCGACTGATATGATACTGATATGATAGTAATATGATATGATATGATGGTCGAGGATACTTACCGAAAGATATGATATGATACGATGGTCGAGGATACTTACCGACTGATATGATATGATACGATGGTCGAGGATACTTACCGACTGATATGATACTGATATGATACTAATACGATATGATATGATGGTCGAGGATACTTACCGACTGATATGATATGATACATGACTAGCACACCCCAAGGGATACCCTGGTGGCTAGGGATATGATAGTCGAGAGATGCCGACTGATATGTTATGATAGTCGAGAAATGCCGACTGATATGATATGATAGTCAAGAGATGCCGACTGATATGTTATGATAGTTGAGAGATGCCGACTATGCCGACTGATATGTTATGATAGTCGAGAGATGCCGACTGATATGATATGATAGTCGAGAGATGCCGTCTATGCCGACTGATATGTTATGATAGTCGAAAGATGCCGACTGATATGATATGATAGTCGAGAGATGCCGACTGATATGTTATGATAGTCGAGAGATGCCGACTATGACGACTGATATGTTATGATAGTCGAGAGATGCCGACTGATATGATATGATAGTCGAGAGATGCCGACTGATATGTTATGATAGTCGAGAGATGCCGACTGATATGATATGATAGTCGAGAGATGCCGACTGATATGTTATGATAGTCGAGAGATGCCGACTATGCCGACTGATATGATATGATAGTCGAGAGATGCCGACTGATATGTTATGATAGTTGAGAGATGCCGACTATGCCGACTGATATGTTATGATAATCGAGAGATGCCGACTGATATGATATGATAGTCGAGAGATGCCGAATGATATGCTATGATAGTCGAGAGATGCCGACTATGCCGACTGATATGTTATAATAGTCGAAAGATGCCGACTGATATGATATGATAGTCGAGAGATGCCGACTGATATGTTATGATAGTCGAGAGATGCCGACTATACCGACATATATGTTATGATAGTCGAGAGATGCCGACTGATATGATATGATACTCGAGAGATGTCGACTGATATGTTATGATAGTCGAGAGATGCCGACTATGCCGACTGATATGTTATGATAGTCGAGAGATGCCGACTGATATGATATGATACTCGAGAGATGCCGACTGATATGTTATGATAGTCGAGAGATGCCGACTATGCCGACTGATATGTTATGATAGTCGAGAGATGCCGACTGATATGATATGATAGTCGAGAGATGCCGACTGATATGTTATGATAGTCGAGAGATGCCGACTATGCCGACTGATATGTTATGATAGTCGAGAGATGCCGACTATGCCGACTGATATGTTATGATAGTCGAGAGATGCCGATTGATATGATATGATAGTCGAGAGATGCCGACTGATATGTTATGATAGTCGAGAGATGCCGACTATGCCGACTGATATGTTATGATAGTCGAGAGATGCCGACTGATATGATATGATACTCGAGAGATGCCGACTGATATGTTATGATAGTCGAGAGATGCCGACTATGCCGACTGATATGTTATGATAGTCGAGAGATGCCGACTGATATGATATGATACTCGAGAGATGCCGACTGATATGTTATGATAGTCGAGAGATGCCGACTATGCCGACTGATATGTTATGATAGTCGAGAGATGCCGACTGATATGATATGATAGTCGAGAGATGCCGACTGATATGTTATGATAGTCGAGAGATGCCGACTATGCCGACTGATATGTTATGATAGTCGAGAGATGCCGATTGATATGATATGATAGTCGAGAGATGCCGACTGATATGTTATGATAGTCGAGAGATGCCGACTATGCCGACTGATATGTTATGATAGTCGAGAGATGCCGACTATGCCGACTGATATGTTATGATAGTCGAGAGATGCCGACTGATATGATATGATAGTCGAGAGATGCCGACTGATATGTTATGATAGTCGAGAGATGCCGACTATGCCGACTGATATGTTATGATAGTCGAGATATATGCCGACTGATATGATATGACACATGACTAGCACACCCCAAGGGATACCCTGGTGGCTAGGGATATGATAGTCGAGAGATGCCGACTGATATGATATGATAGTCGAGAGATGCCGACTGATATGTTATGATAGTCGAGAGATATGCCGACTGATATGATATAATACATGACTAGCACACCCCAAGGGATACCCTGGTGGCTAAGGACAGGATAGTCGAGAGATATGCCGACTGATATGTTATGATAGCCGAAGGTTATACCGGCTGATGATACGATATGATAGTCGAGGATATATCCGGCTCTAATATGAAACAGACGACAATGGTCATGGGCTTAATCAACCTATGAAAATACTTCGTCAGCCGGGTTTGTGGGTTGGTGTGGGCGGTGACCCAGAGGGACGAATTAGGGTTGGTTCACAAGTATTTGACTAGTCTGTTGTCTTATGGTATTCCAGTAGAGATGTCAGCAGTGTCTGACCTACTGACGTTTGGTGACATAGGTTATTCCTATTTGGACCACCACTATTCCGAGGTTTTGGTTTTGACCAGTATACTATCCTGCGTCTGACAGGTATGAGTGGTCAGTAAGTACAGAAGTTCTGTCGGGAACCCTGTAAGGTTTAAAAAAAAAAAAATTATTCCAGAACAAAGGGTATTTCTGGTGTTTAAATTTTGAAGTAAAGAGCTGTCAGACGGGATAAGGGTTCTTTCCGGGTTTCGAGGGAAAATTCGGGAAGGGTCCTTACAGATTGTGATTCTTGTAGGGTGCATGTGATTGATATGTGTGTGTGTCTATGAATGTGAAATGGATTGATTGCTGGATTTTGTCTGGAATGTTAGTTATGATTCAGTGACTGGTCACTTGAATCTTAAGCTTAAATTGGTATCAAACTTTCAGTGGTTTTATTATTTTTTTTGTGAATTTACTATTTAAAATTAAAAAAAAAATTGGTATTTTATTTTTTTAATTTATTTTTAAAATAATTCAAGTATGTTGGTCTTATTTTAATTATTTTGATTTTCTTATTGTAGATGTCGTCGTTTTCACTTATCACCTCCAGGCCCCGCCGCCCTACCCCCGTTGATGATCGTGCAAAAGAAGAGGCACCTCCTGCCACGGTAGCCTCCACGGTTGAGTTGACCCAGGGCCCCGTGCTACCCGACGCGTGATCGGCCCGGCGTTGACATAGCAAAGAATGGGGGGAACCACGTCTCAACCCGCAGCCCGCCCAGGCCGACGAATCAGCCGATCTGGAGAATGGGGACGGAGTAATCCCCAATGGTAAAAGTTGACTACTTTGTTTATTTAAAAAAATATTTTTGTTTTTTGCTCATATTTGTACTAACTTGTTTCATCGTATTTTCCCAGTGCATTCGGTGAACGTGCGCGGGATCAACAGGGGATTGGCCTCGAAATGCATTTGCCGGACAACGTAGGCATAGATCAAGGTGGAATACGTGGCTCGCCTGCGGTCAGCGCCCCCAAAAATCCACTGCATGGTGCTACACGACATGGGCACTATTCTTCGAAATAAGTGCCCGTTGTTGGCCGATACTTTCAAGAACCTCGACGTGGAGCATAGAGAGAGATGTTTGGCTGAGTTATCGATAAGTAGTTCTCCAAATTGAACATTATTTTCATTATTTTTAATATTTTATTAACTTTATTATTTTATTACAGATCAATTTTGAGTACAACCTGGACGACCCCTCCGTAAATGAGTACCTCACTAAATGCTGGCAGAAACGGTACTCGGACTGGAAGTATGAGCTCCATCTGTACTACCTAAGCTGGAGTACCCCGACGGAAGCCCTTTCGATGCCTCCATCCTAGTTGGCGCCGGTGCATCGGGTGCATGAGTGGAACTGGTTGTGCGGCCATTTCCAAGATCCCTCATATCTGGTACGTGCCGGATTTAAAAAATTTCATTATTTTCAATTTAATTTCCAATTTGAATATAATTAATGATTGTTTTTATTAATGAACAGCGAAAATCGACCGCCAACACAAAAAAATCGGAATGAGAAGAAGTACGAGCACCACAGGGGGGTCGCAATCCTATGCGCACCGGCAAGAAGACGAGCGAAACACCGGGTCGATGTGGCCGAAGTTGCATGTCTAGGGGCAAGTCTATGCTGGCCACGGCAACGAGATGGCTAACTAAATTTACATAAGTTTTTTTTTTTTTTTTGCATATTAAATTATTTTAATCAATTTCCATAATTATATTTGTAATTAATATTATTTATTCAAATTTGTGGGCAGGGATACAACAAGACATGGAGGATGTAGAGGGTGAGCTGTCGCGGCAGTAGCCCGAGGTCCCATTGGCACAGCAGCTTCTGGATCCAGCTAGGTCGGGGAGATCCAGAAAAAACGCCTGGGCCGGCGTCTAGGGAAGATAATACGGGGGGCGGGAGATGCGCTAGTTCGAGTTCTTCTCGGGGAGCCAACGAGGACAGTTAGAGGTTCACGGAGATCCAGACCGAGTACGCGAGCGTCAGGGCCAAGACGTAAGCATCAGGGCCGAGAAAGTAAGCATTAGGGCCGAGAACGCGAGCATCAAGTCCACCCTCTAGGCGATGCTTGAAGGGATGCATGAAAGTGGGATTACTATTCCTCTACCGCAGGATCATCAACCGACCCCTTAGCCTGACCAGCAACCCGACCAGCTGGAGGAAATTTAGATATATAGGATGTAATTTAGTTTTAGTTATGTGAAACATCAATTTTTATACATATATTTTTAATTTATATTTCATTCGTTTTATTTATTTTAATTATATTTGTTTAAAAATATTTTTATATTTAATACTATATATATATACTTTTTAATTATATATATAATTAAAAAATTTTGTTTAAAGTTTTGCCTGGCGAAAGGTCTCTTCTCTAGGCAAAGTCTCCTATACTATACCATATGTGGGAGAAGTTAGCCCGACGGAGCATCAAACTCGCCGGGAAAACTTACATTGACTATCTCCGTTTGCCCGACGATTTTTTCACGACAAATTTTGTTTTTCGGGCTTGTGAAGGTTTGCCCGGCGATTGCATTTTTTTCGTACGGTAACGTGTTGCCCGGCACGGAGGCCCGTCGAAATTGGCCCGACGAGGACTCGTCGGATATGTTTTTGCCCAACAAGTTTCGTAATTTGCCCGATGGGACCATTTCGCCGGGCAAGATCGTTTATCTCGTAGTGTAGGAGGCGTAGAAGGAGAGTGCCAAAGACACTGATTTGTGCCTCAATATTTTGAACATACGTGAAAAAAATATCTTGTTATTTTAGGGAAAAAATCAGAATAGATTATGGCTCTTAATCTCTTTTTTCAATCATAACTCTTATTATTTAAAATTTGGCTAAATTCCTTTTTCTATTTGTTATATATAAAAAGTAACTATTTTATTTTTTAACTCAAAAGACCCACACTGTGCTACAGCACAGTCTAGCCCCTATGGGGCTCCGCCTTTGAGAAAAAGTGTCATGGAAGCGATTATTTTTAGACCCTCAACTTACATAGCTTGTCGCACTGATATGCAAATGAGTCGTAATCTAACTGTAATTTTCCAGTAAGGTGTCAAGCCGAGCATGCCAACGCCGTCCGGTTTTTGTAGGTCACTATGAAGGCAATTGACAATAGATATAACCTTTCTATAAAAGTAATATAAAGTCACTAAAGGACCAAGTCATAAATTGCATCAATACCCGGGTGACAAAATTAGTCTAGTGTTCTTTTCTTCATTGATCGATGTATCAACATCCGAGCTAAAAATGGCTTGTTAGTTTAGCGGTACACACTCCATATTAATGCATCTATTGAATCGTCTTCCAACAGTTTCATACTCGAAACGTGTGCCACAAACCTTGTTGAATATATAATATATATATATATTTCATCGTCCCTTGGTTTGAACTTTGAACTTGAAACCAGAAGGAAGATGAACATCAAAAATGGAATTGGCACCAGCAGCACAAGGGGGCCCTAGCGATACATAGAAAGCTTTCTTGAAAATAAATAAATAAATTATATGGATTAAAGATGAAAGGTGGATTTCTTGAGAAACGACTTCAAGATTAATTCTTGGAAATAAAGAAACAGTATATATATATATATATATATATATATATATATATATTAGGCAGGTAGGTGCGTAGCTAGCTAGGGCATAGCAGAGAAATTAACTTAACAAATGAATGAGTAAGGATCTAGTACGTTGAGTGTTGTTAATTATATATGAGGGTTGCATTGGAAACTTGCAACGCAAGTCATCAATTAGTATTTCATCTACTCCTATGAGGGAAAGCATAAGGGCAGCTTTAATTGAGACAATCCATGTCCAGGAAGTCCGTGGACGTGAATTTGCGACTCAGAAACGTTGACAGTTGAGATTGTGCAATGGGTAGTTCACCATTATTGATGATCTTCCTAATTTTGAAAACAATCTTTATGCACGGGTAATTTGATGATCAATAACTTTTCTAGAGTTTACCTATTATTTAATTTAGCTTTGGAATTAATTCTGTTACAAATTAATCTGCTACTGTTTATTTTTGTCTCCTTTCTTTATGTGATATCAATAACTTTTATAGTACGTTGTTATAAAAAAGAATATATCGTAGTACTGTAAGACGAAAAAATTATGAAGGTACTCAAACAAAAAAGAATACAAATAAATTAAGATTTATAACATTAACCCAATAAAGTCTTGATTACAGATACATTATTTAAAATACTAAAATGTAGAAGTACATATACGGTATTAATAAAAAAACACCACGTTCATAGAGGACATGTATAAATTATAGCTTAATTATAGTAGTACGGGCCAAAGCACATTGAATTTCAAGGTAGAGACTAGAGATTCAAGGAAGGGTGGTTTTGTGAGTGTCTTTGGGGAGGGTTGGGATGGAAGGCAATGTGGGCTTAGGTTGATGCAGGGGCAGACTTGGAATTTCAGGAAACTTTGGCAAAGTTGGGAAATCAGGAAGTGGTGGCAGTTCTCGCTTTGGAAGTTGAGGCAAGGTTGGGACATCCAGGTGCTGCTGATTGGGTGCTTCATTTTCATCCAACTTATTATTGGCTCCTTCTGGCTTTGCCACATTTGGGATATGGGGTACACCTGGCAATTCAGGCTTCACCAATGGAGGAAGCTCCGGCTTTGGGAACTGTGGCAACTCGGGCTTGGGCAATGGTGGCAACTCGGGTAACTCGGGCTTCGGAATCGATGGCAGCTCCGGCTTTGGAAGCTGCGGCAGTTGTGGCAAGGAAGTCTCGCCAAGAAAGCGAGCCTCTGCGACCATTGCTTTTGAATTGGAGCTCATAATAAATGACATGGTCAAGACCACAAGTAGTGGTAAAACCAAGAATGGGAGACGATCATGTAAGGCCATATTTATAAAAGTTGATGGAAGGTTATGAAAGTTGTGATTTTGGTTCTAGTCCCCCAGTATTTATAGATAGCTACAGGATTAATCCAAAGGTATTGGTGAGTTTGGTTAAAGGTATTGGTTCGGTTAGTTCAACTTCTTGTGAACGGCTAATATGATATATGGATAATATTTGCATCACACTCTAGTGATACTTCCTTGTACCATCATTTTGATTTATCTAATTTTCGTTATACATATATTATAATCGAAATCGTTCATTCTCTAAATCATCATTTCAAAATCATCTCTGTAAAAAATCAACAAGATTGGAGGTCGTTTAGTCATTCATATGTATCAAATAAATCAACAATTTTTGTAATAATTAAGATCCTCATGGCGAACCGTTCATTTAGTTTATACATATGAATGGCTAAATAATCTCCAATTTTGTTGATTATTTGCGTAAATGATCTTAAAATGATGATTTAGGAGTTGATCGGTTTCGATTATGAAATATGTATAACAACAATTAGAGAAATTGAACGGGTGATACGAGAAGATATCACTAGGGTGAAATGTAAGTATGATATATAATATATTATATGCTTTTTCATTTCATGAATATTATTTCACAACGGGATACATGTGATAAGCTTATGTGTATACATATTCTGAATTTAATCTATTAATTTTGGCAAGGACCTACTGGCCGAGTCAAGTAGTGTGAATTTGTAATTAAGTAGGGTACTAAAGTTATTTGTGGACAATAACTTAATCTCAAATAGCACACCCTACCCATAACGGGTAAGTAGAGCAAACAACAAATGAAATTTGATAAAACCAGAACAGAAGGACCTACTCACTACAGGAAAAGCAGGCTTGCCCAGCGAAACAGATTCGTCAAGCAAAGTTCAAAATTCGTCGGGCCACATTAAACCCGGTGAGCCTTCGTCGGGCAACGTTCGTCGGGCCATCGCCGTCGGGCTTAATGTTAGTCGACGAAAATAGTGAGTTCGTCGAGTAATTGCAAGCTTACCCGGGCGATCCATTCATCGCCTATTATTTGTCGAGCAATCCAAAAGTCAACAACTTTTACTCGACGAACGCCTTTCGCTGGGCAAAGATACAGAAATTCGCCAGGTATGCACCGAATTGTCTTACTTTGCCCGACGACAGTGCTTGTTCGTCAGGCAACATCTTAAAATTTAAAAAAATAATAATAATTTATTTAATTAAATAAATATATATAATCAAAATAAAAATATTTTTAAAAAAATACAATTAAAATAATAAGCTTCTGTTAGAAATTAATATTAGGCGTCTTGGGCGGGCTTGTTCGTCCTGGGCGGGCTGTTGGGCCGACGGCTGAGGCTGAGACTGAAGCTTATCCAGCCCACGCTCACCCAAGTGGTCAAGCACCTTGGCGAGGGCGGCCTTGATTTAATCGTTTTGGGCATGGATCTGTGCGTTTTCGGCCTTAATCTCCGCATTTTCGGCCGAGAGGGTCTTGAAGTTTCTCTTGAGCTCCGACATCTCCTAGGGATTTGCTCCCCGAGAAGAACTCGAAGACCGACTGGAGACATCCCGAACAAACCCGTCGCCGGCCCCCCGAATGATCTTCCATGGACTCCTACCTAGTCGTCGCTCCAGGATGGCGATCGACCTCTCGAGATCCAGTAGCTACTCCTCCAACGACACGTCGGGATGCTGTTACGTCAGCTCAGCCTGTGTCTACTGGACTCCTTACTCCATCGCCGCCTACAAATTCGAATAAATATTAATTAGAAATATAATTATCAAATTAAAAATTAATGTTTAATCTACAAAAAATAAACTTACGTGAATATTGTCAGCCTCCTGGTTGCGTCGGTTAGCGTACACTTGCCCTTAGGCATCCACCTCTGGGAACATCGACCCGGCGATGCGCCGATCCTATTGTCGGTTCGATAAGGATCACGACCCCTCGTGGTGGTTGAATTTCTTTGCTCCCCAGTTTGATGTGTTGGCAATCGATTTTTGCCGTTCATTAGTAAAAACAATAATTATATTTTCAAATGAAAAATAACATAAAAATAAATAAATAATTTAACTAGGTGGACAATGCCACATAGTTGGGCGACACGAAATGGTCGGACAACCACAACCACCATTCTAGTTTCAGCCCGTCCAACTCCTCTAGAGGATTTGCCCGAGCTTCCTCCGAGGAAAGCCAGCTCTTGTTGTACTTGTGGAGCTTGTACTTCCAGTCGGCGTACTGTAACTGCCAGTGGTTTCTTAGGTATTTACTGACGTCGATGTCATCCAGGTTGAACTCAAAATTAATATGCAATAAATTATTAAAGTTTGTAAAATAATTAAAAATAATGAAACTAATGTAAAAAAATGGAGAAACACATACCGATAACTCTCCCCAACAACGCGTGATCTCCTTCGGGGGTTGGTTCCTAAAAGTATCCCCTATCATCAGGGACTTGGTGCGAAGAATCGCGCCCATGTCATGCACCACCAGGCTGTGGATTTTTACGGCCGTTGTCCAGAGGCGAGGCACGTACACCACCGAGATCTTTGCATTCGTTATCCGGAAAACCCGCGCATGTTCACCGACTTCCGTGTAAATTCGATGAACATTAGTACAAAATATGAGTAACAAATAAAAATGGTTATTTAAATAAACAAAATAATCAACTTACCCTTAGGGAGTGCTCCGACAATAGTCTCCAGTTCGTCTGCTCCGGCGTCCTCATGTGGAGGCTGGGGGTCGGTACGGGGTTCCCCCCGTTTCTTGCTGTGCTATCAACGAGCCGATCATGCACCGGGTCGCTGATGATCCTAGATCGGTGCCTGGATGGATGCCGATGTGGAGGCTACCGAGGCAGGGGCTACCTCCTCCGTCGCATGATCAATGGGATCAAGGCGGGTCCTAGATGTGATCAAGGTGCGATGCGACATCTACAATAAGAAATGTAAAATAATTAATATAAAATTAACCAACATATTTTTAATTTAATAATAAAAAAAAAGACCAAATATTTTTAATAGTAAATTTTAAATTCACAAAATAAAAAAAAAAAACCACATATAAAATTAACCAACATTTTTTTAATTCAAATAATAAATAAATAAATAAAACGATTTTTTTTTTTATTAAAAATTAGTAAATTGGCCAATAAAAAATAAAACCACAAAATTCTAATTTTTTAAAATAAAACCAACACAAACCAAAATTAAACCTAAAATACTAATTAATCCAAACAAACTCAAACCTAAATTACTAAACTCAAAACTCACAACATTATAAAGGAAAATTTTAAGGTCTCTCGCAAGGAGAGTTTTGTAAGGTCTACTAGGGTTTGGGCCGCCGGGAAATACCTTAAAAAAAATTTGGGGCGTCGTCGTGTTTCTGGTTGGCGGTGATCGTGGAGTCGGGCTACGGGACTGCGGTTGTGGACTGCTATGGATATGGAGGAGTTGGAATAACACTTCGGGTCTCACCTAAGGCTCTCGGAGAGGGAGCGGCTGGGTGTTCGGGTGCTACAAGAGGAGGTTGAAGATCTTCCTTTAGGGTTTCAGTTTTGTCTTGTGGTTGAAGTATACACTAATAAAGGAATCAATGGTGATGCCTTCGTGAGTCTCTTCTCGGGGCTTTGGAAGGGGAGGGCTGGTGTCTCTATTCGTGTGATTGGAGACAAAAAATTCATGGCCTGCTTTGTTGCGCAGCAGGATATGCAGAGGGTTTTGGCTATGGAACCGTGGAGCTTTATGGAGGCACTGGTAATTCTGGAAGAAGGGTCGCGCACCAGAAACCCCTGGCGACTGCGGATGAATCACTCCTCTTTCTAGGTGCAATTACATGGTATTGCCCCTCTAAGTATGGTTGTTGCAGTGGCCAAGAAGATTGGTGGCCTTGTCGGGGCTGTCTTAGAGGTTGATACGTCTTGGGGCAAGAAGTGTATTGGACGGTTTGTCCGTGTTCGAATGAGGGTGGATGTCCCTTTGATGCGTGGGACAATTATGGAGTTTCCGTTGGAGGGTCAGCAATGGATTTGTTTTAAGTATGAGATGTTGCCTGTGTACTGTTTGGTGTGTGGTTGTTTAGGGCATACCACCCGGCGGTGTGAAGGTTCTGCACTGTCGGCTGGTGGAAAGGCCCGGGGCTATGCATTTGGTGTCTTGGAGGCTGAGATGGACGTCAGGGGAAGGCCCCTTTGTAGCGTCGTTCGCTGCCAGGGCATTGGCAGAGATTCAATGGGGGTAGGAGGTCGTGGGAGAGGACAGGGGGATGGGGTTGCCTCCGATCTGGCTGCGAGCATCCGAGCACAAAAAGAGGATGAGGAGAGGCATACGCGGGTCTTGGTGGCAGCCTTTGATGCTGGTTTTTTTGGCATAGGAGGCTGGATGCAAGAGGTGGATTCTGGAGGCTCTCGGGTGGATCGTGAGGTGGGTGGGCTGTTTTCCCGGGAGCATGTTTTTGGTGGATACTTTGGGTTCGGCGGTTGTAGCTGATAAGGAGTCGAGTCATGGACAGGGTGATGTGCTGGCTTTGGGTAGGGAGGATGGGGACCGTACCAGGCAGGGCGTCCCTTTGTCACAACAATCAGATCCTTTTCAGTTTATGCCCATTATTGTGGGTGCAAGGGTTGGTGGTGCTGGTCATGGTAAATGTCCCCGGCTGGTGATGGAAGGTGAGGGAGTTTTACCAACGCTACGCGATGGTGTGGCTCGGCGGAGACATCTGGAATGTGGGGTGGAAGTGAGCGCTTCTCAGGTGGTCGGGACCAACCTTAAGGGATCTCTTGAGTGAAGGGGTGCATATTCCACCTCTTCCCAGTCGGCATGAGTTTTCTATGCTGGAACTATCAAGGTATCGGTGGTACACTGACCGTTCATAATTTGGTGGAGCAAACTTTGCTTCATCGACCTAATATTGTGGTGTTGCTTGAGACGAAGAATAACATTAGGCGATTTTGTTATTTGAAAAGTAAGTTGGGGATGCCTTTCATGCATGTTGTAAAGCCACGGGGTTTGAGTGGTGGCCTATGTATTTTTTGGAGGGATGCACAACAAGTAGTGTTGGTTAAGTACGGTGAATTTCTTATTGAAGTCTTAATAAAAGATTCTGTTACTGGTTATTGTTGGAGATTTTTTTTCTATATATGCATGCACGGATGATAGGATACATGCGGACCAATGGAGGATGTTGGGGTCTCGTATTGCCAATTGTGGAGATCCTTGCCTTTTGTTGGGTGATTTCAATGATGTGTTGTCGATTGCTGAAAAAGATGGGGGCCTCATTCGTTCTGAAAACTGAATGCTTTCCTTTAGAGAATTTGTTGCTGATAACCGTTTGCTTGATTTGGGGTACCAAGGTCAGCCGTATACTTGGGGAAATAAGAGGGACTCGGGGTTCATTCTGGCTCGGTTGGTTCGAAAGCGATGATGCTTCACGGGGCGAAAGCGATGATGCTTCACGGGGCAAAGGCGTTGTTGCTTCGTGGGGTGAAGGAATTGGTGCTTCGTTGGATGAAGGTGCTGCTGCTTCGTGGGACAAAGGCGCTGATGCTTCACGAGGCGAAGGTGCTAATACTTCGCGTGGCAAAGGCATTGTTGCTTCGTGTGGCGAAGGCATTGTTGCTTCGTGTGGCGAAGGCATTGTTGCTTCGCGTGGCGAAGGCATTGTTGCTTCACGTGGCGAAGGCATTGTTGCTTCGCAGGAGAAAGCATCGAGTTGCTTAGTAGTGGAGGGCTTTGAGTTGCTTCGTTGTCGAAGGCTTTGAGCTGCTTTGCTGTGGAAGGCTTTGAGTGCTTCGCATGACAAAGGTATTGATGCTTCGCAGGGCGAAGACATTGATGCTTCGCAGGGCGAAGACATTGATGCTTCGCAGGGCGAAGACATTGATGCTTCGCAGGGCGAAGACATTGATGCTTCACATGGCGAAGGCATTGATGCTTCACAGGACGAAGGCGTTGATGCTTCACGAGGCAAAGGCGTTGTTACTTCGCCGGGCGAAGGCATTGAGTTGCTTCGCAGTGGAAGGTTTTGAGTTGCTTCCCTAGAGGAAGGCATAGAGTGCTTCCCGGAGGAAGGCTTAGAGTTTCCAATTCTATGTAAAAATGTCTAAGCAAGATCTCAAGTTTCTTGATAATTTTTTTGAAGACAATAATACAATAGAAACAAAAACTGATATGGGGCATTATTCTGCATTGATGGCATTGATGCGGATCACCATTGAAGTAGGCTCCTCGTGACCTTCGTTGCTAAGATGTTCTGCAGCTTTATCGGCAGTTTATTCAGTGCAATGCCCTTCCTTCACGGGGTTCCAAGTTGTGATAGGCGCACCGTAGTAGTTGTGATAGGTGCACCACCTAGTCTTGTCGGCCTTCTCTTGGTCGCCTTTGATAAGTGCTGGCTTTTTGAATCAAGGATTGTACTTGATTTCACTGCAGATTTAGTGGATGGGCACCAAGAACTGCTTGCTGGACTTCCTACTAGCCAAAGCATTCGAAGTCGGGGTTGCCTTGTGTTTGTTGTACTTTATTGGCATGGCCTCGAAGTCGGTGTCTACCTCGGGTGGCGTCGTCGTCTCGAATGTTACCTTGCGAGTTGTGGCTTGTGTGGCTTTCTTCACGTCCTCCCAGCATGCATTTCGCTCTACTATGGAAAGCATTTTTGTGAGGTTGAACGCATTATCCATGACAATGTTACCGTAGACCTGAGTATCTCAAGGGAGGCCTTGCTTGAACGCCATTGCTGCGACGAGGTCCTTGCAACCCACGATACGAGACTTCTCCTCACAATATCTCCGGATATACTGACGGAGGGTGTCTTTGGATCTCTTCCTAACAGAAAAGAGATGGTTATCCTTCACTTTGACGGCATGAAGTTGTGAGTACTCCTTCACGAATGCAAGTGCTGGTTCTTCGAAGGAGGCTATGGATCTCCGGGGGAGGTGGTTTAACCATGTCATGGCTTGGCCGTGTAGGGAAGCATGTAACACCTTGCACATGAGAGATTATGCTTGAACAGGACCATGACTCCGTTGTAGTATTCGATATGCATCATCGGGTTTGACGTTCCTTTGAATCGATTAAAGTTTGGAGTTGCGAACCGTTGTGGAAATGGTTTATCTTCAATGTCGCGAATGAATGGTGAAGTCGAGGATATCCTGATTTGGAGTCAAAGGTCATCATCCAGGTCTCTATCACCCCGAACTCCTTGAAGGCGTCGCTCCAGGATTCTTCGGAGGTCGTCGGCATATAATGCACCTTGGTGACTCTGGGAGTCGAGATGACCGGTGTGGCATTTGCCTCCTCACGTATCTATCCCCAATGCACGCGATTGTGCTGGTAAGTACGACTCGCCCTCTACACTGCAATGCCTAGCTCACCTTGAACTCCCAAAGACTCGTCCATTGGAGCGAGTGCGTGTTGTTTGAGAATATGCTCCACCCGGTCGACTTCCTTGTGGGTACTTGGTGTATGATGGAGCTATGACGCTCCTTCCAAGCAGTTCATGCATTGAAGGTTGCTGGCGAAGCTGGGCTCCTGTTTTGCGGGCATAGCTTTCCTCGCTGGAGTCGCCTAGAAAGGTGTCATGGGACATGATCTGACACTTGAAATGCTCCTTTCCCAGACGCCTAGGTATGAATTCCTAGGAGCTTCAGGGTGTGGCACGTCTCTCATTGGTGCGAGATGCTCCTTGTCCTTGTAGAAGTTGTTGTAAAAGCTCTAACTGGGACTTGATTTGATTGCTTAGTTGCTCGACTTGCTGCGATAAGTCAACCAGTGGGGGTGAGTGCCATGACGCCCGCGCATGCCGTATAACGCATTGGGACTTATGCTCAGAAGATATGCATCTGTATGGAGCCGATTTGGGGCTTTCTGGCCTCTCCCACTAATCGCCTATCCGTATGCTGGAAGGTGGTCATCATTGCGCTGAATACGAGAGGTGGATTGACATCAAGTAGTGCGCCGGCACCGGTTAAAGTTGACATGGCATGGGTGTCATTGGTAAGGACTGCCGCTATCTCCTGTGCCATGGAAAGTGCCGATTGCAACACGGGTCGCGGTCCCCATTGGGGGTGATTCGGTTACACTTCTGAGATTCCGGTGAGTAGGTCGCTCTCATCATGAGTTACAGCGACGGAGACGGTGGTCTTATCCAATTGTGATGTTCTTTGTCTTTTAGCCATGGGCGATGAACGAGGAACGATGAATGAAGATGAAGTTTTTTGGAAAAAATAGAGAGCATGCTTTGAGTATATCTCAATTCGGCTCTCAATGAAAGCACCAGTTGTTGATGCAGAAATCGTCCAGACTTGTAGAATTCCTTTTCAATCCATACACACAGTAAAACGAGACAAATGGAGTTAAGGTTGAATCCCCGAGAGGGGTGATTCGGTTGCACTTCTGTGATTTCGGTGAGCCGACCGCTCTCATCGTGAGTTGTGGCAGCGAAGACAGTGGTCTTATCCAATCGTGATGGGCAACCAAGAATAAGGCATTTATAGTTCCGGTGAAGTCGTTGATGCCCATCGTGATGAAGACTTTTATTTCATTTAGCCTTATTTAATTTAGCTTGATTTAATGGGCATGCTGGTGATTTCCACAGCTCCAATCTTGACGTCAATCCACCTCTCGTATTCGGCGCAATGACGACCACCTTCCAGCATACAGATACGCAATTGGTGGGAGAAGCATCCCGAGACGTTGAAGGTCACTTGAGGAGTTCTTCGAGGGGCAATGCAGAAATCACTCCAGAGGAAGGTCACTTGTACAAAAGACGCTCAGTGAAGGATTTTATTGGCCAACGTTAAACCAAGACGCACTCAAGTATGCCCAGGCGTGTGATAAGTGTCAACGGTACAAGCCCAACCAATTGGCCCCCCGGAAGAGTTGCATGTCCGGATTAGCCCTAGGCCATTCATGCAAAGGGGAATTGACATCGTCGGAGCATTAACAAGTACACCAGTCTCGAATAAGAAGTACCTGATTGTGTCCACCGACTACTTCACCAAGTGGATGGAAGCCAAAGCGTTGGCCACCATCACTCAGTTAGACGTACTAAAATTTGCCTGGAGCCAAATCATCCGTCGATTCGGGCTACCATATGTTATATTAACTGACAACGGAACCCAGTTCACGGTCACTGCAATCCAGGAGTTCTTCGAGTTATGAAAGATAAAGCAGTTTACTTCCACCGCATACTATCCTCAGGGCAACGGCCATGTCGAGGCATCAAACAAGACAATCCTAGATTGCATCAAGAAATGACTTGACGACAAGAAGGGACTGTGGGAAGAGGAACTAGACGACAAGCTTTGGGCTTATCGCACAACTTCTTGATGAGCGACATACGAGTCTCCATTCACCCTTGCATTCGGAACCAACGCTGTCATCCCCCCACACATTGTTGTTCCAACACTGTTCACTGAGCTTGACGATCCCATCGTCAACTCCGTAGCCCTAAAAACCTCCCTTGATCTCAACGAGGAATTAAGAGAACAAGTCGTTAAGCACATATCCAATTACCAACAACAAGTCCGAAGTTTCTAAAACAAGAAAACAAGGATTTCACCCGTCCTTCCTGGCGATCTTATCCTTAAGAAGAAATTCACAACATCAAACCGCCCTGAGTCCCAAAAACTCCAAACCCCTTGGGAAGGCCCTTATCGCATCTATCAAGAAGGAGGTAAAAGTAGTAACACTTTGGAGACCATGGACGGAAAGTTGGTGGATGGTTCCCTGAACGCTCATCACCTCAGAAAATACTATGTCTGGAACAATCCAAGACCATGATTTGTTCATCATCAAAGACCTTCAATAAAATTATTAGATCATTCAAAGTTTTACTTAGAAATTATTCATAGCATAAGTAACCCAAAGCCTTCCATTGCGAAGCGCTCAACGCCTTCCATTGCAAAGCACTGAAAGCCTTCCATTGCGAAGCACTCAAAGCCTTCCATTACGAAGTACTCAAAGCCTTCCATTGCGAAGCACCCAATGCCTTCCATTGTGAAGCACTCAAAGCCTTCCATTGCGAAGCACCCAAAGCCTTCCATTACGAACCTCTCAAAGCCTTCCATTGCGAAGCACTCAAAGCCTTCCATTGCGAAGCACTCAAAGCCTTCCATTGCGAAGCACTCAAAGCCTTCAATTAAAAAACACCCAAAGCCTTTCACTATGAAGCACTCAAAGCCTTCAATTGCGAAGCACTCAAAGCCTTCCATTATGAAGCACTCAAAACCCTACCCCGAAGGGCAAAGTAAAGCCTTCATCTAAGGGGCAATTCGAATCAAAATCCAAAAATTGGAATGGGGGCATTCAGACAATTATCTTAGCTCTTCTTCTCTATGCAAAAAAAGAGGTAAGTCAACACCTCAAGCAACTTAGAAAGAGTATGCTCGACGTCTAAGTTCGAGGTAGTTAACCGACAGTGAAGTACACACTACTTGCGAATATCAACAAGATTCATCACTCGTACCCAACAAATGGACTTGGGGGCATTGGAAAAAGTACTAAAGATAGCTTCCCAACCCCACCAACGGGAGCAATAACCAAGTCATGACGAATGTTGGGCAAGTGTTTTCGTGCGCGAAGGTCAGCTGCTCGTTGTAGCTCACAAGTATGAGATTTATTTGGACCTACCAAGCTCAAATTATACAACCTAGGAAAGCGCTTGGTGGTGCTGGAAAGGTATGGAAGTCAGCTTTCCAACCCCACCTACGGTACTCAATTCCGAATAATAACGAACCCCGGACAACTGTTTTAGTACACAAGGGTCAGTTGCACGTTTTAGTGCACAAGGCTGAGGTTCATTTGGACCTACCAATTTCAATTTTTACGTCCTTGGAAAGCGCTTCATGGTGCTGGAACGGTATGGAAGCCAGCTTTCCAACCCCACCAACAGCATTCAATTCCGAGTTATAACAAACCTCGGACAAGTGTTTTAGTGTACGAGGGTCAGCTGCACGTTTCAATTCACAAGTCTGAGACTCATTCAGACCTAGCAAGCTCAATGTCTACCTCCTTGGAAAGATCTTAGTGGCTCTGGAAAGGTATGGAAGTCAGCTTTCCAACCCCACTGACAACACTCGATTCCAAGTTAAAACGAAGTCGGCAGACCAAAATTAGCATGCAAAGGTAAAATATGTACAGAATCCAAAGCAAAAGAAAGAGGAACTTCGAGTTAATTAAGTTGAAAAAAGAGGGTTGACGAATCACATATCGATTGCTCAACCACTTGAATTGACAAAAAAAAAGGAGGAGTTGGTGAGTCACATGTCGACTGCTCAACTGCTTATTCGATACAAAAACTTAGTTAAAGTTTGGAGACCTACACTATGATCTAAGGCAAGTCTGCGAGCACAACTTCTAAACCCATCGAACGCTGGAATTGGGCCCAATCTTCACCTGATAGCTCAGGAATTCCATCATAGAAAGAATCACCAACATCAGGGATATGATCATCTCCTAGCTGCTCTTGGAGAATCAACGGTCCATGCTCCAGGTCCTCAGAAGGAACCACCTGATGACGTTGCAACCCTTGCTCTGAACTTGCAACTCACCGAGCCACATCTTCAATGTCTCCTTCCTGAATAGTGCACTTAGGAGGCAACTTGTGATGGCAGTCAAGGTACCCTTCAGTGTATTCGCAGGCGAGACCCACTTCAACCTCAGATTCACTGCAACCCACCACAAGCAACTCTTGCTCCGAACTTGCAACTCCCCGAGCCACATCTTCAATGTCTCCTTCCTGAATAGTGCACTTAGGAGGCAACTTGTGCTGGCAGTCTAGGTACCCTTCAGTGTATTCGCGGGCGAGACCCACTTCCACCTCAGATTCACTGCAACCCGCCACAAGCAACTTCAGCTTCAAATCTTCCACAGAATTCGCAAGATCCTCTACATTTTGGTGCGAAGTTTGAGGGGTAGACGGAGGCAAATAATGCTCCCACTTCAAATTTCTGAGATCAGTTTGAGCACGCCCTACTTCAGCTTCCAAAGGTCTAATCTTCTCCCCGGAGTCCCACAAACGATCACGCAACATGTCGGATTCATCAAGGGCGACATCCCGCTCGTTCTCTGCCAACAACTTCTCAGCTTGAACGTTTTCCAGCTCACTCAAACTAGATTCCAGTAAGCACACCTTCTTAGCCAAATCTTCACTTTTTTGTTGAAGTTGATCATGAGAACTCCGCATTCCTAGGATCGGCCTATGCTCCACTGAATAGCAATGCCAAAACTCATCTTCGGTGAGTTTCAAGTCGAAGAAGTCATTCAGCTTCTCAAAACACATGATGTGGCGGTAGGCATCAACATGTAGTTGAGACAGACAACACCCAATATGGCCAGTGATTTTGGTGAAGAGCTTTGAGAATGGGAACTTGAAGCCCAGTTGATAATCAGAGGATGAAACTGAATTCATCGGAGAAGGCATGTACTTTTGCCTCTAACAACAGCTTCTCTTGGAATCTTCATAGCAGCGCATGCTTCACCCAGTGTCACAACCACCCCTTCAGGAAAAGCATCCTCATGACAACTCCTCCACGCTCCCACAATGGTAATCTCCAGATTTCGCTGCCTGCCTTCCTTCCGCTGCGATCGGGCACTCCGAACTTCTGGAATGTTCGAAAAGAGCAAGACTGAAAAGGAAACAAAACTCATTAGTTTCCAAAAACGAAGGAAAATATATATACAAGTATATATTAAATCTAAAAAAAAAAAAATAAGTCAAACTATGACTATTTAAGAAGTAAATATCTACTCTTACTACAAAAAAATCAATTCAAACATAAAAGGTAAATGTATACTTTATACTCGATATACATTTATATACATCACATATATATACATTACAAATATGAAAACGCAAAGCTGCCAGAAAAGGACAAAAAGAAACCAAGCCGCCAACTAGGTTGAGCCGAGCTGGACGAGGAAGACGGCGTCAACCGTCAAGCTCTGCCGCCTCAGCTGCACGGGTCCCACTCGGTGAACACCAGCCATGCCAGCGTGCGCGTGATGAGCACGCGCCAACAAAGCCTCCAATCACCGCTGACGTCAGCTCCACCAGCCACTCTCTGCACCTGCTGCCATCTGTGCCGCACAGGTCCCAACTGCCAATCCCAGCCGCACCTGTGCGCGCGTGTTGTGCATGTACCATGCAGGCTCTGACGTCATTGACGTCACGTAGGCTTTCTCTCTTCTTCTACTGACCGATATCAATGGTGAGGCTGTTTGCTGGGGCCCACGCAAAACCCATCCTTCCATGCCATCTCTGCCAATTGGCCCCACTTCAGGTTTGAGAAACTAAAATTGAAGCTCCGTTTACAATTCAACCTGCACAAGGACAATAGAGACAAGGAAAAATGAAGACACAAAAAATTTTACCTATGCAGTCCGGAACTCAAACCCTTCAATGCAACAACTTGACGGTGGCAATCCTCCTTCCCCAGCAGTAGGCCAATGCTAGGGTTTAGTTTTTCTTTATTGAAGATGAAGGCCATCATGAGCTCCTTTAAATAAAGAAAACGAACAAACCCTAATTAGCTATTGCGCTCCAAAAATCAACTCAAGGCAAGATTCAAGCCAAAAGCTTCTTATTGCAAACCAGAGTGACATCTAAGGCCAATTGGACATCAAATTGTGCAAAGGAATATTCACTGCGGAGTCCTACTCCCATAAAAAAAATAAAAATAACTTATTGGGACTTCGAAGAACCTACATCCCATAGGATTCCCTGAATTCCTAAAGAGATGTGGGGGCATTTGTAGAACCATAAATTATCCAAAAATTGTGAAACTGTCACGTGGCTCATAATTCTCATAATGCCGATTTTACCCTTGGTATAATCGATGATGGCATATCACGATCTCCGCATTAACATAATATATTTACCCGCTGAATGTATTAATTATTGAGATCAATACCAACAATAAATAATTTCTCCACGAGTTATTTATTATTATTTATATAGTTAATAGTAAGTGATTTCTCCCAGTAGAATCACCTATTATACATTATCTTATTCAACCAATCATATGCTCCGGTAACCCTCAAGGCTTCACTATAAATAGAAGGTCTCACCTCACCTCTAAAGGTAATTCAAAACTCATACAAAAACTATGTCGGTTTATTCTCTTGATTAAACTGACTTAGGCATCAGACCGTTCTTGGTTGAACCACCCCCTTCGGGATTCAACCTTAACCCCGTTTATCTCTTTTTACTGTATGTAGGGATCGAGAAAGAATTCTACAAGTCTGAACGATTTTTGCATCAACAACTGGGGCTTTCATTGAGAGCCGATTTGAGATATACTCAAAGCGTGCTCCCTAGCTTTTCTTTACAAAACTCCATTCTACTTTCAACGATCGCCGTCCACCATTGTTTCTATGGCCAGAACACGACGATCAACGTGGTCCTCCGAGGCTACCACCTCTGTCGCTACAGCCGCCGCCGTGAATACATGTGTCAATACATGTGTCTTCTGGAATTCCAGAATGGGTACCTACCATTAGCTTCAGAACCTTCGCCAAGCCTACCGCTACTGTCAATCCTTTACCGGCAACGGGAGCGACGACAGAGATTTTCCAACAAACAGACGAGCTTCTGGTAGGAGAGACATCCCAACGAGTCCTAATTCAACTTCCCTTTGACGCGGACCTAAGAAGGTATCTAGATGACCTGCATAACGTGGGAGCACATACTCAGGCACATGGAAGGCAAACAACAAAACATCAATCCTAGGACTGGCTGCGTGAATCCCGACGCGCTATGCACCACGTACGGACGTCTCGGCGCTCATCCCCTTGAATTGATTGGACACAACAAGTTGAACAGCTGAGAAATAGAGTCCAAGTCCAATCGGAACTCTACAACAACTTTTGGGGGACCTCGGAACATCTGGAGCTACGGGGAGACGCATAACGCCTCACGAAGGACCTGGGAACATCCCAAAATGGCCTGGCAAGGAGCAATTCCGTTGCTGGACAATGTCCCGAGACACGCCGCTAAGTGATTTTGGCGAAGAAAGCTGCACTCGTGCAGTAAGGAACCAACACCACACTATCGTGTATTGAATACCAACGTAGGAGCCGGTGACAACATGCAACCGACCAGATTGCACACGCCCGCTAGGGTGGAGAAGTCAACGATGGCTCAAGACGTTTTGGCGACCACATAGAGGAGGATGAGACATAATCACCAATGCGCGTAAGCTCCTTAGCAACGATGACTCGAGGAAGCCGGCGCCACTTGGACAATGCGTGCAGCCTCACGAAAATGCTTTCCATATCGGAGCGACAAACATTGTGGGAGGACGAGAAGAACGCCGTACAAGCCATGACTCGCAAGGTAACATTCAAGACGATGACACCACCCGAGGTAGACACTAACTTCGAGCCCATGCCAAGCAAGTACAACAAATGCAAGGCAACCCCGACTTCGGACGGTTTGGCTTGTAGGAAGTCCAGCAAGCAGTTGTCAGTGCACATCCGCTAAATCTACAGCGAAATCAAGTACAATCCTTGATTCAAAAGGCCAGCACTCATCGAAGGCGACCAAGAGAAGGCAGACAAAACCAGGTGGTGTGACTATCACAACTACTATGGTGCACCTATCACTACTGCGAACCACGTGAAGCAAGTACAACAAATGCAAGGCAACCCCGACTCCAGACGCTTTGGCTAGAAGGAAGTCCAGCAAGCAGTTCTCGGTGCCCATCCACTAAATCTACAGCGATATCAAGTACAATCCTTGATTCAAAAGGCCAGCACTCATCCAAGGCGACTAAGAGAAGGTAGACAATACCAGGTGGTGCGACTATCACAACTACTATGGTGCGCCCATCACAACAGTAAACCCGTGAAGGAAGGGCATTGCACTGAATACCCCATCGATAAAGGTGCAGAACATCTCAGCAACGAAGGTCACAGGGAGCCTACTTCAATGGTGATCCGGATCAATGCCATCATTGCCGAATAAGGCCCCATATCAATTTTTGTTTATGTTGAATTATTGTCTTCAAAAAAATTATCAAGAAACTTGAGATCTTTCTTAGACAATTATACATAGAATTGGAAACTCTAAGCCTTCTTCCGAGAAGCACTCTAAGCCTTCCTCTAGAGAGCGTCCAAGCCTTCCTCCGAGAAGCATCTAAGCCTTCCTCCGGGAAGCACCCAAAGCCTTCCTTTGGGAAGCACTCTAAGCCTTCTTACGAGAAGCATCCAAGTCTTCACCTTGCGAAGCACTCTAAGCCTTCCTCTAGGGAGCATCCAAGCCATCCTCTGGAAAGCATCTAAGCCTTCCTCCAGGAAGCACCCTATGCCTTCCTTTGGGAAGCACTCTAACCCTTTTTACAAGAAGCATACAATTTTTCACCCTGTGAAGCACTCTAATTCTTATTATGAGAAGAATCCAAGCCTTCACCTTGCGAAGCACTCTAAGTCTTCTTACGAGAAGCATCAAAGCCTTCGACATCGATGCAACTCAAAGCCTTCCACTGCGAAGCAACTCAATGCCTTCGCCCCGCGAAGTAACAACGCCTTCGCCTGAGAAGAATCAGCGCCTTCATCATGCAAAGCATCAATGCCTTCACCTTGTGATGCATCACTGTCTTCACCTTACAAAGCAACAATACCTTCGTCAAGCGAAGCAATAAAAGCCTTCCAATGCAAAGTAGATCAAAGCCTTACACAACAAAGCAACTCAAAGCCTTCCACTGTGAAGCAACTCAATGCCTTCGCCCTACGAAGTAACAACACCTTCACCCCGTGAAGCATCAACGCCTTCGCCCTGCAAAGCATCAATGCCTTCGCCTAGTGAAGCATCAATGTCTTCGCCTTGTGAAGCACCAATGCCTTCATCATGCGAAGCACTCAAAGCTTTCCACAGTGGAGCAGCTCAAAGCCTTCCACAACGAAACCACTTAAAGCCTACCATTGCAAAGCAACAGGATGATTTCCCCCGCGAAGCAAGAACGCCTTTGCCAAACGAAGCATCAGCGCCTTCGCCTCTTGAAGCATCATCGCTTTCATCTCGTGAAGCATCAGTAACTTCGCCGCGGGAAGCAGCAACACATTTGCCACGCGAAGCATCAATTCCTTCACCCCGCGAAGCAACAACGCCTTCGCCCTGTGAAGCATCAACATCTTCGCCCCGCGGAGTCTTCAAGTTTCAATACTTGTTGAAGGAGACCAGTCTTCAGAGAGTCCTCTTCAATTTGACGCGAAGTTTGGGAGCAGACAACAGCAAATATAGCTCAGATTTAAACTTTTCGAGTTAAGCATTGGCACAACTTATTTCAAGTTCCATGAGTCTGATCCCCCTTCTATGTATTTTACTTGCCCCGTCAATCTTCAAGCTCCAACCTTCGTGACTTTGAAGTCTTCGACAACTCCATCACGGACTTTCTGCGATGCGACCTCTATGACCTTCTCCGAGCAATAGGGGCAACCTTCTCAGCATCGCTCATTCTAGAATCACTCAACTCTGCGAAAGTGCTGAAGCAACTTCAGCACTGCTTGACTCCATAAAAGCAACTCCAGTGCCGCTTGTCTCCGCGAAAGTAACTTCAACGCTGCTTGACTCCGAGAAAGCAACTTCAACACTGCTTGACTACGAGAAAGCAACTTCAACGCTGCTTGACTCCGTGAAAGCAACTTCAACGATGCTTGACTCCGCAAAAGCAACTTTAATGATGCTTGACTTTGCGAAAGCAACTTCAATGCTGCTTGACTTTGCAAAAGCAACTTCAGTGCCATCCAGGATGGCAATAGTGACTATGGTACTCTCAGTCTTCAGGCCGCTCGCCTAGAGACCAAGGACCACTTTCCTTGTCTTTCGCAAAGGAGATGGTGTCGATAACTTCACTAGGTATTTTTGGCTTCGCCACCAGAGGTAACACTTCAAACATCTCCTCCTTCAACTGGGCAGTCACTCTAGGAGTTTTTGCAATAGCCTTCAACCGCATAGAGGTCTTGTTTCTGCCTTTAGCTGAACCACCTTAAAACTTGTACTTGCTAACCTCCCTCACCAAGCTAATCTTCACAGGGATAGTTTCAACATCATCCAAAATGGCGACTGCACAATTGGGAACTTCGTGTATTCATGCCATTTACTCTTAGACCGAGGACCACCTTCCTTGTTTCTTGCAAAGGAGATGGAGTGAACTCCTTCGCTGGGTATGTTTGCTTCGCCTTCCTAGACGACACTTCCAACCTCTCCTTCTTCAACTAGACAACGAGGTGTGACGTCACGCGCTTCACATGGGGCATGATCGACCCTCCATTCATCTGTTTCCCCTTGGTGCCACCCCGTTTCAAGCATAATGGGGCCTTCGAGATCAAGTCTTTGAAAGGTCTCCCACCGCCAAAACAACTTCTCAGAAATCTCCAATCATGCCTTGGCACCACGTGTACCTCGCCTCGCGTCATGGGACACATTGCCTTGCACTGTGGCACGACACACCTTGCATTGTGGCCCGCTTTTCCTTGCCTTGTAGCTAGCCTTGCCTTGCGTCATGGTGTCTCGCCTCGCGTTCCATCCACGCCTCACCTTGCGCTGTGACATGCCTCACTCTGCATCATGGGACGCCTCGCCTCGCTTTGTGGCACGACTTGCCTCCTGCTGTCAAAAGCCTCAATGCATCATGGCATGTCCCACTCCCCACGTGTTGAGCTTTCCTATCTGCCAGGCACTACGTGTATGTCATAGGGAAGAACATCTCGATGTTGGCTTCATCAGCTCTTTAAATTGGCAACTCCAACAAATTCTGAAGAGGCGCATGTCAATTGGAAGAACATCTCGATGTTGGCTCACCACCTCTAGAAGTCAGCAACTCCAGCAATTTTCGATTAGGTACATGTCAATTGGAAGACTATCTCGATGTTGGCTCCACCACCTCTGGAAGTCTGTAACTCCAGTAAATTCCAATGAGATGCATGTCAATTGGAAGAACATCCCGTTGTTGGCTTCACCACCTATGGAAGTTAGCAACCCCAGCAAAATTCGATGGACGACACAAGATGGATTTTTGCCCCGCAAGCTTCTACGCTCCCACAAAGTGAGTTTTTAGAGATTTCACCGGAAGCTTCCCTTCATGCATTTTGAAATGAACGTCTCGAAGAGTAGAGCGCACCACCACTTGAATCAATGGAATCGGACTCCTCAAGCTCCCGAAATCCTCAAAAATGCGAAGATGAAAAATTGAAGATATATATACATTTATTAAATAAAAAATCAAAATACATTTATAGATATTTTACAAATGTCGCTTGACAAGTACAAAAAGAAAGGAAAAAGTGCGGTCGGGTGACAGCAGAAACAAAAAATAAAAAAGAAGAAAAGCAGCCGCAAGTCTTGAGCCTCCCAGCTGAGCTGAGCCGCCGACCAACTCTGAAGGCGTCTGACTGAAAAGCATCTGGGAACAACAACCAAGCTTCAAATGCACGGAGCCGCATCTAGCAGTCCAGGCGAGCCCAACCTTGCCACCGAGCCTTCCCTGCCAAGCTGCTCTACTCACACATAACACCTTGCACCAACTGAATTCTAATTCAAGGCCTGCCATCTGCTCTCCCCAGCAGCACTTCAAGCCGGCACCACTCGGATGTGCTTGTCCCTGATCCGCCGTGTCTCTTGCAACTCCATTTACAGAGACAAGAAGCCCTCATCTTAAGATTTCAATTTGCAAAATCAAACCGATTTCAACTTGCACAATCAAGGGAATAAAGAGAAGATACCCATAAAGGATTTTCTACAAATCAACACCGCACCTTGCTTTCCATTGCTGCAACAAAGAAAGCACGCTTGTTTCTTCGTCCAATAGTAAGGTTTGGTCTTTTTTTTTTTGCGAATGAAGGCAACCCATGCCTCCATTTAAATAAAAAGAAAAGAATACGCCCGAAATTCTTATTGCACTTTAAGTGTCAACTCAAAACAAGGCTTCAAATCCAAGACCTCCTATTTCAAATTGGAACGACATCCAGTGCCTAACGGAATTTCAACATCGGGCCAAGGGAATTCAAGGCAAAGTGGAGTCCTACTCCCTCATAAAAAATGGATTACTTGGACCACAATAAAAATTAAATCCCTTAGGATTCCCTGAATTCTTAAGCAATGTGGGGGCATTTGTGAAACCATAAATCACCCGAAAATTATGGAGTTGCCACGTAGCCCATAAATCTTGTATTGTCGATATTACCCCTAGAGTAGACGACAACGGCATGTCACGATCTCCGCATTAATTTAATATATTTTTCAATTGAATATATTAATTAATCAGATCAATGCCAATAATAAATAATCTCCCCGCGAGTTATTTATTATTATTTATATAGTTGATAATAAGTGATTTCTCCTAGTAGAATCACATATTAAACACTATCTCCTTCAACCAATCAGACCTTTCGGTGACTATCAACGCTTTACTATAAATAGAGGGTCTCACCTCACTTCTAAAGGTAATTCAAAACTCATACAAAAACTCTGCCAGTTTACTCTCTTGATTAAACTGACTTAGGCATCAGAGTGCTCTTGGTTGAACCACCCCCTCCAGGATTCAACCTTAACCCCGTTTATCTCTTTTTACTGTGGGTAGGGATCGAGAATAAATTCTATAAGTCTGGACGATTTCTGCATCAACAACTATCTTTGTTGCAGCAATAGAAATCAATTTAATCAATGTCATAACGCGAGACGAGAAGTGCCATGACGCGAGACGAGATGTGCCGTGACGCGAGGCGAGGGGTGCTACAATGGAAGGTGAGGCATGCCACAGTGGAAGGCGAGGTGTGCCACAATGCAAGGCGAGGCATGTCATAGCGGAAAGTGAGGTGTACCAGAAAGCAACGCAAAGCATCCCATGATGCAAGGCGAGGTGGGCGCAGTGATTAGAGCTTTCTGAGGAGGATTTTTTGGGTGGTAGAAGACCTTTCAGAGACTTGATCATGAAGGCCCCTGTTGAGCTTGAAACTGGGTGGCACCAACATGGAACACATCAATGGATGATTGATTATGCCCACTGTGAAGCCTGTGACTTCATACCTCATTTTCCAGTTGAAGAAGGAAAGCTTGGAAGTGTCGTCCAAGGAGGCGAAGAGGTCATTGATTTCAAGGCCAGTGGCGTGAAGAAGCAGAGTGCCATGATGCTACTGAAGCTACTTCCATGAAGTCAGGTGACGGGAAGGCACGGAGTGCCAAAGTAGACGATGGTCCACAAGATTACGTTGAAGCTATTTCCAGGAAGTCAAGTAACGTCAAAGTGAGTTGTTGATGTTGTAACTGCTATTCAGGATGACGTCGAAGCTATCTTCATGAAGCCTAACCATGCCAAAATGAGTGGAGCTAAAGCTATTGCTCCCATGGTTCCGGAGAGGATCACACAGGGTGTATCATACAAAGGTCATGAAAGAGTTGTAAAAGAACTTGAAACTTGCTAGGGATAGAGCTCAAAGGTGGGTGAGAAGCTTTGACGTCATGCGGATCTTGAGGAAGACCTTAAGAAGCTCTGGTCGGAGTCTCTTTTTCTTTGAGAATCCTATGCTCGTGTTCAACAAGGCAATGAAGCTATGTTGAAGAAGGTGCGCTTACTGGAATCTAGTTTAAGAAAGTTGAAAAGTGTTCACGCCAAGGAATTGTTGGTGTAGATTGAGCAAGAACACTCTTGATGAGTCTGTTATGCGTTGTATACCCCCCCAAACTTTGCATCAAATTGAAGAGGATTCCGAGAAGACTAGGCTCCTTCAACAAGTGTTGAGACTTGAAGACTCCATGGGAGATTTGAGGCGGAAATTTCTTGTGGCAAATTACAATGAATCAAGAGTGTATGTGTGCCTTAAAACTTTCTTGCTTGGAGAAAGGGCTTCTTGATTTTTCAAATTCCCCGTTTTGGCCATGGGCATTCAATGTTGGGGAATTGATTCACCTTACCTCTCGGAGGAGGGCTTTATTTTTCCTTCTAGGAAAGGATTTTACTTATCGGATGAAGGCTTGGAGTGCTTTCCAAGAGGAAGCTTTGATGCTTCGCGGGGCGAAAACAATGATGCTTCGCGGGAAAAAGGCGTTGATGCTTCGTGAAGCAACGGCGTTGATACTTCGCGGGATGAATGAATTGATGATTCATGGGGCGAAGGCATTGATGCTTCCATGGGGCGAAGGCGCTGATACTTCCGCTAGGCAAAGGCGTTGATCCTTCACTGGGCGAAGGTGTTGATGCTTCGAGGGGCGAAGGGATTGAATTGCTTTGCAGTAGAACGGTTTGAGCGCTTCGTATTAGAAGGCTTTGAATTCTTCGTAGTGGAAATCTTTTAGGTGCTTCATAGTGCAAGGCTTGGAGGTGCTTCGCAGTGGAAGGCTTTGAGGTGCTCCATAGTGGAAGGTTTTGTGTGCTTCACAGTCAAAGGCTTTGAGTTGCTTTGTAAGGGAAGGGTTTGGGTGCTCTGCAATGGAAGTCTTTGAGTGCTTCGCAATGGAAGGCTTTGACTGGTTCATAGGGGAAAGACGTTGATGCTTCACGTGACGAAGGAGTTGATGCTTTGCTTGGTGAAGTCGTTGATCTTCGCAGTGCAAAGGCGTTGGTGGTTCGCGGGGCGAAGATGTTGATGCTTCACGGGGCGAAGGCGTTGATGCTTTGCGGCGCGAAGGCATTGAGTTGCTTTGCAGTGGAAGGCTTTGATTTGCTTCGTTGTCAAAGGTTTTGAGTTGCTTCACTGTGGAAGGCTTTGAGTGCTTCGCATGACGAAGGAATTAATGCATTGCAGGGCGAAGACATTGATGCTTCACGGGGCGAAGGTACTGATGCTTCATGAGACGAAGGCGCTGATGCTTCGTGGGGCGAATGCATTGTTACTGTGCGGGGCGAAGACATTGAGTTGCTTTGCAGTGGAAGGCTTTGAGTTGCTTCGCTGTTGAAGGCTTTGAGTTGCTTAGCTTGGAAGGCTTTGAGTGATTCGCATGAAGAAGGCATTTGATACTTCGCAGGGTGAAGACATTGAGTTCCTTCGATGTCGAAGGTTTTGATTCTTCTTGTAAGAAGGCTTGGAGTGCTTCATAGGGCGAAGGATCAGATGCTTCTAGGAAGAATGCCTAGAGTGCTCCGCAGGGCGAAGGCTTGGATGCTTCACATAAGAAGGCTTAGAGTACTTCGCAGGGGGAAGGCTTGGATGCATCTCGTAAGAAGGCTTACAGTGCTTCCCAGAGGAAGGCTTGGATGCTCCTTGGAGGAAGGCTTAGGGTGCTTCCCGGACAAAGGTTTAGATGCTTCTCGGCGGAAGGCTTGAATGCTCCCTAGAGGAAGGCTTAGAGTGCTTCCAAGAAGAAGGCTTTGATGCCTCCCAAAGGAAGGCTTGGATGCTCCATGGAGAAAGGCTTAGAGTGCTTCCCGGAGGAAGGTTTAGAGTTTCCAATGCTATGTAAAATTGTCTAACTAAAATCTCAAGTTCCTTGATAATTTTGTTGAAGAGAATAATACAACATAAACAAAAATTGATATGGGTCCTTATTCGGAAATGATGGCATTGGTGCGGATCACCTCTGAAGTAGACTCCTTTTGACCTTCGATGTTGAGATATTATGTAGCTTTATCCGTGAGGTATTCAGTGCAATGCCCTTCCTTCACGAGGTTCGCAGTTGTGATAGGTGTTGGTAGATTTAAAGAGCAAGAAATATGCAATTCAATTCTAACAGTTATAAAATCCTTGCAAGTGCACAAATCGATAAGAATAGTATAGTAGCACAGCAAGAGTCGATCCCTCGAGGACTTGTATCAACGTTATGACTACTTTAGTTCAGATTTATTAACTTAGTGAAAACACACACACGCAGGGGGGTTTATGATGTGAGAACTGAAATTTAAAGACAAGTAAAATAAAGTGCAGAAAATAACAATGCAAGAATTAACGGTTGATTGATTATTAACTAAGACGAATTAAGGCTTACTATCCACTCTAACCAATTATAGCTCTTAACCAGATTTCCTTGATCAAATTACTATGCATTTTCTGAATTAGGTGCTCGTGCCTAGGACCTGGCGTTGGTTCACTAGACACATCTTATTCCCTCTTACTTAGCATGTTCTAAACAGGGCATATGCCTAGAACGTCTATCACCTACCTTTTAAGATGATGCATGAAGTTTAAAGAGAATTTAATGACACCACATTAGCCTAGCAAAGTGACATGCAATCCTAGGTCGTTATGAGTTAAGATTACAAGTAATAATACTTTCGATGCTCCAAATCACAAGATGATATGACGGTCACTCAAGCAATTACATATATAATTATATGCAAACAAGGTAGCTAATCTTATAGGCATAAAGTAAGTTCATTAAGCATAGTAATCCAACTTATTCAGCATGCATAGCAATCATAATCAAGAGCCAGAAATCCAATCAACAAGCTAACATGGCTAGGGCTTCAAGCAGCCCTAATCCTAATGACTACTCACACATAACTGAAATAAACACAAGTATAATTGAATTCATAAGTAAATTGCAATAATGAAAATAAGGGTACAGAAGAGATTGTTAAGAACAGGTGCAGCAGAAGACACGGCAGAACCTTCTTCTCCAAGCTCCACGTCCAATAATCTATGTGAAAGATTATCTCCCAAAATATGGTCCCTAATTCTCTAGAAAACCAAAACGGAACTCTCTGTGGCTCAGGTCTCTGTTTTCCCAGAAACAAAAAATGCCCCCAATCCTCTATCTGATTCTCCTTTTTATAGACAAGGGAAAACCTTGTTCTATAAGGATTGGTATAACCTTGTTCTATAAGGATTGGTATAACCTTGTTCTCTACAGATTGGTAAAACCATGTCCTATAGGAATAGGGAAAGTTATTTTACTTTTAATTAATTACAAAGTCTTTAAAATCTATTCGAACCAATCAGAGCACGGCCGGGAGTGTGAATGCAGGCTGGCAAGTGGGAACGCAAGCTGGCCAAACTTGGATTTTTGACTGTCTTCGTAATCAGGATCTGGGACCGCGCTTTTGAAGTACGTTAGGAGTATAATAGAAGCGCATCGTCATTCAGGCTTGGCGCAAATGTTGTCAGGCTTAGCGCAGAGGGAGAACCTCTGATCCACCGCTGGCGGAACAGGGACCTCGGGCTTAGGCGCACATCTGGGCTCAGATGGGAGTTCTTGGGACATGTCCTCGACCTGCCTCGGCGCGACCTTGGCACTTCTAGGACCTGACCCTAATGTCATGAAACACAAGTTCGGGACCCGGAGGGCCTGATATGAGGTACTTGGCCAGTGGCCCAAAATAGGCGCACTGGCGCACTCAGGACCCCGTTGAGGACCTGATATTGAAATGAGGACATCTCCTTCATCTGGACTCCGATTTGAGTCATTCTTTTTGCGTTCTTTCCAGATTTTACCTATCTTTCTAACTCTACACAAGTCTCACAAGATTGATCATTTTATACTATTGATGGCACGAAATCTTTCAAAAGACATGTAAGAGAGGCATATAAAGACCTCAAAATGATGCATAAATAACGACTAATCAAATACCCCCAAACCTATCTTTTGCTAGTCGCTGAGCAAAACAAATGCTAACAAAATGAAAAGACTCGATTTTAGTTAAGATAGAACATTTATACCCCTAGATTCACCTAGTAGGAGGAGTTTTGTCTCCTGAGGGTTATAACAGCACGATACCCACAAACGTTTTACTTTAAACAAAAAGATGCTAGATATAGTACTCTTAACAAGCTAATAAGAATCAAAGTAAGTAGACATGCTTTGCAGAACTAAAAGGAATGCCATAGCCGTGAGTGTCATGTGAAGGTGTACGTGTATAAATGCCAATATTTTCAGGTGATCAAGTTTGAAAATAACTTAATCTAAGTGCCCTAGAAAGATTTCGCCTCGACTCTAATCCTCACTAGGCAACTCTCAATTCGCACAAGAATCCTAGGCTTACACTCTTTTCAAGCATATGTGATGAGTTGAAGTAGTGTTTGAGGCGGTGGCCATTTACTTTGAACGGATCCTGCCGTTCCGGGTGCTGGATTTCAACTGCACCATGAGGAAAAATGTTAGTAATAATAAATGGTCCAGTCCATCTTGAACGCAACTTACCTGGCATTAGTCTGAGCCAGGAGTCAAAGATGAGGAGTTCCTGTCCGATGTGAAAGTCCTTGGGCTGACTGCGCTTGTCGTGGAAAGCTTTGGTCTTTTCCTTGTAGATACGAGCACTGTCAAAGGCCTCGTTTCGCAACTCCTCTAATTAACTTAGCTGAAGCTTCCTATGTATTCCAGCATCATCGAAGTTCAGGTTCATCTGCTTAATAGCCCAGAATGCTTTATGCTCCAATTCCACTGGTAGGTGGCAGCCTTTTCCAAAAACAAGCCAGAAGGGAGACATGCCAATCGGGGTCTTGTATGCGGTCCGATAGGCCTACAGCGCATCATTCAATTTGCTGGACCAATCTTTGCGGTTAGGATTTACCGTTTTTTCCAGTTTGGCCTTTACTTCCCGATTGGACACTTCCGCTTGGCCACTCGTTTGGGGGTGATACGGTGTTGAGACCTTGTGGGTGACGCCATACTTCTTCATTAGGGCTGCAAACGAATGATTGCAGAAGTGTGCCCCCCCATCACTGATGATTGCCCTAGGTGCGCCGAATCTGGCTAAGATGTGACTCTGTAAAAAACGCATCACTACTTTGGCGTCGTTAGTTTTGGTGGGAATTGCTTCCACCCATTTGGAGACATAATCAACTGCAAGCAGAATATAAAGATTGCCAAAGGAATTTGGAAAAGGCCCCATACAATCAATGCCCCATACGTCGAAGATTTCGACCACAAGAATAGGGTGTATCCTTGAAATTCGTGTGCATCCTTGAAAAGTGTGGGCCAGTAGAGTCCACTTTGTAGTACCTTGAGGGCTGTCTTCTTAGCTCCAAAATGGCCCCCACATGCCAAACTATGGCAAAATGTCAAGACGGATTTCATCTCGTCTTCTGGGATGCAGCGCCGAATGATTTGGTCTGGACAATGCTTCCATAGGTACGGCTCATCCCATATGAAGTACTTAGCTTGTTTAGCCAGCTTGTCCTTTTGGTACCTGTTTAAAGATGAAGGAATTTGCTTAGTGACAAGGTAATTAATGAGATCGGCATACCATGGATCAATAGCTTGGATTGCGAAGAGCTGTTCGTCAGGAAAGGTCTCGAGGAGGGGCAACTGATCGGCCTCTTCATTGGAACTGTGAAGCAATCGGCTCATATGGTCAGCGACCACGTTTTCGCTGTCCTTCTTGTCTCTGATTTCAAGGTAGAATTCCTGGAGCAGTAGCATCCAACGTAGCAACCTTGGCTTGGCGTCCTTTTTAGTGAGCAGATACTTCAAGGCAGCATGATCCGTGTATACTATGACCTTGGTTTGAATTAGATATGAGCGGAACTTCTCAAGGGCAAAGATAACAGCAAGGAGCTCCTTCTCGGTGGTGGAGTAGTTTAGCTGGGCATCATTCAGTGTTCAACTTGCGTAGTAAATGAAATGAGGGAGCTTGTCAACACGCTGTCCCAAAACCGCTCCTATGGCGAAGTCTGAGGCATCACACATTAGTACGAATGGTAAGTCCCAATTCGGTGGCATGATGATGGGTGATGCCATGAGCTTTTCCTTGAGTGTGTTGAATGCCTCACGGCATCCCTTAGTGAACTCAAATGTGGCGTCCTTGGCTAGAAGATCACACAAAGGTCTTGTGATTTTCGAGAAATCTTTGATGAATCTGCGGTAAAAGCCAGCATGCCCTAAGAACGATCGAACCTCTTTGACTGTAGTGGGGTACGGCAGCCTCTCTACTATGTCTAATTTTACTTTGTCCACTTCTATGCCTCGGCTAGAGATCACATGACGCAAGACAATTCCCTGTTGTACCATGAAATGGCATTTTTCCCAGTTCAGCACTAAGTTGCTTTCTCTGCACTGTTCCAGTACTCGGGTTAGGTTAACTAAGCACAGTTCGAATGAATGTCCAAACACTGAGAAGTCGTCCATGAATACTTCAATTATATCTTCCACCATATCGGAGAAGATGCTCATCATGCAATGCTGAAAGGTAGCTGGGGCATTGCACAATCCAAACGGCATTCTTCTGTATGCAAAGGTTCCATATGGGCATGTGAATGTTGTTTTTTCTTGATCTTCGGGTGCAATAGCAATCTGATTGTATCCTAAGTAGCCGTCCAAGAAGCAATAGTGGGAGTGTCCAGCCAGGCGCTCGAGCATTTGATCAATGAAGGGCAAAGGAAAGTGGTCCTTGCGTGTGGTTATATTTAGCTTTCGATAGTCAATGCACACTCTCCATCCTGTTTGAATCCGTTGAGGTACAAGCTCATCCTGCTCGTTTTTAACCACTGTGATCCCACTTTTCTTTGGCACGACCTGGACTGGGCTCACCCACTTGGAGTCACTAATTGGATAGATGATTCCAACGTCCAACAGCTTTAGGACTTCTTTCTTCACGACCTCCTTCATAGGTGGATGCAATCGCCTCTGCGCCTCCCGTGATGGTTTGGAGTCTTCCTCCAGCAGTATCCGATGCATGCATTTTGTGGGACTTATGCCTTTGATGTCAGCTATTGTCCATCCAATTGCCGGTTGATTGACCTTAAGGACGTGAACCAATGCCTTTTCCTCTTTCGTACTTAGGGTAGATGCAATGATGACTGGAAGGGTTTGATTGTCGCCTAAATATGCATACTTTAAGTGCTCGGGCAAGGGTTTCAGCTCGAGTTCAGGAGCCTTTATGATGGACGGCAGGGTTTTCTGACTTGTGAATGGTAACGCTTCGAAGGGAGGCCTGTGGAATGGGAGGGCTGGCATGATGTCAAGGGCTCGTACCTCTTCGATCACGCTATCTGTAAGTGAATCCACAGTGTGTGGGTTAATTGTAACGGCCTTCTCAAGGTCATCCATTATGCAAGACTGAGCAATTGTATCCCGTAGCAATAAGTCCATTGTGTTTAACGGAAAATCTACAATAGGCTCGGCAGGGTATTGGATGGTGTCATGGATGGAGAATGTCCGAAGCTGGTCCAGGACCTTGATGGAGACCTGGCCCTTTCTGACATCGATGAGGCACTCGGCTGTGGCTAGTAAGGGCCTTCCGAAGATGAGGGGAGGTTCCTCACTTTTGTCAATTCTGTCCATTCTTAGTACGTAAAAGTTTGCAGGGATGCATGTATCTCTGATTTGTACCAGTACGTCCTCAAGAACCCCCATTAGGTTGGTTACAGAAGCGTTAGCCAACCTGACACATAGGTGCATGGGTTTGAGTGCACCTAGGTTGAGTGACCTGTAAATGTGGAATGGCATGATGTTCACTGATGCTCCCGTGTCTCAAAGGCAATGTTCGAATCTTTTTGACTGAATGACACATGGAAGGGATGGCGGCCCAGGATCATTGGCCTTAAGGGGTATGCGCAAAAGGGCAACCGAGCAGGCCTTAGGGATGTCAATGGTGCCCGTGGAGCTAAAACCAAGCTTTCCTGCAACTAAGTCCTTGATCAGCTTTGCAAAGATAGGCATGTGCTTGACAATTTTATGGAAAGGCAGTGTGATCTGAAGCTTCTGCAACATGCTGATGATCTCTTCCTCAAAGTCCTCCCTTTGCTTATTCCTGTTTTGGAACCTGCGAGGAAATGGATAATCAACATTATTAGCTAACTCAAAAGTGACTTTTTTAGAATTGGAATTCTGAGGTTTAGAGTTAGAAGTATTCGAGTGCTGCGACTTGGGCTTAGGAGCAGGTTGCATGCCAGCCGTGGCCGAAGTAGGCGCAGTGTCAGGTCCTCCTTGAGGTAGGGCACTTGGTGACTCATTGGACTGGTTCTGCGCCAAAGGTGTTGGCCGTGGCATGTTTTGCGGCGCACCCTGGTCGGTGATCCTTGGCAGAGTAGGTTGAGGCTCGGTTTCAGGTCCTGTGAGGGTGGCATATGTGGGGTATTGAAGTGGTGTTTCCCTCTCCAGCGTGATGGCATTAGCCGTAGGATTGTGAAATCATTTCGGATTTACCAGGACTTGACTCGGTAGCTTGCCTTGCTCTCGCTGATTTAGTTGGTTCGCCACCTGTCCCATTTGACGCTCCAAGTTTGCAATTGCATTTTTTATGTCTCCCGTCTGACTCTGGCTATCCTGCTTGAATTTTATGAATTGAGCATGTTGTTGAGTCAGGATATGAAGGGAGTCCTCAAGAGACTTGCTTCCACCATTTTGATTTGAGGAAGGACCGTGATAGTTCCCCTGAGGCCCTGCGGCTTGCTGCTCAAATCCAGGAGGTGGCAAGGGATTTGCGGCTGCTTGATTGTTGCTCCAACGGAGATTTGGATGATTTTTCCACCCCGGATTGTAAGTGTTAGAATATGGGTCATTCCGGGGTCGACAATTGCTGTTGAACCCTCCATCAAAGTTGGCATCTTCCACAACCGGGCAGTCCTGAGATTTGTGGCCCTGAATTGAACATACCTCGCAGATGTGAACTTCTTTGGCTTTCTCGGTACACAAGCTCTCATCATATCCTCCAAAACTTGGATTGTCCTCTCAGACTGACAATCCGTCTGAGGATGAAAAGCTGTACTAAAATGCAAGGTAGTGCCAAAAGCCATCTGTAAACTCCGCCAAAACCTTGAGGTAAATCTAGGATCCCTGTCCGAAACAATCGACTCTGGAGTCCCATGTAGCCGTATGATCTCATCAATGAACAATTTAGCATACCGACTCATCCGAAAATCTTCCCGCACTGGCAAGAAATGTGCAGACTTCGTGAGTCTATCAACAATTACCCATATCCCATCATGTCCCTTCTGTGTCCTTGGAAGTTTATACACAAAATCCATCGTAATGTGATCCCACTTCCATTCCGGAATAGGTAATGGTTGAAGTGCCCCATATGGTTTCTGCCTCTCTGCTTTCACTTGCTGACACGTCAGGCATCTACTCACAAACTCAGCAATTTCCCTTTTCATCCCAGTCCACCAATAGTATTTCCTTAGGGTATGATACATCTCGGTACCTCCTGGATGCATAGCGTAAGCCGAACTATGAGCCTCATCAAGAATTTCCCTTTTTAGTTCCAGCTCATTCGGTACGCATAATCGGCCATCCCTAACCAAGGCTCCATCATCCCTAAGCGCATAGTCCTGCTTGTTTCCAGCCTCCAACTCCATCCTGATAATGCATAATGTAGGATCCTGGAGTTGAGCCTCAATAATCCGATCAATCAGAATAGGCCTCACATGGAAACTAGCCAATAAAGCCCCCTGGCTATCCATGTCCAGTACTATCCCTGCTCTACGGAACTCTACCAGTAACGGTAGGTAGACTGTATGCAAATGGGCCAAAGAACCCATGGATTTCCTGCTCAATGCATCCGCCACAACATTGGCTTTTCCTGGATGGTACTCTATAGTACAATCATAATCCTTTATTAGCTCAAGCCAAATTCTCTGCCTCAGATTTAGGTCCTTTTGGGTGAACAAGTACTTTAAACTCTTATGGTCGGTGAAGATCCGATACGTCTCCCCGTACAAATAATATCGCCAGATTTTCAATGCATGCACCACTGCAGCTAACTCCAAATCATGTGTGGGGTAATTCAACTCATGGGGTTTAAGTTGTCTAGAAGCATACGCTATCACCTTTCCATGCTGCATCAACACACAGCCTATACCCCGCAATGAGGCATCACTATACACATCGAATCCCCCATTATCATCAGGAAGGGTCAATACTGGAGCAGAAGTCAACCTCCTCTTCAGTTCCTGAAATCCCTGTTCAGAATCAGCTCCCCAATCAAACTTGACTCCTTTCCTAGTCAACCGAGTCAACGGCCCTGCTATTGTAGAAAATCCTTCTACAAACCGTCGATAATATCCTGCCAAACCCAGAAAACTCCTCACCTCTGTCACTGTCCTCGGTTGCTCCCAGTTTGCCACTGCCTCAACCTTTTGGGGATCTACGCTGATACCCTCAGCCGAAATCACATGACCTAAGAATCCAACTTCGGTCAACCAAAACTGGCATTTACTGAACTTGGCAAACAAATGCTTTTTCCTAAGCATATTCAGCACCAACCTTAAGTGTTTCTCATGTGCCTTAGCACTCCTCGAATACACCAAGATGTCATCGATGAACACAATCACAAACCGATCCAAATACTTTTGAAACACCCTGTTCATCAAATCCATGAATGTTGCTGGGGCATTAGTCAACCCGAAAGGCATCACCAGGAACTCATAATGACCATAACGAGTCCTGAAAGCTGTTTTCTCAACATCCCCTTCTCTGATCTTCAACTGATGGTACCCGGATCGAAGGTCAATTTTCGAAAAATATCTTGCCCCCTTAAGTTGATCAAACAAATCATCTATCCTTGGCAAAGGATACTTATTCCGCACCGTAGCCCTGTTTAGCTTCCGGTAGTCGATACACAATCTCAGACCACCATCATTTTTCCTCACAAATAACACTGGTGCACCCCAAGGTGAAACACTTGGGCGAATAAATCCCACATTCACCAAATCCTGCAACTGAGTCTTGAATTCTCGCAATTCTTCCGGTGCCATTCTATACGGTGCCTGTGAGATAGGTTGAGTACCTGGTAAAAGCTCTATGGTGAACTCAATCTCCCGGTGAGGTGGCAATCCCGGAAGATCATCTGGAAACATATCAGAGAACTCACTCACCACTGGAATATCCTCCACTCTCATCGGAGTATCCCGAGAATCAAACACATGAGCCAAATAACCCTCACAACCTTTCCTCAGCAATTTCTCAGCGGTTAAAGCTGATATCACTCCATAGGGTAGTACCCTATGATCTCCCCTGAATGCAAGTTCCGGTAAACCTGGACTCCGGAAATCCACTCTCTTGTCATAACAATCAATAGAGGCATGGTGCATAGTCAACCAATCCATCCCCAAAATCACATCAAAATAAAAAATATCTAAGGGGATTAAATCTGCCTCTAATGCATGACCTTCCACTAACACTGGACAACTACGAATCACGAGATTCGCCACTAACATATTCCCAGTAGGAGTACTAATACCCATGTCCCCCTGAGGACATCTCATAACCGAGAACACTCGCTCTAAACGAATAATCCACTATGCTGAATCATCTGCGCTAGAGTCGCCCATAAATATTGTAGCCCCTAATCTCTGGACTCTCTCAATGTCTGAACCTTCAGTAGCAGTCCTACTCTGAAGTACAGAAGTCAACGTATGACCCAATTGTTCCAGTGTTTGCCTCATATCAGGCTCCACTGCAGGTTCAGATGTGTCCCCAATATTTTCCGACTGTTGACGGAACTCGCGTCTCGGAGGCATTACGCTGAAAAGAACTATAACTCATCAATACCAAAATAATTGTACACGTAGTGTACAGTCTGCAGGAATTTAACCTAGTGCTCTGATACCAATTGTCAGGACCCGTCCCGAATTTCCCCTCGAAACCCGGGACGAATCCTGATCCCGTCTGACAACCTAAGGAAAGGTTCCCAAAATACCCTTCAATCCTTACAAAATATAATAACAATAAATACTTCCACTTGTCAGACAAGGGATTCAAGCACTCAATAATTCCCGTAATTAATGACCAATACAATACAATACAATATAATATCAGAGCGTCTAAGTAGGATCAAGAGTAAAATTTAGATATCCTACTCAAATATAATTACACAGCGCAGTCGAAGTACTAATGCCTCTACCTCGAGATCAGTGTTCGCGTCAACTCTATTCAACTGCCTGAAGGGGGTTTAAACACAAAAGTTGTGAGTGGACAAAAATAATCATTTATAAATTCCTTTTCGAGAAAATACGTTTCTTCCCCTCCATTTATAAAATCATGCATGCAAAACATAAAACAATTTATCATACTAAAACATCATATGTAAATCACCAAAAATTCTCATTTCTCTTTAAAACCACTTAGTTGGACTCACATAAAATCTGTATAATAAAAATACCTCGTGATCCACAATTTGGTTTGAAAACTCTCTTCAAAGGAGTTTAAAATCATTTAATTTAATATGGACACAAAATATCTCAAATTCAAATCATTTCGTTCAATCCGACACATAATATCTCAAATTTCACTGTTCTCGACATATCCATTACACACCAGGGTATCCCTTGAGATGTGTTCAAATCTGTACAACTCTGTGTACCATCTGTACTATCTGTACTCTCTGTACTATGCATAGACAGTCTCGCGACCCATCGGAGCAAGGCCCCTCAACACCTAAGGTCCGAACCCTCAACAACTGGTAGAGCAAGGCCCCTCAACACCAGTCAGAGCAACAATAACCATCGGGACGGGAACCAGTGAATCAAATCCATACTTTGAAATCTTTGTTTCGCGGCCTAAGCCAAATTCTTTACAATATCATTTTATGGCCAAAATCTGTAAAATCATAATTACGGGTCTAAACCCCAAATCACATACTCAAATAGTTACCACGTCAAAACGATATCAAAATTGAGTACAAAAACCAGGCCATTTCTCAAAACATACTTTCACTGAAATATTGTAAAACATGTGTCCAGCATCATTTCTAAAATCCAGAAATTCATTGCACCCATACATAACAGTATTTAAATCAAAGATACATTTATGCATGCATTATAGTTTATAAACCAAAAGTCCACTCACAAACCTGTTCAAGCAAGCTCAATCCCGAACTGTACGCTCCCTTGAAGTTCCTGGAGCAGTATCGCCTGTCCAAATTAATAATCGGGATTACCAGCTAATAATAAGAACCTTAAATATAAAACCCCTAAACCCCGGAAAGTCTGCCTATGCTGTCCTAGAAAACGCAGCAACTTTAAAACGTCCGAAACAACCCCTAAACGACATCCGATCGACTCGAAACCTGCGCCAATAGGTCCGAAACGTCAAAAACTACTTGTCACGCGCCACCGTGACCTCAGACTCGGCCCCACGCGCCGCCACGCGTCGACGGAAGGTCGGAACATGCGCCCAAGCGCCGCCACGCGCCCTCACGCTCCGGTCACGCGCCTGCTACAGTACCCACGCGCCTCGACCGGTCCAACCCGGTCCGGCTCAACCTGACCCGATCCAACTCGACCCGACCGGTCCAACTCAACCGGATCGGTTCAACTCGACCCGACCAGTTTACTCGACCCGACCGGTCACCTCGACCAGACCGGTCACCGGCGACTTGCCGGAGAAGACGACCGGCTGCCGTCGTCGTCGCCGGAAGCTGGCCGGAGAAGATGACCGGCAGCGCCGTCGCCGCCGTCTGGTTTCGCCGGAATCCTCCATTTCCGGCCGAAACTCCAAGCTTTCCAACTTCCTCAAAACTCAACCATTTTTCACAAATTTTACGTCTAAATCTATCTACTCGAACCCAGGAATCCAAATATGACCTCAAAACCACAAACACGTACCTGTGCTAGCCGGAAAATCGATCGGAAGGTCCGAAACTTCCTATCCTCGGTTCGGCTTCCTCCGTGGTCCTCTCCTTCGATGGTTGGTACGGTTGTGATCGTGGGAAGGAGTAGAATACGATTAGTTGATCAAAACTGGAAGTTGGAGCCTTGAATCAAAAGTTGACTTTGTGGGTATTTGGGTGAATTTTCGCACACGGGTTTAATGTTTTGTGTTTATGTTTGTCACAGAGAGAGAGAGTGAGATGAGTGATAATGAAGATAAAGATGAAAATGAAATGAAGATGAGACAATGATTGGGTTAAAATATCTACCCCAAGTCAAAAATTACCAAAATGCCCTTGCACATCTAGACCCATAACTTCCGTCCACGAACTCCGTTTTCTGCGTGCCGGCTGTCTACGAGCTCGTGAGTTCGAGACCTACGCAACGGTATCCAAAACACCACCAAAAGTGTCTCGAAATAAAATTTGACTTCCATGTCCTTTACCGACCAAGGGTAAAATCGTCATTTTACATAAATAATTTACTTAAATCCAATAATTGAAATTCCGGGTTGTTACACTTGATGACCCGTGCACTGAACCTTGGAATGACATACACGGGTACCTAACAAAAAGAAAAAAAACTAAGTTACAAATCTAAACTTAAATGGCACCGTTGAGGGAAAAGTCCCCGGCAACGGCGCCAAAAACTTGTTGGTCCTTTTAAAGAGCAAGAAATATGCAATTCAATTCTAACAGTTATAAAATCCTTGCAAGTGCACAAATCGATAAGAATAGTATAGTAGCACAGCAAGAGTCGATCCCTCGAGGACTTGTATCAACGTTATGACCACTTTAGTTCAGATATATTAACTTAGTGAAAACACACACACGCAGGGGGGGTTTATGATGTGAGAACTGAAATTTAAAGACAAGTAAAATAAAATGCAGAAAATAACAATGCAAGAATTAACGGTTGATTGATTATTAACTAAGGCGAATTGAGGCTTACTATCCACTCTAACCAATTATAGCTCTTAACCATATTTCCTTGATCAAATTACTATGCATTTTCTGAAATAGGTGCCCGTGCCTAGGACCTGGCGTTGGTTCACTAGACACATCTTATTCCCTCTTACTTAGCATGTTCTAAACAGGGCATATGCCTAGAGCGTCTATCACCTACCTTTTAAGATGATGCATGAAGTTTAAAGAGAATTTAATGACACCACATTAGCCTAGCAAAGTGACATGCAATCCTAGGTCGTTATGAGTTAAGATTACAAGTAAGAATACTTTCGATGCTCCAAATCACAAGATGATATGACGGTCACTCAAGCAATTGCATCTATAATTATATGCAAACAAGGTAGCTAATCTTATAGGCATAAATTAAGTTCATTAAGCATAGTAATCCAACTTATTCAGCATGCATAGCAATCATAATCAAGAGCCAGAAATCCAATCAACAAGCTAACATGGCTAGGGCTTCAAGCAGCCCTAATCCTAATGACTACTCACACATAACTGAAATAAACACAAGTAATATTGAATTCATAAGTAAATTGCAATAATGAAAATAAGGGTATAGAAGAGATTGTTAAGAATAGGTGCAGCAGAAGACACGGTAGAGCCTTCTTCTCCAAGCTCCACGTCCAATAATCTATGTGAAAGATTATCTCCCAAAATATGGTCCCTAATTCTCTAGAAAACCAAAACGGAACTCTCTGTGGCTCAGGTCTCTGTTTTCCCAGAAACAAAAAACGCCCCCAATCCTCTATCTGATTCTCCTTTTTATAGACAAGGGAAAACCTTGTTCTATAAGGATTGGTATAACCTTGTTCTATAAGGATTGGTATAACCTTGTTCTCTACAGATTGGTAAAACCATGTCCTATAGGAATAGGGAAAGTTATTTTACTTTTAATTAATTACAAAGTCTTTAAAATCTATTCGAACCAATCAGAGCACGGCCGGGAGTTTGAATGCAGGCTGGCAAGTGGGAACGCAAGCTGGCCAAACTTGGATTTTTGACTGTCTTCGTAATCAGGATCTGGGACCCCGCTTTTGAAGTACGTTAGGAGTATAATAGAAGCGCATCGTCGTTCAGGCTTGGCGCAAATGTTGTCAGGCTTAGCGTAGAGGGAGAACCTCTGATCCACCGCTGGCGGAACAGGGACCCCGGGCTTAGGCGCACATCTGGGCTCGGATGGGAGTTCTTGGGACATGTCCTCGACCTGCCTCGGCGCGACCTTGGCACTTCTAGGACCTGACCCTGATGTCATGAAACACAAGTTCGGGACCCGGAGGGCCTGATATGAGGTACTTGGCCAGTGGCCCAAAATAGGCGCACTGGCGCACTCAGGACCCCGTTGAGGACCTGATATTGAAATGAGGACATCTCCTTCATCTGGACTCTGATTTGAGTCATTCTTTTTGCGTTCTTTCCAGATTTTACCTATCTTTCTAACTCTGTACAAGTCTCACAAGATTGATCATTTTCTACTATTGATGGCACGAAATCATTCAAAAGACATGTAAGAGAGGCATATAAAGACCTCAAAATGATGCATAAATAACGACTGATCAATAGGTGCACCAAAGTAGTTGTGAAAGGCGCACCACCTGGTCTTGTCGGCCCTTTCTTCGTCGCCTTTGATGCGTGCTGGCCTTTTGAATCAAGGATTTTACTTGATTTTGTTGTACATTCAGTGGATGGGCATCGATAACTGCTTGCTGGACTTCCTACTAGTCAAGTCATCAGAAGTCGGGGTTGCCTTGTATTTATTGTACTTTCTTGGCGTGGCCTCGAAGTCGGGGTCTTCTTTGGGTAGCGTCATCGTCTTAGATGTTACCTTGCGAGTCATGGCTTGTGCGGTATTCTTCTCGTCCGCCCAGCATGTGTGCGAGGGAGGCCTTGCTTGAATGCCATTGCAACCCACGATACGAAACTTCTCCTTGCAACACACGATACGAAACTTCTCATTACAATATCACCGGATGCACTGACGGAAGGTCTCTTTGGATCTCTTGCTAACAGAAAAGAGATGGTCATCCTTCACTTCGACGGCACGAAGTTGTGAGTACTCCTTCACGAATTCAAGCGCTAGTTCTTCAAAGGAGACTATGGATCTCTGGGGGAGGTGGTTGAACCACGTCCTGGCTCGACCTTGCAGGGAAGCTTGGAAGACTTTGGACATGAGAGCGTCGTTATGCTTGTACGAGACCATGACTCACCGGGTTTGACGTTCCTTTGAATTGATTAAAGTTTGGAGTTGTGAACCGTTGTGGAAATGGTTCATATTCAATGTCGCGAATGAATGGTGAAGTCAAGGATATCCTGATTTGGAGTCGAAGGTCATCATCCAGCTCTCTATCACCCCGAACTCCTTGAAGGCGTCGGTCTAGGATTCTTCGATTGTCGTTGGTATGCAATGCACCATGGTGAGTCTGGGAGTCGTTGCGACCGTTGTAGCGTTGGCCTCCTAGCGTATCTATCCCCAAGGCACGCGATTGTTATGGTAAGTACGTCTCCCCCTCTTCACTACAACGGATGGTTCGTCTTGAAGTCCCATTGACTCGTCCATTGGAGCGAGTGCATGTTGTTTGAGAAGATGCTCGACCCAATCAACTTCATTGCGGGTACTTGATGTATGATGGAGCTCTTATGCGCCTTCCAAGCTGATCATGAACTGAATGTCGCTGGAGAAGCTGGGCTCCTATTCCATGGATGTAGCTTTCCTCGCTGGAGTCGCCTAGAAAGATGCCATGCGACATGATCTGACACTTGAAATGCTCATTTCCTAGACGCCTAGGTAGTCTTCTTGGGGGATTCGGGCCGCGACACGTCTCTCACTAGTGCGAGATGCTCCTTGTCCTTGTACAAGTTGTAACAAAAGCTATGACTGGGCCTTGATTTGATTGCTCAGTTGCTCGACTTGTTGCGATAAGTCCACTTGAGGGTGAGTGTCGTGATGCCTGCGCGTGTCGCATGATGCGTTGGGACTCATGGCCGGAGCTCCGTTGTCGTGGTGTTGCACCGCGCTCTTCCTGGGTTTGACTGCATCCTCATGCGTTGCGTAGATCATCCAGAAGCCTCCGAAGATATGCATCCGCATGGAGCCGATTTGGGACTTGCTGGGATGCCTCTCCCACCGGAGCGTCTGATTGGTTGAAGGAGATAATGTTTAATAGTTGATTATACTTAGAGAAATCACTTATTTTTAACTATATAAATAATAATAAATAACTCATGGGGAGATTATTTATTATTGGCATTGATCCAATTAATTAATAAATTTAGATGGTAAATATATTCAATTAATACGGAGATCGTGATATGCCGATGTCGTCTATATCAAAGGTAATATCGATATTATGAGATTATGGGCCACTTGACAGCTCCATAATTTTCGGGTGATTTATGGTTCCAAAAATAAATTGTTGATGCAGAAATCGTCTTGACTTGTAGAATTCCTTTTCGATCCCTACACGCAGTAAAAAGAGACAAATGGGGTTAAGGTTGAATACTCGAGGGGGGTGGTTCAACCAAGAACGCTTCGATGCCTAAGTTCGTTTAATTTAGAGAATAAACTGGTAGAGTTTTTGTATAAGTTTTAAATTACCCTTAAAAGTGAGGTGACACCCTCTATTTATAGTAAAGCCTTTAGAGTCAGCGGAGCTTCTGATTGGTTGAAGTTGATAGTGTTTAATAGGTGATTCCACTGAGAGAAATCACTTATTTTTAACTATATAAATAATAATAAATAACTCAGGTGGAGATTATTTATTATTGGCATTGATCTAATTAATTAATACATTTAACTGGTACATATATTAAATTAATTCGGTGATTGTGATATGTCGCATACCAGGGGTAATATCGACATTATGAGATTATGGGTCACGCGGCAACTCCACAATTTTCGGGTGATTTATAGTTCCACAAATGCCCCCACATCGTTGAAGTGTTCAAGTAATCCTAAGGGATGCAGATTTTTTTTGTAGTCCCGATAAATCGTTTTTTGTATGGGAGTAGGACTCCGCTTTGTCATGAATATTTCTTTGTGCAATTGAAATCCAAATAGGCCTTCGATCTCGCACCGATTTGAAATATGAGGCCTTGGATTTGAAGCCTTGTTCTGAGTTTAATCTTGAAGCTCACTACTAATTAGGGTTTTGCTTTGAGCTTACTGATCAGTCATTATTTATGCATCATTTTGATGTCTTTATATGTTCTCTTACATGTCTTTTGAATGATTTCGTGCCATCAATAGTAGAAAATGATCAATCTTGTGAGACTTGTGCAGAGTTAGAAAGATAGGTAAAATCTGGAAAGAACGCAAAAAGAATGACTCAAATCGGAGTCCAGATGAAGGAGATATCCTCATTTCAATATCAGGTCCTGAGCGGAGTCCTGAGTGCGCCAGTGCGCCAGTGCGCCAGTGCGCCTATTTTGGGCCACTGGCCAAGTACCTCATATCAGGCCCTCCGGGTCCCGAACTTGTGTTTCATGACATCAAGGTCAAGTCCTAGAAGTGCCAAGGTCGCGCCAAGGCAGGTGGAGGACATGTCCCAAGAACTCCCATCCGAGCCCAGAAGTGCGCCCAAGCCGGGGTCCCTGTTCCGCCAGCGGTGGATCAGAGGTTCTCCCTCTGCGCCAAGCCTGACAACATTTGCGCCAAGCCTGAACGACGATGCGCTTCTATTATACTCCTAACGTACTTCAAAAGCGCAGTCCCAGATCCTGATTACGAAGACAGTCAAAAATCCAAGTTTGGCCAGCTTGCGTTCCCACTTGCCAGCCTGCATTCACACTTCCGGCCATGCTCTGATTGGTTCGAATAGATTTTAAAGACTTTATAATTAATTAAAAGTAAAATAACTTTCCCTATTCCTATAGGACAAGGTTATACCAATCCTTATAGAACAAGGTTTTCCCTTTGTCTATAAAAGGGAGCCTTTGTTCAGTGTTTTAAGAGGAGATAATTAGCTAGGGACGTTTTGGTTTCTGGGAAAACAGAGACCTGAGCCACAGAGTTCCGTTTTGGTTTTCTAGAGAATTAGGGACCATATATTTTCGGAGATAATCTTTCACTTAGATTATTGGACGTGGAGCTTGGAGAAGAAGGCCCTGCCGTGTCTTCTGCTGCATCTGTTCTTAACAATTTCTTCTGTACCCTTATTTTCATTATTGCAATTTACTTATGGATTCAATTATACTTGTGTTTATTTCAGTTATGTGTGAGTAGTCATTAGGATTAGGGCTGCTTGAAGCCCTAGCCATGTTAGCTTATTGATTGGATTTCTGGCTCTTGATTATGATTGCTATGCATGCTGAATAAGTTGGATTACTATGCTTAATGAACTTAATTTATGCCTATAAGATTAGCTACCTTGTTTGCATATAATTATAGATGTAATTGCTTGAGTGACCGTCATATCATCTTGTGATTTGGAGCATCGAAAGTATTCATACTTGTAATCTTAACTCATGACGACATAGGATTGCATGCCACTTTGCTAGGCTAATGTGGTGTCATTAAATTCTCTTTAAACTTCATGCATCATCTTAAAAGGTAGGTGATAGACGTTCTAGGCATATGCCCTATTTAGAACATGCTAAGTAAGAGGGAATAAGATGTGTCTAGTGAACCAACGCCAGGTCCTAGGCACGGGCACCTAATTCAGAAAATGCATAGTAATTAGGTCAAGGAAATTTGGTTAAGAGCTATAATTGGTTAGAGTGGATAGTAAGCCTTAATTCGCCTTAGTTAACAACCTTTCATTCTTGCATTGTTAATTTCTGTACTTTGATTTACTTGTCTTTAAATTTCAATTATCACATCATAAACCCCCCCCCCCCCCCCCCCCCCCCCCCCCTGTGTGTGTGTGTGTTTTTTTATTTAAGTTAACAAATCTGAACTAAATTGGTCATAACGTTGATACAAGTCCTCGAGGGATCGACTCTTGCTGTGCTACTATACTATACTTATCGATTTGTGCACTTGCAAGGATTTTATAACTGTTAGAATTGAATTGCATATTTCTTGCTCTTTAAATCTACCAACAAGTTTTTGGCGCCGTTGCCGGGGACTTGTCCCTCAACGGTGCCCATTAATTCAGATTTAGTTAACTAAATTTTGTATAGTACCTATTTAGATTTCATTTAGATTGTTTACTAACTTTGTTTGTCATCCTTCTCATGTACATATGAACAACTCATACATGGATATGGGACCATGGGATTATCCATACATGGAGGCGGGAGCTTGGAATAATCCATACCCAACTTCATTCAATCAGGGGTGGAGCAATCACGAAAACTCAGAACCATACAACCCAGGATGGTGCCAGCAGCCTAATTTCACATGGAACTCCCCACAAACAGTTCCTCACTCCGAACCCACTCCTGACCTCCTACCTACGCTGAGGGCCTTGGAGCAATGCATGGAGGCTTGTAATCAATTCATGGCCGCTTTTTGTGAAGAACAACGAGAGCAAACACATCGCTTGGAGGAGATACTGGAAAAAAGCAAGAGGGTGTTTGAGTTCATTGTATGCCAAACAGAAGAAAGGGCACATCCCCCACCAAGTGAGGCCGTGAATGAAGAGCATAATAAGGACACCACCAAGCTAACACTTCGACAAGTGCTTGCCATGGATGCCATGAATTCCGCCCAAGGCCATGCCGTGACAGCGTCTCCCGATTATGCTCAGATTGAGCAGTGGGATGCACCCAATTCATACCCTCCAGTATACTCTTCCTTTTATAATGATTCTGATTCTGATTTCATGTCTAACTATACTTCTTTGCCTTGCCCTAACAGATTGGAAAGCAAAATGGAAGAAAGTTGGGAGGAAGGGAATAGGACGGATGATGGTGACAAGGACATCCAGGTCAAATCAATACCCCTGCCCTATGTACTGCCCAGCAGCAACGCACTGCCCCAAGTTGTGTCCCACAGCCATGACCACGTTCTGCCTACCGCCCTGCCGCAAACCCAGGATCCTGCTGAGTCCCAGGACTTGCTAAATGCCCTGCCGCATCCACAGCCCAGCGCCACAGAACCTGGACATGTCCAGGGAACGACTTCAATGAGCCAAGTTGCGCCAACTGATTCACTGCAGGGCAAGTCTTTAGCCGCTGCACCAGTACCTTCCCAGCGCGCATCTGAGACGCACAGCGTTGCGGCCACGCTTCAAGACACATCCACGGCAGAACCCAAATATCAGCCCGTGCCTCTCAATCTGCTGACAGCCGTGTCTCAGCCCCTGCCCAAGGACAAGGACCCGGTTTTGAAATTCAATACGCTTTCTCAACTCAATCCTGAAACATTTAACTTTCATTTTGATAAGGAAAACTTGGATTTGAATTCTGATTTAGCTCCTAATGCTGTTGAACTTTTCCCGTGCAGGTTCCACCATAAAAACACCAAGAATATGCTAAAGGCACTCAACTTGGTCCCCCTCTTCAAGTTCCGAAGGAAAAATCAACGGAAGGGACCAAGGATGAAGTAAAGAACGTACAGGGCACAACGAAAGCTGTTCCCCCACGGGCATTGTCCAAGGAAAACATTCAAGAGTGGACAGCAACTGCTCTCATTCAAATCACTCCTCAATCTCTTTCCCGATAAGTTACGTTCTCGTCGATGGATTCCTTTTTGTGTCTCTAACTTTTTTCTCCATGCTGCAGCGCAGATTCTACAGCAAGAGGCTCATAATCGGTTCCATGTTGACACTGAAATCCTGGGCACACCATCAAATGCCTAGCATGCCAGCCCCGTCTTGCCTAGACATTAAATAAAGCGCTCCTAGGAGGCAGCCTAGCCCTGGTTTGTATTTCTCACTTCCTTTTCTGTTGCTGCCCGTTATATCTCTCAAACCTTTCTACTGTTGTCAAGCTTACTGCTTATCACATTGAGGACAATGTTCAGTTTAGGTTTGGGGGTGTGGATTTAAAATTTTGCATATAGAAACAAGTAGGTTTGGGGGTGATACACGGCCAGGACATTTAAATTTCTGCTTGTGATTAGTATGATAACTTGTTAATAGGAATGTATATGCTAAGTTAACTATCTTTGCTTTACTATGAGTCATGCCATGGTCAAGTAGTTCATAATTTGCACTTCATAATGCCATGTTTTAAGTGATTAAGTGAACGAAATAACTGAATTTGAGTGAACCTTAGAAAATTAGTTGAGACTACCTTGTGAGATCTTTGAGCCTAATTGCCATTCTTTCTGAGGAATATACTTGTTTCTACTCTTAAACACTCGTCACTTTTGTTCTTAATTGTTGATGTCATTACATCATATTTGCATTGAATTTTAAAGAACTAACATCATTTAGATACTCTTGATTTAATGTGTGGTTTTCCATAAGAAGTGATGTAGGCTATGTATGCTTTAACCTCTAAAGGCCTTATCCTACCCTATTGCATGCTCCCTAAGCCAATTTTGAAGCCAAACACTCAACCTTTTCTTTCATCACCCAAAGTATAACCTAACCCAAAATACTTAGCCATTCATCACAGCCATACCCTATAACCTCAGTTTGTGCTAAGGTTGCCATAAATGAGATTCATGGTGAGAATAAGAGGTGAAAGAAGATGCTGCCCAATTCAAAGGACATTGGCGTCAATTGAAAGTTCAAAAGTAAAGAAAAGTTTTACAAGTTGCAAGCTGCACGAAAGTTTGAGGAAATCATTGCATGATCTTGGTTCAATTCAATTCAAAGACGAACAGAAACAAAAAAACGTTCAAATCAAAAGAAAGAAAGAAACGTTGAGAAAAAGAAGGAAAAAAATAAGTGAAAAACAAAGTGAATTGAGCCAAGTGAGCCAAGAGCTTCAAAATAAGCCACAAGAGCCACAAAATAAGTCATCAGGAAAGCACAATGTCGTGGGCCTTAAGAAAGGATTCAGTTCAGAAATTCCAAGTTCAATTCATGACTTCTCATGCCTTGGCACAACTCAGGTTCTTTGAATTCCATCCTTCCTTGCTAAACCCCAAAGCTTAGCCCCAATACAACCTAAAAAGGAAGACCTAACGGATCTTATGGACAATCATGCTGAGGATTAAGGTACGTATCTATGTTCTTAAAGTTCAATTCCCTTCATGAGATCTTTATTTCCATAAAGTGCTATTCTTCATTGTTACTCATATGTGATTAAATTTGAATTTCATAACATAAACTCATCACATATGCTTGAAAAGAGTGTAAGCCTAGGATTCTTGTGTGAATTGAGAGTTGCCTAGTGAGGATTAGAGTCGAGGCGAAATCTTTCTAGGGCACTTAGATGAAGTTGTTTTCAAACTTGATCGCCTGAAAATATTGGCATTTATACACGTACACCTTCACATGACACTCACGGCTATGGCATTCCTTTTAGTTCTGCAAAGCATGTCTACTTACTTTGATTCTTATTAGCTTGTTAAAGAGTACTATATCTAGCATCTTTTTGTTTAAGTAAAACGTTTGTGGGTATCGTATTGTTATAAGCCTCAGGAGACAAAACTCCTCCTACTAGGTGAACCTAGGGGTTTAAATGTTCTATCTTAACTAAAATCGATTCTTTTCATTTTGTTAGCATTTGTTTTGCTCAGGGACTAGCAAAAGATAGGTTTGGGGGTATTTGATCAGTCATTATTTATGCATCATTTTGATGTCTTTATATGCTCTCTTACATGTCCTTTGAATGATTTCGTGCCATCAATAGTAGAAAATGATCAATCTTGTGAGACTTGTGCAGAGTTAGAAAGATAGGTAAAATCTGGAAAGAACGCAAAAAGAATGACTCAAATCGGAGTCCAGATGAAGGAGATATCCTCATTTCAATATCAGGTCCTGAGCGGAGTCCTGAGTGCGCCAGTGCGCCTATTTTGGGCCACTGGCCAAGTACCTCATATCAGGCCCTCCGGGTCCCGAACTTGTGTTTCATGACATCAAGGTCAAGTCCTAGAAGTGCCAAGGTCGCGCCAAGGCAGGTCGAGGACATGTCCCAAGAACTCCCATCCGAGCCCAGAAGTGGCCAGCTTGCGTTCCCACTTGCCAGCCTGCATTCACACTTCCGGCCATGCTCTGATTGGTTCGAATAGATTTTAAAGACTTTATAATTAATTAAAAGTAAAATAACTTTCCCTATTCCTATAGGACAAGGTTATACCAATCCTTATAGAACAAGGTTTTCCCTTTGTCTATAAAAGGGAGCCTTTGTTCAGTGTTTTAAGAGGAGATAATTAGCTAGGGACGTTTTGGTTTCTGGGAAAACAGAGACCTGAGCCACAGAGTTCCGTTTTGGTTTTCTAGAGAATTAGGGACCATATATTTTCGGAGATAATCTTTCACTTAGATTATTGGACGTGGAGCTTGGAGAAGAAGGCCCTGCCGTGTCTTCTGCTGCATCTGTTCTTAACAATTTCTTCTGTACCCTTATTTTCATTATTGCAATTTACTTATGGATTCAATTATACTTGTGTTTATTTCAGTTATGTGTGAGTAGTCATTAGGATTAGGGCTGCTTGAAGCCCTAGCCATGTTAGCTTGTTAATTGGATTTCTGGCTCTTGATTATGATTGCTATGCATGCTGAATAAGTTGGATTACTATGCTTAATGAACTTAATTTATGCCTATAAGATTAGCTACCTTGTTTGCATATAATTATAGATGTAATTGCTTGAGTGACCGTCATATCATCTTGTGATTTGGAGCATCGAAAGTATTCATACTTGTAATCTTAACTCATGACGACCTAGGATTTCATGCCACTTTGCTAGGCTAATGTGGTGTCATTAAATTCTCTTTAAACTTCATGCATCATCTTAAAAGGTAGGTGATAGACGTTCTAGGCATATGCCCTGTTTAGAACATGCTAAGTAAGAGGGAATAAGATGTGTCTAGTGAACCAACGCCAGGTCCTAGGTACGGGCACCTAATTCAGAAAATGCATAGTAATTAGGTCAAGGAAATTTGGTTAAGAGCTATAATTGGTTAGAGTGGATAGTAAGCCTTAATTCGCCTTAGTTAACAACCTTTCATTCTTGCATTGTTAATTTCTGTACTTTGATTTACTTGTCTTTAAATTTCAGTTATCACATCATAAACCCCCCCCCCCTGTGTGTGTGTGTGTTTTTTTATTTAAGTTAACAAATCTGAATTAAATTGGTCATAACGTTGATACAAGTCCTCGAGGGATCGACTCTTGCTGTGCTACTATACTATACTTATCGATTTGTGCACTTGCAAGGATTTTATAACTGTTAGAATTGAAACACTGCTAGAATTAGGGTTTTAATTATTATTTAAACAAGAGCAATGTTAGTCTATGTTGCTAAAAGACTCCAATTGTTCTTCTTGTTGAAAGCTGACGAGGAGGAGAAAAGAAAAATTGATTGTTCTTTTCGGTCTTGGCATTACAGGGAGGTGAGGAATGATGAAAAAACTCTTTCTTTTTTTCTTCTATCCTCTGGTTATTTTTTGTTGTCTTTTGTCAGCAAGTGGACAATCGAGGGGGCCGACGGTGTGACATGTGCGCCAAGTGGCATGGTTGACGTCAGGTACCAACAGGAGGTACGGCTCAACTTGGTTGGAGTCGAAAGGTCGGCTTAAGAAGCGGCTTGGCACCGCAAGCTATGTGCAAGGTCGAAGAGCAGAGTGTTACACGCGACAAGTGACAGCGGCAACGCTAACGTCTTCTAGTGCGTCAGCATGATGTCGACGCGCACGTGTGGGGGACGCTCCTAATGAGGCGAAGAGAGGCTGGTGCGACGTGCAAGTGGAATTACAGGAGGGAGGAGGCTCGTGGCTTTGCCTAATGGCTGGTGCATTGGCGTCGCTCTAGTTCCTCTTGGCACCCGCGTTTGGAGTCAGCGCTGAGCTCTTCCTTGTTTGCTTTTCTGCTGTTTTCGGCTGTCATGTGACAGCTTTTGTAGCTTTTGTGAACTAAATGTATAATAAAAATACATTTAAGTATATATTTGTAATTGGTATATAATATATAAATGTTATATATATATATTGTATTATCTTTTCAATTTCTCTCTTTTGAAGATTTTGGGAGTTGTGGTAGTTCGATTGACGTGATTTAAGCGGTAGTACGCTTTATTGTCCGAGACAATCATTTCAAAATGCATGAAGACAATCATTCCACTTTTTGGGAGCGTAGAAGATCGGAGGACAAAAATCCATCTTGTGGCGTGCATCAGAGTATGTTGTAGTTGCCGACATGAAGAGATGGTAAAGCAAACATCGAGGCGTTCTTCCCAATGCCATACACATGGTGCTTGGCATGAAAGAAGAGCTCGGGGCGAAAGGCACGCCATGACGCGGAAAAGCTTTCCAAAGAGTGGGACGAGGCGTGCCACTCATCGTGAGGTGAAGCGTCCCAATGTCGCGAGGCCAGAAGTACCATGACGCGAGACAAGAAGTGCAGTGACGCGAGGCGAGGCGTGCCACAACGGAAGGCGAGGCTTGCCACAGCGGAAAGTGAGGTGTACTACAAAGCAAGGCAAAGCATCCCAAGATGTAAGGCGAGGTGGGCGCAGTGCCATGGTGTGATTGGAACTTTCTGAGGTGGAGTTTTTGGGTGGTGAAAGACCTTTCAGAGACTTGATCTTGAAGGCCCCCGTTTAGCTTGAACAATGGTGGCACCAAGGTGGAACACATCAATGCATGATCGAAGCTTCATGATTTCATTAATCGGGACTAAACAAATGAATGGAGGGTTGATCATGCCCCATGTGAAGCACGTGACATCATACCTCCTTGTCCAGTTGAAGGACGAGGGCTTGGAAGTGTCGTCCAAGAAGGCGAAGCAAACATACACAACGAAGGATTTTAACTCCATCTGCTTTGCAAGAAACAAGGAAGGTGGTCCTCAATCTTGACGTTTCTTTCGCGGAGTCAAGCATCGTTGAAGTTTCTTTCTCGGAGTCAAGCAGCGCTGAAGTTGCTTTCGCGAAGACAAGCAACACCGGAGTTGCTTTTATGGAGTCAAGCAGCACTGAAGTTTCTTCAGTACTTTTGCAGAGTCAAGCAGTTCTAGTATGAGCAACGTTGAGAAGGTTGCCCCTTTTTCTTGAAGAAGGTCATAGTGGACTCATCGCAGGAAGTCTATGATGAAGTTGTCGAAGACTTCTAAGTCACGAAGGTTGGAGCTTGAAGATTGAATGGGCAAGTAAAAATACGTAGAAGGGGGATCAGACTCATGGAGTTTGAAATAAATTGTGGCAATGCTGAACTCGAAAAGTTGAAATCCGAGCCATATTTGTTGTTTTCTGCCCCCAAACTTAGATGTAGAAATCTATCTTTTGTTCTAGATCTTTCGAACCTTTTTGCAGTTAGTCTTTTCCTTTGAACTTAAGTGTCGCAGAGGCTTCATCTAAGTTGCTTTGAATGTTGTCTTTGCTTTCTTGCAGGGAGGAAGGGTTTGTTGGTTTTTTCGAATGCCCCCGTTGTAGCTATGGGTGTTCAATGTTGGGGCCTTGATTAACCTTGCCCCTCGAAGAAGGGCTTTATTTTTCCTTCGAATATGGAATTTTACTTCTATGAATAAGGCTTAGAGTGCCTTGTAGTGTGAAGGCTTAAATGCTTTGCAGCATGAAGGTTTAATTGCTTTGTAATGCGAAGGCTTAGACACTGCGGAGTGCGAAGGCCGAGTGCTTCGCTGCTCGAACGCTTTGATGCTTCGCAGAGCAACATCATTGACGCTTCACATGCTGAAGGCTTTGATGCTTCACATGGTGAAGGCTTTGATCCTTCGCAGAGCAACAACATTTACGCAATAACATTGATTTGCAGTGGAAGGCTTTGAGTTGCTTCGCAGTCGAAGGCTTTGAGCTGCTTCGATGTGGAAGGCTTTGAGTGCTTCGCATGACAAAGGCATTGATGCTTCACATGGCAAAGACATTGATGCTCCACGGAGGAAGGCATTGATGCTTCGCAGGGTGAAGGTGTTGTTACTTCACAAGGCGAAGGCATTAAGTTGCTTCATAGTGGACGACTTTGAGTTGCTTTTCTATCGAAGGCTTTGAGCTACTTCGCTGTGGAAGGCTATGAGTGCTTCGCTTAATGATGCATTGATGCTTCGCAGGGCGAAGACAATGATGGCTCACAAGGCGAAGGCATTGATGCTACGTAGGGTGAAGGCGTTGATCCTTCGCGGGGCGAAGGCGTTGATCCTTCGCGGGGCGAAGGTGTTGTTACTTCGCGGGATGAAGGCATTGGGTTGATTCGCAGTGGAAGGCTTTGAGTTTCTTCGATGTCGAAGGCTATTATGTTTCTCCTAACAATGCTTAAAGTACTTTGCAGGGCGAATGCTTGGATGTGATATGAAATAAAACAAGCAGAATAATGTAACCTATTTTATCCAGTTAAATTCTTTGCAAGTACAATAATGTAACCTATCCACCACAAACCAATTAAGCCATTAACATGATTTCCAAGATTTGATTACTATGAAACTTCTGAATATGATGTCCATGCAAAGGTCCGACGAAGGCCCACTCTACATATATTATTCTCTCTTACTTAGCATATTCTAGGTTGGATGGGTACCTTAGAACGTCTTTCAAATTTTATCAAGATGATGCATGAAGTGCAAAGAGAATTTAATGACATCACACTATCCCTAGAAAAGTGATGTGTAGTCTTAGGTTGTCATGAGTCGAATTATAGGTAAAATCTAAGCCAGTACCTTCGATGCTAACAATCACAAGCAGATGGCCAGTCAAACAAGCAATCATTCATCAATAGTTCATGCAAACAAGCAGGCCAAACTTATATGAAATACACATAAATTAAGCACAGTAATTCAGACTACATCCATCATCCATAGCAATACAAATCAAGGGTCAAAATCAAGATAAACGACTATCATGGCGAGGGCTTAAAGCGACCCTAATTCTAATAAAACTACTCACGCATAACTGAAAGTAAAGACATAATGTAAATTATCATTTATAATTACAATGAAGTAAAAGCTTAAAGTATAGGAGGATTGTTGAACAATGAGAGACGGTAGAGAACACAGCAGGTTCTACTCTTCTCCAAGCTCCACGCCCAAATCTCCTTCTCAACTTGAAAAATAAAACTGTTTGAATTTATAAAATTGAATTTCAAAGGAACTGCGGCAAGGATTTTTTTAAGGTCTTCAACCTGACGCCTAAGGGTCCTATTTATAAGAGACCACGCCCCTAAGAAATAAAAGACCAATTAGGGCTAGAATCTTATTGGAATCCAAATTAAACACTTCTATCCTAGTTTGACAAGAAAGATGATTCAAAAAGGCTAATCCTTTTTTAACAAGGACTAGGACTTGCGGCAAAGACTGAGACACAATCTTCTTGGACTTCCTTGCATGTCAAGGTAGTTCTGGAGTCATGTAGAGGTTGCTTGGACGTCACTTAATGGGTTGGACCAAGCCTTGGGCTTTCGAAACACGGCTGGACCTCAATTTAACCGTTTTAGGGCCTTCTAAAGCACTTCTTGAACTTGGCATGTCATGAACCTTAGCAACTGGACCAAACCACGTCTTGGGCATCCTAATGATGTTCTTTGAATGTCTGAAGCCTGGGCACACTCAAAAATCTGGCAGAACTGGGAGAACACAAAACTGGGCTCTATTTAGGGCGCAGACATGTGTGGGGACATGCCCTGGACACATTGCTGGCGGACCGTGATGAGGTGCCTTTGGATAATCTGGTACCGCACTTCTGCGGCGCACCTTTGGCTTGTAAAAAGTGCCTAAGGGTCTTGGCTTGACGCATGACATTGAAAGTTGACTCAGTATTGTGAACTTTGGTTCTTTCGCTGGCGGACTCGGAGCATGCGCAGGGACTTGGTGGGGCAGAACTGGCGCAGGGACTTTGCGGGCAGGTTTTGAGCAGGGCTGAGTTCTAAGTTGGATTGTCTTGGGAAATGTCATAGGACACGTCCTGGGACTTGATCAAGGCTTCTAAGGGACTCGGTACAAGACATGCCATGGCATGTCTCTACGCTCGGTAGGACATCTCCAATGGCGGGTCAAGTGCATGTCTAGGACAAGCCTCCGGCTAACTTTTGAGACTTGATTTTCAATTTGAGATAACTTCTTCATTATAACTTCGATTTGAGCCATCCTTTTTGCGTTCTTCTCAGAATTCACCTATTTTTCCAAATCTATACAAGTTTAATAAGATTGGTCATTTTCTACTATTGGTGGCACAAAATCATTCAAAAGATATGTAAAAGAGGTACTTAATGATATCAAAATGATGCATAAATCATGACTGAATCAATACCCCCAAACCTATCTTTTGCTAGTCCCTGAGCAAAACAAACTTAAACAAAACAAAAAGACTCGATCTTAGTTAAGATAGGACATTTAAACCCCTAGTTTCACCTAGTATGAGGAGTTTTGTCTCCTGAGGGTTATAGCAGCACGATACCCACAAACGTTTTACTTATACAACAATAATGCTAGAAACAAAACATTTAACAAGCTAATAGAAACCAAAGTAAGTAGACATGCTTTGCAGAACTAACAGAAATGTCATAGCCTTGAGTGTCATGTGCTGAGTGTAGTGTTTAAGTGCCAATATTTCAAGTGATCATGCTTGAAAACAACGTCGTCTAAGTTCCTTAAAAAGATTTCACCTCGACTCTAATCCTCACTAGCCAACTCTCAATTCGCACAAGAATCCTAGGCTTTCACTCTTTCAAGCATATGTGATGATTTTATGTTATGGAATTCAAGTTTATCACATATGAGTATCAATGAAGAATAGCACTTTATGGAAATAAAGATCTCATGAAAGGAATTGAACTTTAAGAACAAAGATACGTACCTTAATCCTCAGCATGATTGTCCATAAGATCAGTTAGGTCTTCAATTTTGGGTTGTAACAGGGCTAAGCTTTTAGGTTTAGAAAGGAAGGATAGGATTCAACGAATCTGAGTTGTGTCAAGGCATGAGAAGTCATGGCTTGAACTTAGAATTTCTGAACTGAATCCATGCTTGGGGCCCACGGCATTGTGTTTCCTTGGTGGTTTATTTCGAGGTTCTTGGCTCACTTGGCTCAATTCACTTTGCTTTTCACTTTTTTTTTCTTTCTTTTTCTTTTCCTCTATACAGCTTGTCACATGTAGAGTTTTTCACCCATCAACTTTGAACTTTGAACTTCCAACCTTTGATAAAAATGCCAATGTCTTTGGAATTAGGCAGCACTTTCTTTCACCTCTCACCATGAATCTCATTTAGGGCAACCTCAACACAAGCTCATGTTATAGGGCATGGCTTTGATGAATGGCTGAGTATTTTGGTTGATGAAAGAAAAGGCTGAGTGTTTGGCTTCAAAGTTGGCTTAGGGAGCATGCAATAGGGTAGGATAAGGCCTTGAGAGGTTAAAGCACACATAGCCTACATCACTTCTTATGGCAAACCACACATTAAATCAAGAGTATCTATATGATGTTAGTTCTTTAAAATTCAATGCAAATATGATGTAATGAGATCAACAATTAAGAACAAAAGCGAAGAGTGTTTAAGAGTAAAAACAAATATATCCCTCAGAAAGAATGGTAATTAGGCTCAAAAATCTCACAGGGTAATCTCCACTAATTTTCTAAGGTTCACTCAAATTCAGTTGTTTTGTTCACTTAATCACTTAAAACATGGCATTGTGAAGTGTAAGTTCTGAACTACTTGACCATGGCATGACTCTTAGTAAGGCAAAGATAGTTAACTTAGCATGTACATATCCACACTCCCAAACCTAAACTGAACATTGTCCTCAATGTGATAAGCAATAAGCATGACAACAGAACAAAGGTTTTGGGACATATAAAGGTAGAAACAGTAAAGGAAGAGAAAAACACAAACTAGGGCTAGGCTGCCTCCTAGGAGCACTTTATTTGATGTCTAGGCAAGATGTGGCTGGCAGACTATGTAATTGGTGGGTGTTCAAGTACTTGTGCCGCCATGGCCAACCTTGGGGACGACTATGTCCAATGGAATGGAGGAGGATCCGTGATGGATGGCCATGGTGCCTAGGCCGTGAGTGGCGATATATGGTCCCCCATCTTTGGTTTCTTTCAGAGCACCAGCAGAGATTCACTCTCATCCAAGTTAGTAGATAATATGACTGGGGAAGTTTGTCGCTTACCTAGACGTGTAGATGTGGATTGTCTTGTGGGAGGCTCCAATGTAGGCCGTGAGTGGATTGGTGCCTTGGTCGTGAGTGCTAAGTCCTTTATTGGGGCTGCAGGGCCACGACATTGTCTTGACCATTGCAGGGAGGGCACGGCTTAACGCACTCTATCCTCTGCACTTTCGTGACCCTCATAATCCTTTTGAGGCCGTGTGACATCCTTTGCAAGAAATTCCTTAGCTCTTGAACCTGCTATTGTTTCCTGCAACAAATTATCCATTAGTTCTAAAGGAAAATCAGCAATGGGTTTAATAGGGAACTGGAAGATGTCCCAGCTATTGAATGTCCTTAGCTTCTCCCACACATTGATAGCCATTATCCCTCGTTTGAGGTTGATGTCACAGTCCACTGTGGCTAAGAGGGGTCTGCCAAAAATCAGTGGTGGATCTTCACTTGGGCCGGGCTTCCCCATCCTCAGGACATGAAAATCTGCAGCAATACAAATATCCCCTATCTACACACTAACATCCTCAATCACACCCATTAGCCTAGACACCGAGGAATAAGCTAATCTAATGCATAACTCAGTTGGTTTTAACGATCCTAAGTTTAAGGATTGAAACACATGATAGGGCATCATACTTACTGCTGCCCATGTATCGCAAAGAAAATTATTAAACCATTTTTTCGTTGACGATACAGGGGAGTGATGGAGGGCCTGGGTCGTCAGCCTTTGGTGGAGTGCCGTGGGGAGCAGTGAGAGTGGCTGAATTGATGTCCAGGGTGATTGTTGGTGTAGCTCCACGTTTTCCAGAAACTACGTCCTTCAATAGTTTAGCAAAGATTGGCATGTGCTTGACGAGTTTATGGAATGGAAATGTAATTTCGAGCTTTTCAGCATGTGTTCCATCTCCTGCTCGAAATCCTCATTCTCCTTGTTTTGGTTGTGAAATCTGCTAGGAAATGGCAAAGTAACTTCATCATCTAAATCAACTTGTACTTGTTTAGTGTGCTTTGAAGCATGAAATTTAGATTTAGAATGATTCGCTTGAGTTGTTTGGCCGTTAGGTCCCAAGGACTCCGCCGTGTCCTTATTATTGGAAAATGGCGCAAATTAGGCCTGAGAAGAGACTGTCGTGGGCATGCCGTGGGATTTTGGTGCAGCTGGGTCTGAGTTCTGAGTGTGCGCAGCTGGGCGCATCGCAGGCGCTCCCTAGAGAGGTTCTGGTGCAGTGGCGTGGAGCTTTTCCAACAGGTCTGCGCTAGGCGCAGGTTGGAACACGCCAAGATGATGGTATTACAGCGGAGGTCCTGCCCAGGTTTGAGGCGCAGGTTGGCATACTGGCGGCATGACATTCTAAGGTCTAGTTTGCTACTGGTTCTGCGGCAGCTTGTGAGACACGGACTGCAGCTGTGCTGGGGCTCTTGGTAGAGCAGTTTGAGGCAGGGCTCTCGACAAAGCCTGAGTTTTTGGCTTGTCGCGGTGCTGGTCATGAGGCAAGGTTTGATTCAATGGCACAGGTTCAGGCCCAGCTTGGGGGACAGGTCGGGCATGGCTCCCGGTAGTACAAGTTGACGTATATGCTATGACTCAGCAGGGGTCTGCGGTCGAGTTTGGTTCAGTGCCCTATTTTGAGGCTGCGGCGTGGTAGTGCTCAGAGATTCATCCAGGAGCTGTCCACGACTAGTTGTAGGCACAATCTGCGGCCAGGGCACTGCTTGCTGGTCCCTTGGGGGTGTCATGGGTAGGCCAACTTCTTTATCTTCCACGAATTCTTGGCAGGATGCAGGTTTAGGGCTTTAAATTTGTGTTCCACTCCGTAAGGTGATGGCATTGACCGTTGGGTGTTGAAGTCCCTTGGGATTCATCGTGACTTGGCTTGGAAACTTTCCTTGTTCTCGTTGATGTAATTGGGTTACAAGATGCCTAATTTGATTCGCCAAGTTGGTGATGGCTCTATCCGTCTTGGACATGAACGCCTGAGTGCTTTGAGCCATGCTTTGGATGAGTTCTTCTAGGGACTTGGTTCTATTGTTATGATTTGGCGGGGGAACTTGCTGAGGCATATGGGGAGCCGCAGCTTGTTGATGGAATCCAGGTGGTGGGTTTTGTGCGGCTTGAGTATTGTTCCATCGAAAATTTGGATGGTTCTTCCACCCCAAGTTATATGTGTTTAAGTATGGGTCATTCTGGGGCCTTGGTCCGTTGTTGAAACCTCCCGCAAAGTTGGCTTCTTCCACCGTTCGACATTCTTGTGAAGAATGTCCTTGAATTGAGCATACTTCACAGATTTGAACTCCCTTCGCCTTCTTGTTACAAAGCTTCTTAACCATTGCTGTAAGTTGAGCAATGGGATCATCTCTATCATTGGTGTACGCATCACCATTAGACCTAGCGGAATGTCCTCAGTGGCTAAATTTTTTCTCGCCTTGATTGATGTTCTCAAAAGCGGTCCTCCCCTTCGCGATTGTGCCTTCTAGAATCCCTTGGGATTGAGAGTTCACCATTGTTCGTTCGCTCGTCTTCAAACCTCCGTAGAAGTATAACATTAAGTGATGGTCATCAATATTGGGGTGGGGGCACTCCCTTAGCATTTGATTGAAGCTCTCCCAATTCTCATAGAAGGGTTCATACCATCCTTACCGGGGGCCATGATCTTGGCCTTCAACTCGTTCGTTTTTGTCATGGGATAGTATTGCATGAGGAATTTTGAAGACAAGTCCCGCCACGAGTGGATTGAGGCTGGAGACAAGGAATGGAACCGTGCCTAAGCACGATCCTTATGGTTGAAGTGAAAAAGCCTTAGTCGAATTTCCGCTTCCATCATGCCGTAAATGCGCAAAGTTGACCAGACTTCAACAAATTCCTTTATGTACAGGTGCGGTTCCTCTCCCAAAAGTCCGTGAAATGTTGGCAGCATGTGAATCGTTCCAGACTTCAACTCGAAATTTTCCAACGTAGACTCGGGCAAAACGATAGGAAATTGGTCATCCGAGACAAGGGGGTTGGAAAAATCCTTGAGGAGCCGTGGGGCTAGTGGTGGCACTAGGGCGCGCTCTTCACATTGGTCCCTTGCATCCGCCATGTGTGGACATGGTGGAGGTGATCTGTGAATTGAAGAAGCTCTTGAGGATGGGTTGGAGCCGTGCAGTGAAGATGATCCTACGCTTGGTTCACTTGATGAGCCGCGAGATGATCCATGCACTGAGTCGTGCGATGACATAAACTACTACCTATAAAAATAAAGACAGAGTTAATATGTTCTAAATAAACTGGACACCGTTGAGGGGCAAGTTCTCGGCAACGGCGCCAAAAACTTGATATGAAATCAAACAAGCACAATAATGTAACCCATTTTATCCAGTTAAATTCTTTGCAAGTGCACAAAATCGGAAGAGATAATATAGTAGCAAAGCAAAAGTCGATCCCTCGAGGACTTATTCAACAATTCATTCCACTTTAGTTTAGATTATTAACTCAATTAAAGACTCAACACTAATAAAAACACAAAACACACGGCAACTAAACAAACAAAGACTCAAAACAATAATTTAGATATGCAAAACACTAAGGACACATCAAGGACTCTTAACATTACTTAAAATGCAGCATAAATAATGAATTGATTGATTAAAGTAACTAAGGCGAATTAGGGCAAACTATCCACCACTAACCAATTAAGCCATTAACATGATTTCCAAGATTTGATTACTATGAAACTTCTGAATATGATGCCCATGAAAAGGTCCGACTAAGGCCCACTCTACATATATTATTCTCTTACTTAGCATATTCTAGGCCGGATGAGTACCTTGGAACGTCTATCAAATTTTATCAGGATGATGCATGAAGTGCGAAGAGAATTTAATGACATCACATTATCCTTAGAAAAGTGATGTGCAGTCCTAGGTTTTCATAAGTCGAATTACAGGTACGATGTAAACCACTACCTTCGATGCTAACAATCACAAGTAGATGGCCAGTCAAACAAGCAATCGTTTATCAATAGTTCATGCAAACAAGCAGTCCCAACTTATAAGCAATAAACATAAATTAAGCACAGTAACTCAAACTACATCCAGCATCCATAGCAATACAAATAAAGGGCCAAAATAAAGTTAAACGACTATCATGGCTAGGGCTTCAAGCAGCCCTAATTCTAATAAAACTACTCACGTATAACTGAAATTAAAGACATAATGTAAATTCTCATTTATAGTTACAATGAAATAAAAGCTTAAAGTAAGGGAGGATTGTTGAACAATGAGAGACGGCAGAGAACACAGCAGGTTCTGCTCCTCTCCAAGGTCCACGCCCAAATCTCCTTGTTAAGTTGAAAAATAAAACTGCTTGAATTTATAAAACTGAATTAAAACGGAATTGCGTTAGGGTTTTTTTAAAGTCTTCAACCTGACGCCTAAGGGTCCAATTTATAAGAGACCAAGACAATTTAGTGCTAGAATCTGGTTACAATATGAATTAAACACTGTTATCCTAGTTTGACAAGAAAGGAGACGCAAAAAGGCTAATCCTTTTTTAACAAGGACTAGGACTTGTGGTAAAGACTGAGATACAATCTTCTTGGACTTCCTTGCACGCCAAGGCAGTTCTGGAGTCTTCTAAAGGTTGTTTGGACGCCACTTAATAGGTTGGGCCAAGCCTTGGGCTTTTGAAACACTGCTGGACCTCAATTTAACCATTTTAGGGCCTTCTAAAGAACTTCTTGAACTTGGCATGTCATGAACTTTAGAAACTGGCCCAGACCACGTCTTGGGCTTCCTAATGTTGTAATTTGAATGTCTGAAGCTGGGCGCACTCAAAAAGCTGGCAGAACTGGGAGATCGTAAAACTGCACCCTAATTAGGGCGCAGACATGTCTCGGGACAAGCTCTGGACACACTGCTAGCGGACTGTGAGGAGATGACTCAGGATAATCTGGTACCGTGATTCTTCTGTGCACCATTGGCTCGTCAAAAGCACATAAGGGTCTTGGCTTGGTGCATGACATTGAAAGTTGGCATAGTAGTGTGAACTTTGGTTCTTCCGCTGGCGGACCAGGAACATGCGCATGGACTTGGCGGAGCGGAACTAGTGCAGGTACTTGGTGGGTAGGTCGTGAGCAGGGCCGAGTTCTCGGTTGGTCTGTCTTGGGAAATGTCATAGGACACATCCTGGGACTCGATCAAGGCTTCTGAAGGACTCGGTAGAAGACATGCCAGGGCATGTCTCTTGGCTCAGTAGGACATCTCCAATGGCGTGTCAATGACATCTCCGATTCGAGCCATTCTTTTTGCGTTCTTCTCACAAGATTGATCATTTTCTACTATTGATGGCACGAAATGATTCAAAAGATATCTACGAGAGGTACTTAAGGACATGAAAACGATGCCTAAATCATGACTGAACAAGATGCTACTTGTAAGAAGGCTTAGAGTGCTTCTCGGGGGATGGCTGGGATTCTTCTCGAAAGAAGGCATAAAGTGCTTTTGCTGGGCGAAAACTTGGATGCTTCTCGTAAGAAAGCTTATAGTGCTTGGATGGGTTGAAGGCTTGGATGCTTCTCATAATAAGGCTTAGAGTGCTTCGCAGGACAAAGACTTGGATACTTCTTTTAAGAAGGCTTAGTGTTCTTCCCATAGGAAGGCTTAGGGTGCTTCCCGGAGGAAGCCTTAGATGCTTTCTGGAGGAAGGCTAGGATGCTCCCTAGAGGAAAGGTTAGACTGCTTCACAGGGCGAAGACTTGGTTGCTTCTCGTAGGAAGACTTAGAGTGCTTCCCAAAGGAAGGCTTAGGGTGCTTCTAGGAGGAAGGATTAGATGCTTCCCGGAGGAAGGCTTGGATGCTCCCTAGAGGAAGGCTTAGAGTGCTTCTGGGAGGAAGGCTTAGAGTTTTCAATTCTATGTAAAATTGTCTAAGCAATATCTCAAGTTTCTTGATAATTTTTTTAAAGACAATAATACAACATATACAAAAACTGATATGGGGCCTTATCGGCAGGGTATTCAGTGTATTTCCCTTCTTTCACGGGATTCGCAGTTGTGATAGGCGCACCACCAAGTCTTTTCGGCCTTCTCTTGGTCGCCTTTGATGTGTGCTTGCCTTTTGAATCAAGGATTGTACTTGATTTCGCTGTAGATTTAGTGGATGGCCACCGAGAACAACTTGATGGACTTCCTACTAGCCAAAGCGTTCGAAGTCAGGGTTGCCTTGCGGTTGTTGTAGTTGCTTGGCATGGTCTCGAAGTAGCTAAGCAAGCAATGATACTATACGAGACTTTTCTGGTTCAGGAGATATTGCATGGAGAAGTCTCGTATTGTGTGTGGGAACGACCTCGTCGCAGCAATGGCGTTCAAACAAGGCCTCCCAAAAAGATAGTCAGGTCTACAGCGACATTGTTATGGACAATGCGTGCAACCTCACAAAAATACTTTCCATAGCGGAGCGGCAAGCATGCTGGGAGGAAGAGAAGAATGCGGCACAAGCCACGACTAGCAAGGTAACATCCGAGATGATGATGCCACCCGAAGGAGACATCGACTTCGAGGCCACACCAAGCAAGTACAACAAATGCAAGCCAACCCCGACTTCCGACGCCCGGACTAGTAGGAAGTCTAGCAAGCTGTTCTTGGTGCCCATCCACTGAATCTACTGTGAAATCAAGTACAATCCTTGATTCAAAAGGCCCGCACCAATCAAAGACGACCAAGAGAGGGCTGACAAGACTAGGGGGTATGCCTATCACAACAACTATGGTGCGTTTATCACAACTGCAAACCTTGTGAAGGAAGGGCATTGCATTGAATACCTCGAGGATAAAGGTGCAGAACATCTCAGCGACGAAGGTCACAGGGAGCCTACTTCAGAGGCGATCTGCACCAAAGACATCATTGCTGAATAAGGCCCCATTTAAGTTTTTATTTCTTATGTATTATTGTCTTCAGTAAAATTATCAAGAAACTTGAGATTTTACTTAGATAATTTTACATAGCATTGGAAACTCTAAGCCTTCCTCCGGGAAGCACTCTAAGCCTTCCTCCGGGAACCACTCTAAGCCTTCCTCCGGGAACCACTCTAAGCCTTCCTCTAGGGGGCATCCAAGCCTTCCTCTAGGAAGCATCTAAGCCTTCCTCCAGGAAGCACACTAAGTCTTCCTCCAGGGAGCATCCAAGACTTCCTCCGGGATGCATCTAATCCCTCCTCCTTGTAGCACACTAAGCCTTCCTCCAGGGAGCATCCAAGCCTTCCTCTGGGAAGCAATCTAAGCCTTCTTACGAGAAGCATCCAGGCCTTCGCCCTGTGAAGTACTCTAAGCCTTCGTACGACATGCATCCAAGCCTAAGCCCTGCGAAACACTATAAGCCTTCTTCCGTGAAGCATCCGAGCCTTAACCCTGTGAACCACTCTAAGCCTTCTTATGAACACCATCAAAGCCTTTGACATCGAAGCAACTCAATGTCTTCACCATGTGAAGCATCAAATGCCTTCATCATACGAAGCACTCAAAGCCTTCCACAGCGAAGCAACTCAAAGCCTTCAACAGCTAAGCAACTCAAAGCCTTCCACTACGAAGCAACTAAATTTCTTAGCCCCGCGAAGTAACAATGCATTCTCCCAGTGAAGCATCAGCGCCTTTTCCTCGCAAAGCATCAGTGCCTTCGCCTCGTGAAGCATCAATGTCTTCGCCCAGCAAACCATCAATGCCTTCGTCATGCGAAGCACTCAAAACCTTCCACAGCGAAGCAACTCAAATCCTTCGACAACGTAGCAACTCAAACCCTTCCACTGCAAAGCAACTCAATGCCAACGTTGTCAGGACCCGTCCCGAATTTCCCCTCGAAACCCGGGAAGAACCCTGATCCCGTCTGACAACCTAAGAAAAGTTCCCAAAATACCCTTCAATCCATACAAATTATAATAACCATGATAAATACTTCCTCTTGTCAGACAAGGGACTTAAGCACTCAATAATTCCCGTAATTAACGACCAAACAAATACAACATAATATCAGAGCGTCTAAGTAGGACCAAGAGTAAAATTTAGATATCCTACTCAAATATACAACACAGCGCAGTCGAAATCCTAATGCCTCAGCCTCGAGATCAATGTTCGCGTCAACTCTACTCAACTGCCTGAAGGGGGATTTAAACACAAAAGTTGTGAGTGGACAAAAATAATCATTTATAAATTCCTTTTCGAAGAATTTCCTTTCTTCCCCTTCATTTATAAAATCATGCATGCATAACATAAAACAATTTATCATATAAAAGCATCATATGTAAATCATCCAAAATTCACATTTATCTTTAAAATCATGAATTGGACTCACATAAAATCTGTATAATAAAAATACCTCGTAATCCACAATTTGGTTTGAAAACTCTCTTCAAAGGAGTTTAAAATCATATAATTCAATCTGGACACCAAATATCTCAAATCCAAATCGTTTGGTTCAAACTCACGAATATCTCAATTTCAAATCATTTGGTTCCATTTGGCAAATATCTCAAAATCAAGAATTCACTGTTCCCGACATATTCATAACACATCAGGGTATCCCTTGAGATGTGTTCAAATCTGTACAACTCTGTGTACCATATGTACTGTCTGTAATATCTGTACTATGCATAGACAGTTTCGCGACCCGGCGGAGACATACTCCTCAACACCTAAGGTCCGAACCCTCAACAACTGGCAGAGTCATGCTCCTCAACACCAGTCAGAGCAACAACAATCATCAGGACGGGAATCAGTGAATCAAATCCATACTTCGAAATCTTGTTTCGCGGCCTAAGCCAAATTCTTTAAAATATCATTTTATGGCCAAAATCGGTAAAATCACAATTATGAGTCAAAACCCAAATCACATACTCAAATAGTCACCACGTCAAAACGATATCAAAATCGAGTACAAAATCAGGCCATTTCTCAAAACATACTTTCACAGAAATATTGTAAAATATGTGTCCAGCATCATTTCTAAAATCCAGAAATTCATTGCACTCATACTCAACAGTATTTAAAGCAAAGATACATTTATGCATGCATTATAGTTTATAAATCAAAGTCCACTCACAAACCTGTTCAAGCAAGCTCAATCCCGAACTGTACGCTCCCCTGAAGCTCCTGGAGCAGTATCGCCTGTCCAAATTAATAATCGGGATTACCAGCCAATCATAATAATCTTAAATATAAACCCCATAAATCCCGGGAGTCTAACGATGCTGTCCTAGAAAACGCAGCAACCTTAAAACGTCCGAAACAACCCCTAAACGACATCCGATCGACTCGAAACCTGCCCCAACAGGTCCGAAAAGTCAAAAACTAACTGTCACGCGCCACCGTGACCTCAGACTCGGCCCCACGCGCCGCCACGCGCCGACGGAAGGTCGGAACACGCGCTCACGCGCCGCCACGCGCCCTCACGCGCCGGTCACGCGCCTGCTACAGTACCCACGCGCCTGGATCGGTCCAACCCGGTCCAACTCGGCCTGACCGGTTCACTCAACCCGACCGGTTCAACTCGACCCGACCGGTTCAACTGACCCGACCGGTTCACTCGACCGGACCGATTCAACTCAACCTGACCGGTCACCGGCGACTCGCCGGAGAAGATGACCGGCTGCCGTCACCGTCGCCGGAAGTTGGCCGGAGAAGATGACCGGCAGTCGCCGTCGCCGCCGTCTGGTTTCGCCGGAATCCTCCATTTCCGGCCGAAACTCCAAGCTTTCCAACTTCCTCAAAACTCAACCATTTTTCACAAATTTTACGTCTAAATCTATCTACTCAAACCCAGGAATCCAAATATGACCTCAAAACCACAAACACGTACCTGTGCTAGCCGGAAAATCGATCGGAAGGTCCGAAACTTCCTATCCTCGGTTCGGCTTCCTCCGTGGTCCTCTCCTTCGATGGTTGGTACGGTTGTGATTGCGGGACGGAGTAGAACACGATTAGTTGATCAAAACTGGAAGTTGAAGCCTTGAAATCAAAGTTGACTTTTGTTTTTCTCTTGGTTTTTCTTCGGTTTCGGGTTTGGTTTGGGAGGGTTGTCACAGAGAAAGAACGAAATGAAGATGAAATGAAGATGAGGATGTAAATGAAATGAAGGTGAGACAATGATTGGCCTAAATATTTTCTCCCAAAACCAAATTACCAAAATGCCCTTGCACATTTAGACCCATAACTCTCGTCTACGAACTCCGTTTTCCGCGTGCCGCCTGTCTACGAACTCGTGAGTTCGAGACCTACGCAACGGTATACAAAACACCACCGAAAAGGTTTCGAAACCAAAACTTGATTTCCATGCCCTTTAACAACCAAGGGTAAAATCGTCATTTTACATAAATAATTTAATTAAATCCAATAATTGAAATTCCGGGTTGTTACAATCTACCCCCCTTAAGAAATTTCGTCCCCGAAATTCAACTCTACCCTTGGAACAAATAAGGATACTGCATCCGCATTAGTTCCTCAGTTTCCCACGTGGCTTCCTCCACGTTATGATTCCTCCACAACACTTTAACTAGAGGAATACTCTTTCTGCGCAGTACCTTCTCTTTCCAATCCAAAATTTGCACCGGTTGCTCCTCAAAGGTCAAATCATCTTTCAGCTCAAGTGGTTGTTCTCCCAATACGTGAGACTCATCAAACAGATATTTCCGGAGCAAAGATACATGGAAAACATTATGAACTCTGGATAGTTCCGATGGTAAAGCAAGACGATATGCCACTGGTCCTATCCTCTCCAGAATCTCATACGGACCAATGTAGCGAGGACTCAGTTTTCCTCGTCTACCAAAACGTACAACTCCCTTCCAAGGAGATAGTTTCAAGAACACCCAATCACCTACCTCAAACTCAAGGTCTCTGGTTCTACGGTCTGCATAGCTCTTCTGGCGATCCTGAGCTGTCTTCAACCTTTCTCTGATGATCCTTATCTTTTCCTCAGTCATATCAACCAACTCTGGTGTTAACAGTTTCCTTTCACCCACTTCGTTCCAGCATAGAGGTGTCCTGCACTGCCTCCCATACAGTGCCTCGAAAGGAGACATCCCAATACTCGACTGATAACTATTATTATAAGCAAATTCCATCAGAGCCAGATGTGAATCCCAGTTTCCTTTAAACTGTAGTACACAAGCTCTCATCATATCCTCCAAAATCTGGATTGTCCTCTCAGACTGACCATCCGTCTGAGGATGAAAAGCTGTACTAAAATGCAATGTAGTGCCAAAAGCCTTCTGCAAACTCCGCCAAAACCTGGAGGTAAATCTAGGATCCCTGTCCGAAACAATGGACTCTGGAGTCCCATGTAGCCGTATGATCTCATCAATGAACAATTTCGCATACTGACTCATCCGAAAATCTTCCCGCACTGGCAAGAAATGTGCAGACTTCGTGAGTCTATCAACAATTACCCATATCCCATCATGTCCTTTCTGTGTTCTTGGAAGTTTATACACAAAATCCATCGTAATGTGATCCCACTTCCATTCCGGAATAGGTAATGGTTGAAGTGCCCCATATGGTTTCTGCCTCTCGGCTTTCACTTGCTGGCATGTCAGGCATCTACTCACAAACTCAGCAATCTCCCTTTTCATCCCAGTCCACCAATAATGTTTCCTTAGGGTATTATACATCTTGGTACCTCCTGGATGCATAGCGTAAGCCGAACTATGAGCCTCATCAAGAATTTCCCTCTTTAGTTCCAGCTCATTCGGTACGCACAACCGACCATCCCTAACCAAGGCTCCATCATCCCTAAGCGCATAGTCCTGCCTGTTTCCAGCCTCTAACTCCATCCTGATAATGCACAATGTAGGGTCCTGGAGTTGAGCCTCACTAATCCGATCAATCAGCACAGGCCTCACATGAAAACTAGCCAACAAAGCCCCCTGGCTATCCATGTCCAGTACTATCCCTGCTCTACGGAACTCTACCAGTAATGGTAAGTAGACTGTATGCAAATGGGCTAAAGAACCCATGGATTTCCTGCTTAAAGCATCCGCCACAACATTGGCTTTCCCTGGATGGTACTCTATAGTACAATCATAATCCTTTATTAACTCAAGCCATCTTCTCTACCTCAGATTCAGGTCTTTTTGGGTGAACAAGTACTTCAAACTCTTATGGTCGGTGAAGATCCGACACGTCTCCCCGTACAAATAATGTCTCCATATTTTCAATGCATGCACCACTGTAGCTAATTCCAAATCATGTGTGGGGTAATTCAACTCATGGGGTTTAAGTTGTCTAGAAGCATAAGCTATCACCTTTCCATGCTGCATCAACACGCAGCCTATACCCCGCAATGATGCATCACTATACACCTCGAATCCACCAGTATCATCAGGAATGGTCAATACTGGAGCAGAAGTCAACCTCCTCTTCAGCTCCTGAAATCCCTGTTCACAATCAGCTCCCCAGTCAAACTTGACTCCTTTCCTCGTCAACCGAGTCAACGGCCCTGCTATCGTAGAAAATCCTTCTACGAACTGTCGATAATATCCTGCCAAACCCAGAAAACTCCTCACCTCTGTCACTGTCCTCGACCTTTTGGGGATCTACGCTGATACCCTCAGCCGAAATCACATGACCTAAGAATCCAACTTCAGTCAACCAAAACTGGCATTTACTGAATTTGGCAAACAAATGCTTTTTCCTAAGCATATTCAGCACCAACCTTAAGTGCTTCTCATGTGCCTTAGCACTCCTCGAATACACCAAGATGTCATCAATGAACACAATCACAAACCGATCCAAATACTTTTGGAACACCCTGTTCATCAAATCCATAAATGCTGCTGGAGCATTAGTCAACCCGAAAGGCATCACCAGGAAATCATAATGACCATAACGAGTCCTGAAAGCTGTTTTCTCAACATCCCCTTCTCTGATCCTCAACTGGTGGTATCCGGATCGAAGGTCAATTTTCAAAAAATATCTTGCCCCTTTAAGTTGATCAAACAAATCATCTATCCTTGGCAAAGGATACTTATTCCGCACCGTAGCCATGTTTAGCTTCCGGTAGTCGATACACAACCTCAACCCACCATCCTTTTTCCTCACAAATAACACTGGTGCACCCCAAGGTGAAACACTTGGGCGAATAAATCCCATATTCACCAAGTCCTGCAACTGAGTCTTTAACTCTCGCAATTCTGCCGGTGCCATCCTATACGGTGCCTGTGAGATAGGTTGAGTACCTGGCAAAAGCTCGATGGTGAACTCAATCTCCCGGTGAGGTGGCAATCCCGGAAGCTCATCTGGAAACACATCAGAGAACTCACTCACCACTGGAATATCCTCCACCCTCATCGGAGTATCCCGAGAATCAAACACATGAGCCAAGTAACCCTCACAACCTTTCCTCAGCAATTTCTCAGCGGTCAAAGCTGATATCACTCCACAGGATAGTACCCTACGATCTCCCCTGAATGTAAGTTCCGGTAAACCTGGACTCCGGAAATCCACTCTCTTGTCATAACAATCAATAGAGGCATGGTGCATAGTCAACCAATCCATCCCCAGAATCACATCAAAATCTAAAATATCTAAGGGGATTAAATCTGCCTCTAATGCATGACCTTCCACTAACACTGGTCAACTACGAATAACGAGATTCGCCACTAACATATTCCCAGTAGGAGTACTAATACCCATGTCTCAACCAATCGGAGACAATTCTCTATATCCTCTGGGCTAGACTCGCCCATAAATATTATAGCCCCTAATCTCTGGGCTCTCTCAATGTCTGAACCCTCTGTAGTAGTCCTACTCTGAAGTACAGAAGTCAACGTATGACCCAATTGTTCCAGTGTTTGCCTCATATCAGGCTCCACTGTAGGTTCAGGTGTGTCCCCAATATTTTCCGACTGTTGACGGAACTCGCGTCTCGGAGGCATTACGCTGAAAAGATCTATAACTCTTGTACACGTAGTGTACAGTCTACAGGAATTTAACCTAGTGCTCTGATACCAATTGTCAGGACCCGTCCCGACTTTCCCCTCGAAACCCGGGAAGAACCCTGATCCCGTCTGACAACCTAAGAAAAGTTCCCAAAATACCCTTCAATCCATACAAATTATAATAACCATGATAAATACTTCCTCTTGTCAAACAAGGGACTTAAGCACTCAATAATTCCCGTAATTAACGACCAAACAAATACAACATAATATCAGAGCGTCTAAGTAGGACCAAGAGTAAAATTTAGATATCCTACTCAAATATACAACACAGCGCAGTCGAAATCCTAATGCCTCAGCCTCGAGATCAATGTTCGCGTCAACTCTACTCAACTGCCTGAAGGGGGATTTAAACACAAAAGTTGTGAGTGGACAAAAATAATCATTTATAAATTCCTTTTCGAAGAATTTCCTTTCTTCCCCTTCATTTATAAAATCATGCATGCATAACATAAAACAATTTATCATATAAAAGCATCATATGTAAATCATCCAAAATTCACATTTATCTTTAAAATCATGAATTGGACTCACATAAAATCTGTATAATAAAAATACCTCGTAATCCACAATTTGGTTTGAAAACTCTCTTCAAAGGAGTTTAAAATCATATAATTCAATCTGGACACAAATTATCTCAAATCCAAATCGTTTGGTTCAAACTCACGAATATCTCAATTTCAAATCATTTGGTTCCATTTGGCAAATATCTCAAAATCAAGAATTCACTGTTCCCGACATATTCATAACACATCAGGGTATCCCTTGAGATGTGTTCAAATCTGTACAACTCTGTGTACCATATGTACTGTCTGTAATATCTGTACTATGCATAGACAGTTTCGCGACCCGGCGGAGACATACTCCTCAACACCTAAGGTCCGAACCCTCAACAACTGGTAGAGTCATGCTCCTCAACACCAGTCAGAGCAACAACAATCATCGGGACGGGAATCAGTGAATCAAATCCATACTTCGAAATCTTGTTTCGCGGCCTAAGCCAAATTCTTTAAAATATCATTTTATGGCCAAAATCGGTAAAATCACAATTATGAGTCAAAACCCAAATCACATACTCAAATAGTCACCACGTCAAAACGATATCAAAATCGAGTACAAAATCAGGCCATTTCTCAAAACATACTTTCACAGAAATATTGTAAAATATGTGTCCAGCATCATTTCTAAAATCCAGAAATTCATTGCACTCATACTCAACAGTATTTAAAGCAAAGATACATTTATGCATGCATTATAGTTTATAAATCAAAGTCCACTCACAAACCTGTTCAAGCAAGCTCAATCCCGAACTGTACGCTCCCCTGAAGCTCCTGGAGCAGTATCGCCTGTCCAAATTAATAATCGGGATTACCAGCCAATCATAATAATCTTAAATATAAACCCCATAAATCCCGGGAGTCTAACGATGCTGTCCTAGAAAACGCAGCAACCTTAAAACGTCCGAAACAACCCCTAAACGACATCCGATCGACTCGAAACCTGCCCCAACAGGTCCGAAAAGTCAAAAACTAACTGTCACGCGCCACCGTGACCTCAGACTCGGCCCCACGCGCCGCCACGCGCCGACGGAAGGTCGGAACACGCGCTCACGCGCCGCCACGCGCCCTCACGCGCCGGTCACGCGCCTGCTACAGTACCCACGCGCCTGGACCGGTCCAACCCGATCCAACTCGGCCCGACCTGGTCCAACTCGGCCTGACCGGTTCACTCAACCCGACCGGTTCAACTCGACCCGATCGGTTCACTCGACCGGACCGGTTCAACTCAACCTGACCGGTCACCGGCGACTCGCCGGAGAAGATGACCGGCTGCCGTCACCGTCGCCGGAAGTTGGCCGGAGAAGATGACCGGCAGTCGCCGTCGCCGCCGTCTGGTTTCGCCGGAATCCTCCATTTCCGGCCGAAACTCCAAGCTTTCCAACTTCCTCAAAACTCAACCATTTTTCACAAATTTTACGTCTAAATCTATCTACTCAAACCCAGGAATCCAAATATGACCTCAAAACCACAAACACGTACCTGTGCTAGCCGGAAAATCGATCGGAAGGTCCGAAACTTCCTATCCTCGGTTCGGCTTCCTCCGTGGTCCTCTCCTTCGATGGTTGGTACGGTTGTGATCGTGGGACGGAGTAGAACACGATTAGTTGATCAAAACTGGAAGTTGAAGCCTTGAAATCAAAGTTGACTTTTGTTTTTCTCTTGGTTTTTCTTCGGTTTCGGGTTTGGTTTGGGAGGGTTGTCACAGAGAAAGAACGAAATGAAGATGAAATGAAGATGAGGATGTAAATGAAATGAAGGTGAGACAATGATTGGCCTAAATATCTTCTCCCAAAACCAAATTACCAAAATGCCCTTGCACATTTAGACCCATAACTCTCGTCTACGAACTCCGTTTTCCGCGTGCCGCCTGTCTACGAACTCGTGAGTTCGAGACCTACGCAACGGTATACAAAACACCACCGAAAAGGTTTCGAAACCAAAACTTGATTTCCATGCCCTTTAACAACCAAGGGTAAAATCGTCATTTTACATAAATAATTTAATTAAATCCAATAATTGAAATTCCGGGTTGTTACAAACGTCCCACGAAGCATCAACTCCTTCGCCCCATGAACGATCAACATCTTCTCCCAGCAAAGCACCAACGCCATTGCCCTATGAAGCATCAATGTCCTCACCACACAAAGCCTCAACACCTTTGTCACGTGAAGCATCAACGTCTTTGACCTGCGAAGCAGTCAAAGCCTTCCACTGCGAAGCACTCATAGACTTCCTTTGCGAAGCACCCAAAGCTTTCCCATGCAGTTACAACTTCAACATCTCACTTTCACGTTACTTCACTTCATGGAAATAGCTTCAACATCTTCTTGTGCACCATCGATGGCCATGGCACTCCGTGCCTTCATGTCACTCGACTTCAAGGAAGGGCCTTGGCACTCCGCACCTACACATCACTTGACTTCATTGAATTAGCTTCAACATCATCTTGTTCACCATCAACGGCCTTGGCACACCGTGCCTTCATGTCACTTGACTTCATGGAAGGGCCTTGGCACTACGTGCCTTCAGATCACTTGACTTCATTGAAGTAGCTACAACAGCATCTTGTGCACCATCGACAGCTTTGGCACTCTGTGTCTTCACGCCACTCGCTTTGAGATCAATGACCACTTTCATTGACTTTCATTAAAGAGATGGCGTTGACACCTTCACAGGGTAAGTTTGCTTCGCCTCCTTGGACGACACTCCAAACTTTCCTCCTTCAACTAGACAATGAGGTACGAAGTCACGGGCTTAACAAGCATAATCGATCATCCATGGATGTGTTCCACCTTGGTGCCACCCCGTTTCAAGCTCAACGGGGGCCTTCAAGATCAAGTCTCTGAAAGTTCTTCCACCACCCCTTTTCCAAAATTACCAAACTGCCCCTGAAGCTTCTAGACCCGTAACAAACTCACCGGCTCTCCGTTTTCCGCATGCCGCCTGTCTACGAACTCGTGAGTTCGAGACCTACGCAACGACCCAAGAAAAATTCCCAAAAGTACTGCCAGTCAAAAATTGACTCCCGAACCCGTCCAAAATCGAGGGTAAAATCGTCCAATTCTCAAAATACTTTAATTTCTGGTCCGGGTCGTTACAAACTTCCCCCCTTACAGAAATTTCGTCCCCGAAATTTCACTAACTTAGGTTAAAGAACCAACCCCTTATTCAGTTCAAGATCGCTAAAGAGGTAAACGCCTCGGAGGCAACTTGTTAACAAAAATCCTTAAATAATTTTTCATACAAGTGTGCGGTCTGCAGGAAGTTAACCTAGAGCTCTGATACCACTTGTAAGGACCCTTCCCGAATTTTTCCTCGAAACCCGGAAAGAACCCTTATCCCGTCTGACAGTTCTTTTATCTCAAAATTTAAATACCAGAAATACCCTTTATTCTTAAATAATTTTTAGTAAACCTTACTCGTTTCCCGATAGAACCTCTGTACTTACTGACCACTCCTATCTGTCAGACGCATGATAGTATACAGGTCAAAGCCAAGACCTCGGAATAGTGGTGGTCCAAATAGGAACACCCTCTGATACCAAATGTCAGTAGGTCAGACACTGCTGACATCACTACTGGAATACCACAAGACAACTAACTAGTCAGATATTTGTGAACCAATAATAATTCGTCACTCTGGGTCACCGCCCACACCAACCCACTGACCCGGATGACGAAGTATTTCCATAGGCTGATTTATCACATGACAATAGTCGTCAAACCATATTAGAGCTGGAAATATCCTCAGCTATCATATCACATCAGTCGGCATATCCCTAGCCACCAGGGTATCCCTTGGGGTGTGCTAGTCATGTATCACAATTCTCTGTACTATGCATAAATAGCCTCGCGACCTGGCGGAGCCAAAACTCCTCAATTCCAGAGTCGGAGCACTTAACGAACCAATTATATTGAAGGTTCACTGGGTTCACCGCCAACAGCGGATCCTAGTCCCATATTCTAGTCTACCTCAAAAATGTTTATCTTGGAGGTTCACCGAGTTCACCGCCAACAGCGGATCCTAGCCTCGGCTCCTGGGCCCCCTCAAACCCGTATTGTTTATATTGGAGGTTCACCGAGTTCTTCGTCTCAGCGGATCCTTACCCCGGCTCCTGGGCCCCCTCAAAACCGTATTGTTTATATTGGAGGTTCACCGGATTCTCCGTCTCAGCGGATCCTTACCCCGGCTCCTGGGCCCCCTCAAAACTGTATTGTTTATATTGGAGGTTCACCGGGTTCTCCGTCTCAGTGGATCCTTACCCCGGCTCCTGGGCCCCCTCAAAACCGTATTGTTTATATTGGAGGTTCACCGGGTTCTCCGTCTCAGCGGATCCTTACCCCGGCTCCTGGGCCCCCTCAAAACGTTGTATCCAAGAATCAAGTATTTTATAATCACAAATACGATTTCAGGTCAAACTCATGGATTCTAATAATTTCCATGCCAAAACAATATCAAAACCGAATCCAACAACCATGCCATTTCTCACAACACACGTTTACTGATATATTGGAAAAACAAATGTCCACCAGTCATTTATAAATTCCAGGAAATCATTGCAACCATACACAACAGTATTTAAATAAAAGATATTTAATAATCACAATTACTGTTTCAACTCAAAATCATGGAATCAAATAATTACCACGTCAACATGATATCTCGCTGTGACTCATGTATTTCACCGAATGTATCATACCTCACGACTTGATATCGTGATACGTATCTCGGAATTGACCCTCGAGATACCCTAATCTAGTGGTAGTTTATACTCACATCTCATAATTAACAATGCTGGGTCCTAAAGCTAACCCTGGCATAGTCTAAATTTCCTATTATCATCTTGCATCATTCTCATTCCATATATAATATTATTAATCAATCAAACATTCATCACCACACACATAATTACATCAAATACTACTAACACAATTAAATCAATCATCATTCAATTGAAATCCTGGTCATCACATAATCTATCACATAACAGTACATAAGTCATATAGGTATGAGTTTAGGAAAGGATTCCACTCACGAACATCATCCAACCCAAAATTCATGGACGCTCTAGCCCAAGGAACACATGCACAACAATAACCCAACTTCCTTGACTTTCCGAGCTCAACCTCCGCTTCAAGGTCAACCATTACCGCTGGAATTGCCCAAATCGGGCCTTAAACGAACTCCTATGGCCTCGAAACCAATAAAATCTGATCTGGAACGTCCCAAAACCCTAGTCACGCGTCGCCGTGACATCGGGAACAGTCCCACGCGCCACCGGAAGGTCAGAACATGCGCTCACGCGCCGCCACGCGCCCTCACGCGCCGGTCACGCGCCTGCTACAGTGTTCACGCGCCTGGACCGGTCCAACCCGGCCCGGCTCGACCTGACCCGGTCCAACTCGACCCGACCGGTTCACTCAACCGGACAGGTTCAACTCGACCCGACCAGTTCACTCAACCCGACCGGTTCACTCGACCCGACCCGGTCTGACCCGACTCGACCGGTCGTCGGAAAAGACGATCGGCTACCGGCGCAGTCGCCGAAGTCTGGCCAGAGAAGATGACCGGCAGCCGCCGTCACCGCCGTCTGGTTTCGCCGGAATCCCCCATTTCCGGCCGAAACTTCAAGCTTTTATAACTTCTTCATTTCTTGACCGTTTTTCACGATCCACACATGTAAATTCATCTACTTTTCACCAGGAATCCAAATATGAGGTCAAAGTTCCAAGATCGTACGTGGTTTCGCTGGAAAACGACCGAGAAGATTCGATCCACTTCCCTCCTCCGTCCGTTGCCTACGGCGGTGCTCCCGCTCCGATGATTACACTAAAAGACTCGTGGGGTCGCGGGGAAGATCCTTCCGGCCTTAGTTTCGGTCAAATCGGACTGAAATTCGTCCTATGAAAATGGTGATACGGTGTTCGCACGGGAAGAATTTCGGGTAGGAGAGAGAGACTGCTTCGACCAATCCCCCGAGGAGAGAGAAAAATATCTGATATATAGTTCCAACTTTTCCAAAATTACCAAACTGCCCCTAAAGCTTCTAGACCCGTAACAAACTCACCGGTCTCCGTTTTCCGCGTGCCGCCTGTCTACGAACCCGTGAGTTCGAGGCTTACGCAACGACCCAAGAAAAATTCCCAAAAGTATTGCCAGTCAAAAAGTGACTCCCGAACCCGTCCAAAATTGAGGGTAAAATCGTCCAATTCTCAAAATACTTTAATTTCTAGTCCGGGTCGTTACAAACTTCCCCCCTTACAGAAATTTCGTCCCCGAAATTTCACTAACTTAGGTTAAAGAACCAACCCCTTATTCAGTTCAAGGTCGCTAAAGAGGTAAACGCCTCGGAGGAACCTTGTTCACAAAAATCCTTAAATAATTTTTCACACAAGTGTGCGGTCTGCAGGAAGTTAACCTAGAGCTCTGATACCACTTGTAAGGACCATTTTCGAATTTTTCCTCGAAACCCGGAAAGAACCCTTATCCCGTCTGACAGTTCTTTTATCTCAAAATTTAAATACCAGAAATACCCTTTATTCTTAAATAATTTTTAGTAAACCTTACCCGTTTCCCGACAGAACCTCTGTACTTACTAACCACTCCTACCTGTCAGACGCAGGATAGTATACAGGTCAAAGCCAAGACCTCGGAATAGTGGTGGTCCAAATAGGAACACCCTCTGATACCAAATGTCAGTAGGTCAGACACTGCTGACATCACTACTGGAATACCACAAGACAACTGACTAGTCAGATATTTGTGAACCAACAATAATTCGTCACTCTGGGTCACCGCCCACACCAACCCACTGACCCGGATGACGAAGTATTTCCATAGGCTGATTTATCACATGACAATAGTCGTCAAACCATATTAGAGCTGGAAATATCCTCAGCTATCATATCACATCAGTCGGCATATCCCTAGCCACCAGGGTATCCCTTAGGGTGTGCTAGTCATGTATCACAACTCTCTGTACTATGCATAAATAGCCTCGCAACCTGGCGGAGCCAAAACTCCTCAATGCCAGAGTCGGAGCACTTAACGAACCAATTATATTGAAGGTTCACTGGGTTCACCGCCAACAGCGGATCCTAGTCCCATATTCTAGTCTACCTCAAAAATGTTTATCTTGGAGGTTCACCGAGTTCACCGCCAACAGCGGATCCTAGCCTCGGCTCCTGGGCCCCCTAAAAACAGTATTGTTTATATTGGAGGTTCACCGGGTTCTCCATCTCAGCGGATCCTTACCCCGACTCCTGGGCCCCCTCAAAACCGTATTGTTTATATTGGAGGTTCACCGGGTTCTCCGTCTCAGCGGATCCTTACCCCGGCTCCTGGGCCCCCTTAAAACCGTATTGTTTATATTGGAGGTTCACCGGGTTCTCCGTCTCAGCGGATCCTTACCCTGGCTCATGGGCCCCCTCAAAACCGTATTGTTTATATTGGAGGTTCACCAGGTTCTCCGTCTCAGCGGATCCTTACCCCGGCTCCTGGGCCCCCTCAAAACCGTATTGTTTATATTGGAGGTTCACCGGGTTCTAGACCCGTAACGAACTCACCAGGTCTCCGTTTTCCGCGTGCCGCCTGTCTACGAACTCGTGAGTTCGAGACCAACGCAACGACCCAAGAAAAATTCCCAAAAGTACTGCCAGTCAAAAAGTGACTCCAGAACCCGTCCAAAATCGAGGGTAAAATCGTCCAATTCTCAAAATACTTTAATATCTGGTCCGGGTCGTTACAAGCTTTCATTGAGAGCTGAATTGAGAAATACTCAAAGCGTGCTCTCTATTTTTTCCAAACAACTTCATCTTTGTTCATCAATCATCGTTCATCGTTCATCGCCCATGGCTAAAAGATGAAGAACATCACGATTGGATAAGACCACTGTCTCTGCCGCTGCAACTCACGATACGAGGTCATCCTATTAATTGCACAGCTGCTATGGTGCACCTATTACAACTTCGAACCTCGTGAAGGAACGGCATTACACTGAATACTTCGTCTTCGCCTTCTCCCCACGAAGCATCAACACCTTCGCCCCGTGAAACATCAATGCCTTCCCCCAACGAAGAATCAACGCCTTCGCCTCGCGAAGCATCAATGCCTTCACCACGTAAAGCATCAACGACTTCTTCACGTGAAGCTCAACGTCTTTCCACTGCGAAGCTCTAAAAGCCTTCCATTGCGAAGCCACTAAAAGCCTTCCATTGAGAGGCAACTCAAAGACTTCCACTATGAAGCGTTCAAAGACTTCCACTATGAAGCAATCAAAGACTTCCACTGTGAAGCACTCAAAGACTTCCATTGTGAAGCACTCAAAGCCTTCCACTGTAAAGCATTCATAGAATTCCACTACGAAGCACTCAAAACATTCCACTGGGAAACACTCTACACCTTTTCCCCGCGAAGAATCAACGCCATCGCCATGGGAAGTATCAAACCTTTCGCCTTGCGAAGCATCAAAGCCTTCGCCATGCGAAGCGTCAATACAGTTGCTCTGCGAAGCATCAAAGCCTGAGGGCTGCGAAGCACCAAGCCTTCGCACTCCGCAGTGTCTAAGCCTTCGCATTACAAACCTTCACGCCGCAAAGCATATAAACCTTCGCACTACAAGGCACTCCAAGCCATATTCCAAGAAGCAAAATTCCATATTCAAAGGAAAAATAAAGCCAGTCTCCGAGGGGCAAGGTTAATCAAGGCCCCAACATTGAACGCCCATGGCTACAATGGGGGCATTTGAAAAATTGACAAGCCTTTTGTCCATGCAAGAAAGCAAAGACAACAACCAAGGCAATTTAGAAGAAGTCCATGTGACGTCTAAGTTCGAAGGAAAAAGGCTAATTACAAAAAGTTGGAAAAGTTCTACAAATAAAGGTTTCTCAATTAACAAACTTCAAAGTGGATGGGTGAATCGCATGTCAAATGCTCAACTGTTTCTTCATACAAGAAGCTAAGCTATAATACATCAAAAAGTTACAATACAAGTTAAGGCAAGTTTTAAGCCACGCCTACGCTCTTGATTCATTGCAATTTTCCACAAGCAACTTCAGCGTCAAATCTCCCACAGAGTCTTCGAGTTTCAATACTTGTTGAAGGAGCCTAGTCTTCTTAGAGTCACACAACGACAAATATGGCTCGAATTTCAAATTTTTGAGTTCAGCATTAGCACAACTTATTTTAAGCTCCATGAGTCTCATCCCCATCTCTAAACTACTCAATCTATGCCAATAGCTTCTTGGCGTGAACACTTCAACTTGCTCAAACTAGATTGTAGTGAGCGCACATTCTCCAGAATAGCTTCATCGCTTTGTTGAAGACAATCATAGGATGCTTGAAGAAAAACGTGCTTCGACTTGAGCTTCTTAATGTCTTCCTCAAGATTCACATGACTTCGAAGCTTGCCCTGTCAATCTTCAAGCTCTAACCTTTGTGACTTTGAAGCCTTCGACAACTCCATCATGAACTTCCACCGATGCATCCTCTATGACCTTCTGCCAGCAATGGGGGCAAGCTCCTCAAGTTCACTCACTCTAGCGCTGCTTGACTCCGCAAAAGAAACTTCAGCACTAGTTGACTCCAAGAAAGCAACTTCAGCATTGCTTGACTCCGAGAAAGCAAATTCAGTGCTACTTGGCTCCGCAAAAACAACTTCAACACCATCCAGGACGATAATGGTGACTTAGATACTTTGAGTTTTCAGACCACTTGCTTTGAGTCTCAAAATCACTTTTCTTGTCTCTCGAACGAAGGATGTCGTCGACACCTTCACTAGGTTTGTTGGCCTCGCCTCCTCAGATGACACTTCAAAGCTCCCTACCTTCAACAGGGCAGTCACTACAGGAACTTTTGCAATAACCTTCAATTGCATAGAGTTCTTGTTTGTGTCTTCGGCTGAACATCCTGAAAGCTTGTGGTTTCTAGCCTTCCTCACCAAGCTTCGCTTCACAAGGACAACTTCAACATCATCCTGAATGTGATTGCATCTTCAGAAGCCCACTTCGGCGTCACTTGACTTCATGGAGGTAGCTTCGACAACATCATGTGCGCCATCGACAACCTTGGCACTCCATGTCTTCATGCCACTCGCCTTCAACGTCGATATGATGCCATTTCCAAGCTTCCTTCCTTCAACTACACAATGAGGTACGACGTCACAGGCTTCGTAGGGGACAATGATTGATCCTCCATTGTTGTGTTCCACCTTGGTGCCACCGCATTTCAATCTCAACGGGGCTTTCAAGATCAAGTCTCCGAATGGTCTTTGGTAGAAGAAATACTGAGCACAATAATTATGAACTTTATTTCTACTAAGTATAACTTTGCAAGTGCACAAAATCGATGGAGATATTATACTGACAAACATAGGTCGATCCCTCGAGGACTTGTTCAATGATTAACCCAATTAAGTTCAGATTTGTTAACTTATAGCAAAAAAAAAAAACACACACACACACACACACCAAGGGGGGTTAATGATTTGAGAATTGAAAATAAAAGACAAGTAAATCAAAGTGCAGAAAATAACAATGCAACAATGAAAGGTCGATTGTTTGTTAACTAAGGCGAATTAAGGCTAACTATCCACTCTAACCAATTATAGCTCTTAACCAGATTATCTTGACCTTATTACTATGCAATTATGAATTAGGTGCCCATGCCTAGGTCCTGGCGTTGGTACACTAAACATATATCATTCTTTCTTACTTAGCATGTCCTAAACAGGGCATATGCCTAGAACGTCTATCACCTACCAGTTAAGATGACGGATGAAGTACTAAGAGAATTTAATGACACCACACTAGCCTAGAAAAGTAAGATGCATTCCTAGGTTGTCCTGAATTCCGACTACAAGATTGTTTCTTAACCTCAACCTCTTGATGCTAATGAATCACAGGATGATATGACGGTCACTCAAGCAATTCCATCAATAATTTATGCAAATAAGGTAGTAAGTCTCATCAACATAAAATAATGGTAGTTAAAGCAGTAATTAGAGTTATTCAGCATGCATAGCAATCAAAATCAAGAATGAAAATCTACTTAAGGAGCTAACATGGCTAGGGCTTCAAACATCCCTAATTCTAAAAAGAACTACTCCCTCATAACAAAAATGGAAACAAAAAGAATTGAATTCATAACTAAATTGCAATAATAAAATTACGGTTACAGAAGAGATTGTTGAAGAATAGGCATAGCAAAGCCACAACAGAGCCTTCCTCTCCAAGCTCCACGCCCAAAAAGTACAGAAAATAAAAACTATTTTCTTTGAACATAATTACAATGTAAATTGAGGCTAGGGTGTCTAGATCTCTAGAAAGGCGTGTAAAATATCCCTCTCTAAAACACTAAACAAAGGCTCCCTTTTATAGACAAAGGGAAAACCTTGTCCTACAAGGTTCGGAATTAGAACCCAAGCCTAGAGTGTTCTAGAACAGTTATTGTACTTCTAAGTAATTACAAAGTCCCTAAAATCTATTAGAACCAATCAGAACATGATTGGGAGTGTGAATGCAAGCTGGTAAGTGGGAAAACAAGCTGGTCGCGGGTAGCCCGTGTTCTTCCCGCGGTCAGACGCTGGAACTTAGAACTTGGCCCTTGGAATGTCTTCGTCATAGGGGTTTGGGACTGCTCTTTTGAGGCATACCATGAGCATAGTAGAAGCGCATCTTCACACAGGCTAGGTACACAGGTTGTCAGGCTTAGTGGAGAGGAGGAACTTTGATCCACTGCTGGCGGAACAGAAACCAAGGTTTTGGGGCAGAGGCTGAGCTCGGATGGGAAGTTCTTGGGACATGTACTCGACATGTCCTAGCATGACCTAGGCACTTCTAGGACATGAACTTGATGTCATGAGACACAGGTTTGGGACCCGGATGGCATGATCTGAGGTACTTGGCCAAGGACTGAAAATAGGGGCACTGGCGCACTCAGGACACAGTTCAGGACCTGATATTTAAATGAGGACATCTCCTTCATCTGAACTCCGATTTGAGTCATTCTTTTCGCGTTCTTCTCAGAATTTACCAATTTTCCAAATCTGCACAAGTCTCACAAGAGTGATCATTCTCTACTATTGATGGTACGAAATCATTCAAAAGACATGTAAGAGAGGCATATAAAGACATCAAAATGATGCATAAATAATGACTGATCAAATACCCCCAAAACCTATCTTTAACTAGTCTATGAGAAAAACAAACTTTAACAAAATGAAAAGACTCACGAGTTTTGTCTCCTGAGGGTTATAGCAGCACGATACCCATAAACGTTTTACTTAGACATAGTAAATAGATGCTAGAGATAGTACTTTTAACAAGCTAATAAGAATCAAAGTAAAAAAGACATGCTTTGCATAACTAAAGTAAAGCCATAGCCATGAGTGTCATGTGAAGGTGTACGTGTATAAGTGCCAATATTTTGAGTGATCATGTTTGAGAAGAACTTCATATAAGTTCCCTAGAAAGATTTCGCCTCGACTCTAATCCTCACTAGACAACTCTCAATTCGCACAAGAATCCTAGGCTTTCACTCTTTTCAAGCATATGTGATGAGTTTATGTTATGAAATTCAAATTTAATCACATATGAGTAACAATGAAGAATAGCACTTTATGGAAATAAAGATCTCATGAAAGGAATTGAACTTTAAGAACATAGATACGTACCTTAATCCTCCGCATGATTGTCCAAAAGATCAGTTAGGTCTTCTTTTATCGATTGTAACGGGGCTAAGCTTAGGGGTTTAGCAAGGAAGGATGGGATTCAAAGAACCTGAGATGTGCCAAGGCATGAGAAGTCATGACTTGTACTTGGAATTTCTGAACTGAATCCTTTTTTAAGGCCCACGACATTGTGCTTTCTTGATGGCTTATTTTGAGGCTCTTGGCTCACTCGGCTTAATTTACTTTGTTTTTCACTTTTTCTTCTTGGTTTTTCTTTTCAACGTTTTTTTTCTTTCTTTTGATTTCTTTATTTTTTCTGTTCTTTGAATTGAGTCGAACCAAGATCATGCAATGATTCTCTCAAACTTTCGTGCAGCTAGCAACTTGTAAAGCTTTTCTTTACTTTTGAACTTTTACTTTATGCCAATGTCCTTTGAATCAACGCCAATGTCCTTTGAATTGGGCAGCATTTTCTATCACCTCTCATTCTCACCATAAATCTCATTTAGGGCAACCTTAGCACAAACTGAGGTTATAGGGCATGACTGTGATGAATGGCTAAGTATTTCAGTTAGGTTATACTTTGGGTGATGAAAGAAAAGGCTGAGTGTTTGGGTTCATAGTTGGCTTAGGGAGCATGCAATAGGGTAGGATAAAGCCTTTAGAGGTTAAAGCATACATAGCCTACATCACTTCTTATGGCAAACCACACATTAGATCAAGAGTATCTGAATGATATTACTTCTTTAAAATTCAATGCAAAATGATGTAATGAGATCAACAATTAACAACAAAAGCTATGAGTGTTTAAGAGTAGAAACAAGTATATCCCTCATAAAGAATGGCAATTAGGCTCAAAGATCTCACAGGGTAGTCTCCACTAATTTTCTAAGGTTCACTCAAATCCAGTTATTTCATTCACTTAATCACTTAAAACACGGCATTGTGAAGTGTAAATTATGAACTACTTGACCATGGCATGACTCTTAGTAAGGCTAAGACATTTAACTTAGCATATACATCCCTATTAACAAGTTATCATACTATTCAAAAGCAAAAAAAAATATGTAACTAACTAAACACAAAAAACAAAAAACTATAGCTGAAAATTCAAAAGGCCTGGCCGTGTATCACCCCCAAACCTACTTGTTTCTATATGCAAGAAATTTAAATCCACACCCCCAAACCTAAACTGAACATTGTCCTCAATGTGATAAGCAGTAAGCATGACAACAGTAGAAAGGTTGGAGAGATATAACGGGCAGAAACAGCAAAGGAAGAGAGAAATACAACCCAGGGCTAGGTTGCCTCCTAGGAGCGCTTTATTTAACGCCTAGGCAAGACGGGGCTGGCATGCTAGGCATTTGATGGTGTGCCCAGGATTTCAGCATCAACATGGAACCGATTATGTGCCTCTTGCTGTAGAATCAGCGCTGCATCATGGAGAAAAAAGTTAGAAATACATAAAGGAATCCACCGACGAGAACGTAACTTATCGGGAAAGAGATTGAGGAGTGATTTGAATGAGAGCAGTTTCTGTCCATTCTGGAATGTCTTCCTTGGACAATGCTCGTGGGGGAACAACTTTGGTTGTGCCTTGTACGTTCTAGACTTCATCCTTGGTCCCTTCCGTTGATTTTTCCTTCAGAACTTGAAGAGGGGGACCAACTTGAGGACCTTTAGCATATTCTTTGTGTTTTTATGGTGGAACCTGCACGGGAAAAGTTCAACATTATTAGGAGCTAAATCAGAATTCAAATCCAAGTTTTCCTTATTAAAATGAAAGTTAAGTGTTTCAGGATTGAGTTGAGAAGGTGCATTGAATTTCAAAACCAGGTCCTTGTCCGTGGGCATGGGCTGAGACACGGCTGGCAGCAGATTGGGAGGCACGGGCTGGTCAATGGGTTCTGCCGTGGATGTGTCTTGAAGCGTGGCTGCAGCGCTGCGCATGTCAGATGCGTGCTGGGAATGTTTTGGCACAACGGCTAAGGACTTGCCCTGCCGTGAATCAGTTGGCGCAGCTTGGCACGTTGAAGGCGTGCCCTAGACATGTCCAGGTTCTCTGGCGCTGGGTTGTGGCTGCGGCAGGGCATTTGGCGAGTCCTGGGACTCAGTAGGAACCTGGGTTTGCGGCAGGGCAGTAGGCAAAATGTGGTCATGGATGTGGGACACGGCTTGGGGCAGTGCGTTGATGCTGGGCAGCACATAGGGCAGGGGCATGGGTTTGACCTAGATATCCTTGCCACCATCATCTATCCTCTTCTCTTCCTCCCAGTTTTCTTCCATTTCACTTCCCAATCTATGAGTGCAAGGCAAAAAGGTATAGTTAGACATGAAATCAGAATCAGAAACATTATAAAAGGAAGAGTATACTGGAGGGTATGAATTGGGTGCGTTTCACTGCTCAATCTGAGCAGAATCGAGAGACACTGTCACGGCATTGCCTTGGGTGGAATTCATGGCATCCATGGTAAGCACTTGTCAAAGTGTTAGCTTGATGGTGTCCTCATTATGCTCTTCATCCATGTGATGGTTCTGATTACAAGCCTCCATGCTTTGTATCCTGGTCCACAGCGAAGGTTGGGTGGACTTCGCGGCCTCCATGGCAAGCACTTGTCGATGTGTTGGCTCGATGATAGCTTCATCATGATCATCATTCACAACCTCACTTGGTGGGGAACGTGCCATTTCTTCGGTTTGGCGTACGTTGAACTCAAACTCGCTCTTGCTTTTTTCCAGTATCTCCTCCATGCGCTGGCTTAGCTCTCGAATTTTTTCGCAAGCGGCTACCATGCATTGATTACGAGCCTCCATGCATTGCACCAAGGCCCTCAGCGAAGGTTGGAGGTCAGGAGTGGGTTCGTAGTGAGGAACTATTTGAGGGGAGTTCCATGAGAAATAAGGCTGCTAGCACCATCCTGGGTTGTATGGTTCTGGGTTTTCGTGATTGCTCCACCCCTAATTGAATGAAGTTGAGTATGGATCGTTCCAAGCTCCCGTCTCCATGTATGGATAATTCCAAGGTCCCATATCCATGTATGAGTTGTTCATATGTACATGAGAAAGATGACAAACTAAGTTAGGAAACAATCTAAATGAAATCTAAATAGTTAATATACAAAATTGAGTTAACTAAATCTGAATTAATGGGCACTGTTGAGGGCCAAAGTCCCTGGCAACGACGCCAAAAACTTGATAGAAGCAATACTGAACACAATAATTATGAACTTTATTTCTACTAAGTATAACTTTGGAAGTTCACAAAATCGATGGAGATAGTATAATGACAAGCAAAGGTCGATCCCTCGAGGACTTGTTCAACTATTAACCCAACTAAGTTCATATTTGTTAACTTATAGAAAAACACACACATACACACACGCCAAGGGGGGGTTTATGATTTGAGAATTGAAAATTAAAGACAAGTAAATCAAAGTGCGGAAAATAACAATGCAAGAATGAATGGTTGATTGTTTGTTAACTAAGGCGAATTAAGGCTTACTATCCACTCTAACCAATTATAGCTCTTAACCAGATTATCTAGACCTAATTACTATGCAATTATGAATTAGGTGCCCATGCCTAGGTCCTGGCGTTGGTACACTAAACATATATCATTCTCTCTTACTTAGCATATCCAAAACAGGGCATATTCCTAGAACGTCTATCACCTACCAGTTACGATGACGCAGGAAGTACTAAGATAATTTAATGACACCACACTAGTCTAGAAAAGTGAGATGCATTCCTAGGTTGTCATGAATTCCGACGACAAGATTATTTCTTAACCTCAACCTCTTGATGCTAATGAATCATAGGATGATATGACGGTCACTCAAGCAATTCCATCAATAATTTATGCAAACAACGTAGCAAGTCTCATAAACATAAAAGAATGGTAGTTAAAGTAGTAATCAAAGTTATTCAGCATGGATAGCAATCAAAATCAAGAATGTAAATCTACTTAACGAGCTAACATGGCTAGGGCTTCAAATAGCCCTAATTCTAAAAAGAACTACTCACTCATAACGGAAATTGAAACAGAAATAATTGAATTCATAACTAAATTGCAATAATAAAAATAAGGTTACAAAAGAGATTGTTGAAGAACATGCATAGCAGAGCCAAGACAGAGCCTTCCTCTCCAAGCTCCACGCCCAAAAAGTGCAATAAATAAAAACTGCACAAGTCTCACAAGATTGATCATTTTCTACTATTGATGGCATGAAATCATTCAAAAGACATGTAAGAGAGGCATATAAAGACATAAAAATGATGCATTAATAATGACTGATCAGTCTTCCACCAGCCAAAACAACTCCTCAGAAAGGGACAGTCATGCCATGGCACCAGGCGCACCACGCCTCGCGTTGTGGCACGCTTCGCCTCCTGCTATTGAAACCCTCACGCTCCAGCCACTCCTTGTCTTGCATTGTGGCACGCCTCGCCTTGCACTGCAACATGCCTTGCCTTGCAGCGGTAACAAGCCTCGCCTTGCGCTGTAGCATGCCTCGCCTTTCAGCAGTAACAAGCTTCGCCTTGTGCTGTAGCATGCCTCGCCTTGCAGCAGTAATAAAACTTGTGTGCTATAGCATACCTTGCCTTGTTGCGGTAGCAAGCCTCGCCTTTCATTTTGACACGCCACACTTCGCCTCATGGGACCCCCCGCCTCCAGTTCTGGCACGCCTCGCCACCCACTATTGAAAGCCTCGATGCGTGATGGCACGTCCTGCTCCCTACGCGCCTAGCTCTCCTATCCGCCAAGCACCTTGTGCATGTAATTGGGAAGAACATTTCAATGTTGGCTTCACCGGCTTTTCAAGACAAGAACTCCATCAATGCACTGAGCTCTTCTATGACGCCAAGTACCACGTGCATGTCATTGGGAAGAGCATCTCAATGTTGGCTTCACCACCTCTTGAAGTCGAAAACTCCAACAAAATAAGATGCACACCTCTAAATGGGTTTTCGTCGCATGAGCCTCTGAACTCCCAGAAAATGTGTACTTCAAGACTTCACCAAAAACATGCCTTCATGAATCTTGAAATGATCGTCTTGAAAAATAGAGCACAATGCTTGTTGGATCATAGAAATCCGACTTCCCGAACTCTCAGAATCCTCAAAAGATCGAAGTTGAAAAGATAAAACAATATATATATACACATTTATTTATTATATATTAGATACAAATATATACTTAAAAGTATTATATTATACATTTAGCTCACAAAAGTTAGCAAATCTGTCACACAACAGAAAGGAAAAAAAAACAAAAAAAAGTCAAAAGCTGCAGAACAATGAAGAATCTTCTTCTTCAGCCAAGCGAGACGCGTGCCCAAGCTTTCTGACCTGCGCCCTGCCTCCCAACTGAGGTGAGCCGTATGTTCCCTCCCAGCCAGGCCGAACCGCACACATACAGCCGACCAGCCGCAAGCCGAAAAGGCCCAACTCTCCCTACCATCTCTATCGCACTAGTCTCCTACCGCAGGTACAACTTGCGTGAGGAAGCGCGTCTCGCATATACACCTGATACCTCAGGCCCTTTCACCGTCGCGCCTTTGCCACTTGTCTCCACCTGGTCCCTACTGTTCAGTCATTATTTATGCATCATTTTGATGTCTTTATATGCCTCTCTTACTTGTCTTTTGAATGATTTCGTGCCATCAATAGTAGAAAATGATCAATCTTGTGAGACTTGTGCAGATTTAGAAAGATAGGTAAATTCTAAGAAGAACGCAAAAAGAAAGACTCAAATTGGAGTTCAGATGAAGGAGATGTCCTCATTTCAATATCAGGGCCTGAACTGGGCCCTTAGTGCGCCAGTGCGCCTAGTTTGGGTCCTTGACCAAGTACCTCAAATCATGCCATCCAGGTCTCAAACCTGTGTCTCATGAAGTCAAGTTCATGTCCTAGAAGTGCCAAGGTCATGCCAGGACATGTCGAGTACATGTCCCAAGAACTTCCCATCTAAGCCCAGCCTCTGCACCTAAACCCTAGTTCCTGTTCCGCCAGCGGTGGATCAAAGTTCCTCCTCTGCGCTAAGCCTGACAACCTGTGCACCTGGCCTGAGCGATGATGCACTTCTACTATGCTCATGATATGCCTCAAAAGCGCAGTCCTAGACCCCTATGACGAAAACATTCCAAGGGCCAATTTCTAAGTTCCAGCGTCTAACCGCGGGAAGACCGCGGGCTGCCCGCGGCCAGCTTTTGTTCCCACTTGCCAACTTGCATTCACACTCCCAACCATGTTCTGATTGGTTCTAATTGATTTTAGGGACTTTGTAATTACTTAGAAGTATAATAACTATTCTAGAACAATCTAGGCTAGGGTTTCTAATTCCAATCCTTGTTGGACAAGGTTTTCCCTTTGTCTATAAAAGGGAGCCTTTGTTCAGTGTTTTAGGGAGATATATTTTTCACACATTATTAAGAGAGCATTATTTCAGAGATCTAGACACTCTCGCCTCAATTTACATTATTTTGTGGTCGTTGAGCTTAAAGAGGAAGGCCTTGCCGAGTCTCTGCTGTGCACCATTGTTCATCAGTGTTCTTTACTCTAAACTTTTATTTCATTGCAATTTACTAATGAATTCAATTATATTTGTTTTAATTTCAATTATGAATGAGTAATTCCATTTAGAATTAGGGTTGTTTTAAGCCCTAGCCATGTTAGCTCGTTAAGTAGATTTTTATCCTTGATTTTGATTGCTATGCATGCTGAATAACTCTGATTACTGCTTTAACTACCATTCTTTTATGTTTATGAGATTAGCTACCTTGTTTGCATAAATTATTGATGGAATTGCTTGAGTGACCATTTTATCATCCTGTAATTCATTAGCATCAAGAGGTTGAGGTTAAGAAACAATCTTGTAATCGGAATTCATGACAACCTAGGAATGCATCTCACTTTTCTAGGCTAGTGTGGTGTCATTAAATTCTCTTAGTACTTCATGCGTCATCTTAACTGGTAGGTGATAGACGTTCTAAGCATATGCCCTGTTTAGGACATGCTAAGTAAGAGAGAATGATATATGTTTAGTGTACCAACATCATGACCTAGGCATGGGCACCTAATTCAAAATTGCATAGTAATTAGGTCAAGATAATCTGGTTAAGAGCTATAATTGGTTAGAGTGGTTAGTAAGCCTTAATTCGCCTTAGTTAACAAACAATCAACCATTCATTCTTGCATTATTATTTTCCGCACTTTGATTTACTTGTCTTTAATTTTCAATTCTCAAATCATAAACCCCCCCTTGGCGTGTGAGTGTGTGTGTGTGTTTTTTTCTATAAGTTAACAAATCTGAACTTAATTGGGTTAATCATTGAACAAGTCCTCGAGGGATCGACCTTTACTTGTCATTATATTATCTCCATCGATTTTGTGCACTTGCAAATTATACTTAGTAGAAATAAAGTTCATAATTATTGTGTTCAGTATTTCTTCTATCACCTACCTCTCTCCAACGCTAACGCACGGGTCAGCCCTCTGCGCACCAACAACTACTTGCGGACGCGTCCTATTGCATAGTCGAGCAACTCCATCCCTCATTTACCTGCAATTAGAGCGGAGCAGAAGAAAATAAGAAAGAAGAAATTGAAGAAAGGAGAACAGAAAGAAAAAAGTTTCTTCTTTCTCTCAATTGCGGCGGCAAAAAAAACAAAAGCAATTGAAAAAGCTAAAAAGACACATAGTGCAATTACATGAGTGCTGACAAATCAATCGGCAAACCACTCACGCCGGGCCGAGATGGGAGAGACAGGAAACAGCTCGCTAGGTCACTCTCGCACCAGCCAGCTTTCTTTTGTGTTTTTTTGGTCTAAAGCCAGCTTTCTTCCTCACCCGCAGAAAGCCTAATATTAGGGTTTTGAAGTTTCGTTGAGGATGAAGGCCACCAACGTCTTCTTTTAAATATAAAAAAAAAAACCAGCAAACCCTAATTACCTATTGGGCTTCATGGGCCAACTTAGAACAAGAATTAAAGCTAAGGCTTCCAATTTAAGATTAGTGTGTCATTTGGCTCATCAACGGAATTTCAACATCAAAACAAGGAGTGCCCTAGACAAAATGACATCCCTTAGAATTCCCTGAATTACTAAGCGATGTCGGGGCATTTGTGGAACAATAAAACACCCGAAAATTATAGAGCTGCCACGTGGCCCATAATTCTCATAATGTCGATATTACCCCAAGTATAGACGACGACGGCATGACACGGTCTCCACATTAGTTTAATATATTTACTAGCTGAATATATTAATTAATCAGGACAATGCCAATAATAAATAATCTCCTTGAGAGTTATTTATTATTATTTATATAGTTAATAATAAGTGATTTCTTCCAATAGAATCACCTATTAAACACTATCTTTTTCAACCAATCAGACACTCCGGTGACTCTCAAGGCTTCACTCTAAATAGAGGGTTTCACCTTACTTCTAAAGGTAATTCAAAACTCATACAAAAACTCTGCCGGTATATTCTCTTCATTAAACTGACTTAGGCATCAAGGCGTATCTTGGTTGAATCACCACACCACCCCCACACACCCCCCCCCCCCCCCCCCCCCAGATTCAACCTTAACCTCGTTTATCTCTTTTTACTGTGTGTAGGGATCGAGAACGAATTCTACAAGTCTGGACAATTTCGGCATCAACAACTATTGATGCTTCGAGGGGTGAAGGTATTGTTGCTTCACGAGACGAAGGCGCTGAAGCTTTGCGGAGCGAAGGAGCTGATGCTTCGCGGGGTGAATGCGCTGATGTTTCGCATGACGAAGATGTTGTTGCTTCGCAGGCGAAAGCATCGAGTTTCTTTGCAGTGCATGGCTTTGAGTTGCTTCGCTGTTGAAGGCTTTGAGCTGCTTTGCTGTGGAAGGCTTTGAGTGCAGGATGAAGACATTGATGCTTCAAGGGGCAAAGGCATTGATGCTTCGTGGGGTGAAGGCGTTGATGCTTCGCGGGGTGAAGGAGTTGTTACTACGCTAGGCAAAGGCATTGAGTTGCGTCACAGCGGAAGGCTTTGAGTTGCTTCGCTGTCGAAGGTGAGTTGCTTCGCTGTCGAAGGTGAGTTGCTTCGCTGTCGAAGGCTTTGAGCTACTTCGATGTGGAAGGCTTTGAGTTCTTCGCTTGACGAAGGCATTGATGCTTCGCAGGGTGAAGACATTGATGCTTCGCAGGGTGAAGACATTGATGCTTTGCAGGGTGAAGACATTGATGCTTCACAGGGCAAAGGCATTGATGCGTCACAAGACGAAGGCGCTGATGCTTCCTGTGGCGAAGGCGTTGTTACTTCGCGGGGCGAAGGAATTGAGTTGCCTCGCAATGGAAGGCTTTGAGTTGCTTCAATGTTGAAGGCTTTGATGCTTCTCGGAAAAAGTCTTAGAGTACTTCACAGGGCGAAGGCTTGGATGCTTCTCGCAAGTAGGCTTAGCGTGCTTCCCGGGGGAAGGCTCGGATGCTTCTCGAAAGAAGGATTAGAGTGTTTCATAGGGCGAAGGTTTGGATGCTTCTCGTAAGAAGGCTTAGAGTGCTTCGCAGGGTGAAGGCTGGGATGCATCTCGTAATAAGTCTTTGAGTGCTTCGCAGGATGAAGACTGGGATGCTTCTCGTAAGAAAGTTTAGAGTGCTTCCCAAAGGTAGGCTTAGGGTGATTCCTGATCAGTCGTTATTTATGCATCATTTTGATGTCTTTATATGCCTCTCTTACATATCTTTTGAATGATTTCGTGCCATCAATAGTAGAAAATGATCAATCTTGTGAGACTTGTGCAGAGTTAGAAAGATAGGTAAAATCTGGAAAGAACGCAAAAAGAATGACTCAAATCGGAGTCCAGATGAAGGAGATATCCTCATTTCAATATCAGGTCCTGAACGGAGTCCTGAGTGCGCCAGTGCGCCAGTGCGCCTATTTTGGGCCACTGGCCAAGTACCTCATATCAGGCCCTCCGGGTCCCAAACTTATGTTTCATGACATCAAGGTCAAGTCCTAGAAGTGCCAAGGTCGCGCGAAGGCAGGTCGAGGACATGTCCCAAGAACTCCCATCCGAGCCCAGATGTGCGCCTAAGCCGGGGTCCCTGTTCCGCCAGCAGTGGATCAGAGGTTCTCCCTCTACGCCAAGCCTGACAACATTTGCGCCAAGCCTGAACGACGATGCGCTTCTATTATACTCCTAACGTACTTCAAAAGCGCGGTCCCAGATCCTGATTACGAAGACAGTCAAAAATCCAAGTTTGGCCAGCTTGCGTTCCCACTTGCCAGCTTGCATTCACACTTCCGGCCATGCTCTGATTGGTTCGAATAGATTTTAAAGACTTTATAATTAATTAAAAGTAAAATAACTTTCCCTATTCCTATAGGACATGGTTTTACCAATCTGTATAGAACAAGGTTATACCAATCCTTATAGAACAAGGTTTTCCCTTTGTCTATAAAAGGGAGCCTTTGTTCAGTGTTTTAAGGGGAGATAATTAGCTAAGGACGTTTTTGTTTTCTGGAAAAACAGAGACCTAAGCCACAGAGTTCCGTTTTTATTTTCTAGAGAATTAGGGACCATATATTTTCGGAGATAATCTTTCACTTAGATTATTGGACGTGGAGCTTGGAGAAGAAGGCCCTGCCGTGTCTTCTGCTGCATCTGTTCTTAACAATCTCTTCTGTACCCTTATTTTCATTATTGCAATTTACTTATGGATTCAATTATACTTGTGTTTATTTCAGTTATGTGTGAGTAGTCATTAGGATTAGGGCTGCTTGAAGCCCTAGCCATGTTAGCTTATTGATTGGATTTCTGGCTCTTGATTATGATTGCTATGCATGCTGAATAAGTTGGATTACTATGCTTAATGAACTTAATTTATGCCTATAAGATTAGCTACCTTGTTTACATATAATTATAGATGTAATTGCTTGAGTGACCGTCATATCATCTTGTGATTTGGAGCATCGAAAGTATTCGTACTTGTAATCTTAACTCATGACGACCTAGGATTGCATGCCACTTTGCTAGGCTAATGTGGTGTCATTAAATTCTCTTTAAACTTCATGCATCATCTTAAAAGGTAGGTGATAGACGTTCTAGGCATATGCCCTGTTTAGAACATGCTAAGTAAGAGGGAATAAGATGTGTCTAGTGAACCAACGCCAGGTCCTAGGCACGGGCACCTAATTCAGAAAATGCATAGTAATTAGGTCAAGGAAATTTGGTTAAGAGCTATAATTGGTTAGAGTGGATAGTAAGCCTTAATTCGCCTTAGTTAACAACCTTTCATTCTTGCATTGTTATTTTCTGCACTTTGATTTACTTGTCTTTAAATTTCAGTTATCACATCATAAACCCCCCTCTTGCATGTGTGTGTGTGTTTTTATTTAAGTTAACAAATCTGAACTAAATTGGTCATAACGTTGATACAAGTCCTTGAGGGATCGACTCTTGCTGTGCTACTATACTATACTTATCGATTTGTGCACTTGCAAGGATTTTATAACTGTTAGAATTAAATTGCATATTTCTTGCTCTTTAAATCTACCAACAAGTTTTCGGCGCCGTTGCCGGGGACTTGTCCCTCAACGGTGCCCATTCAAGTTTAGATTTGTAACTTAGTTTTTTTTTTCTTTTTTGTTAGGTACCCGTGTATGTCATTCCAAGGTTCAGTGCACGGGTCATCAAGTGGACCATCATCGCAAGCATCTTCAGTCCACGGCTCCCCGCCACCAAGCCCAAGGAGGATGGCGGACCACAGAGAAGAGCAGGGCCTGGAACGTGGCCTAGTACCGCAAGCCCCATGGCACCTTAAGGATTTTGCCATGCCCCATGTCTCGGAGGATCAATTTCCAATTGTTTTTCCCGAGTCAACAGTGGCAAACTTCGAATTAAAGTCAGGGACAATTCACATGCTGCCTACATTCCACGGCCTTGCTGGCGAGGACCCGCACTTTCATATCAAGGAATTTGTTGAGGTTTGTTCAACACTGAGCATCAATGGTATGACAGAATCGGAAATCCGCCTGCGGCTCTTTCACTTCAGTCTCAAGGATCGCGCCAAGACATGGTTTCATTCATTGGCGCCAGCTTCCATTCACTCTTGGAGGGACTTGACGTCCAAATTCTTAACACAGTACTTTCCCGTGGAAAAGACAAATGAGTTAAAGTCCAAGATCATGAACCCACGGCAAGACATGGAGGAGTCTTTCTACGAGTTTTGGGAGCGGTTCAATCAGATGTTACGGGCGTGCCCCCACCACCATATTGATGCCCATCATCTTATGCTATACTTCTATGGAGGCTTGAAAACTAGCGATCGGACAATGGTGGATTCTCAATCCCAAGGGATTCTAGAAGGCACAGCCGAGGAAGCAAGGACCGCCTTTGAGAACATTGCTCAAAGGGAAAAACAGTTCAGCTACAGGGGTCCCTCCTCTAGAGCTACGGGTGATGCATCCGCCAAATACAAAGATGACGCCATTGCTCAGCTCACGGCAATGGTAAAACAATTGTGTAGCGAGAAAGCCAAAGGAGTTCACATCTGCGAGGTATGTTCAATTCAGGGCCACACATCCCAGGACTGCCCGGTTGTGGAAGAGGCCAACTTTGCTGGAGGGTTCAATAGCAATTCTCGACCCCGGAATGACCCATATTCCAACACTTACAATCCGGGGTGGAGAAATCATCCTAATTTCCGTTGGAGCAACAATCAAGCAGCCGCGAATCCCATGCCACCCCTTGGATTTGAGCAGCAAGCCGCAGGCCCTCAGGGGAACTACCACGGTCCTTCCTCAAACCAGAATGGCGGAAGCAAGTCTGTTGAGGACTCCATCCATATCCTGACTCAACAGCAGGCTCAACTCATAAAATTCATGCACGATAGCCAGAGTCAGACGGGAGACTTCAAAAATGCAATTGCAAACTTGGAGCGTCAAATGGGACAGGTGGCGAACCAACTAAATCAGCGGGAGCAGGGCAAGCTACCGAGTCAAGTCCTGGTAAATCCGAAAGGATTTCAAAATCCTACGGCTAATGCCATCACGCTGGAGAAGGAAACACCACTTCAAGACCCCACATATGCCACCCTCACAGGACCTGAAACTGAGCCTCAACCTACTCTGCCAAGGATCACCGACCAGGGGGCGCCGCAAAACATGCCACGGCCAACACCTCTGGCGCAGAACCAGTCCAATGAGTCACCAAGTGCCCTACCGCAAAGAGGACCTGACACTGCGCCTACTTCGGCCACGGCTGGCATGCAACCTGCTCCTAAGCCCAAGTCGCAGCACTCGAATACTTCTAACTCTAAACCTCAGAATTCCAATTCTAAAAAAGTCACTTTTGAGTTAGCTAATAATGTTGATTATCCATTTCCTCGCAGGTTCCAAAACAGGAATAAGCAAAAGGAGGACTTTGAGGAAGAAATCATCAGCATGTTGCAGAAGCTTCAGATCACACTGCCTTTCCATAAAATTGTCAAGCACATGCCTATCTTTGCAAAGCTGATCAAGGACTTAGTTGCAGGAAAGCGTGGTTTTAGCTCCACGGACACCATTGACATCCCTATGGCCTGCTCGGCTGCCCTTTTACGCATGCCCCTTAAGGCCAATGATCCTGGGCCGCCATCCCTTCCATGTGTCATTCAGTCAAAAAGATTCGAACATTGCCTTTGCGGCACGGGAGCATCAGTGAACATCATGCCATTCCACATTTACAGGTCACTCAACCTAGGCGCACTCAAGCCCACGCACCTATGTGTCAGGTTGGCTAACGCTTCTGTAACCAACCTAATGGGGGTTCTTGAGGACGTACTGGTACAAATTGGAGATACATGCATCCCTGCCGACTTCTACGTACTAAGAATGGACAGAATTGACAAAAGTGAGGAACCTCCCCTCATCTTCGGAAGGCCCTTACTAGCCACAGCCGAGTGCCTCATCGACGTCAGAAAGGGCCAGGTCTCCATCAAGGTCCTGGACCAGCTTCGGACATTCTCCATCCATGACACCATCCAGTACCCTGCCGAGCCTATTGTAGATTTTCCGTTAAACACAATGGACTTACTGCTACGGGAGACAATTGCTCATTCTTGCATGACGGATGACCTTGAGAAGGCCGTTACTAGTAACCCACACACTGTGGATTCACTTACAGATAGCGTGATCGAAGAGGTACGAGCCCTTGACATCATGCCAGCCCTCCCATTGCACAGGCCTCCCCTCGAAGCGCTACCATTCACAAGTCAGAAAACCCTGCCGTCCATCATAAAGGCTCCTGAACTCGAGCTGAAGCCCTTGCCCGAGCACTTAAAGTATGCATATTTGGGCGACAATCAAACCCTTCCAGTCATCATTGCATCTACCCTAAGTACGAAAGAGGAAAAGGCATTGGTTCACGTCCTTAAGGTCAATCAAACGGCAATTGGATGGACAATAGCTGACATCAAAGGCATAAGTCCCGTAAAATGCATGCATCGGATACTGCTGGAGGAAGACTCCAAACCATCACGGGAGGCACAGAGGCGATTGCATCCACCTATGAAGGAGGTCGTGAAGAAAGAAGTCCTAAAGCTCTTGGACGTTGGAATCATCTATCCAATTAGTGACTCCAAGTGGGTGAGCCCAGTCCAGGTCGTGCCAAAGAAAAGTGGGATCACAGTGGTTAAAAACGAGCAGGATGAGCTTGTACCTCAACGGATTCAAACAGGATGGAGAGTGTGCATCGACTATCGAAAGCTAAATATAACCACACGCAAGGACCACTTTCCTTTTCCCTTCATTGATCAAATGCTCGAGCGCCTGGATGGACACTCCCACTATTGCTTCTTGGACGGCTACTCAGGATACAATCAGATTGCTATTGCACCCGAAGATCAAGAAAAAACAACATTCACATGCCCATATGGCACCTTTGCATACAGAAGAATGCCATTTGGATTGTGCAATGCCCCAGCTAGTTAACCTAACCCGAGTACTGGAACGGTGCAGAGAAAGCAACTTAGTACTGAACTGGGAAAAGTGCCATTTCATGGTACAACAGGGAATTGTCTTGGGTCATGTGATCTCTAGCCGAGGCATTGAAGTGGACAAAGCAAAGTTAGACATAGTAGAGAGGCTGCCGTACCCCACTACAGTCAAAGAGGTTCGATCGTTCTTAGGGCATGCTGGCTTTTACCGCAGATTCATCAAAGATTTCTCGAAAATCACAAGACCTTTGTGTGATCTTCTAGCCAAGGACGCCACATTTGAGTTCACTATGGGATGCCATGAGGCATTCAACACACTCAAGGCAAAGCTCACGGCATCACCCATCATCATGCCACCGAATTGGGACTTACCATTCGAACTAATGTGTGATGCCTCAGACTTCGCCATAGGAGCTGTTTTGGGACAGCGTGTTGACAAGCTCCCTCATGTCATTTACTACGCAAGCCGAACCCTAAATGATGCCTAGCTGAACTACTCCACCACCGAGAAGGAGCTCCTTGCTGTTATCTTTGCCCTGGAGAAGTTCCGTTCATATCTAATTCAAACCAAGGTCATAGTATACACGGATCATGCTGCCTTGAAGTATCTGCTCACTAAAAAGGACGCCAAGCCAAGGTTGCTACGTTGGATGCTACTGCTCCAGGAATTCGACCTTGAAATCAGAGACAAGAAGGGCAGCGAAAACGTGGTCGCTGACCATATGAACCGATTGCTTCACAGTTCCAATGAAGAGGCCGATCAGTTGCCCCTCCTCGAGACCTTTCCTGACGAACAGCTCTTCGCAATCCAAGCTATTGATCCATGGTATGCCGATCTCATTAATTACCTTGTCACTAAGCAAATTCCTTCATCTTTAAACAGGTACCAAAAGGACAAGCTGGCTAAACAAGCTAAGTACTACATATGGGATGAGCCGTACCTATGGAATCATTGTCCAGACCAAATCATTCGGCGCTGCATCCCAGAAGACGAGATGAAATCCGTCTTGACTTTTTGCCATAGTTTGGCATGTGGGGGCCATTTTGGAGCTAAGAAAACAGCCCTCAACGTACTCCAAAGTGGACTCTACTGGCCCACACTTTTCAAGGATGCACACGAATTTGTACTCACCTGTGACCGCTGCCAACGCCTAGGTAACATCGGCCCTCGAAATCAAATGCCATTACACCCTATTCTTGTGGTCGAAATCTTCGACGTATGGGGCATTGATTTTATGGGGCCTTTTCCGAATTCCTTTGGCAATCTTTATATTCTGCTTGCAGTTGATTATGTCTCCAAATGGGTGGAAGCAATTCCCACCAAAACAAACGACGCCAAAGTAGTGGTGCGTTTTTTACAGAGTCACATCTTAGCCAGATTCGGCGCACCTAGGGCAATCATCAGCGATGGGGGGGCACACTTCTGCAATCATGCGTTTGCAGCCCTAATGAAGAAGTATGGCGTCACCCACAAGGTCTCAACACCGTATCACCCTCAAACGAGTGGCCAAGCGGAAGTGTCCAATCGGGAAGTAAAGGCCATATTGGAAAAAACGGTAAATCCTAACCGCAAAGATTGGTCCAACAAATTGAATGATGCGCTGTGGGCCTATCGGACCGCATACAAGACCCCGATTGGCATGTCTCCCTTCCGGCTGGTTTTTGGAAAAGGCTGCCACCTACCAGTGGAATTGGAGCATAAAGCATTCTGGGCTATTAAGCAGATGAACCTGAACTGCGATGACGCTGGAATACATAGGAAGCTTCAGCTAAGTGAATTAGAGGAGTTGCGAAACGAGGCCTTTGACAGTGCTCGTATCTACAAGGAAAAGACCAAAGCTTTCCACGACAAGCGCATTCAGCCCAAGGACTTTCACATCGGACAGGAAGTCCTCCTCTTTGACTCACGGCTCAGACTAATGCCAGGTAAGTTGCGTTCAAGATGGACTGGACCATTTATTATTACTAACGTTTTTCCTCATGGTACAGTTGAAATCCAGCACCCGGAACGGCAGGATCCGTTCAAGGTAAATGGCCACCGCCTCAAACACTACTTGAAGGACCTTTCTAATCCAAGCGCAGTCAACCCTGCAACTCCGCATGCGCCCAGCTCCTAGCATGTCAGTCCCGTCTTGCCTAGACGTTAAATAAAGCGCTCCTAGGAGGCAGCCTAGCCCTGGTTTGTATTTCTCACTTCCTTTTCTGTTTTTGCCCGTTATATCTCTCAAACCTTTCTAATGTTGTCATGCTTACTGCTTATCACATTGAGGACAATGTTCAGTTTAGGTTTGGGGGTGTGGATTTAAAATTTTGCATATAGAAACAAGTAGGTTTGGGGGTGATACACGGCCAGGACATTTAAATTTCTGCTTGTGATTAGTATGATAACTTGTTAATAGGAATGTATATGCTAAGTTAACTATCTTTGCTTTACTAAGAGTCATGCCATGGTCAAGTAGTTCATAATTTGCACTTCACAATGCCATGTTTTAAGTGATTAAGTGAACGAAATAACTGAAATTGAGTGAACCATAGAAAATTAGTGGAGACTACCCAGTGAGATCTTTGAGCCTAATTGCCATTCTTTCTGAGGGATATACTTGTTTCTACTCTTAAACACTCATCACTTTTGTTCTTAATTGTTGATCTCATTACATCATATTTGCATTGAAGTTTAAAGAACTAACATCATTTAGATACTCTTGATTTAATGTATGCTTTGCCATAAGAAATGATGTAGGCTATGTGTGCTTTAACCTCTAAAGGCCTTATCCTACCCTATTGCATGCTCCCTAAGCCAATTTTGAAGCCAAACACTCAGCCTTTTCTTTCATCACCCAAAGTATAACCTAACCCAAAATACTTAGCCATTCATCACAGCCATACCCTATAACCTCAGTTTGTGCTAAGGTTGCCATAAATGAGATTCATGGTGAGAATGAGAGGTGAAAGAAGATGATGGCCAATTCAAAGGACATTGGCGTCAATTGAAAGTTCAAAAGTAAAGAAAAGATTTACAAGTTGCAAGCTGCATGAAAATTTGAGGAAATCATTGCATGATCTTGGTTCAATTCAATTCAAAGACGAATAGAAACAAAAAAAAAAAGTTCAAATCCAAAGAACGAAAGAAACGTTGAGAAAAAGAAGGAAAAAAATAAGTGAAAAACAAAGTGAATTGAGCCAAGTGAGCCAAGAGCCTCAAAATAAGCCACAAGAGCCACAAAATAAATCATCAAGAAAACACAATGCCGTGGGCCTTAAGAAAGGATTCAGTTCAGAAATTCCAAGTTCAATTCATGACTTCTCATGCCTTGGCACAACTCAGGTTCTTTGAATCCCATCCTTCCTTGCTAAACCCCAAAGCTTAGCCCCAATACAACCTAAAAAGGAAGACCTAACCGATCTTATGGACAATCATACTGCGGATTAAGGTACGTATCTATGTTCTTAAAGTTCAATTCCTTTCATGAGATCTTTATTTCCATAAAGTGCTATTCTTCATTGTTACTCATATGTGATTAAATTTGAATTTCATAACATAAACTCATCACATATGCTTGAAAAGAGTGTAAGCCTAGGATTCTTGTGTGAATTGAGAGTTTCCTAGTGAGGATTAGAGTCGAGGCGAAATCTTTCTAGGGCACTTAGATGAAGTTGTTTTCAAACTTGATCACCTGAAAATATTGGCATTTATACACGTACCCCTTCACATGACACTCACGGCTATGGCATTCCTTTTAGTTCTACAAAGCATGTCTACTTACTTTGATTCTTATTAGCTTGTTAAGAGTACTATATCTAGCATCTTTTTGTTTAAGTAAAACGTTTGAGGGTATCGTACTGTTATAAACCTCAGGAGACAAAACTCCTCCTACTAGGTGAACCTAGGGGTTTAAATGTTCTATCTTAACTAAAATCGAGTCTTTTCATTTTGTTAGCATTTGTTTTGCTCAGGGACTAGCAAAAGATAGGTTTGGGGGTATTTGATCAGTCGTTATTTATGCATCATTTTGATGTCTTTATATGCCTCTCTTACATGTCTTTTGAATGATTTCGTGCCATCAATAGTAGAAAATGATCAATCTTGTGAGACTTGTGCAGAGTTAGAAAGATAGGTAAAATCTGGAAAGAACGCAAAAAGAATGACTCAAATCGGAGTCCAGATGAAGGAGATATCCTCATTTCAATATCAGGTCCTGAACGGAGTCCTGAGTGCGCCAGTGCGCCAGTGCGCCAGTGCGCCTATTTTGGGCCACTGGCCAAGTACCTCATATCAGGCCCTCCGGGTCCCAAACTTGTGTTTCATGACATCAAGGTCAAGTCCTAGAAGTGCCAAGGTCGCGCCAAGGCAGGTCGAGGACATGTCCCAAGAACTCCCATCCGAGCCCAGATGTGCGCCTAAGCCGGGGTCCCTGTTCCGACAGCAGTGGATCAGAGGTTCTCCCTCTACGCCAAGCCTGACAACATTTGCGCCAAGCCTGAACGACGATGCGCTTCTATTATACTCCTAACGTACTTCAAAAGCGCGGTCCCAGATCCTGATTACGAAGACAGTCAAAAATCCAAGTTTGGCCAGCTTGCGTTCCCACTTGCCAGCTTGCATTCACACTTCCGGCCATGCTCTGATTGGTTCGAATAGATTTTAAAGACTTTATAATTAATTAAAAGTAAAATAACTTTCCCTATTCCTATAGGACATGGTTTTACCAATCTGTATAGAACAAGGTTATACCAATCCTTATAGAACAAGGTTTTCCCTTTGTCTATAAAAGGGAGCCTTTGTTCAGTGTTTTAAGGGGAGATAATTAGCTAAGGACGTTTTTGTTTTCTGGAAAAACAGAGACCTAAGCCACAGAGTTCCGTTTTGGTTTTCTAGAGAATTAGGGACCATATATTTTCGGAGATAATCTTTCACTTAGATTATTGGACGTGGAGCTTGGAGAAGAAGGCCCTGCCGTGTCTTCTGCTGCATCTGTTCTTAACAATCTCTTCTGTACCCTTATTTTCATTATTGCAATTTACTTATGGATTCAATTATACTTGTGTTTATTTCAGTTATGTGTGAGTAGTCATTAGGATTAGGGCTGCTTGAAGCCCTAGCCATGTTAGCTTATTGATTGGATTTCTGGCTCTTGATTATGATTGCTATGCATGCTGAATAAGTTGGATTACTATGCTTAATGAACTTAATTTATGCCTATAAGATTAGCTACCTTGTTTACATATAATTATAGATGTAATTGCTTGAGTGACCGTCATATCATCTTGTGATTTGGAGCATCGAAAGTATTCGTACTTGTAATCTTAACTCATGACGACCTAGGATTGCATGCCACTTTGCTAGGCTAATGTGGTGTCATTAAATTCTCTTTAAACTTCATGCATCATCTTAAAAGGTAGGTGATAGACGTTCTAGGCATATGCCCTGTTTAGAACATGCTAAGTAAGAGGGAATAAGATGTGTCTAGTGAACCAACGCCAGGTCCTAGGCACGGGCACCTAATTCAGAAAATGCATAGTAATTAGGTCAAGGAAATTTGGTTAAGAGCTATAATTGGTTAGAGTGGATAGTAAGCCTTAATTCGCCTTAGTTAACAACCTTTCATTCTTGCATTGTTATTTTCTGCACTTTGATTTACTTGTCTTTAAATTTCAGTTATCACATCATAAACCCCCCTCTTGCATGTGTGTGTGTGTTTTTATTTAAGTTAACAAATCTGAACTAAATTGGTCATAACGTTGATACAAGTCCTCGAGGGATCGACTCTTGCTGTGCTACTATACTATACTTATCGATTTGTGCACTTGCAAGGATTTTATAACTGTTAGAATTAAATTGCATATTTCTTGCTCTTTAAATCTACCAACACTTCCCGGAGGAAGGCTTAGATGCTTCCCAGAGGAAGGCTTGGATGACCCCTGAAGGAAGGCTTAGAGTGCTTATTCGGCAATGATGTCATTGATGCGGATCACCATTTAAGCAGACTCCTCATGACCTTCATTGTTGAGATGTTCTGCAGCTTTATCGACCGGGTATTCAGTGCAATGCCCTTCCTTCATGGGGTTCGCAGTTGTGATAGGCGCACGATAGTAGTTCTGATAAGCGCACCACCTAATCTTGTCAGCCTTCTCTTGGTTGCCTTCGATGAGTGCTGCCCTTTAGAATCGAGGATTGTACTTGATTTCGCTGTAGATTTAGTGGATGGGCACCAAGAACTGCTTGCTGAACTTCCTACTAGCCAAAGCGTCTGATGTTTGGGTTACCTTACGTTTGTTGTACTTGCTTGGCATGGCCTCAAAGTCGTTGCCTCACTATGTTGGCATCGTCGTCTCGAATTTTACCTTGCAAGTCGTGGCTTGTACGGCTTTCTTCTCATCCTCCCACCATGTGTGCAGCTCCACTATGGAAAGCATTTTTGTGAGCCTGCACGCATTGTCCATGACAATGTTGCCGTAGACCTCACTATCTCGAGGGAGGCCTTGCTTGAACACCATTGCTGCGATGAGGTCGTTGCAACCCACTATACGAGACTCCTCCTCGCAATATCTCTGGTTATACTGACGGAGGGTCTCTTTGGATCTCTTCCTAATAGAAAAGAGATGGTCATCCTTCACCTTGATAGTGCAAATTTGTGAGTACTCCTTCACGAATGCAAGTGCTAGTTCTTCGAAGAAGGCTATGGATCTCCGGGGGAGGTGATTAAACCACGTCATGGCTTGGACGTGCAATGAAGCTTGGAAGACCTTGCACAATAGGGCATCATTATGCTTGTACAGGACCATGACTCCGTTGTAGTATTCGATATGCTTCATCGGGTTTGACGTTCCTTTGAATCGATTAAAGTTCGGAGTTGTGAACCGTTGTGGAAATGGTTCATCTTCAATGTCACGAACGAATGGTGAAGTCGAGGATATCCTGATTTGGAGTCGATGGTCATCATCCAGGTTTTTATCCCACCGAACTCCCTGAAGGAATCAATCCCGGATTCTTTGGAGGTCGTCGACAAGCAATGTACCATGGTGAATCTGGGAGTCGTGACGACCGGTGTGGCATTGTCCTCCTCCCATATCTATCCCCAAGGCATGAGATCGAGATGGTGAGTACGTCTCGCCCTCTTCACTGCAATGGCCAGTTCACCTTCAACTCCCATTGACTCGTCCATTGGAGCGAGTGCGTGTTGTTTAAGAAGATGCTCGACCCGGTCGACTTCCTTACGGGTACTTGGTGTATGATGGAGCTCTGACGCGCCTTCCAAGTAGTTCATGTGCTGAAGTTCGCTGGCGAAGCGGGGCTCCGATTTCGTGGGTGTAGCTTTCCTTGCTGGAGTCACCTAGAAAGGTATAATGGACATGATCTGACACTTGAAATGCTCCTAACCCGAACACCTAGGTATGTCGTCCTAGGAGCTTCGGGGAGTGGCACGTCTCTCAGTGGCCTGAGATACTTCTTGTCCATGTAGAAGTTGTTGCAGAAGCTCTAATTGGGCCTTGATTTGATTACTTAGCTGCTCGACTTGCTGTGAAAAGTCAACCTATGGATGTTAGTGCCAACGCCAGTGCATGTCGCATAACGCATAGGGACTCATGCTTGGAGCTCCATTGTCGTGGTGCTGCACCGCGCTCTTCCTGGCTTAAGTGCATCCTCGTGCATTGCGTAGATCATCTAGAAGCCTCCGAAGATATGCATCCACATGGAGCCAATTTGGGGCTTGCGGGGATGCCTCTCCCGCCAATCGCCTATCCGTATGCTGGAAGGTGGTCGTCATTGCGCCGAATATGAGAGGGGGATTGACATCAAGTAATGCGCCGACACCGGTTGAAGTTGGCATGTCATGGGTGTCGTGGCTATGGACTGGCGCCATCTCCTGTACCATGGAAAGTGCTGGTTGCAACACAGGTCGCGGTCCCCATTGGGGGTGATTCGGCTGCACTTCTAGGATCCCGGTGAGCAGGCCGCTCTCATCGTGAGTTGCGGCGGCAGAGACGGTGGTCTTAAATAGTGATGTTCTTCATCTTTTAGCTATGGGTGATGAACGATGAACAATGAACTATGATCGAAGATGAAGTTTTTTGGAAAAAATAGAGAGCGCACTTTGAGTATTTCTCAATTCAGCTCTCAATGAAAGCACCAGTTCTGATAGTGTCTACAAGGAGTTCACTATAAATAGAGACCAACATCGCAGAGGATTAGAAAAAGTCTGGAATCATGATAAGAGAATCCTTCATTGTTATAAACTCAACTAGGCGTGGGTGATAAACTATGATGTTGATAATTGTTATGATAACCATACTCGATGAAAGCTATTTTTATGGTTATCAGACTGGGTACCTACCAACAGCTTCAGAACCTTTGCCATACCTACTGCTGTTGTCAATCCCCAACCTGCAACGGGAACGACGACGGCGATTTTCCAAGAAACGAACCGGCTTCTGGTAGGAGAGACATCCCAACGAGTCCCAAATCAACTTCCCATTCACGTAGACCTAAGATGGTATCTGGATGACCTACATCACGCGCGAGCACATACTCGGGCACATGGGAGGCAAACCACAGCATATCAATCCCAGGACTGGCGGCGTGAGCCCCGACGCGCTACGCACCATGTGTGGACGTCTCGACGCTCACCCCTTCAAATTGACTTAACACAACAAGTTGAACAGCTGAGCAATCAAGTCCAAGTCCAATCGAAGCTCCTACAACAACTTTTGGGGGACCTCAGAACATCCAAAGCTACGGGGAGATGCAGCACATGTCGCGAAGGACCAGGGAACATCCCAAAATGCCCTGGCAAGGAGCACGTCTGTTGCCGTGCAATGTCCCGAGACACGTGGCTAAGTGATTCAGGTGAAGAAAGCTGCACTCGCGGAGTGAGGAACCAACACCACCCAAGGCCGTCGGCCTATGAACAACTTGGAGGATGCGTCAGAGCACTATCGCAAATAGAATACCCACCTAGGAGTCGGCAACAACATGCAACCTCCCAGATTGCACACACCCGCTCGGGTGGAGAAGTCAAGGATGGCTCAAGATGTTCTGGCTACCACAACGAGAAGGATGAGACATACTCACCAACGCGCTCTCGCTCCTCAGCAATGATGACTCGAAGAAGCCGTTGCCACTGGGCCCGATGTAACTCTCTCCCTCACCTAGGCGCACTACAAGTTGATGATGTTGAAAGAATACTGGATCGACATCTCCAAGGAGTCCAGCGCGAAGGCAATCTAGATGGTGATCTTCGACGCCAGATTCAAACATCCTCAACTTCACCATTGGTCATAGACATCGAGGAGGAACCATTCCCGTAACGGTTTGCAACTCCAAACTTTAACCAGTTCAGAGGGACCTCAGATCCGGTGAAGCACATCGATTATTACCGTGGCCATTCATGCAATGGGGCATTGACATTGTCGAACCATAGCCCAGTACACTAGTCACGGACAAGAAGTACCTGATTGTCTCCACTGACTACTTCACCAAGTGGGTGGAAGCCAACGCATTGGCCACCATCACTCAGTCAGACGTACAAAATTTTGTCTGGAGCCAAATCATCTGCCGATTCGGGGTACCAAAGGTTATATTAATTGACAACGGAACCCAGTTCATGGGCACAGAATTCAAGGAGTTCTTCGAGTTATGGAAGATAAAGCACTTTACTTCCACCGCATATTATCCTCAGGGCAACGGCCAAGCCTAGGCATCAAACAAGACAATCCGAGATTGCATCAAGAAAAGACTTGATGACAAGAAGGGTAGTGGGAAGAGGAGCTAGATGGCACGCTTTGGGTTTATCGCACAACTCCACGATGAGTGACAAGCGAGTCTCCGTTCACCCTTGCATTCGGAACCAACGTTGTCATCCCGCCCTACGTTGTTGTCCCAGCACCGTTCACAGAGCTTGATGATCCCATCGTTAACTCCGTAGCCCTAAAAACCTCCCTTGATCTCAGCAAGGAATTAAAAGAGCAAGTTGTTAAGCGCATATCCAATTATCAACAACAAGTCTGAAGTTTCTAAAACAAGAAAGCAAGAATTCGACACTTCCTTCCTGGCAATCTTGTCCTCAAGAAGAAATTTGCAACGTCAAATCGCCCCGGGTCCCAAAAACTCAGATCCCCTTGGGAAGCCCCTTCTTACCACATCTATCAAGTAGGCAGTAAAGGGAGTTACACTTTGGAGACCATGGACAGAAAGTTACTAGATGGTTCCCTGAATGCTCATCACCTTAGAAAATACTATGTCTAGAACAATCCAAGACCATGACTTGTTCATCATCAAAGACACGCATCTTACACTCCAGATTCGGCCCCAGACCAAATTGTTTCTTACATAATATTCTGTATTAAGGTTCAAGAATTTTACATCTGAACTTTCAATAAAATTATTAGATCATTCAAATTGTACTTAGAAATTATTCATAGCATAAACAACCCAAAGCCTTCGATTGTGAAGCGCTCAAAGCCTTCCATTGCGAAGCACTCAAAGCCTTCCATTGCGAAGCACTCAAAGCCTTCCATTGCGAAGCACTCAAAGCCTTCCATTGCGAAGCACCCAAAGCCTTCCATTCTGAAGCACTCAAAGCCTTCCATTGCGAAGCACTCAAAGCCTTCCATTGCGAAGCACTCAAAGCCTTCAATTACGATGCACTCAAAGCCCCTCCCCGAAGGGCAAAGTAAAGCCTTTATCTAAGGGGCAAGTCGAATCAAAACCCAAACGTTGGAATGGGGGCATTCAGAAAATTATCTTAGTTCATCTTCTCTATGCAAAAAAATAGCTAAGTCAGCACCGCAAACAACTTTGAAAAAGTCTGCTTGACGTCTAAGTTCGAGGTAGTTAACCAACCATGAAGTACACACCACTTGCGAACATCACCAAGGATTCATCACTCGTACCAAACAAATGGACTTGGTGGCATTGGAAAACTATTAAAGATAGCTTCCCAACCCCACCAACGGGAGCAATAACCAAGTCATGACGAATCTTGGGCAAGTGTTTTAGTGCTCGAAGGTCAGCTGCCCGTTCCAGCGCACAAGTCTGAGATTCATTTGAACCTACCAAGCCCAATTTGTACCTACTTGGAAAGCAATTGGTGGCACCGGAAAGGTAACAAAGTCAGTTTTCCAACCCCACCGACGGCACTCAATTCCAAGTTATAACGAACCTCAGACAAGTGTTTTAGTGCACGTGGGTCAGTTGCGCGTTTCAGCGTACAAGTCAGAGATTCATTTGGACGTACCGAGCTCAGGTTGTGCCTCCTTGGAAGGAGCTTGGTGGAACCAGAAAGGTATGTAAGTCAGCTTTCCAAACCCATGGATGGTACTCAATTCTGAGTTATAACAAACATTGGACAAGTGTTTTAGTGTACGAGGGTCAGCTCCACGTTTCAAAGCACAAGTCTGGGACTCATTCGGACCTACCAAGCACAATTTTTAACTCCTTAGAAAGATCTTGGTGGCTCCAGAAAGGTATGGAAGTCAGCTTTCCAACCCCACTGAGAACACTGGATTCTAAGTTAAAACGAAGTCGAAACACCAAAATTAGCACACAAAGGTCAAAGCTGTATAGAATCCAAGGCAAAAGAAAGAGGAATTTCGAGTTAATTAAGTTGAAAAAAGAGGGTTGACGAATCACATATCGATTGCTCAACCACTTGAATTGATAAAACAAAAGGAGGAGTTGGCGAGTCACATGTCAACTGCTCAACTGCTTATTCGATACAAAAACTTAGCTAAAGTTTGGAGACCTACACTACGATCAAAGGCAAGTCTGAGAGCACGTCTTCTAGACCCATCGAACGCTGGAATTGGGCCCAATCTTCACCTGATAGCTCAGGAATTCCATCATAGAAAGAATCACCAACATCATGGATATGTTCAACTCTTAGCTGCTCTTGGAGAATCAACAGCCCATGCTCCAACTCCTCAGAAGGAAACACTTGATGTTGTTGCAACTCTTGCTCCGAACTTGCAACTCGCCTAGCCACATCTTCAATGTCTCCTTCTAGAATAGTGCACTTAGGAGGCAACTTGTGCTGCAGTCAAGGTACCCTTTAGTGTATTCGTGGGCGAGATGCACTTCTATCTTAGATTCACTACAACCTGCCACAAACAACTTCAGCTTCAAATCTTCCACATAATTCGCAAGATCCTCTACCTTTTGGTGGGTAGTTTTGAGGGGCATACGGAGGCAAATACGGCTCCGACTTAAAAATTTGTGAGATCAGTTCGAGCATGCCCCACTTCAGCTTCCAGAAGTCTAATCTTCTCCCCGGAGTCCCGCAAACGATCACGCAACATGTCGGATATATCAAGGGAGACATCCCGCTCGTTCTCTGCCAACAACTTCTCAGCTTCAACGCTTTCTAGCTCGCTCAAACTAGATTCCAGCAAGCACACTTTCTTAGCCAAATCTTCACTTCTTTGTTAAATATCATCATCAGACTCTTGAAGCGACACACGCTCAGACTTGGGTTTTTTAACATCCGCCTCAAGACCGACACGCTGGCGAATCATGCCCGCCAGCTTGTGAACTCCCGCCTTTGCAATCTCAAGGTCCTTGACAACCTTGTCATAGATCTCTTGTGAAACACCCTTCGTAGCACACTCCAAATATGCTTCGACCCCACACACCTTAGAGCTCCCCAGCCTTGCAAGAACGGCTTTTGCACCATCACAGTTAGCTCCCAGAACATTGCCACTTGACTTCTTCACATGACCAGAAACCAGCCTCTTCGACAAAGGACATGAAGCCGACGCCTTCGTTGGGAGCTCCATCTGAACTTCAGGAGGACTAGGAGAAACTTTTAGCTTTTTTGAAGACTTGGGTGCTCCCTCCACAAGAACGCTCTGAGATGCCTCTGAGGGCCTCTGCTTACTGGTTGATCCCGCCAGACTCGAAGGACAAAGCACAACATGGTGAGCATTGTCTAGGGGCGCGGACTGGTCAGGCTTCTCCGCTGGAAAAACAGTTGAGTCAACTTGGACATTGCTTTTCGTGGGAGCACTTCACTTCAGAAGCGGTGGAGCTGTAAACCAGGAGCTGTAAACGGTTGAGTCACCTTGGACATTCTTATTAAGCCTTCAGGAGGTTGCCCGCCGGTCAAGCGTTTGTAGGGACTGGGTAGCTAGCTCATCACACGGAACTCTAGAGGAATCATCAAAGCTTTGTCAACCATCTTGATGTCGGGATGATACTGGAAGACAGAATACAAGCTGGTGTGCCTACGATAGCGCGAAGCAATGTTCACTCTGTTGGAGCAGTTGGAATCCCAACTGACTCCTACTTCAATGCAAGTAGACATGTACACTTCGTCGTCGAACGACGTCTTCACGAAGAGCCCAACTCTTGGGACGGCATGAGAACTCCGCATTCCTGGGATCGGCCTATGCTCCACTGAATAGCAATGCCAAAATTCGTCTTCGGTGAATTTCAAGTCGAAGAACTGGTTCAGCTTCTCGAAGCACATGATGTGGCAGTAGGCATCAACATGCAGTTGAGATGGACAACAACCTATCTGGCCAATGATTTTGGTGAAGAGTTTTGAGAAGGGGAACTTGATGCCCCAATTGATAATCAGAGGATGAAATTGAATCCACCGGATAAGGCTTGTACTTTTGCCTTTGACACTAGCTTCTCTTGGAATCTTCATAGCAACGCATGCTTCAGCAAGTGTCATAACCACGCCTTCAGGAAAAGCATCCTCATGACAACTCCTCCAGCTCTCTAAATCTTCAGGTCCGTACATTTCATACTGCTCCCCGATGAATGGATGCCTACTGCGCGAGCCTCCGTACTCCCACAATGGTAATCTCCAGATTTCGCTGCCTGCCTTCCTTCTGACATCTTGAAGCAACCCTCTCAAAGATGATGCACGTCACTTAATCGCTGCGATCGGACACTCCGAACTTCTGGAATGTTTGAAAAGAGCAAGACTGAAAAGGAAACAAAACTCATTAGTTTCTAAAAAGGAAATAAAAATTATATATACGTATATATATTAAATCTAAAAAATAATAATAAGTCAAACTATAACTAAATAAGTAGTAAACATCTGCTACTTATTACAAAAAAATCAATTCAAACAAAAAAGATAAATGTATACTTTATATTTAGTATACATTTATATACATTACATATATACACATTACAAATATGAAAAAGAAAAGTTGCCAGAAAAGGACAAAAAGATGCCAAGCCGCTAACTAGGTTGAGCCGAGCCGAAGGAGGAAGACGGCGTCAGCCGACAAGCTCTGCCACCTCTCTTGCTTGGGACCCACTCGGCGAACACCAACCGCGCCAACGCCAGCAAAGTCTCCAATCAGCTCTGACTCGCTGACGTCAGCCCCACTGACTACTCTCTGCACCTCCTGCTATTTCTACCACATAGGACCCAGCGGCCAATCCCAGCTGCATCTTCGCACGCATGATGCGCAAGCGCCATGCTGGCTCCATCGTCGCTGACGTCACCTAGGCACTATCTCTTCTGCCACTGTTTGCCGGGGCCCACACAAAACCCATCCTTCCATACCGTCTCTGCCAATTGGCCCACTTGAGGTTTGAGAAACAAAAATTGAAGCTCCGTTTACAATTCAACAGAGACCAGGAAAAATGAAGACGACACAAAAAGTTTTACCTCTGCAGACCGCAACACAAACCCTTGAATGCAACAACTTGACTCTGTCAATCCTCCTTCACCAGCAGTAGGCCAATGCTAGGGTTTAGTTTTTCTTTATTGAAAATGAAGGCCACAATGATCTCATTTAAATAAAGAAAATGAACAAACCCAAATTACCTATTGGACTCCAAAAATCAACTCAAGGCAAGCTCCAAGCCAAAAGCTTCCTATTGCAAACCAGAACGGAGTCATACTCCCATAAAAAAGCAAAAATAATTTATCAGGACTTCGAAGAACCTACATCCCGTAGGATTCCATGAATTCCTAAAGCGATGTGAGGGCATTTGTGAAACCATAAATTATCCACAGCTGTCACGTGGACCATAATTCTCATAATGCTGATTTTACCCGTGGTATAATCAATGACGGCATATCACGATCTCCGCATTAACATAATATATTTACCCGCTGAATGTATTAATTAATGAGATCAATGTCAATAATCAATAATCTCTCCACGAGTTATTTATTATTATTTATATATTTAATAGTAAGTGATTTCTCCCAGTAGAATCACCTATTAAACACTATCATATTCAACCAATTAGACGCTCCAATGGCCCTCAAGGCTTCACTATAAATACAAGTCCTCGCATCACTTCTAAAGGTAATTCAGAATTCAGTTAAACACTCTGTCAGTTTATTCTCTCAAAACCTGACTTAGGCATCCGAGCGTTTTTTGTTGAACCCCCCTTCCAAGATTCAACTGTAACCCTGTTGTTTCGTTCATTGTGTGTAGGGATCAAGAAGACTTTTCTAGTCCGAATGATTTCTGCATCAACAACTACTCTTCCGATTTCAGATTGGTGTGTCATTTGGCTCCTCAACGGAATTTCAACATCAAAACAATGAGTGCCAAAGGAAAAGCAGAGTCCTACTCCGATGAAAAAAAAATGGATTACTTGGACCACAATAAAAATGACATCCCTTAGAATGTCGATATTGTGGAACCATAAATAACTCGAAAATTGTGGAACTGCCACGTGGCCCATAATTCTCATAATATCGATATTACCCCTGATATAGACGAAGACGGCATGACACGGTCTTCACATTAATTTAATATATTTATCAGTTGAATATATTACTTAATCAGATCAATGCCAATAATAAATAATCTCCCTTGCAGTTATTTATTATTATTTATATAGTTAATAATAAGTGATTTCTCCCAGTATAATCACCTATTAAACATTATCTCCTTCAACCAATCAGACACTCCGGTGACTCTCAAGGCTTCACTCAAAATAGAGGGTTTCACCTCACTTCTAAAAGTAACTGAAAACTCATACAAAAACTCTGCCAGTTTATTCTCTTGATTAAACTGACTTAGGCATTGGAGCATTCTTGGTTGAACCACCCCCTCCGGGAGTCAACCTTAACCCCATTTATCTCTCTTTACTGTGTGTAGGGATCGATAAGGAATTCTACAAGTCTGGGCGATTTCTACATCAACAACTAGTGCTTTCATTGAGAGCCGAATTTAGAAATACTTAAAGCGTGCTTCTAGTTTTTTTCGAAAACTTCATCTCCGTTCAACATTCATCGTTCATCGTCCTTGGCTAGATCATGAAGAACAACATGATTGGATAAGACCACCGCCTCAGCTGGCAACTCACGATGAGAGCGGCCTGCTCACCGGAATCCTAGAGGTTCAACCGAATCACCCCTAACGAGGACAGCGACATGTGTTGCAACCGACACTTTCCATGGCACAGGAGACGGCGCAAGTCCCCAGCCGTGACACCCAGGCCATGCCAACTTCAACCGGTGCCTGCACACTACCTGACATAAATCCACCTCTCGAATTCGACGCAATTATGACCACCTTCCAGCATATGGACAGGCGATTGGTGAGAGCTCGCCATCCCAGCCAGCCCCAAATTGGCTCTATACGGATGCATATCTTCGAAGGCTTTTGGATGACCTATACGACGCACAAGGATGCACTCAAGCCTAGGAAGATTGCGGTGTAGCACCACGACAACAGAGCTCGGAGCATGAGTCCCAACGCATCATGCGGCATGCGCAGGCGTCACGACACTCACCCTTCAAGTTGACTTATCGCAGCAAGTCAAGAAGCTGAGCAATCAAATCAAGGCCCAGTCGGAGCTTCTTCAACAACTTCTACTAGGACAAGGAGCATCTAGCACCACTGAAAGACATGCCATGCCCCGTAGCGCCCAGGAAGACATCCCTAGGCATCTAGCCAATGAGCATTTCAAGTGTCAGATCATGTCCCATGACACCTCTCTAGGCGACTGCAGCGAGGAAAGCTACACCCAAAAAACAAGTGCCCAGCTTTGCCAGCGACCTTCAGTGCATGATCGGCTTGGAAGGCGTGTTAAAGCTCCACCGCACATCAAGTACACACAAGGAAGTTGAGCATCTTCTCAAAGAACACTTACTCGCTCCAATGGACGAGTCAATGGGAGTTCAAGGCTAATCAGCCAATACAGTGAAGAGGGCGAGACGTACGAACCATCATAATCACATGCCTTGCGGACAGAGATGCATGGAAGCGAACGCCACACTAGTCGCCATAACTCCCAGACTCCCCTTGGTGCATTGCATGTAGCTGACCTCCGAAGAATCCTAGATCGACGCCTTCAAGGAGTTCGGCGTGATAAAGACTTGGATGACAACCTTATACTCCAAATCAGGATATCATCGACTTCTCCATTCGTACGTGACATTGAAGATGAACCATTTACACAATTGTTCACAACTCTGAACTTTAATCGTTTCAAAGGAACGTCAAACCCGGTGAAGCATATCGAATACTACAACGGAGCCAAGGAGACCCTTTTCATGTGCAAGGTCTTCCAAGCTTCCCTGCAAGGCCAAGCCATGACATGGTTCAACCACCTTTCCCGGAGATCCATAGCCTCCTCCAAAAAATAAGCACTTGCATTCGTGAAGGACTACTCACAACTTCATGCCGTTGAAGTGAAGGATGACCATCTCTTTTCTGTTAGGAAGAGATCCAAGGAGACCCTCTGTCAATTCATCTGGAGATATTACAAGGAGAAGTCTCATATCGTGGGTTGCAATGACCTCATCGTAGTAATGGCGTTCAAGAAAGGCCTCCTTCGAGATAGTCAGGCTTACGGCGACATTGTCATGGACAATGCATGTAGCCTCACAAAAATGCTTTCCATAGCAGAGCGGCACGCTTGTTAGGAAGACGAGAAGAATGTCACATAAGCCACGACTCGCAAGGTAACATCCGAGATGAAGACACCACCATAGAGAGATACTAACTTCGAGGCCACACCAAGAAAGTACAACAAAAGCAAGGCAACCATGACTTCTGACGTCCTAGCTAATAGGAAGTCTAGCAAGCAGTTCTCGGTGCCCATTCACTTAATTTACAGTAAAATCAAGTACAATCCTTGATTAAAAAAGCCATCACCCATCAAGGGCGACCAAGAGAGGGCCGACAAGACTAGGTGGTGGGCCTATCATAGCAGCTTTGGTGCGCCTATTACAATAGCAAATTTCATGAAGGAAGGGCATTGCATTGAATACCCGGTCGATAAAGCTGTAGAACATCTCAGCAATAAAGGTCACGGGGAGCCTACTTCAATGGTGATCCGCATCAATGCCATCATTGTCGAATAAGGCCCCATATCAGTTTTTGTTTATGTTGTATTATTGTCGTAAACAAAATTATCCAGAAACTTTAGATCTTGCTTAGACAATTTTACATAACATTGGAAACTCTAAGCCTTCCTTTGGGAAGCAATCTAAGCCCTCCTCCAGGGAGCATCCAAGCTTTCCTCCGGGAAGCATCCAAGCTTTCTTTCGGGAAGCATCTAAGCCTTCCTCTGGGAAGCACCCTAAGCCTTCCCCCAAGGAGCATCCAAGACTTCTTCCGGGAAGCATCAAAGCCTTCCTTCTGGAAGCAATCTAAGCCTTCTTACGAGAAGCATCCAAGCCTTCGCCCTGCGATGCACTCTAAGCCTTCTTCCGAGAAGCATCCGAGCCTTCCTCTGGAAAGCACTCTAAGCCTTCTTCCGAGAAGCATCTGAGCCTTCCTCCGGAAAGCACTCTAAGCCTTCTTATGAGAAGCATCAAAGCCTTCGATAGTAGAGCAACTCAAAGCCTTCCACTGCGAAGCAACTCAATGTCTTCGCCCCGTGAAGTAACAACGCCTTCACCTCGCGAAGCATCAGCGCCTTCGCCCCGCGAAGCATCAATGCCTTCGCCCTGTGAAGCATCAATGTCTTTGCCCTGCGAAGCATCAATGCCTTTGTCAAACGAAGCACTCAAAGCCTTCCACAACGAAGCAGCTCAAAGGCTTCTACATCGAAGCAACTCAAAGCCTTTCACTGCGAAGCAACTCAATGCCTTCGCCCCACGAAGTAACAACGCCTTCCTCCCACGAAGCATCAATGTCTTCGCCCTACGAAGCATCAACGTCTTCGCCCTGCTCAGCATCAATGTCTTCGCCCTACGAAGCATCAATGCATTCGTCATGTGAAGAACTCAAACCCTTCCATAGCAAAGCAGCTCAACGCCTTCAACAACGAAGCAACTCAAAGCCTTTCACTTCGAAGCAACTCAATGCCTTCGCCCCATGAAGTAACAACGACTTCACCCCGTGAAGCATCAGCGCCTTTGCCTCACGAAGCATTAATGCCTTCGCCCCACAAAGCAACACCACATTCGGCCGTGAAGCAACAACCCCTTCACCTTGCGAACAACAACTCCTTCGCCCCGCAAAACATCAACGCCTTCGCCCCACGTTGCATCAACTCCTTGGCCCCATGAAGCATCAATGCCTTCACCCCGCGAAGAATCAACTCCTTCACCCCGCAAAGAATCAACACCTTCGTTCCACGAAGCACCAACGCCTTCACCCAGCGAAGCATCAACGCCTTCGTCACATGAAGCATCAATATTTTTCCACTACGAAGCACTCAAAGCCTTCCATTGCGAAGCAACTCAAAGCCTTCCATTGAGAAGAAACTCAAAGACTGCCACTATGAAGTATTCAAAGACTTCCATTATGAAGCACTCAAAGACTTACACTGTGAAGCACTCAAAGCCTTCCACTGCGAAGCATTCATAGAATTCCATTTTGAAGCACTCAAAACATTCCACTGGGAAACACTCTACACCTTCGCCCCGCGAAGAATTAACACCATTGCCATGGGAAATATCAAAGCCTTCGCCCTGCAAAGTATCAAAGCCTTCCCCATGTGAAGCATTAATGCAGTTGCTCTGCGAAGCATCAAAGCCTTCGCACTCCCCAGTGTCTAAGCCTTCGCATTACGAAGCATCTAAACCTTCACGCTGCAAAGCATCTAAGCCTTCGTACTACAAGGCACTCCAAGCCTTATTCCAAGAAGCAAAATTCCATATTCGAAGGAAAAATAAAGCCCTTCTCCAAGGGGCAAGGTTAATCAAGGCCCCAACATTGAACGCCCATGGCTACTACGGGGGCATTTGAAAAACCAACAAGCCTTTTGTCCATGCAAGAAAGCAAAGCCAACATCCAAGGCAATTTAGAAGAAGTCTCTGTAACATCTAAGTTCGAAGGAAAAAGGCTAATTGCAAAAAGTTGGAAAAGCTCTACAAATAAAGATTTCTCAATTAACAAACTTGATGGTGGATTGGTGAATCACATGTCAAACGCTCAACTGTTTCTTCATACAAGAAGCTAAGCTATAATACATCAAAAAGCTACAATACAAGCTAAGGCAAGTTTTAAGCAACGCCTACGCTCTTGATTAATTGCAATTTTCCAAAAGCAACTTCAGAGTCAAATCTTCCACATAGTCTTCAAGTTCCAATACTTGTTGAGGAGCCTAGTCTTCTTAGAGTCCTCTTCAATTTGGCATGAAGTTTGGGGGCACACAACGACAAATATGGCTCGGATTTCTAATTTGCAAGTTCAGCATTGGCACAACTTATTTTAAGCTCCATGAGTCTGATCCCCTTCTCCGAATTGCTCAATCTATGCCAACAGCTTCTTGGCATGAACACTTCAACTTGCTCAAACTAGATTGTAGTGAGTGTACATTCTCCAACATAGCTTCATCGTCTTGTTGAAGACGATCGCAGGATGCTCGAAGGAAAACGTGCCCCGACTTGAGCTTCTTAATGTCTTCCTCAAGATTCACATGACTTCGAAGCTTGCCCCGTCAATCTTCAAGCTCTAACCTTCGTGACTTTGAAGCCTTCGACAACTCCATCATGGACTTCCTATGATGCATACTCTATGACCTTCTTCGAGCAATGGGGGCAACCTCCTCAAGTTCACTCACTCTGGTGCTGCTTGACTCTGCGAAAGCAACTTCAGCACTGCTTGACTCCTAGAAACCAACTTCAGCACTACTTGACTCCGGGAAAGCAAATTCAGTGCTGCTTGACTCTGCAAAAGCAACTTCAGCGCCATCCAGGACGATAATGGTGACTTTGATACTCTGAGTTTTCAGGCCGCTTGCTTTGAGCCTCAGAAGCACTTTTCTTGACTTTCGAGAGAAGGATATCATCGACAGCTTCACTGGATTTGTTGGCTTCGCCTCCTCAGGTGACACTTCAAAGCTCCTTTCCTTCAACTGGGCAGTTACTCCAGGAACTTCTACAATAACCTTCAACTACATAGAGTTCTTATTTGTCTTCGGCTGAACCCCCTGAAAGCTTGCACTTTCTAACCTTCCTTACCAAGCTTCGCATCACAAGGATAGCTTCAACATCATCCTGAATACGATTGCAGCTTCGGAAGCCCACTTCGGCGTCACTTGACTTCATGGAGGTAGCTTTGACAACATCATGTGTGCCATCGACAACCTTGGCACTCCATGTCTTCTTGTCGCTCGCCTTCAGCGTGGATATGATGGCATTTCCAAGCTTCCCTCCTTTAACTGGACAATGAGGTATGATGTCACAGGCTTCACAGGGGACAATGATTGATCCTCTACCGTTGTGTTCCACCTTGGTGCCACCAAATTTCAATCTCAACGGGGCCTTCAAGATCAAGTCTCTGAAAGGTCTTCCACCAGCCAAAACAACTCCTTGGAAAGGTTCAGTCACGTCATAGCACCACGTGCACCTCGCCTCACATTGTGGAACGCTTCACCTCCTGCTATTGAAACACTCACGCTACAACCACGCCTTGCCTTGCACTGTGGCACACCTCGCCTTGCAATGGTAACAAGCCTCACCTTGCAGCAGTAACAAGCCTCACCTTGCGTTGTAGGATGCCTCTCCATGTAGCATTAACAAGCCTCGCTTTGTGCTGTAGCATGCCTCTCCTTGCAGCAGTAATAAACCTTGTGAGTTGTAGCATGCCTTGCCTTGCAGCAGTATCAAGCCTCGCCTTGCGCTCTGACACGCCTCACTTCACCTCATAGGACACTCCGCCTCATGTTATGGCACAGTTCGCCACTCGCTATTGAAGGCCTCGCTGCGTGATGGCATGCCTTGCTCCCTACACGCCAAGCACCACATGCATGTCATATGGAAGAACATTTCGATGTTGTCTTCACCAGCTCTTGAAGATGAGAACTCCATCAATGCGCCGAGCTCTTCTATCATGCCAAGCACCACATGCATATCATTAGGAAGAGCATCCCAATGTTGGCTTCACCACCTCTTGAAGTTGGAAACTCCAACAAAATCCGATGCACACCACTAAATGGGTTTTCGTCGCACGAGCCTCCGATCTCCCACAAAATGAGTTCTTTAAGACTTCACCAAAAGCATGCCTTCATGCGTCTTGAAATGATCGTCTTGAAAAGTAGAGCACAATGCCACTTGGATCTTAGCAATCTGACTTCTCGAACTCTCAGAATCCTCAAATGAGCGAAGCTAAAAAGATAAAACAACATGCACTCAATGTTGTGGTAAATATATTAATTAAGGGGGATTGTAGTGGAAGGGATAACAAAGTGTGCAGAAAGCTTGAAAGTTGCTATCATCCAAGCTAAAATTAACAAACTACTCGATGCTGGTTCCATTGAAGAAGTCGCGTACTCTGAATGGCAAACAAACGTCGTACTCGTCAAGAAGAAACAAGACGGGCGATGGAGAGTTTGCGTCGACTACACAGACCTCAACCTCGCATACCCAAAAGACTCCACAGCAGGCAATGAACTCCTTAGCTTTCTTGATGCATACTCATGCTACAACCAGATCTTCAAGCATAAGAAAGATAAAGACAAGACAGCCTTCGTGTTCGAGAGAGGAGTGTATTGCTACATGGTCATGCCTTTTGGCCTCAAGAACACGGGCGCTACCTATCAACGGCTTGTCAATCAGATCTTCAAAGACCTCATCTGAAAATCTATGGAAGTCTACGTCAACGACATCATGATCAAGGGAGAGAAATGTGACTATCACATCACCAACTAGCGTAAGACTTTCGATTTGCTAAGGAAGTACACGATGAAGCTCAACCCTGTCAAGTGCACCTTTGGAGTGGAGGCTGGAAAATTCTTAGCTTACCTCATAACCCAACGTCAAATCGAAGCCAACCCAAAGCAGATCAAAGCAGTCCTTGACATGAAGTCTCCATCAAGTCTGAAGAAAATCTAGAGTTTCACTAGGCACACAGCAGCCCTGAATCGATTTTTTTCCAAAGCGACAGATCTTTGCAGTCCTTTCTTCCAAGCGGTGAAGAAGGCAACGTAAGAAAAATGGGATGAAAGTTACGAGAGGGATTTTCATGACCTCAAAACCTATCTAACGTCGCCACCACTAATGTCAAGGCCAAAGGATGACAAGGACATATTCCTCTACTTGGGGGTCTCCGATGTGGCAGTAAGCTCCGTACTAGTACGAGAAGAAAATGGAGTTCGGCTTCCTGTGTTCTACACATCAAAGGCCCTTCTTGATGCCTAGACGCAATATCTAAAGCTCGAAAAATTAATCTTGCCTTTATTGGTTACCACCAAAAAACTAAGACCTTACTTCCAACCTCACCGGGTAGTTGTCATGACGGAGTATCCTCTAAGATCGCTCCTTCATGCTCCCGACGGGTCACCAAGAGTAAAGAAGTGGGCAATGGTGTCATGACCCTTCCCGAATTTCCCCTCGAAACCCGGAAAGAACCCTTATCCCGTCTGACAGCTCTTTTACCTCAAAATTTAAATACCAGAAATACCCTTTATCCTTAAATAATTTTTAGTAAACCTTACAGGGTTTCCGATAGAACCTCTATACTTACTGACCACTCCTACCTGTCAGACGCAGGATAGTATACAGGTAAAGCCAAAACCTCGGAATAGTGGTGGTCCAAATAGAAATACCCTCTGACACCAAATGTCAGTAGGTCAAACACTACTGACATCTCTACTCGAATACCACAAGACAATCGACTAGTCAGATACTTGTCAGATACTTGTGAACCAACAATAATTCTTCACTCTGGTTCTCCGCCCACACCAACCCACAGACACGGATGACGAAGCATTTTCATAGGCTTATTAAGCACATGACAATCGTCGTCAAACCATATTAGAGCCGGAAATATCATCGGCTATCATATCATATAAGTTGGCAAGTATCCTCGACTATCATATCATATCATCAGCCGGTATAACCTTCGACTATCATATCACATGAGTCAGCATATCCCTCGACTGGCATATCCCTAGCCACCAGGGTATCCCTTGGGGTGTGTTAGTCTTGTATCACAACTCTCTGTACTATGATATCACATCAGTCGGCAAGTATCCTCGACTATCATATCATATCATCAGCCGGTATAACCTTCGGCTATTATATCACATCAGTCGGCATATCCCTCGACTGGCATATCCCTAGCCACCAGGGTATCCCTTGGGGTTTGCTAGTCCTGTATCACAACTCTCTGTACTATGATATCACATCAGTCGGCAAGTATCCTCGACTCTCATATCATATCATCAGCTGGTATAACCTTCGGCTATCATATCACATCAGTCGGCATATCCCTCGACTGGCATATCCCTAGCCACCAGGGTATCCCTTGGGGTGTGCTAGTCCTGTATCACAACTCTCTGTACTATGATATCACATCAGTCGGCAAGTATCCTCGACTATCATATCATATCATCAGCCGGTATAACCTTCGGCTATCATATCACATCAGTCGGCATATCCCTCGACTAGCATATCCCTAGCCACCAGGTTATCCCTTGGGGTGTGCTAGTCCTGTATCACAACTCTCTGTACTATGATATCACATCAGTCGGCAAGTATCCTCGACTATCGTATCATATCATCAGCCGGTATAACCTTCGGCTATCATATCACATCAGTCGGCATATCCCTCGACTGGCATATCCCTAGCCACCAGGGTATCCCTTAGGGTGTGCTAGTCCTGTATCACAACTCTCTGTACTATGATATCACATCAGTCGGCAAGTATCCTCGACTATCATATCATATCATTAGCCAGTATAACCTTTGGCTATCATATCACATCAGTCGACATTTCCCTCGACTGGCATATCCCTAGCCACCAGGGTATCCATTGGGGTGTGCTAGTCTTGTATCACAACTCTCTATACTATAATATCACATCAGTCGGCAAGTATCCTCAACTATCATATCATATCATCAGCCGGTATAACCTTCGGCTATCATATCACATCAGTCGGCATATCCCTCGACTGGCATATCCCTTGGGGTGTGCTAGTCCTGTATCACAACTCTCTGTACTATGATATTACATCAGTCGGTAAGCCACAACTCTCTGTACTTGGGGTGGCATATCCCTCGACCGGCAAGCCACCAGGGTATCCCTTGGGGTGTGCTAGTCCTGTATCACAACTCTCTGTACTATGATATCACATCAGTCGGTAAGTATCCTCGACTATCATATCATATCATCAGCCGGTATAACCTTCGGCTATCGTATCACATCAGTCGGCATATCCCTCGACTGGCATATCCCTAGCCACCAGGGTATCCCTTCGGGTGTGCTAGTCCTGTATCACAACTCTCTGTACTATGATATCACATCAGTCGGCAAGTATCCTTGACTATCATATCATATCATCAGACGGTATAACCTTCGGCTATCATATCACATCAGTCGGCATATCCCTCGACTGGCATATCCCTTGGGGTGTGCTAGTCCTGTATCACAACTCTCTGTACTATGATATCACATCAGTCGGTAAGCCACAACTCTCTGTACTTGGGGTGGCATATCCCTCGACCGACAAGCCACCAGGGTATCCCTTGGGGTGTGCTAGTCCTGTATCACAACTCTATGTACTATGATATCACATCAGTCGGCAAGTATCCTCGACTCTCATATCATATCATCAGCTGGTATAACCTTCGGCTATCATATCACATCAGTCGGCATATCCCTCGACTGGCATATCCCTAGCCACCAGGGTATCCCTTGCGGTGTGCTAGTCCTGTATCACAACTCTCTGTACTATGATATCACATCATCGGTAAGTATCCTTGACTATCATATCATATCATCAACCGATATAACCTTCGGCTATCATATTCCATCAGTCGGCATATCCCTCGACTGGCATATCCCTAGCTACCAGGGTATCCCTTGGGGTGTGCTAGTCCTGTATCCCAACTCTCTGTATTATGCATAGACAGCCTCGCGACCCGGCGGAGCAAAAACTCCACGATGCCAGAGTCGGAGCACTCAACGAACAAACGGAGTAAAACTCTCGACGCTAGTCGAAGAAACAATAACCAATTATATTGGAGGTTTACCGGGTTCACTGCCAACAGCGGATCCTAGTCCCATATCCTGATCCTCCTCAAATATATTTATCTTGGAGGTTCACCGGGTTCACCGCTAATACGGATCCAAGTCCTGGGTCCAGGCCTCCTTCAAATCAATGTTTATCTTGGAGGTTCACCGGGTTCACCGTTAATATCGGATCCTAGTCCCGGGTCCTGGCCTCCCTCAAATCAATGTTTATCTTGGAGGTTCACCGGGTTCACCGCTAACGGATCCTAGTCCCGGGTCCTGGCCTCCCTCAAATATGTTTATCTTGGAGGTTCACCGGGTTCACCGCTAATAACGGATCCTAGTCCCAGTTCCTGGCCTCCCTCAAATATGTTTATCTTGGATGTTCACCGGGTTCACCGCTAATAACGGATCCTAGGCCCAGTTCCTGGCCTCCTTGAAATATGTTTATCTTGGAGGTTCACCGGGTTCACCGCTAATAACGGATCCTAGTCCCAGTTCCTGGCCTCCCTCAAATATGTTTATCTTGGAGGTTCACCGGGTTCACCGCTAATAACGGATCCTAGTCCCAGTTCCTGGCTTCCCTCAAACATGTTTATCTTGGAGGTTCACCGGGTTCACCGCTAATAACGGATCCTAGTCCCAGTTCCTGGCCTCCCTCAAATATGTCCAAATCCGATAAACTCATACAACCGGGTCAAAACCCAAATCATGGATTCAATAATTTCCATGTCAAATCGATATCAAACCGAGTCCAAAAACCATGACATTTCTCATCATACACTTTAACTAAAATATAGGAAAATATGTGTCCAGCAATCATTTCTAAATTCCGGAAATTCAATGCAACAATACATACCAGTATTTAAACAAAGATACATTGATGCATGCATTTCAATTTATAAATGAAAAGTCCACTCACATATATCATCAAACCCGAAATTTATGGACGCTCTAGCCCAAGGAACACATGCACAATAATGACCCAACTACCTTGACTTTCCGAGCTCAAAAGCTGCTCCATAGTCAACCATTACCGCTGGGATTGCCCAATCGGGCCCTAAACGAACTCCTAGGGCCTCGAAACCAACAAAATCTTATCTGGAACGTCCCAAAACCCTAGTCACGCGTCGCCATGACATCGGAAACAATCCCACGGGCCGCCACGTGCCACCGGAAGGTAAGAACACGCTCCCACGCGCCCTCACGCGCCGGTCACGTGCCTGTTACAGTATTCACGTGCTTGGATCGGTCCAACCCGGCCTGGCTCGACCTGACTCGGTCCAACTCGAGTCGACCGGTTCACTTAACCCGATCGGTTCACTCAACCCAACCGGTTCACTCAACCCTACCGATTCACTCGACTCGACCCGGTCTGACCCGACTCGAACGGTCGCTGGTGACTTATCGAAGAAGATGATCGGCTACCGGTGCCGTCGCCGAAGTCTGGCCGGAGACGATGACCAGCAGCCACCGTCGCCGCCGTCTGGTTTCACCGGAAATTGCCATTTTCGGTCGATTTTCAAGGTTTTCTAACTTGTTCATTTCTTGACAGTTTTTCACAATCCACACATGTACATTCATCTACTTTTCACCAGGAATCCAAAAATGCGGTCAAAGTTCCGAGATCGTACCTGGTCTGGCCGAAAAATGGCCGAGAAGATTCTGTCCACCTCCCTCCTCCATTCGTTGCCTACGGCGGTGCTCCTGCTCCGATGATTACACCAAAAGGCTCGTGGGGCCGCAGGGAAGATCCTCCGGGCCTTGGTTTCGTTCAAATCGGACTGAAATCCGTCCGATGAAAATGGTGGTTCGGTGTTCGCTCGGGAAGAATTTTGGGTAGGAGAGAGAGACTGCATCGACCAATCCCTCGAGGAGAGAGAAAAATATCTGACATATAGTTCCAACTTTTCCAAAATTACCAAACTGCCCCTGTAGATTCTAGACCCGTAACAAACTCACCGGGTCTACGTTTTCCACGTGCCGCCTGTCTACGAACTCGTGAGTTCGAGACATACGCAACGACCCAAGAAAAATTCTAAAAAGTACTACCAGTCAAAAAGTGACTCCCGAACCCGTCCAAAATCGAAGGTAAAATCGTCCAATTCTCAAAATAATTTAATTTATGGTCCGGATCGTTACAAATTTCCCCCCTTACAGAAATTTCGTCCCCGAAATTTCACTAACTCAGGTTAAAGAACCAACCCCTAATTCAGTTCAAGGTCACTAAACAGGTAAACGCCTCGGAGGCAACTTATTAACAGAAATCCTTAAATAATTTGCACACAAGTGTGCGGTCTGCAGGAAGTTAGCCTAGAGCTTTGATACCACTTGTCAGGACCATTCCCGAATTTCCCCTCGAAACCCGGAAAGAACCCTTATCCCGTCTGACATCTCTTTTACCTCAAAATTTAAATACCAGAAATGCCCTTTATCCTTAAATAATTTTTAGTAAACCTTAAAGGGTTTCCGACAGAACCTCTGTACTTACTGACCACTCCTACCTGTAAGACGCAGGATAGTATACAGGTCAAGCCAAGACCTCGGAATAGTGGTGGTCCAAATAGAAATGCCCTCTGACAACAAATGTCAGTAGGTTAGACACTACTGACATCTCCACTGGAATACCAAAAGACAACCGACTAATCAGATACTTGGGAACCAACAATCATTCGTCACTCTGGGTCACCGCCCACACCAACCCACAGACCCGGATGACGAAGTATTTACATAGGCTGATTAAGCACATGACAATCGTCGTCAAACCATATTAGAGCCGGAAATATAATCGGCTATCATATCATAAAAGTCGGCAAGTATCCTCGACTATCATATCATATCATCAGCCGGTATAACCTTCCACTATCATATCACATGAGCCGGCATATCCCTCGACTGGCATATCCCAAGCCACCAGGGTATCCCTTGGGGTGTGCTAGTCCTTATCACAACTCTATGTACTATGATATCACATCAGTCGGCAAGTATCCTCGACTATCATATCATATCATCAGCCGGTATAACCTTCGGCTACCATATCACATTAGTCGGCATATCTCTCGACTGGCATATCGGTAGTCACCGGGGTATCCCTTGGGCTGTGCCAGTCTTGTATCACAACTCTCTGTACGATGATATCACATCAGTCGGCAAGTATCCTCGACTATCATATCATATCATCAGCCGGTATAACCTTCCACTATCATATCACATGAGTCGGCATATCCCTCGACTAGCATATCCCTAGCCACCAGGGTATCCCTTGGGGTGTGCTAGTCCTGTATCACAACTCTCTGTACTATGATATCACATCAGTCGGCAAGTATCCTCGACTATCATATCATATCATCAGCCGGTATAACCTTCCACTATCATATCACATGAGTCGGCATATCCCTCGACTGGCATATCCCTAGCCACCATGGTATCCCTTGGGGTGTGCTAGTCCTTATCACAACTCTATGTACTATGATATCACATCAGTCGGCAAGTATCCTCGACTATCATATCATATCATCAGCCGGTATAACCTTCGGCTACCATATCACATTAGTCGGCATATCTCTCGACTGGCATATCGGTAGTCACCAGGGTATCCCTTGGGCTGTGCCAGTCTTGTATCACAACTCTCTGTACGATGATATCACATCAGTCGGCAAGTATCCTCGACTATCATATCATATCATCAGCCGGTATAACCTTCCACTATCATATCACATGAGTCGGCATATCCCTCCACTAGCATATCCCTAGCCACCAGGGTATCCCTTGGGGTGTGCTAGTCCTGTATCACAACTCTCTGTACTATGATATCATATCAGTCGGCAAGTATCCTCGACTATCATATGATATCATCAGCCGGTATAACCTTCCACTATCATATCACATGAGTCGGCATATCCCTCGACTGGCATATCCTTAGCCACCAGGGTATCCCTTGGGGTGTGCTAGTCCTGTATCACAACTCTCTGTACTATGATATCACATCAGTCGGAAAGTATCCTCGACTATCATATCATATCATCAGCCGGTACAACCTTCGGCTATCATATCACATCAGTCGGCATATCCCTCGACTGGCATATCCCTAGCCACCAGGGTATCCCTTAGGGTGTGCTAGTCCTGTATCACAACTCTCTGTACTATGATATCACATCAGTCGGCAAGTATCCTCGACTATCATATCATATCATTAGCCAGTATAACCTTTGGCTATCATATCACATCAGTCGACATTTCCCTCGACTGGCATATCCCTAGCCACCAGGGTATCCCTTGGGGTTTGCTAGTCCTGTATCACAACTCTCTGTACTATGATATCACATCAGTCGGCAAGTATCCTCGACTCTCATATCATATCATCAGCTGGTATAACCTTCGGCTATCATATCACATCAGTCGGCATATCCCTCGACTGGAATATCCCTAGCCACCAGGGTATCCCTTGGGGTGTGCTAGTCCTGTATCACAACTCTCTGTACTATGATATCACATCAGTCGGCAAGTATCCTCGACTATCATATCATATCATCAGCGGTATAACCTTCGGCTATCATATCACATCAGTCGGCATATCCCTCGACTAGCATATCCCTAGCCACCAGGTTATCCCTTGGGGTGTGCTAGTCCTGTATCACAACTCTCTGTACTATGATATCACATCAGTCGGCAAGTATCCTCGACTATCGTATCATATCATCAGCCGGTATAACCTTCGGCTATCATATCACATCAGTCGGCATATCCCTCGACTGGCATATCCCTAGCCACCAGGGTATCCCTTAGGGTGTGCTAGTCCTGTATCACAACTCTCTGTACTATGATATCACATCAGTCGGCAAGTATCCTCGACTATCATATCATATCATTAGCCAGTATAACCTTTGGCTATCATATCACATCAGTCGACATTTCCCTCGACTGGCATATCCCTAGCCACCAGGGTATCCATTGGGGTGTGCTAGTCTTGTATCACAAATCTCTATACTATAATATCACATCAGTCGGCAAGTATCCTCAACTATCATATCATATCATCAGCCGGTATAACCTTCCGCTATCATATCACATCAGTCGGCATATCCCTCGACTGGCATATCCCTTGGGGTGTGCTAGTCCTGTATCACAACTCTCTGTACTATGATATCACATCAGTCGGTAAGCCACAACTCTCTGTACTTGGGGTGGCATATCCCTCGACCGGCAAGCCACCAGGGTATCCCTCGGGGTGTGCTAGTCCTGTATCACAACTCTCTGTACTATGATATCACATCAGTCGGTAAGTATCCTCGACTATCATATCATATCATCAGCCGGTATAACCTTCGGCTATCGTATCACATCAGTCGGCATATCCCTCGACTGGCATATCCCTAGCCACCAGGGTATCCCTTCGGGTGTGCTAGTCCTGTATCACAACTCTCTGTACTATGATATCACATCAGTCGGCAAGTATCCTTGACTATCATATCATATCATCAGACGGTATAACATTCGGCTATCATATCACATCAGTCGGCATATCCCTCGACTGGCATATCCCTTGGGGTGTGCTAGTCCTGTATCACAACTCTCTGTACTATGATATCACATCAGTCGGTAAGCCACAACTCTCTGTACTTGGGGTGGCATATCCCTCGACCGACAAGCCACCATGGTATCCCTTGGGGTGTGCTAGTCCTGTATCACAACTCTATGTACTATGATATCACATCAGTCGGCAAGTATCCTCGACTCTCATATCATATCATCAGCTGGTATAACCTTCGGCTATCATATCACATCAGTCGGCATATCCCTCGACTGGCATATCCCTAGCCACCAGGGTATCCCTTGCGGTGTGCTAGTCCTGTATCACAACTCTCTGTACTATGATATCACATCATCGGTAAGTATCCTTGACTATCATATCATATCATCAGCCGATATAACCTTCGGCTATCATATTCCATCAGTCGGCATATCCCTCGACTGGCATATCCCTAGCTACCAGGGTATCCCTTGGGGTGTGCTAGTCCTGTATCCCAACTCTCTGTATTATGCATAGACAGCCTCGCGACCCGACGGAGCAAAAACTCCACGATGCCAGAGTCGGAGCACTCAACGAACAAACGGAGTAAAACTCTCGACGCTAGTCGAAGAAACAATAACCAATTATATTCGAGGTTTACCGGGTTCACTGCCAACAGCGGATCGTAGTCCCATATCCTGATCCTCCTCAAATATATTTATCTTGGAGGTTCACCGGGTTCACCGCTAATACGGATCATAGTCCTGGGTCCAGGCCTCCTTCAAATCAATGTTTATCTTGGAGGTTCACCGGGTTCACCGTTAATATCGGATCCTAGTCCCGGGTCCTGGCCTCCCTCAAATCAATGTTTATCTTGGAGGTTCACCGGGTTCACCGCTAACGGATCCTAGTCCCGGGTCCTGGCCTCCCTCAAATATGTTTATCTTGGAGGTTCACCGGGTTCACCGCTAATAACGGATCCTAGTCCCAGTTCCTGGCCTCCCTCAAAAATGTTTATCTTGGATGTTCACCGGGTTCACCGCTAATAACGGATCCTAGTCCCAGTTCCTAGCCTCCTTGAAATATGTTTATCTTGGAGGTTCACCGGGTTCACCGCTAATAACGGATCCTAGTCCCAGTTCCTGGCCTCCCTAAATTATGTTTATCTTGGAGGTTCACCGGGTTCACCGCTAATAACGGATCCTAGTCCCAGTTCCTGGCTTCCCTCAAACATGTTTATCTTGGAGGTTCACCGGGTTCACCGCTAATAACGGATCCTAGTCCCAGTTCCTGGCCTCCCTCAAATATGTCCAAATCCGATAAACTCATACAACCGGGTCAAAACCCAAATCATGGATTCAATAATTTCCATGTCAAATCGATATCAAACCGAGTCCAAAAACCATGACATTTCTCATCATACACTTTAACTAAAATATAGGAAAATATGTGTCCAGCAATCATTTCTAAATTCCGGAAATTCAATGCAACAATACATACCAGTATTTAAACAAAGATACATTGATGCATGCATTTCAATTTATAAATGAAAAGTCCACTCACATATATCATCAAACCCGAAATTTATGGACGCTCTAGCCCAAGGAACACATGCACAATAATGACCCAACTACCTTGACTTTCCGAGCTCAAAAGCTGCTCCATAGTCAACCATTACCGCTGGGATTGCCCAATCGGGCCCTAAACGAACTCCTAGGGCCTCGAAACCAACAAAATCTTATCTGGAACGTCCCAAAACCCTAGTCACGCGTCGCCATGACATCGGAAACAATCCCACGGGCCGCCACGTGCCACCGGAAGGTAAGAACACGCTCCCACGCGCCCTCACGCGCCGGTCACGTGCCTGTTACAGTATTCACGTGCTTGGATCGGTCCAACCCGGCCTGGCTCGACCTGACTCGGTCCAACTCGAGTCGACCGGTTCACTTAACCCGATCGGTTCACTCAACCCAACCGGTTCACTCAACCCTACCGATTCACTCGACTCGACCCGGTCTGACCCGACTCGAACGGTCGCTGGTGACTTATCGAAGAAGATGATCGGCTACCGGTGCCGTCGCCGAAGTCTGGCCGGAGACGATGACCAGCAGCCACCGTCGCCGCCGTCTGGTTTCACCGGAAATTGCCATTTTCGGTCGATTTTCAAGGTTTTCTAACTTGTTCATTTCTTGACAGTTTTTCACAATCCACACATGTACATTCATCTACTTTTCACCAGGAATCCAAATATGGGGTCAAAGTTCCGAGATCGTACCTGGTCTGGCCGAAAAATGGCCGAGAAGATTCTGTCCACCTCCCTCCTCCATTCGTTGCCTACGGCGGTGCTCCTGCTCCGATGATTACACCAAAAGGCTCGTGGGGCCGCAGGGAAGATCCTCCGGGCCTTGGTTTCGTTCAAATCGGACTGAAATCCGTCCGATGAAAATGGTGGTTCGGTGTTCGCTCGGGAAGAATTTTGGGTAGGAGAGAGAGACTGCATCGACCAATCCCTCGAGGAGAGAGAAAAATATCTGACATATAGTTCCAACTTTTCCAAAATTACCAAACTACCCCTGTAGATTCTAGACCCGTAACAAACTCACCGGGTCTACGTTTTCCACGTGCCGCCTGTCTACGAACTCGTGAGTTCGAGACCTACGCAACGACCCAAGAAAAATTCTAAAAAGTACTACCAGTCAAAAAGTGACTCCCGAACCCGTCCAAAATCGAAGGTAAAATCGTCCAATTCTCAAAATAATTTAATTTATGGTCCGGATCGTTACAAATTTCCCCCCTTACAGAAATTTCGTCCCCGAAATTTCACTAACTCAGGTTAAAGAACCAACCCCTAATTCAGTTCAAGGTCACTAAACAGGTAAACGCCTCGGAGGCAACTTATTAACAGAAATCCTTAAATAATTTGCACACAAGTGTGCGGTCTGCAGGAAGTTAGCCTAGAGCTTTGATACCACTTGTCAGGACCATTCCCGAATTTCCCCTCGAAACCCGGAAAGAACCCTTATCCCGTCTGACATCTCTTTTACCTCAAAATTTAAATACCAGAAATGCCCTTTATCCTTAAATAATTTTTAGTAAACCTTAAAGGGTTTCCGACAGAACCTCTGTACTTACTGACCACTCCTACCTGTAAGACGCAGGATAGTATACAGGTCAAGCCAAGACCTCGGAATAGTGGTGGTCCAAATAGAAATGCCCTCTGACAACAAATGTCAGTAGGTTAGACACTACTGACATCTCTACCGGAATACCAAAAGACAACCGACTAGTCAGCTACTTGGGAACCAACAATCATTCGTCACTCTGGGTCACCGCCCACACCAACCCACAGACCCGGATGACGAAGTATTTACATAGGCTGATTAAGCACATGACAATCATCGTCAAACCATATTAGAGCCGGAAATATAATCGGCTATCATATCATAAAAGTCGGCAAGTATCCTCGACTATCATATCATATCATCAGCCGGTATAACCTTCCACTATCATATCACATGAGCCGGCATATCCCTCGACTGGCATATCCCTAGCCACCAGGGTATCCCTTGGGGTGTGCTAGTCCTTATCACAACTCTATGTACTATGATATCACATCAGTCGGCAAGTATCCTCGACTATCATATCATATCATCAGCCGGTATAACCTTCGGCTACCATATCACATTAGTCGGCATATCTCTCGACTGGCATATCGGTAGTCACCGGCGTATCCCTTGGGCTGTGCCAGTCTTGTATCACAACTCTCTGTACGATGATATCACATCAGTCGGCAAGTATCCTCGACTATCATATCATATCATCAGCCGGTATAACCTTCCACTATCATATCACATGAGTCGGCATATCCCTCGACTAGCATATCCCTAGCCACCAGGGTATCCCTTGGGGTGTGCTAGTCCTGTATCACAACTCTCTGTACTTTGATATCACATCAGTCGGCAAGTATCCTCGACTATCATATCATATCATCAGCCGGTATAACCTTCCACTATCATATCACATGAGTCCGCATATCCCTCGACTGGCATATCCCTAGCCACCAGGGTATCCCTTGGGGTGTGCTAGTCCTTATCACAACTCTATGTACTATGATATCACATCAGTCGGCAAGTATCCTCGACTATCATATCATATCATCAGCCGGTATAACCTTCGGCTACCATATCACATTAGTCGGCATATCTCTCGACTGGCATATCGGTAGTCACCAGGGTATCCCTTGGGCTGTGCCAGTCTTGTATCACAACTCTCTGTACGATGATATCACATCAGTCGGCAAGTATCCTCGACTATCATATCATATCATCAGCCGGTATAACCTTCCACTATCATATCACATGAGTCGGCATATCCCTCCACTAGCATATCCCTAGCCACCAGGGTATCCCTTGGGGTGTGCTAGTCCTGTATCACAACTCTCTGTACTATGATATCATATCAGTCGGCAAGTATCCTCGACTATCATATGATATCATCAGCCGGTATAACCTTCCACTATCATATCACATGAGTCGGCATATCCCTCGACTGGCATATCCTTAGCCACCAGGGTATCCCTTGGGGTGTGCTAGTCCTGTATCACAACTCTCTGTACTATGATATCACATCAGTCGGAAAGTATCCTCGACTATCATATCATATCATCAGCCGGTACAACCTTCGGCTATCATATCACATCAGTCGACATATCCCTCGACTGGCATATCCCTAGTCACCAGGGTATCCCTTGGGGTGTGCTAGTCTTGTATCACAACTCTTTGTACGATGATATCACATCAGTCGGCAAGTATCCTCGACTATCATATCATATCATCCGTCGGTATAACCTTCGGCTATCATATCACATCAGTCGGCATATCCCTCGACTGGCATATCCCTAGCAACCAGGGTATCCCATGGGGTGTGCTAGCCATGTATCACAACTCTCTGTACTATGATATCACATCAGTCGGAAAGTATCCTCGACTATCATATCATATCATCAGCGGGTATAACCTTCGGCTATCATAATACATCAGTCGGCATATCCCTCGACTGGCATATCCCTAGCCACCAGGGTATCCCTTGGGGTGTGCTAGTCCTGTATCACAACTCTCTGTACATGATATCACATCAGTCGGCAAGTATCCTCGACTATCATATCATATCATCAGCGGGTATAACCTTCGGCTATCATATCTCATCAGTCGGCATATCCCTCGACTGGCATATCCCTAGTCACCAGGGTATCCCTTGGGGTGTGCTAGTCTTGTATCACAATTCTCTGTACGATGATATCACATCAGTTGGCAAGTATCCTCGACTATCATATCATATCATCAGTCGGTATAACCTTCGGCTATCATATCACATCAGTCGGCATATCCCTCGACTGGCATATCCCTAGCCACCAGGGTATCCCTTGGGGTGTGCTAGTCATGTATCACAACTCTCTGTACTATGATATCACATAAGTCGGCAAGTATCCTCGACTATCATATCATATCATCAGCCGGTATAACCTTCGGCTATCATAGCACATCAATCGGCATATCCCTCGACTGGCATATCCCTAGCCACCAGGGTATCCCTTGGGGTGTGCTAGTCCTGTATCACAACTCTCTGTACTATGATATCACATCAGTCGGCAAGTATCCTCGACTATCATATCATATCATCAGCCGGTATAACCTTCGGCTATCATATCACATCAGTCGGCATATCCCTCAACTGGCATATCCCTAGCCACCAAGGTATCCCTTGGGGTGTGCTGGTCCTGTATCACAACTCTCTGTACTATGATATCGCATCAGTCGGCAAGTATCCTCGACTATCATATCAAATCATCAGCTGGTATAACCTTCGGCTATCATATCACATCAGTCGGCATAACCATCAACTAGCATATCCCTAGCCAACAGGGTATCCCTTAGGGTGTGCTAGTCCACCGGGTTCACCGCTAATAACGGATCCTAGTCCCAGTTCCTGGCCTCCCTCAAATATATTTATCTTGGAGGTTCACCGGGTTCACCGCTAATAACGGATCCTAGTCCCAATTCCTGGCCTCCCTAAAATATGTTTATCTTGGAGGTTCACCGGGTTCACCGCTAATAACGGATCCTAGTCCCAGTTCCTGGCCTCCCTCAAATATGTTTATCTTGGAGGTTCACCAGGTTCACCGCTAATAACGGATCCTAGTCCCAGTTCATGGCTTCCCTCAAATATGTTTTATCTTGGAGGTTCACCGGGTTCACCGTTAATAACGGATCCTAGTCCCAGTTCCTGGCCTCCCTCAAATATGTTTATCTTGGAGGTTCACCGGGTTCACCGCTAATAACGGATCCTAGTCCCAGTTCCTGGCCTCCCTCAAATATGTCCAAATCCGATAAACTCATACAACTGGGTCAAAACCCAAATCATGGACTCAATAATTTCCATGTCAAATCGATATCAAACCGAGTCCAAAAACCATGACATTTCTCATTATACACTTTAACTGAAATATTGGAAAATATTTGTCCACCAATCGTTTCTAAATTCCAGAAATTCAATGCAACAATACATACCAGTATTTAAACAAAGATACATTGATGCATGCATTTCAATTTATAAATGAAAAGTCCACTCACATATATCATCAAACCCGAAATTTATGGACGCTCTAGCCCAAGGAACACATGCACAATAATGACCCTACTACCTTGATTTTCTGAGCTCAAAAGCCGCTCCGTAGTCAACCATTATCGCTGGGATTGCCCACTCGGGCCATAAACGAACTCCTATGGCCTCGAAACCAACAAAATCTGATCCGGAACGTCCGAAAACACTAGTCACGCGTCGCCGTGACATCGGGAACAGTCCCACGCGCCGCCACACGCCACCAGAAGGTAAGAATACTCGCCCATGCGCCCTCACGCGCTAGTCACGCGCCTGCTACAGTGTTCACGCGCTTGGACCGGTCCAACCCCGCCTGGCTCGACCTGACCCGATCCAACTTGACCCCAGCGGTTCACTCAACCCGATCGGTTCACTCAACCCTATCGATTCACTCGACCCGACCCGGTCTGACCCGACTCGACCGGTCACCGATGACTCACCGGAGAAGACGATCGGCTACCGGCGCCGTCGCCGAAGTCTAGCCGGAGAAGATGACTGGCAGCCACCGTCGCCGCCGTCTAGTTGCGCCAGAAATTGCCATTTCCGATCGATTTTCAAGGTTTTCTAACTTCTTCATTTCTTGACCATTTTTCACGATCCACACATGTAAATTCATCTACTTTTCACCAGGAATCCAAATATGGGGTCAAAGTTTCGAGATCGTCCCTGGTCTGGCTAGAAAACGGCAGAGAAGATTCGGTCCACCTCCCTCCTCCCTCCGTCGCCTACGGCGATGCTCTCGCTCCGATGATTACACCAAAAGGCTCGTGGGGTCGCGGGGAAGATCCTCCCGGTCTTGGTTTCGTTCAAATCGGACTGAAATCCGTCTGATGAAAACGGTGGTTCTGTGTTCGCACGGGAAGAATTTCGGGTAGGAGAGAGAGACTGCATCGACCAATCCCTTGAGGAGAGAGAAAAATATCTGATATATAGTTCTAACTTTTCCAAAATTTCCAAACTGCCCCTGTAGATTCTAGACCCGTAACAAACTCACCGGGTCTCCATTTTTCGCGTGCCGCCTGTCTACGAACTCGTGAGTTCGAGACCTACGCAACAACCCAAGAAAAATTCCAAAAAGTACGGCCAGTCAAAATATGACTCCCGAACCCATCCAAAATCGAGGGTAAAATCGTCCAATTCTCAAAATAATTTAATTTCTGGTCCAGGTCGTTACAAATGGAGCTAAGTTAGCACGACATGCTTTACCACCCTAAGACTGCATAAAAGGTCAAGCCTTAGCAGACTTCGTTGTGGAATTCACACCAGCATCACCAGAAAAAGAACACAGCAAGGAGCTGATAGGAACCTCCCGAACAGCTAACCTTCCATCGCCACAGACGCAAAGGGAAGGCCAATCTTCAACACAACCTTCAATCTCCAATCGACTTTGGAAACTCTTTGTGGATGGCTCGTCAAATCAGCGTGGCGCAAGAGTTGGCATAGTCCTTGTCACCCCGGACGGCTCAATGATGGAACAAGTAGTCCAATTTGGAATCGAGGCCTCCCACAATAAAGCGGAGTATGAAGCATTGATTTGTGGGCTAACACTCGCCAAAGAACCAAGAGTCAAGAAGATCGCCATACACTCTGACTCATAACTGATTACCAACCAGTCATTAGCGATTACGCTGCACGGGATGCAAGAATGCTTAAGTACAACAACAAACTCTAGAAGTTCCTCGCATTCTTCACCATCTTCACCTTTCATCAGCTCCCTCGAGCCGAAAATGCACAAACTAACGCACTTGCAAACTTGGAATCATCACTTGACTATCGATTCAAGCGCTCAATCCCGATCGAATATCTGGAGCAACGCATCATCGATATAAAGGAAATTGAAGTGAGAGAAGTTGATCCCTCACCAAGTTGGCAAGACCCTCTTGTCAACTACCTGGCGAATGACACTCTACCTGATAACCGGCTAAAAGCTCGCAAGGATCAAATGAAAGATGCATGATACTACATCAATACAGGCTGGATTTTCCGTTGAGGCTTCACGGGGACAAACCTACTACACTTAAGGCATCCCGAGACATTGAAGGTCTTGGCTGAAATCCACGAGGGGCAATGCGGAAATCACTCTGGAGGAAGGTCACTTGCGCAAAAGACGCTCAGTGCAGGATTTTACTACCCAACGTTAAACCAAGACGCACTAAAGTATGCCCATGCGTGTGATAAGTGTCAAAGGAACAAGCCCAACCACTTGGCAACCCCGGAAGAGCTGCATACCTTTATTAGCCCTTGGCCATTCATGCAATGGGGTATTGACATCGTCGGACCATTGCCAAGTACACTAGTCCCGAACAAGAAGTACACTAGTCACGAGCACTGCAATCAAGGAGTTCTTCGATTTATGGAAGATAAAGCAGTTTAATTCCACCGCATATTATCCTCAGGGCAACGACCAGGCCGACGCATCAAATAAGACAATCCTGGATTACATCAAGAAAAGACTTGATGACAATAAGGGACTGTGGGAAAAGGAGCTAGACGACATGCTTTGGGCTTACGGCACAACTCCACGACGAGCGACAGGTGAGTCTCCGTTCACCCTGGAATTTGAAACCAACGTTGTCATCCTGCCACACGTTGTTGTCCCAGCACCGTTCACAGAGCTTGGTGATCCCATCGTCAACTCTGTAGCCTTGAAAACCTCCCTTTGATTTCAGCGAGGAATTGAGAGAACAAGTCGTTATGCGCATATCCAATTACCAACAACAAGTCCAAATTTCTACAACAAGAAAGCAAGGATTCGATACCTCCTTCTTCGTGATCTTGTCCTCAAGAAGAAATTCGCAATGTCAAATTGCCCCGGATTCCAAAAGCTCAAATCCCCTTGGGAAGGCCCTTACCGCATCTATCAAGTAGGCAGTAAAGGGAGTTACACTTTGGAGACCATGGATGGAAAGTTGGTGAATGGCTCCCTGAACGCTCATCACCTCAGAAAATACTATGTCTAGAACAATCCAAGACCATGACTTGTTCATCATCAAAGACACGCATCTTGCACTCAGGATTCGGCCCCAGGCCAATTTTTGCTTACATAATATTCTATATTAAGGTTCAAGAATTTTACATCTGAATCTTCAATAAAATTTTTAGATCATTCACAATTTCATTTAGAAATTATTCATAGAATAAGCAAACCAAAGCATTCCACTGCGGAGCACTCAAAGCCTTCCATTGCGAAGCACTCAAAGCCTTCCATTGTGAAGCACTCAAAGCCTTCCAACGCGAAGCACTCAAAGCCTTACATACTCAAAGCCTTCCATTGCGAAGCACTCAAAGCCTTCCATTCCGAAGCACTCAAAGCCCCACCCCGAAGGCAAAGTAAATCCTTCATCTAAGGGACAAGTCGAATCAAAACCCAAACAATGGAATGAGGGCATTTAGACAATTATCAAGCTCTTCATCTCTCTGCAAAAAAAAAAAACAGCTAAGTCAACACCTCAAGCAACTTAGAAAAAGTCTGCTCGACGTCCATGTTCGAGGTAGTTAACCAACAATGAAGTACATACTACTTGCGAATATCGCCAAGCATTCATCACTCGTACCGAACAAATGGTCTTGGTGGCATTGGAAAAACTACTGAAGATAGCTCCCCAACCCCACCAATGGGAGAAAAATCCGAATCATGACGAATCCTAGACAAGAGTTTTAGTCCATGAGGGTCAGCTGCGCGTTTCAGAGCACAAGTCTGATATTCATTCGGACTTACCAAGCTCAATTTTTACCTCCTAAAAAAGGGCTTGGTGGAGCCAAACGGGTATGGAAGTCAGCTTTCCAACCCCACTTACGGCACTCAGTTCTGAGTCAAAGCGAAGTTTGAAGACCAAAATTAGCACTCAAAGGTCAAAGATGTACAGAATCCAAAGCAAAAGAAAGAAGAACTTCGAATTGATTAAGTTCAAAAAAGAGGGTTGGCGAATCACATATCGAATTCTCAACCACTTGAATTGACAAAACAAAAGGAAGAGTTGGCGAGTCACATGTCGACTGCTCAACTACTTATTCGATACAAAAGCTTAACTAAAGTTCGGAGACCTACACTACGATCTAAGGCAAGTCTAGGAGCACGTCTTCTAGACCCATCGAACGCTGAAATTGGGCCCAATCTTCACCTGATAGCTCAGGAATTCCATCATAGAAAGGATCACCAACATTAGGAATATGATCATCTCCTAGCTGCTCTTGGAGACTCAATAGCCCATCCTTCGGCTCCTCAGAAAGAAACACTTGACGACACTACCACTCTTGCTCTGAACTTGCAACTTACTGAGCCACATCTTCAATGTCTCCTTCTTGAATAGCACACTTGGGAGGGAACTTGTGCTGATAGTCAAGGTACCCTTCAGTGTATTCGTGGGCGAGATGCATTTCCACCTCAGATTCACTGCAACCCGCCACAAAAAATTTCAACTTCAAATCTTCCACAGAATTCGCAAGATCCTCCACATTTTGGTACCAATTTTGAGGGGCACACGGGGGCAAGTACGGCTCAGACTTCAAATTTTCAAGATCAGTTCGAACACATCCCACTTCAGCTTCCAGAAGTCTAATTTTCTCCTCGGAGTCCTGTAAACGATCACGCAACAAGTTGGATTCATCAAGGGCGGCATCCCGCTCATTCTTTGCCAATAACTTCGCAGCATGAACGCTTTCTAGCTCGCTCAAACAAGATTCCAACAAGCACACTTCTTAGCCAAATCTTCATTTTTTTGTTGAAGATGATCATGAGACTCTTGAAGCAACACGCGCTCAAACTTGAACCTTTTGACATCCGCCTCAAGATTGACACACTGGCGAAGCATGCTCGCCAGCTTGTGAGCTCCTGCCTTTGCAATCTTAAGGTCCTTGACAACCTTGTTATGAACCTCTTGTGAAACCCCCTTCATAACGCACTCCAAAGATGCTTCGACCTCGCACTCCTTGGAACTCCCTAGCCTTACAGGAACTATCCATGCACTATCACGGTTAGTGCCCATGACTTTGTCACTTGGCTTCTTCACAGGATCAGAAACTAGCCTCATCGAAGAAGGGCACGAAGCTGACGACTTCGTGGCGAGCTCCGTTTGAACTTTAGGAGAACCACAAGAAACTTTTAGCTTTTTTGAAGATTTGGGAGCACCCTCCACAAGACTTGGTTGATCCCGCCGGACTCGAAGGACAAAGCGTAACATGATGACCTTTGTCTGGGGGCACAGACTGGTCGGACTCCCTCGTTGGAAAAATGGTTGAGTCACCTTGGACATTGCTTTTCGGAGGAGCACTTCGCTTCACGCCCGGGGAAGTTGTAAGCTAGCTCTTATTAGGTCATTAGGAGGCAGCCCGCCGGTCAAACGTCTGTAGGGACTGAGTAGCAAGCTCATCACATGTAACTATGGAGGAATCATCAAAGCTTTGTCAACCTTCTTTATGTCAGGATGATACTCGAAGATAGAATACAAGTGGGTGTGGCTACGATAGCGTTAGGCAATGTTCAGTACGTTGTAGTAGTTGGAATCCTAGCTGCCTTCTACTTCAATGTAAGTAGACCTGTACACTTCGTCGTCAAACAACGTCTTCACGAAGAGCTCGAATCTCGGGACGACATTAGAACTCCGCGTTCTTAGGATCGGCCTATGCTCCATTGAATAGTAGTGCCAAAACTCGTCTTCAGTGAGTTCCAAGTTGAAGAACTAGTTCAGCTTCTCGAAACACATGACGTGGCGGTAGGCGTCGACATGTAGTTGAGAAGGACATCACCCCATCTGGCAAATGATTTTGGTGAAGAGATTCGAGAACGGGAACTTGAAGACCCAGTTGATAATCAGAGGGTGAAACTAAATCCACCGGAGAAGACTTGTGCTTTTGCCCCTAACAACAGCTTTTCTTGGAATCTTCATGGCAGCACATGCTTCCCCAAGTTTCACAACCACGCCTTCAGGAAAAGCATCCTCATGGCTACTCTTCCAGCTTTCGAAATCTTCAAGTCCGAACAATTCAGACTGCTCCTTGATTAATGGATGCCTGTTGCGTGAGCCTCCGCGTTCCTACAATGGTAATCTTCCAGATTTCGTTGCTTGCCTCCCTTCTGACATCTTGAAGCAACTGTTTCGAAGATGAAGCACATCACTTGAATCGATGCGATCAGGTACTCTGAACTTCTACAATATTCAAAAATAGCATGACTGAAAAGGAAACAAAACTCATTAGTTTCCAAAAAAAGAAATAAAAAATACATATATATATATATATATATATATATTAAATATAAAAAAAATAAGTAAAACTATGACTATTTAAGTAGTAAATATCTCCTACTTATTACAAAAAATCAATTCAAACAAAAAAGGTAAATGTATATTTATACTTGGTACACATTTATATACATTACATATATACACTTTACATATATGGGAAAGCAAAAAGTCGGCAGAAAAACAAAGCAAAACAGCCTGAAAAGGACAAAAAGCCGAGCCGACCAAGTCGAAAGCCTCCAGCTACCCAGCCGAGCCGCCAACAAACTCTGATGAATGCTGACGCAAGCCCTGGCACCCAACGTCATCCTCTGCCAGTTGCTCTGACGCGCTGGGCCCAGCAGCACAACCCACTCACGCAGCATCGCGTGAAGGTCACATACCGGACAAGTACTGCACATCTGTTGCTTTTCCACCACTCCGACACGGGGGACCGGCTCCACTTGTAGTTGCGCGCGGGGGACCGGCTCCACTTGTAGTTGCGCGCGGGGGACGCGCACTCGCCTACCATCTCAACCATGCAGTCGCTGGACCACCTACTGACGCCTCCCTTTGTCTCCTCTCAGTCGACAATCGCTGAAAGCCAGTCCCACCGGCTGTCTTTGACTCATGGTTCTCGGACTCTTCCTTTCTCTTGTGGTATGGACTACAAGACCCGCTTTATTTTGTGGTTCCACTATTTCTTTCTCTTGCAACTTCACTAACAGAGACAAGAAGCCATCTCCATGCCTCAACCAGCAAAAATCAACAACAACAAAGAGAAATGAACAGTAAAATATTTCTACCTCTTCACACGGTGGATGACTCTCTTCAGACCGCTATTCCCTTAACTACAACAAACTCGACAGCGTCAATCCTCTTTCACCAGCAGTAGGCCAATGCTCAGGTTTAGTTTTTCTTTATTGAAAATGACGGTCACCATGACCTCATTTAAATAAAGAAAATGAACAAACCCTAATTACCTATTGGGTTCCAGAGATCAACTCAAGGAAAGGCTTCAAACCCAAAGCTTCCTATTACAAGCCATAGCGACATCCAAGGTCAATCGGACCTCAAAATGCATAAAGAAATATTCATAATGGAGTCGTACTCCCATAAAAAATAAAAATAATTTATCCGGAGCATTTGTGGAACCATAAATTATTCAAAAATTGTGGAGCTGCCATGTGGCCCACAATTCTCATAATGCCAATTTTACCCTTGGTATAATCGATGACGGCATATCACGTTCTCCGCATTAACTTAATATATTTACTAGCTGAATGTATTAATTAATGAGATCAATGACAATAAAAAATATTATCTCCACGAGTTATTTATTATTATTTATATAGTTAATAGTAAATGATTTCTCCTAGCAGAATCACCTATTAAACACTATCATATTCAACCAATCAGACGCTCCAGTGACTCCTAAGGCTTCACTATAAATATAAGGCCACACCTCACTTCTAAAGGTAATTCAGAATTTAGACAAACACTTTGTCAGTTTATTCTCTCAAAACCTGACTTCGACATCGGAGCGTTCTTGGTTGAACCCCACCTTCTAGGATTCAACCGTAACTTAGTTGTTTCATTCATTGTGTGTAGGGATCAAGAAGACTTTTTCTAGTCCGGATGATTTATGCATCAACAACTGGTGCTTTTATTGAGAGCCGAATTGAGAATTATTAAATGCATGGTCTCTATTTTTTCCAAAAAACATCATCTTCATTCATCGTTCATCGTTCATCGCCCAGGGCTAAAAGACGAAGAAAATCACGATTGGATAATACCACCTAAGGTCAACTCTCAATGAAAGCATCAGTTGTTGATGCAGAAATCATTCAGACTTGTAGAATTCCTTCTCGATCCCTACACACAGTAAAAAGAGATAAACGGGGTTAAGGTTGAATCCCAGACGGGGTGGTTCAACCAAGAACGCTATGATGCCTAAGTTAGTTTAATCAAGAGAATAAACTGGTAGAGTTTTTATATGAGTTTTGAATTACCTTTAGAAGTGAGGTGAGGCCCTCTATTTATAGCAAAGCCTTGATAGTCACTGAAACGTCTGATTGGTTGAAGGAGATAGTGTTTAATAGGTGATTCTACTAGGAGAAATCACTTATTATTAACTATATAAATAATAATAAATATCTCACGGGGAGATTAATTATTATTGGCATTAATCTGATTAATTAATATATTCAACTAGAAAATATATTAAATTAATACGGAGATCGTGATATTTCGTTGCCGTCTATTCCAGAGGTAATATCTACATTACGAAAATTATGGGTCAGGTGGCAGCTCCACATTTTTTGGATGATTTATGCTTCCACAAATGCCCCGACATCGCTTAGGAATTCAGGGAATCCTAAGGGATGTAATTTTTATTGTGGTCCAAGTAATCCTTTTTTTTTATGGGCGAGCAGGACTTCGTTTTGCCTTGAATTCCCTTGCTCCGCTATTGAAATCCCGTTAGGCACTGGATGTCGTTCCAATTTGAAATAGGAGGCCTTGGGCTTGAAGCCTTGTTATGAGTTGACTCTTGTAGCCCAATAAGAATTTAGGGCGTATTCTTTTTTTTTTTATTTAAATGGAGGCATGGGTTGCCTTCATTCTCAAAATAAAAAGACCAAACCCTAATATTGGTTTGCCGCCGGTTTTGAAGAAACAAGCGTGCTGTCATTGTTGCAACAATGGAAAGCAAGCTGCAGTGTAGATTGGTAGAAAATCCTTTATTGTTTTCTTCTCTTCATTCCGTTGATTTTGCAAGTTGAAATCGGTTTGATTTTGCAATTGAAATTTGAGATGAAGGCTTCTTATGTCTGTAAATGGAGTTGCAAGAGAGACCGTGGATCAGGGAGATGCACAGCTGACAACGAGATGTTCATCCAATTGACATGTACCTCATCGGAATTTGCTGGAGTTGCTGACTTTCAGAGGTGGTGAGGCCAACATCGAGAAGTCCTTCCAATTGACATGCACCTCATCGAAATTTGTTGGAGTTTCCAATTTCAAGAACTGATGAAGCCAACATCGAGATATTCTTCCCAATGACATGCACGTAGTGCTTGGCAAATAGGAAAGCTCGACAGGTGGGGAGCCGGACATGCCATGACGCAGCGAGCCTTTCGACAGCGGGAGGTGAGTCGTTCCACAAAGCGAGGAGAGGCGTCCCATGATGCGGAGTGAGGCATGTCACAGCGTGCTACAGCGCAAAGCGAAGCGTGCCACAGTGCAAGGTGAGGCGTGCCACAGTGCAAGGTGAGGCGTGCCATAGTGCAAGGCGAGGGGTCCCATGACATGAGGCAAGGTGCGCATAGTACCATGGTGTGATTGGAGCTTTCTGAGGAGTTGTTTTGGCTGGTGGAAGACCTTTCAAAGACTTGATCTCAAAGGCCCCATTGTGCTTGAAACGGGGTGGCACTAAGGTGAAACACATGAATGGAGGGTCGATCGTGCCCAATGTGAAGTGCGCGACGTCGTACCTTGTTGTCAAATTGAAGGAGGAGAGCTTGGAAGTGTTGTTGGTAAAATTAAAGAGCAAGAAATATGCAATTCAATTCTAACAGTTATAAAATCCTTGCAAGTGCACAAATCGATAAGAATAGTATAGTAGCACAGCAAGAGTCGATCCCTCGAGGACTTGTATCAACGTTATGACCATTTTAGTTCAGATTTATTAACTTAGTAAAAACACACACACACACACACGCAGAGGGGTTTATGATGTGAGAACTGAAATTTAAAGACAAGTAAAATAAAATGCAGAAAATAACAATGCAAGAATTAACGGTTGATTGATTATTAACTAAGGCGAATTAAGGCTTACTATCCACTCTAACCAATTATAGCTCTTAACCAGATTTCCTTGACCAAATTACTATGCATTTTCTGAATTAGGTGCCCGTGCCTAGGACCTGGCGTTGGTTCACTAGACACATCTTATTCCCTCTTACTTAGCATGTTCTAAACAAGGCATATATGCCTAGAACGTCTATCACCTACCTTTTAAGATGATGCATGAAGTTTAAAGAGAATTTAATGACACCACATTAGCCTAGCAAAGTAACATGCAATCCTAGGTTGTTATGAGTTAAGATTACAAGTAAGAATACTTTCGATGCTCCAAATCACAAGATGATATGACGGTCACTCAAGCAATTACATCTATAATTATATGCAAACAAGGTAGCTAATCTTATAGGCATAAATTAAGGTCATTAAGCATAGTAATCCAACTTATTCAGCATGCATAACAATCATAATCAAGAGCCAGAAATCCAATCAACAAGCTAACATGGCTAGGGCTTCAAGCAGCCCTAATCCTAATGACTACTCACACATAACTGAAATTGAAACAAATATAATTGAATTCATAAGTAAATTGCAATAATGAAAATAAGGGTACAAAAGATATTGTGAAGAACAGGTGCAGCAGAAGACACGGCAGAGCCTTCTTCTCCAAGCTCCACATCCAACACACTCGACTTCGGGAAGAACCAAGCTTTAACATAAAACTCTAAAAAACCAAAATACTATATGCGGCTAAGGTGTCTCTGTATCTCCCAAAAACGCCTCTAGCTAATTATCTCCTCCCTAAAACACTGAACAAAGGCTCCCTTTTATAGACAAAGGGAAAACCTTGTTCTATAAGGATTGGTAAAACCTTATTCTATAAGGATTGGTTATTCTATAAGGATTGGTAAAACCATGTCCTATAAGGATAGGGAAAGTTATTGTACTTTTAATTAATTACAAAGTCCTTAAATCTATTAGAACCAATCAGAACACGGCTGGGAGTGTGAATGCAAGCTGGCAAGTGGGAACGCAAGCTGGCCAAACTTGGATTTTGGACTGTCTTCGTAATCAGGATATGGGACTGCGCTTTTGAAGCAAATCATGAGTACATTAGAAGCACATCTTCTTTCAGGCTTGTCGTAAATGTTGTCAGGCTTAGCGCAGAGGGAGAACCTCTGATCTACCGCTGGCGGAACAGGGACCCCGGCTTAGGCGCAAATCTTGGCTGGGATGGGAGTTCTTGGGACATGTCCTCGACCTGCCTTGGCGCGACCTTGGCACTTCTAGGACTTGACCTTGATGTCATGAAACACATGTTTAAGACCCGGAGGGCCTGATATGAGGTACTTGGCCAGTGGCCCAAAATAGGCGCACTAGCGCATTGGCGCACTTAGGACTCCGTTCAGGACCTGATATTGAAATGAGGATATCTCCTTCATCTGGACTCCGATTTGAGTAATTCTTTTTGCGTTCTTTCCAGATTTTACTTATCTTTCTAACTCTGTACAAGTCTCACAAGATTGATCATTTTCTACTATTGATGGCACGAAATCATTCAAAAGACATGTAAGAGAGGCATATAAAGACATCAAAATGATGCATAAATAACGACTGATCAAATACCCCCAAACCTATCTTTTGCTAGTCCCTGAGCAAAAAAAAATGCTAACAAAATTAAAATACTTGATTTTAGTTAAGATAGAACATTTAAACCCCTAGGTTCACCTAGTAGGAGGAGTTTTGTCTCCTGAGAGTTATAACAGCACGATACCCACAAACGTTTTACTTAAACAAAAAGATACTAGATATAGTACTCTTAACAAGCTAATAAGAATCAAAGTAAGTAGACATGCTTTGCAGAACTAAAAGGAATGCCATAGCCGTGAGTGTCATGTGAAGGTGTACATGTATAAATGCCAATATTTTCAGGTGATCAAGTTTGAAAACAACTTCATCTAAGTGCCCTAGAAAGATTTTGCCTCGACTCTAATCCTCACTAGGCAACTCTCAATTCGCACAAGAATCCTAGGCTTACACTCTTTTCAAGCATATGTGATGAGTTTATGTTATGAAATTCAAATTCAATCACATATGAGTAACAATGAAGAATAGCACTTTATGGAAATAAAGATCTCATGAAAGGAATTGAACTTTAAGAACATAGATACGTACCTTAATCCTCAGCATGATTGTCCATAAGATCAGTTAGGTCTTCCTTTTTAGGTTGTAATGGGGCTAAGCTTTGGGGTTTAGCAAGGAAGGATGGGATTCAAAGAACCTGAGTTGTGCCAAGGCATGAGAAGTCATGAATTGAACTTGGAATTTCTGAACTGAATCCTTTCTTAAGGCCCACGGCATTGTGCTTTCTTGATGACTTATTTTGAGGCTCTTGTGGCTTATTTTGAGGCTCTTAGCTCACTTGGCTCAATTCACTTTGTTTTTCACTTTTTATCTTTTTTTTTTCTTTTCTTCTCAACATTTCTTTCTTTCTTTATTTTTTTTTTCTGTTCTTTCTTTTGAATTGAATTGCACCAAGATCATGCAATGATTTCCTCAAATTTTCGTGTAGCTTGCAACTTGTAAAGCTTTTCTTTACTTTTGAACTTTGAATTGACGCCAATGTCCTTTGAATTGGGCAGCATCTTCTTTCACCTCTCATTCTCACCATCAATCTCATTTACGGCAACCTTAGCACAAACTGAGGTTATAGGGTATGGCTGTGATGAATGGCTAAGTATTTCGGTTAGGTTATACTTTGGGTGATGAAAGAAAAGGTTGAGTGTTTGGCTTCAAAATTGGCTTAGGGAGCATGCAATAAGGTAGGATCAAGCCTTTAGAGGTTAAAGCATACATAGCCTACATCACTTGTTATGGCAAACCACTCAAATTCAGTTATTTCGTTCACTTAATCACTTAAAACATGGCATTGTGAAGTGCAAATTATGAACTACTTGACCATGGAATGACTCTTAGTAAAGCAAAGATAGTTAACTTAGCATATACATTCCTATTAACAAGTTATCATACTAATCACAAGCAGAAATTTAAATGTCCTGGCCGTGTATCACCCCCAAACCTACTTGTTTCTATATGCAAAATTTTAAATCCACACCCCCAAACCTAAACTGAACATTGTCCTCAATGTGATAAGCAATATGCATGACAACAGTAGAAAGGTTTGAGAGATATAACGAGCAGAAACATAAAAGGAAGTGAGAAATACAAACCAGGGCTAGGCCGCCTCCTAGGAGCGCTTTATTTAACGTCTAGGCAAGACGAGGTTGTCATTCTAGGAGCTGGGCGCATGCGGAGTTGCAGGGTTGACTGCGCTTGGATTAGAGAGGTCCTTGAAGTAGTGTTTGAGGTGGTGGCCATTTACCTTGAACGGATCCTGCCATTCCGGGTGCTGGATTTCACCTGCACCATGAGGAAAAACGTTAGTAATAATAAATGGTCCAGTCCATCTTGAACGCAACTTACCTGGCATTAGTCTGAGCTGGGAGTCAAAGAGGAGGACTTCCTGTCCGATGTGAAAGTCCTTGGGCTGACTGCGCTTGTCGTGGAAAGCTTTGGTCTTTTCCTTGTAGATACGAGCACTGTCGAAGGCCTCATTTCGAAACTCCTCTAATTCACTTAGCTGAAGCTTCCTATGTATTCCAGCATCATCGAAGTTCAAGTTCATCTGCTTAATAGCCCAGAATGCTTTATGCTCCAATTCCACCGGTAGGTGGCAGCCTTTTCCAAAAACAAGCCGGAAGGGAGACATGCCAATCGGAGTCTTGTATGCGGTCTGATAGGCCCACAGCGCATCATTCAATTTGCTGGACCAATCTTTGCGGTTAGGATTTACCGTTTTTTCCAATATGGCCTTTACTTCCCGATTGGACACTTCCACTTGGCCACTCGTTTGAGGGTGATACGGTGTTGAGACCTTGTGGGTGACGCCATACTTCTTCATTAGGGCTGCAAACGAATTATTGCAGAAGTGTGCCCCCCACCACCCCCCCCCCCCCCCCCCCCCCCCCCCCCCCCCCATCACTGATGATTGCCCTAGGTGCGCCGAATCTGGCTAAGATGTGACTCTGTAAAAAACGCACCACTACTTTGGCGTCGTTAGTTTTGGTGGGAATTGCTTCCACCCATTTGGAGACATAATCAACTGCAAGCAGAATATAAAAATTGCCAAAGGAATTCAGAAAAGGCCCCATAAAATCAATGCCCCATACGTCGAAGATTTCAACCACAAGAATAGGGTGTAATGGCATTTGATTTCGAGGGCCGATGTTACCTAGGCGTTGGCAGCGGTCACAAGTGAGTACAAATTCGTGTGCATCCTTGAAAAGTGTGGGCCAGTAGAGTCCACTTTGTAGTACCTTGAGGGCTGTCTTCTTAGCTCCAAAATGGCCCCCACATGCCAAGCTATGGCAAAATGTCAAGACGGATTTCATCTCGTCTTCTGAGATGCAGTGCCGAATGATTTGGTCTGGACAATGCTTCCATAGGTACGGCTCATCCCATATGAAGTACTTAGCTTGGTTAGCCAGCTTGTCCTTTTGGTACCTGTTTAAAGATGAAGGAATTTGTTTAGTGACAAGGTAATTAATGAGATCGGCATACCATGGATCAATAGCTTGGATTGCGAAGAGCTGTTCGTCAGGAAAGGTCTCGAGGAGGGGCAACTGATCGGCCTCTTCATTGGAACTGTGAAGCAATCGGCTCATATGGTCATCGACCACGTTTTCACTGCCCTTCTTGTCTCTGATTTCAAGGTCGAATTCCTGGAGCAGTAGCATCCAACGTAGCAACCTTGGCTTGCCGTCCATTTTAGTGAGCATATACTTCAAGGCAGCATGATCCGTGTATACTATGACCTTGGTTTGAATTAGATATGAGCGGAACTTCTCAAAGGCAAAGATAATAGTAAGGAGCTCCTTCTCGGTGGTGGAGTAGTTCAGCTGGGCATCATTCAGGGTTCGACTTGCATAGTAAATGACATGAGGGAGCTTGTCAACACGCTGTCCCAAAACCGCTCCTATGGCGAAGTCCGAGGCATCACACATTAGTTCGAATGGTAAGTCCCAATTCGGTGGCATGATGATGGGTGATGCCGTGAGCTTTGCCCTGAGTGTGTTGAATGCCTCACGGCATCCCTTAGTGAACTCAAATGTGGCGTCCTTGGCTAGAAGATCACACAAAGGTCTTGTGATTTTCGAGAAATCTTTGATGAATCTGCGGTAAAAGCCAGCATGCCCTAAGAACGATCGAACCTCTTTGACTGTAGTGGGGTACGGCAGCCTCTCTACTATGTCTAACTTTGCTTTGTCCACTTCTATGCCTCGGCTAGATATCACATGACCCAAGACAATTCCCTGTTGTACCATGAAATGGCACTTTTCCCAGTTCAGCACTAAGTTGCTTTCTCTGCACCGTTCCAGTACTCGGGTTAGGTTAACTAAGCACAGTTCGAATGAATGTCCAAACACCGAGAAGTCGTCCATGAATACTTCAATTATATCTTCCACCATATCGGAGAAGATGCTCATCATGCAACGCTGAAAGGTAGCTGGGGCATTGCACAATCCAAACGGCATTCTTCTGTATGCAAAAGTGCCATATGGCCATGTGAATGTTGTTTTTTCTTGATCTTCGGGTGCAATAGCAATCTGATTGTATCCTGAGTAGCCGTCCAAGAAGCAATAGTGGGAGTGTCCAGCCAGGCGCTCGAGCATTTGATCAATGAAGGGCAAAGGAAAGTGGTCCTTGCGTGTGGTTATATTTAGCTTTCGATAGTCAATGCACACTCTCCATCCTGTTTGAATCCGTTGAGGTACAAGCTCATCCTGCTCGTTTTTAACCACTGTGATCCCACTTTTCTTTGGCACGACCTGGATTGGGCTCACCCACTTGGAGTCACTAATTGGATAGATGATTCCAACGTCCAAAAGCTTTAGGACTTCTTTCTTCACGACCTCCTTCATAGGTGGATGCAATCGCCTCTGCGCCTCCCGTGATGGTTTGGAGTCTTCCTCCAGCAGTATCCGATGCATGCATTTTGTGGGACTTATGCCTTTTATGTCAGCTATTGTCCATCCAATTGCCGTTTGATTGACCTTAAGGACGTGAACCAATGCCTTTTCCTCTTTCGTACTTAGGGTAGATGCAATGATGACTGGAAGGGTTTGATTGTCGCCCAAATATGCATACTTTAAGTGCTCGGGCAAGGGCTTTAGCTCGTGTTCATGAGCCTTTATGATGGACGGCATGGCTTTCTGACTTGTGAGTGGTAACGCTTCGAAGGGAGGCCTGTGGAATGGGAGGGCTGGCATGATATCAAGGGCTCGTACCCCTTCGATCACGTTATCTGTAAGTGAATCCACAGTGTGTGGGTTACTAGTAACGGCCTTCTCAAGGTCATCCGTCATGCAAGACTGAGCAATTGTCTCCCGTAGCAGTAAGTCCATTGTGTTTAACGGAAAATCTACAATAGGCTCGGCAGGGTACTGGATGGTGTCATGGATGGAGAATGTCTGGAGCTGGTCCAGGACCTTGATAGAGACCTGGCCCTTTCTGACATCGATGAGGCACTCGGATGTGGCTAGTAAGGGCCTTCCGAAGATGAGGGGAGGTACCTCACTTTTGTCACTTCTGTCCATTCTTAGTACGTAGAAGTCTACAGGGATGCATGTATCTCCGATTTGTACCAGTACGTCCACAAGAACCCCCATTAGGTTGGTTACAGAAGCGTTAGCCAATCTGACACATAGGTGCGTGGGTTTGAGTGTGCCTAGGTTGAGTGACCTGTAAATGTGGAATGGCATGATGTTCACTGATGCTCCCGTGTCGCAAAGGGAATGTTCGAATCTTTTTGACTGAATGACACATGGAAGGGATGGCGGCCCAGGATCATTGGCCTTAAGGGGCATGCGCAAAAGGGCAGCCGAGCAGGCCTTAGGGATGTCAATGGTGTCCGTGGAGCTAAAACCACGCTTTCCTGCAACTAAGTCCTTGATCAGCTTTGCAAAGATAGGCATGTGCTTGACAATTTTATGGAAAGGCAGTGTGATCTGAAGCTTCTGCAACATGCTGATGATCTCTTCCTCAAAGTCCTCCCTTTGCTTATTCCTGTTTTGGAACCTGCGAGGAAATGGATAATCAACATTATTAGCTAACTCAAAAAGGACTTTTTTAGAATTGGAATTCTGAGGTTTAGAGTTAGAAGTATTCGAGTGCTGCGACTTGGGCTTAGGAGCAGGTTGCATGCCAGCCATGGCCGAAGTAGGCGCAGTGTCAGGTCCTCCTTGCGGTAGGGCACTTGGTGACTCATTGGACTGGTTCTGCGCCAGAGGTGTTGGCCGTGGCACGTTTTGCGGCGCGCCCTGGTCGGTGATCCTTGGCAGAGTAGGTTGAGGCTCGGTTTCAGGTCCTGCGAGGGTTGCATATGTGGGGTCTTGAAGTGGTGTTTCCCTCTCCAGCGTGATGGTATTAGCCGTAGGATTGTGAAATCCTTTCGGATTTACCAGGACTTGACTCAGTAGCTTGCCCTGCTCTCGCTGATTTAGTTGGTTCGCCACCTATCCCATTTGACGCTCCAAGTTTGCAATTGCATTTTTTATGTCTCCCGTCTGACTCTGGCTATCTTGCATGAATTTTATGAATTGAGCATGTTGTTGAGTCAGGATATGGAGGGAGTCCTCAAGAGACTTGCTTCCACCATTCTGATTTGAGGAAGGACCGTGATAGTTCCCCTGAGGGCCTGCGGCTTGCTGCTCAAATCCAGGAGATGGCAAGGGATTTGCGGCTGCTTGATTGTTGCTCCAACGGAAATTTGGATGATTTTTCCACCCCAGATTGTAAGTGTTGGAATATGGGTCATTCCGGGGTCGAGAATTGCTGTTGAACCCTCCAGCAAAGTTGGCATCTTCCATAACCGGGCAGTCCTGGGATTTGTGGCCCTGAATTGAACATACCTCGCAGATGTGAACTTCTTTGGCTTTCTCGCTACACAACTGTTTCACCATTGCCGTGAGCTGAGCAATGGCGTCATCTTTGTATTTGGCGGATGCATCACCCGTAGCTCTAGAGGAGGGACCCCTGTAGCTGAACTGTTTTTCCCTTTGAGCAATGTTCTCAAAGGCGGTCCTTGCTTCCTCGGCTGTGCCTTCTAGAATCCCTTGGGATTGAGAGTCCACCATTGTCCGATCGCTAGTCTTCAAGCCTCCATAGAAGTATAGCATAAGATGATGGGCATCAATATGGTGGTGGGGGCACGCCCGTAGCATCTGATTGAACAGCTCCCAAAACTCGTAGAAAGACTCCTCCATGTCTTGCCGTGGTTTCATGATCTTGGACTTTAACTCATTTGTCTTTTCCACGGGAAAGTACTGTGTTAAGAATTTGGATGTCAAGTCCCTCCAAGAGTGAATGGAAGCCGGCTCCAGTGAATGAAACCATGTCTTGGCGCGATCCTTGAGACTGAAGTGAAACAGCCGCAGGCGGATTTTAGATTCTGTCATACCATTGATGCGCAGTGTTGAACAAACCTCAACAAATTCCTTGATATGAAAGTGCGGGTCCTCGCCAGCAAGGCCGTGGAATGTAGGCAGCATGTGAATTGTCCCCGACTTTAATTCGAAGTTTGCCACTGTTGACTCGGGAAAAACAATTGGAAATTGATCCTCCGAGACATGGGGCATGGCAAAATCCTTAAGGCGCCGTGGGGCTTGCGGTACTAGGCCACGTTCCAGTCCCTACTCTTCTATGTGGTCCGCCATCCTCCTTAGGCTTGGTGGCGGGGAGCCGTGGACTGAAGATGCTTGCGATGATGCTCCACTTGATGACCCATGCACTGAACCTTGGAATGACATACACGGGTACCTAACAAAAAGAAAAACTAAGTTACAAATCTAAACTTGAATGGGCACCGTTGAGGGACAAGTCCCCGGCAACGGCGCCAAAACCTTGTTGGTAAAATTAAAGAGCAAGAAATATGCAATTCAATTCTAACAGTTATAAAATCCTTGCAAGTGCACAAATCGATAAGAATAGTATAATAGCACAGCAAGAGTCGATCCCTCGAGGACTTGTATCAACGTTATGACCACTTTAGTTCAGATTTATTAACTTAGTGAAAACACACACACACACACGCAGAGGGGTTTATGATGTGAGAACTGAAATTTAAAGACAAGTAAAATAAAATGCAGAAAATAACAATGCAAGAATTAACGGTTGATTGATTATTAACTAAGGCGAATTAAGGCTTACTATCCACTCTAACCAATTATAGCTCTTAACCAGATTTCCTTGACCAAATTACTATGCATTTTCTGAATTAGGTGCCCGTGCCTAGGACCTGGCGTTGGTTCACTAGACACATCTTATTCCCTCTTACTTAGCATGTTCTAAACAGGGCATATGCCTAGAACGTCTATCACCTACCTTTTAAGATGATGCATGAAGTTTAAAGAGAATTTAATGACACCACATTAGCCTAGCAAAGTGACATGCAATCCTAGGTCGTTATGAGTTAAGATTACAAGTAAGAATACTTTCGATGCTCCAAATCACAAGATGATATGACGGTCACTCAAGCAATTACATCTATAATTATATGCAAACAAGGTAGCTAATCTTATAGGCATAAATTAAGGTCATTAAGCATAGTAATCCAACTTATTCAGCATGCATAACAATCATAATCAAGAGCCAGAAATCCAATCAACAAGCTAACATGGCTAGGGCTTCAAGCAGCCCTAATCCTAATGACTACTCACACATAACTGAAATTGAAACAAATATAATTGAATTCATAAGTAAATTGCAATAATGAAAATAAGGGTATAGAAGATATTGTGAAGAACAGGTGCAGCAGAAGACACGGCATAGCCTTCTTCTCCAAGCTCCACGTCCAACACACTCGACTTTGGGAAGAACCAAGCTTTAACGTAAAACTCTAAAAAACCAAAATACTATATGCGGCTAAGGTGTCTCTGTATCTCCAAAAAACGCCTCTAGCTAATTATCTCCTCCCTAAAACACTGAGCAAAGGCTCCCTTTTATAGACAAAGGGAAAACCTTGTTCTATAAGGATTGGTAAAACCTTATTCTATAAGGATTGGTAAAACCATGTCCTATAAGGATAGGGAAAGTTATTGTACTTTTAATTAATTACAAAGTCCTTAAATCTATTAGAACCAATCAGAACACGACTGGGAGTGTGAATGCAAGCTGGCAAGTGGGAACACAAGCTGGACAAACTTGGATTTTGGACTGTCTTCATAATCAAGATCTGGGACTGCGCTTTTGAAGCAAATCATGAGTACATTAGAAGCGCATCTTTTTTGAGGCTTGGCATAAATGTTGTCAAGCTTAGCACAGAGGGAGAACCTCTAATCTACCGCTGGCGGAACAGGGACCCCGGCTTAGGCGCACATCTTGGCTCGGATGGGAGTTCTTGGGACATGTCCTCGACCTGCCTTGGCGTGACCTTGGCACTTCTAGGACTTGACCTTGATGTTATGAAACACAGGTTTGAGACCCAGAGGGCCTGATATGAGGTACTTGGCCAGTGGCCCAAAATAGGCGCATTGGCGCACTCAGGACTCTGTTTATGACCTGATATTGAAATAAGGATATCTCCTTCATCTGGACTCCGATTTGAGTCATTCTTTTTGCGTTCTTTCCAGATTTTACCTATCTTTCTAACTCTGCACAAGTCTCACAAGATTGATCATTTTCTACTATTGATGGCACGAAATCATTCAAAAGACATGTAAGAGAGGCATATAAAGACATCAAAATGATGCATAAATAACGACTTGCCTTTCAAAGACTTGATCTCGAAGGCCCCATTGTGCAAGAAACGGGGTGGCACTTAGGTGACACACATGAATGGAGGGTCGATCATGCCCAATGTGAAGTGCGCGACGTCGTACCTTGTTGTCAAGTTGAAGGAGGAGAGCTTGGAAGTGTCATCCAAGAAGGTGAAGCAAACATACCCAGCGAAGGTTTTAACTCCATCTCCTTTGCAAGAAACAAGGAAGGTGGTCCTCGGTCTTAAAGTAAATGGCGTGAAGACGCGAAGGTCCCAATTGTGCAGTCGCCATTTAGGATGATGTTGAAGCTATCTCTATGAAGATTAGCTTGGTGAGGGAGGTTAGCAAGTACAAGTTTTCAGGTGGTTCAGCCAAAGGCATAAACAAGACCTCTATGCAGTTGAAGGCTATTGCAAAAACTCCTAGAGTGACTACTCAGTTGAAGGAGGAGATGTTTGAATTGTCACATGTGGAGGCGAAGCCAAAATACCTAGTGAAGTTGTCGACACCATCTTCTCTGCGAAAGACAAAGAAAGTGGTCCTTGATCTTAAGGCGAGCGGCCTGAAGACTGAGAGTACCAAAGTCACTATTGTAGTCCTGGATGGCACTATAGTTGCTTTCGCAGAGTCAAGCAGCGTTGAAGTTGCTTTCACGGAGTCAAGCATCGTTGAAGTTGCTTTCGCGGAGTCATGCAGCGTTGAAGTTGCTTTCTCAAAGTCAAGTAGCACTGAAGTTGATTTCACGAAGACAAGCAGCACTATAGTTGCTTTTATGGAGTCAAGCAGTGCTTAAGTTACTTCAGCACTTTTGCAGAGTCGAGCGGTTCCAAAATGAGGGATCTTGAGAAGGTTTCCCCTATTGCTCAAAGTCATGAAGGTTGGAGCTTGAAGATTGACGGCGCAAGTAAAATATGTTGAAGGAGGATCAGACTCATGGAGCTTGAAATAAGTTGCTCCAATGCTGAACTCGAAAAGTTGAAATTCGAACCATATTGGCCATTGTCTACCCCTAAACTTCACGTCAAATTGAAGAGGACTCTAAGAAGATTGGGCTCCTTCAACAAGTATTGAAACTTGAGGACTCCGTGGGGGATTTGAGGCGGAAGTTTCTTGTGGAAAATTGCAGTGTAGGCAGGGCTTAAAACTTGCCTTAGCTTGTATGGTAGCTTTTTTATGTCAGTGAGCATTCGACATTTGATTCGCCAATTCACCTTCAAGCTTGTCAATATGCAGAAATCTATCTTTTGTTGTAGAGTTTTCCAACTTTTTGCAGTAAGTCTTTTCCTTTGAACTTAAATGTCGCAGGGGCGTCTTCTAAGTTGCTTTGAATGTTGTCTTTTCTTTCTTGCATAGAGGAAGGGTTTTTTGGTTTTTCGAATGCCCCCGTTGCAGCCATGGGCGTTCAATATTGCGGTCTTGATTCACTCTAGCCCTCGAGGGAGGGTTTTATTTCTCCTTTTCTAATGGGATTTTGCTTCTTGGAAGAAAGCTTGCAGTGCTTTCAGTGCGAAGGTTTAGACGCTTTGGAGTGTGAAGGCATGGTGCTTCATAGCGAGAAGGCTTTGACTGCTTCGCAGGGCAAAGACGTTGTTGCTTCATGTGATGAAGGCGTTGATGTTTTGCATGGCGCAGGCGTTGGTGCTTCGTTGGGCGATGGTGTTGATTCTTCGTGGGGCGAAGGCATTGTTGCTTCTCGAGGTGGAGCCATAGATGCTATTCGGGGCGAAGGTGCTGCTGCTTCACGGGGTGAAGGCGCTGATGCGTCGCGGGGCGATGGTGCTGATCCATTGCGAGGAAAAGGCGTTGATGCATCATGTGGCGAAGGCGTTGTAGCTTTGCAGGAGAAAGCATCGAGTTTCTTTGCAATGGAAGGCTTTGAGTTGCTTCGATGTCGAAGGCTTTGAGCTGCTTCGCTGTGGAAGGTTTCGAATGCTTCGCATGATGAAGGCATTGATGCTTCACAGGGGGGCGAAGCGTGTTGATGCTTCGCAGGGTGAAGGTGTTGTTACTTCTCAGAGCGAAGGCATTGAGTTGCTTCGCAGTGGAAGGCTTTGATTTTCTTTGATGTGGAAGGCTTTGAGTCACTTCGTTGTGGAAGGCTTTGAGTGGTTTACTTGACGAAGGCATTGATCCTTCGCAGGGAGAAGACATTGATGCTTCACAGGGGGAAGGCTTTGATGCTTCGCATGACGAAGGCGTTGATGCTTCGCAGGGTGAAGGCATTGAGTTGCTTCGCAGTGGATGGCTTTAAGTTCCTTCGATGTCGAAGTCTTTTATGCTTCTCGTAAGAAGGCCTAGAGTACTTCGCAGGACGAAAGCTTGGATGCTTTTCGTAAGAAGGCTTAGAGTGCTTCCCCAGGAAGGCTCGGATGTTTCTCGTTGCTGATATGTTCTGCAGCTTTATCGATGTGGTATTCAGTGCAATGTCCTTCCTTCACGAGGTTCATAGTTGTGATAGGCGCACCGTAGTAGTTGTGATAGGCACACCACCTAGTCTTGTCGACCTTCTCTTGGTCGCTTTTGATGAGTGCTGGCGTTTTGAATCAAGGATTGTACTTGATTTCGCTGTAGGTTTAGTGGATGGGCACCGAGAACTGCTTGTTGGACTTCCTACTAGCCAAAGTGTTTGAAGTCTGAGTTGCCTTTCATTTGTTGTATTTGCTTGGCATGGCCTCGAAGTCGATGTCTCCCTCGGGTGGCGTCGTCGTCTTGAATATTACCTCGCGAGTCGTGGATTGTACGGCGTTCTTCTCGTCCTCGCGAGTCATGCCTTGAATGCCATTGCTGTGACGAAGTCGTTGCAACCCACGATACGAGACTTCTCCTCGTAATATCTCCGGATATACTAATGGAGGGTCTCTTTGGATCTCTTGTTAATAGAAAAAAGATGGTCATCCTTCACTTGGCCGGCGCAAAGTTGTGAGTACTCCTTCACGAATGCAAGTGCTAGTTCTTAGAAGGAGACTATGGATCTCTGGGGGAGGTGGTTGAACCACATCATGGCTTGGCCATGCAGGGAAGCTTGGAAGACCTTGCACATGAGAACGTCATTATGCTTGTACAGGACCATGACTCCGTTGTAGTATTCAATATGCTTTATTGGGTTTGACGTTCCTTGAATCGATTAAAGTTTGGAGTTATGAACCGTTGCGGAAATGGTTCATCTTCAATGTCACGAACGAATGGTGAAGTCGAGGATATCCTGATTTGGAGTCGAAAGTCATCATCCAGGTCTCTATCATGCTGAATTCCTTAAAGGCGTCGATCCAGGATTCTTCAGAGGTCATCGGTATGCAATGCATCACGGTGAGTCTGGGAGTCAAGACTTAGGACTGGTGTGGCTAAGGACTGGCACCATCTCCCCTGTGCCATGGAAAATGCCAGTTACAACAACGGTCGTTGTCCCCGTTGGGGGTGATTCAGTTGCACTTCCGAGATTCCAGTGAGTAGGCCGCTCTCAATGTGAGTTGCAGCGGCGGAGACGGTGGTCTTATCCAATCGTGATGTTCTTCATCTTTTAGCCATGGGCGATGAACGATGAATGAAGATGAAGTTTTTTGGCAAAAATAGATAGCACGCTCTGAGTATTTCTAATTCTGCTCTAAATGAAAGCACCAGTTGTTGATGCAGAAATCGTCCAGACTTGTAGAATTCCTTTTCGATCCCTACACATTGTAAAAAGAGACAAACAGGGTGAAGGTTGAATCCCCTAGGGGGTGGTTCAACCAAGAACGCTCTGATGCCTAAGTTAGTTTAATCGAGAGAATAAACCACCAGAGTTTTTTTATGAGTTTTGCATTACCCTTAGAAGTGAGGTGATGCCCCCTATTTATAGTAAAGCTTTTAAAGTCACCGGAGCGTCTGATTGGTTGAAGAAGATAGTATTTAATAGGTGATTCTACTGAGAGAAATCACTTATTTTTAATTATATAAATAATAATAAATAACTCACGGGGAGATTATTTATTATTGGCATTGATCTAATTAATTAATACATTTAGCTGGTAAATATATTAAATTAATGCGAAGATCATGATATGCCGTTGTCGTCTATACCAGAGTAATATCGACATTATGAGATTATGGGCCACATGGTAGCTCCACAATTTTCGGGTGATTTACGGTTCCACAAATACCCCCACATCGCTTAAGAATTCAGGGAATACTAAGGTATATAGGTTTTTTTTGTAGTCCCGATAAATCATTTTTTGTATGAGAGTAGAACTCTGCTTTGTCTTGAATATTTCTTTGTGCAATTGAAAACCCAATAGGCTTTCGATGTCGCTCCAATTTGAAATATGAGGCCTTGGGTTTGAAGCTTTGTTCTTAGTTGAATCTTGACGCCCACTAGTAATTAGGGTTTTACTTCGAGTTGACTTTGAAACCCAGCTAGAATTAGGGATTTAATTGTTATTTAAATGAGAGCATTGTTAGTCTCCATTGCTAAAAGACTCCAATTGTTCTTCTTGTTGAGCGGCTGACGATGAGCAGAACAAAAAAATTGCTTTTTCTTTTCAGTCTTGGCATTGTAGGGAGGTGAGGAAGGATGAAAAAATTCTTTCTATTTTTCTTCTATCTTCGGGTAATTTTTTGTTGTCTTTTGTCTGCAGTTGGACAATCTAGGGGGCCGACGGTGTGACAAGTGCGCCAAGCGGCATGGCTGACGTCCGACACCAGCAGAAGGTCCGGCTCAACTTGGATGGAGTCGCGAGGTCGGCTTGAGAAACGGCTTGGCGACGCAGGCAATGTGCGACAGGGTAAGGTCGAAGAGCAAAATGTTGCTCGAGGCAAGTGACAGCGGCAGGGCTGACGTCCTCTAGTGCGTCAGCATGATGGCGACGCGCGCGTATGGAGGATGCTCCTGATAAGGCGAGGAGAGGTTGGCACGACGTGCAAGTGGAATTGTAGGAGGGAGGAGGCTCGCGGCTTCGCCTGATGGCTGGCGCATTGGCACGGCTCGAGTTCCTCTTGGCACCCGCACCTTGAGTCAGTGTTGAGCTCTTCCTTTTTTGCTTTTCTGTTGTTTTCGGCTGTCATGTGACAGCTTTGGTAGCTTTTGTGAACTAAATGTATAATAAAATACATTTAAGTATATATTTGTATTTGGTATATAATATATAAATTATATATATATATAGTATTATCCTTTCAGCTTCGCTCTTTTGAAGATTTTGGGAGTTGTGGCAGTTTGATTGACGTGATTTAAGCGGTACTCTCCGAGACAATCATTTCAAGATGCATGAAGTCAAGCTTTTGATGAAGTCTCGAAGAACTCACTTTGTGGGAGAGTAGAAGCTCGCAGGACAAATATCCATCTTCTAGCGTGCATCGAAGTTTGCTAGAGTTTCCGACCTCAAGAGGTGGTGAAGCCAACGTCGAGGTGGTCTTCCTAATGACATGCACGTGGTGCTTGGTATGATTAGAGAGCTTGGTGCATTAATGGAGTTGTCATCTTTAAGAGCTAGTGAAGCCTGATCAGTCATTATTTATGCATCATTTTGATGTCTTTATGTGCTCTCTTACATGTCTTTTGAATGATTTCGTGCCATCAATAGTAGAAAATGATCAATCTTGTGAGACTTGTGCAGAGTTAGAAAGATAGGTAAAATCTGGAAAGAACGCAAAAAGAATGACTCAAATCGGAGTCCAGATGAAGGAGATATCCTCATTTCAATATCAGGTCCTGAGCGGAGTCCTGAGTGCGCCAGTGCGCCAGTGCGCCAGTGCAACAGTGCGCCAGTGCGCCTATTTTGGGCCACTGGCCAAGTACCTCATATCAGGCCCTCCGGGTCCCGAACTTGTGTTTCATGACATCAAGGTCAAGTCCTAGAAGTGCCAAGGTCGCGCCAAGGCAGGTCGAGGACATGTCCCAAGAACTCCCATCCGAGCCCAGAAGTGCGCCCAAGCCGGGGTCCCTGTTCCGCCAGCGGTGGATCAGAGGTTCTCCCTCTGCGCCAAGCCTGACAACATTTGCGCCAAGCCTGAATGACGATGCGCTTCTATTATACTCCTAATGTACTTCAAAAGCGCGGTCCCAGATCCTGATTACGAAGACAGTCAAAAATCCAAGTTTGGCCAGCTTGCGTTCCCACTTGCCAGCCTGCATTCACACTTCCGGCCATGCTCTGATTGGTTCGAATAGATTTTAAAGACTTTATAATTAATTAAAAGTAAAATAACTTTCCCTATTCCTATAGGACAAGGTTATACCAATCCTTATAGAACAAGGTTTTCCCTTTGTCTATAAAAGGGAGCCTTTGTTCAGTGTTTTAGAGGGAGATAATTAGCTAGGGACGTTTTGGTTTCTGGGAAAACAGAGACCTGAGCCACAGAGTTCCGTTTTGGTTTTCTAGAGAATTAGGGACCATATATTTTCGGAGATAATCTTTCACTTAGATTATTGGACGTGGAGCTTGGAGAAGAAGGCCCTGCCGTGTCTTCTGCTGCATATGTTCTTAACAATTTCTTCTGTACCCTTATTTTCATTATTGCAATTTACTTATGGATTCAATTATACTTGTGTTTATTTCAGTTATGTGTGAGTAGTCATTAGGATTAGGGCTGCTTGAAGCCCTAGCCATGTTAGCTTGTTAATTGGATTTCTGGCTCTTGATTATGATTGCTATGCATGCTGAATAAGTTGGATTACTATGCTTAATGAACTTAATTTATGCCTATAAGATTAGCTACCTTGTTTGCATATAATTATAGATGTAATTGCTTGAGTGACCGTCATATCATCTTGTGATTTGGAGCATCGAAAGTATTCATACTTGTAATCTTAACTCATGACGACCTAGGATTGCATGCCACTTTGCTAGGCTAATTTGGTGTCATTAAATTCTCTTTAAACTTTATGCATCATCTTAAAAGGTAGGTGATAGACGTTCTAGGCATATGCCCTGTTTAGAACATGCTAAGTAAGAGGGAATAAGATGTGTCTAGTGAACCAACGCCAGGTCCTAGGCACGGGCACCTAATTCAGAAAATGCATAGTAATTAGGTCAAGGAAATTTGGTTAAGAGCTATAATTGGTTAGAGTGGATAGTAAGCCTTAATTCGCCTTAGTTAACAACCTTTCATTCTTCCATTGTTAATTTCTGTACTTTGATTTACTTGTCTTTAAATTTCAGTTATCACATCATAACCCCCCCCCCCCCCCCCCCTGTGTGTGTGTGTGTGTTTTTATTTAAGTTAACAAATCTGAACTAAATTGGTCATAACGTTGATACAAGTCCTCGAGGGATCGACTCTTGCTGTGCTACTAGACTATACTTATCGATTTGTGCACTTGCAAGGATTTTATAACTGTTAGAATTGAATTACATATTTCTTGCTCTTTAAATCTACCAACAAGTTTTTGGCGCCGTTGCCGGGGACTTGTCCCTCAACGGTGCCCATTCAAGTTTAGATTTGTAACTTAGTTTTTTTTTTTCTTTTTTGTTAGGTACCCATGTATGTCATTCCAAGGTTCAGTGCACGGGTCATCAAGTGAACCATCATCGCAAGCATCTTCAGTCCACGGCTCCCCGCCACCAAGCCCAAGGAGGATGGCGGACCACAGAGAAGAGCAGGGCCTGGAACGTGGCCTAGTACCGCAAGCCCCATGGTGCCTTAAGGATTTTGCCATGCCCCATGTCTCGGAGGATCAATTTCCAATTGTTTTTCCCGAGTCAACAGTGGCAAACTTCGAATTAAAGTCGGGGACAATTCACATGCTGCCTACATTCCACGGCCTTGCTGGCGAGGACCCGCACTTTCATATCAAGCAATTTGTTGAGGTTTGTTCAACACTGCGCATCAATGGTATGACAGAATCGGAAATCCGCCTGCGGCTCTTTCACTTCAGTCTCAAGGATCGCGCCAAGACATGGTTTCATTCATTGGCGCCGGCTTCCATTCACTCTTGGAGGGACTTGACGTCCAAATTCTTAACACAGTACTTTCCCGTGGAAAAGACAAATGAGTTAAAGTCCAAGATCATGAACCCACGGCAAGACATGGAGGAGTCTTTCTACGAGTTTTGGGAGCGGTTCAATCAGATGCTACGGGCATGCCCCCACCACCATATTGATGCCCATCATCTTATGCTATACTTCTATGGAGGCTTGAAAACTAGCGATCGGACAATGGTGGATTCTCAATCCCAAGGGATTCTAGAAGGCACAGCCGAGGAAGCAAGGACCGCCTTTGAGAACATTGCTCAAAGGGAAAAACAGTTCAGCTACAGGGGTCCCTCCGCTAGAGCTACGGGTGATGCATCCGCCAAATACAAAGATGACGCCATTGCTCAGCTCACGGCAATGGTAAAACAATTGTGTAGCGAGAAAGCCAAAGGAGTTCACATCTGCGAGGTATGTTCAATTCAGGGCCACACATCCCAGGACTGCCCGGTTGTGGAAGAGGCCAACTTTGCTGGAGGGTTCAATAGCAATTCTCGACCCCGGAATGACCCATATTCCAACACTTACAATCCGGGGTGGAGAAATCATCCTAATTTCCGTTGGAGCAACAATCAAGCAGCCGCGAATCCCTTGCCACCCCCTGGATTTGAGCAGTAAGCCGCAGGCCCTCAGGGGAACTACCACGGTCCTTCCTCAAACCAGAATGGCGGAAGCAAGTCTGTTGAGGACTCCATCCATATCCTGACTCAACAGCAGGCTCAACTCATAAAATTCATGCACGATAGCCAGAGTCAGACGGGAGACTTCAAAAATGCAATTGCAAACTTGGAGCGTCAAATGGGACAGGTGGCGAACCAACTAAATCAGCGGGAGCAGGGCAAGCTACCGAGTCAAGTCCTGGTAAATCCGAAAGGATTTCACAATCCTACGGCTAATGCAATCACGCTGGAGAAGGAAACACCACTTCAAGACCCCACATATGCAACCCTCACAGGACCTGAAACTGAGCCTCAACCTACTCTGCCAAGGATCACCGACCAGGGCGCACCGCAAAACATGCCACGGCCAACACCTCTGGCGCAGAACCAGTCCAATGAGTCACCAAGTGCCCTACCGCAAAGAGGACCTGACACTGCGCCTACTTCGGCCACGGCTGGCATGCAACCTGCTCCTAAGCCCAAGTCGCAGCACTCGAATACTTCTAACTCTAAACCTCAGAATTCCAATTCTAAAAAAGTCACTTTTGAGTTAGCTAATAATGTTGATTATCCATTTCCTCGCAGGTTCCAAAACAGGAATAAGCAAAAGGAGGACTTTGAGGAAGAAATCATCAGCATGTTGCAGAAGCTTCAGATCACACTGCCTTTCCATAAAATTGTCAAGCACATGCCTATCTTTGCAAAGCTGATCAAGGACTTAGTTGCAGGAAAGCGTGGTTTTAGCTCCACGGACACCATTGACATCCCTATGGCCTGCTCGGCTGCCCTTTTGCGCATGCCCCTTAAGGCCAATGATCCTGGGCCGCCATCCCTTCCATGTGTCATTCAGTCAAAAAGATTCGAACATTGCCTTTGCGACACGGGAGCATCAGTGAACATCATGCCATTCCACATTTACAGGTCACTCAACCTAGGCGCACTCAAGCCCACGCACCTATGTGTCAGGTTGGCTAACGCTTCTGTAACCAACCTAATGGGGGTTCTTGAGGACGTACTGGTACAAATCGGAGATACATGCATCCCTGCAGACTTCTACGTACTAAGAATGGACAGAATTGACAAAAGTGAGGAACCTCCCCTCATCTTCGGAAGGCCCTTACTAGCCACAGCCGAGTGCCTCATCGACGTCAGAAAGGGCCAGGTCTCAATCAAGGTCCTGGACCAGCTTCGGACATTCTCCATCCATGACACCATCCAGTACCCTGCCGAGCCTATTGTAGATTTTCCGTTAAACACAATGGACTTACTGCTGCGGAGGACAATTGCTCATTCTTGCATGACGGATGACCTTGAGAAAGCCGTTACTAGTAACCCACACACTGTGGATTCACTTACAGATAGCGTGATTGAAGAGGTACGAGCCCTTGACATCATGCCAGCCCTCCCATTGCACAGGCCTCCCTTCGAAGCGTTACCATTCACAAGTCAGAAAACCCTGCCGTCCATCATAAAGGCTCCTGAACTCGAGCTGAAGCCCTTGCCCGAGCACTTAAAGTATGCATATTTGGGCGACAATCAAACCCTTCCAGTCATCATTGCATCTACCCTAAGTACGAAAGAGGAAAAGGCATTGGTTCACGTCCTTAAGGTCAATCAAACGGCAATTGGATGGACAATAGCTGACATCAAAGGCATAAGTCCCGCAAAATGCATGCATCGGATACTGCTGGAGGAAGACTCCAAACCATCACGGGAGGCACAGAGGCGATTGCATCCACCTATGAAGGAGGTCGTGAAGAAAGAAGTCCTAAAGCTCTTGGCCGTTGGAATCATCTATCCAATTAGTGACTCCAAGTGGGTGAGCCCAGTCCAGGTCGTGCCAAAGAAAAGTGGGATCACAGTGGTTAAAAACGAGCAGGATGAGCTTGTACCTCAACGGATTCAAACAGGTGGAGAGTGTGCATCGACTATCGAAAGCTAAATATAACCACACGCAAGGACCACTTTCCTTTGCCCTTCATTGATCAAATGCTCGAGCGCCTGGCTGGACACTCCCACTATTGCTTCTTGGACGGCTACTCAGGATACAATCAGATTGCTATTACACCCGAAGATCAAGAAAAAACAACATTCACATGCCCATATGGCACCTTTGCATACAGAAGAATGCCGTTTGGATTGTGCAATGCCCCAGCTACCTTTCAGCGTTGCATGATGAGCATCTTCTCCAATATGGTGGAAGATATAATTGAAGTATTCATGGACGACTTCTCAGTGTTTGGACATTCATTCGAACTGTGCTTAGTTAACCTAACCCAAATACTGGAACGGTGCAGAGAAAGCAACTTAGTGCTGAACTGGGAAAAGTGCCATTTCATGGTACAACAGGGAATTGTCTTGGGTCATGTGATCTCTAGCCGAGGCATTGAAGTGGACAAAGCAAAGTTAGACATAGTAGAGAGGCTGCCGTACCCCACTACAGTCAAAGAGGTTCGATCGTTCTTAGGGCATGCTGGCTTTTACCGCAGATTCATCAAAGATTTCTCGAAAATCACAAGACCTTTGTGTGATCTTCTAGCCAAGGACGCCACATTCGAGTTCACTAAGGGATGCCGTGAGGCATTCAACACACTCAAGGCAAAGCTCACGGCATCACCCATCATCATGCCACCGAATTGGGACTTACCATTCGAACTAATGTGTGATGCCTCAGACTTCGCCATAGGAGCGGTTTTGGGACAGCGTGTTGACAAGCTCCCTCATGTTATTTACTACGCAAGCCGAACCCTGAATGATGCCCAGCTGAACTACTCCACCACCGAGAAGGAGCTCCTTGCTGTTATCTTTGCCCTGGAGAAGTTCCGTTCATATCTAATTCAAACCAAGGTCATAGTATACACGGATCATGCTGCCTTGAAGTATCTGCTCACTAAAAAGGACGCCAAGCCAAGGTTGCTACGTTGGATGCTACTGCTCCAGGAATTCGACCTTGAAATCAGAGACAAGAAGGGCAGCGAAAACGTGGTCGCTGACCATATGAGCCGATTGCTTCACAGTTCCAATGAAGAGGCCGATCAGTTGCCCCTCCTCGAGACCTTTCCTGACGAACAGCTCTTCGCAATCCAAGCTATTGATCCATGGTATGCCGATCTCATTAATTTCCTTGTCACTAAGCAAATTCCTTCATCTTTAAACAGGTACCAAAAGGACAAGCTGGCTAAACAAGCTAAGTACTTCATATGGGATGAGCCGTACCTATGGAAGCATTGTCCAGACCAAATCATTCGGCGCTGCATCCCAGAAGACGAGATGAAATCCGTCTTGACTTTTTGCCATAGTTTGGCATGTGGGGGCCATTTTGGAGCTAAGAAGACAGCCCTCAAGGTACTCCAAAGTGGACTCTACTGGCCCACACTTTTCAAGGATGCACATGAATTTGTACTCACCTGTGACCGCTGCCAACGCCTAGGTAACATCGGCCCTCGAAATCAAATGCCATTACACCCTATTCTTGTGGTCGAAATCTTCGACGTATGGGGCATTGATTTTATGGGGCCTTTTCCGAATTCCTTTGGCAATCTTTATATTCTGCTTGCAGTTGATTATGTCTCCAAATGGGTGGAAGCAATTCCCACCAAAACTAACGACGCCAAAGTAGTGGTGCGTTTTTTACAGAGTCACATCTTAGCCAGATTCGGCGCACCTAGGGCAATCATCAGCGATGGGGGGGTACACTTCTGCAATCATTCGTTTGCAGCCCTAATGAAGAAGTATGGCGTCACCCACAAGGTCTCAACACCGTATCACCCTCAAACGAGTGGCCAAGCGGAAGTGTCCAATCGGGAAGTAAAGGCCATATTGAAAAAACGGTAAATCCTAACCGCAAAGATTGGTCCAACAAATTGAATGATGCGCTGTGGGCCTATCGGACTGCATACAAGACCCCGATTGGCATGTCTCCCTTCCGGGTGGTTTTTGGAAAAGGCTGCCACCTACCAGTGGAATTGGAGCATAAAGCATTCTGGGCTATTAAGCAGATGAACCTGAACTCCGATGACGCTGGAATACATAGGAAGCTTCAGCTAAGTGAATTAGAGGAGTTGCGAAACGAGGCCTTTGACAGTGCTCGTATCTACAAGGAAAAGACCAAAGCTTTCCACGACAAGCGCATTCAGCCCAAGGACTTTCACATCGGACAGGAAGTCCTCCTCTATGACTCCCGGCTCAGACTAATGCCAGGTAAGTTTCGTTCAAGATGGACTGGACCATTTATTATTACTAACGTTTTTCCTCATGGTGCAGTTGAAATCCAACACCCGGAACGGCAGGATCCGTTCAAGGTAAATGGCCACCGCCTCAAACACTACTTGAAGGACCTTTCTAATCCAAGCGCAGTCAACCCTGCAACTCCGCATGCGCCCAGCTCCTAGCATGTCAACCCCGTCTTGCCTAGACGTTAAATAAAGCGCTCCTAGGAGGCAGCCTAGCCCTGGTTTGTATTTCTCACTTCCTTTTCTGTTGCTGCCCGTTATATCTCTCAAACCTTTCTACTGTTGTCAAGCTTACTGCTTATCACATTGAGGACAATGTTCAGTTTAGGTTTGGGGGTGTGGATTTAAAATTTTGCATATAGAAACAAGTAGGTTTGGGGGTGATACACGGCCAGGACATTTAAATTTCTGCTTGTGATTAGTATGATAACTTGTTAATAGGAATGTATATGCTAAGTTAACTATCTTTGCTTTACTAAGAGTCATGCCATGGTCAAGTAGTTCATAATTTGCACTTCATAATGCCATGTTTTAAGTGATTAAGTGAACGAAATAACTGAATTTGAGTGAACCTTAGAAAATTAGTGGAGACTACCCTGTGAGATCTTTGAGCCTAATTGCCATTCTTTCTGAGGGATATACTTGTTTCTACTCTTAAATACTCATCACTTTTGTTCTTAATTGTTGATCTCATTACATCATATTTGCATTGAATTTTAAAGAACTAACATCATTTAGATACTCTTTATTTAATGTATGCTTTGCCATAAGAAATTATGTAGGCTATGTGTGCTTTAACCTCTAAAGGCCTTATCCTACCCTATTGCATGCTCCCTAAGCCAATTTTGAAGCCAAACACTCAACCTTTTCTTTCATCACCCAAAGTATAACCTAACCCAAAATACTTAGCCATTCATCACAGCCATACCCTATAACCTCAGTTTGTGCTAAGGTTGCCATAAATGAGATTCATGGTGAGAATAAGAGGTGAGAAGATGATGCCCAATTCAAAGGACATTGGCGTCAATTGAAAGTTCAAAAGTAAAGAAAAGATTTACAAGTTGCAAGCTGCATGAAAATTTGAGGAAATCATTGCATGATCTTGGTTCAATTCAATTCAAAGACGAACAGAAACAAAAAAAAAACGTTCAAATCAAAAGAACGAAAGAAACGTTGAGAAAAAGAAGGAAAAAAAATAAGTGAAAAACAAAGTGAATTGAGCCAAGTGAGCCAAGAGCCTCAAAATAAGCCACAAGAGCCTCAAAATAAGCCACAAGAGCCACAAAATAAGTCATCAGGAAAGCACAATGTCGTGGGCCTTAAGAAAGGATTCAGTTCAGAAATTCCAAGTTCAATTCATGACTTCCCATGCCTTGGCACAACTCAGGTTCTTTGAATCCCATCCTTCCTTGCTAAACCCCAAAGCTTAGCCCCAATACAACCTAAAAAGGAAGACCTAACGGATCTTATGGACAATCATGCTGAGGATTAAGGTACATATCTATGTTCTTAAAGTTCAATTCCCTTCATGAGATCTTTATTTCCATAAAGTGCTATTCTTCATTGTTACTCATATGTGATTAAATTTGAATTTCATAACATAAACTCATCACATATGCTTGAAAAGAGTGTAAGCCTAGGATTCTTGTGTGAATTGAGAGTTGCCTAGTGAGGATTAGAGTCGAGGCGAAATCTTTCTAGGGCACTTAGATGAAGTTGTTTTCAAACTTGATCGCCTGAAAATATTGGCATTTATACACGTACACCTTCACATGACACTCACGGCTATGGCATTCCTTTTAGTTCTGCAAAGCATGTCTACTTACTTTGATTCTTATTAGCTTGTTAAAGAGTACTATATCTAGCATCTTTTTGTTTAAGTAAAACGTTTGTGGGTATCGTATTGTTATAAGCCTCAGGAGACAAAACTCATCCTACTAGGTGAACCTAGGGGTTTAAATGTTCTATCTTAACTAAAATCGATTCTTTTCATTTTGTTAGCATTTGTTTTGCTCAGGGACTAGCAAAAGATAGGTTTTGGGGTATTTGATCAGTCATTATTTATGCATCATTTTGATGTCTTTATATGCTCTCTTACATGTCTTTTGAATGATTTCGTGCCATAAATAGTAGAAAATGATCAATCTTGTGAGACTTGTGCAGAGTTAGAAAGATAGGTAAAATCTGGAAAGAACGCAAAAAGAATGACTCAAATCGGAGTCCAGATGAAGGAGATATCCTCATTTCAATATCAGGTCCTGAGCGGAGTCCTGAGTGCGCCAGTGCGCCTATTTTGGGCCACTGGCCAAGTACCTCATATCAGGCCCTCCGGGTCCCGAACTTGTGTTTCATGACATCAAGGTCAAGTCCTAGAAGTGCCAAGGTCGCGCCAAGGCAGGTCGAGGACATGTCCCAAGAACTCCCATCCGAGCCCAGAAGTGCGCCCAAGCCGGGGTCCCTGTTCCGCCAGCGGTGGATCAGAGGTTCTCCCTCTGCGCCAAGCCTGACAACATTTGCGCCAAGCCTGAATGACGATGCGCTTCTATTATACTCCTAACGTACTTCAAAAGCGCGGTCCCAGATCCTGATTACGAAGACAGTCAAAAATCCAAGTTTGGCCAGCTTGCGTTCTCACTTGCCAGCCTGCATTCACACTTCCGGCCATGCTCTGATTGGTTCGAATAGATTTTAAAGACTTTATAATTAATTAAAAGTAAAATAACTTTCCCTATTCCTATAGGACAAGGTTATACCAATCCTTATAGAACAAGGTTTTCCCTTTGTCTATAAAAGGGAGCCTTTGTTCAGTGTTTTAGAGGGAGATAATTAGCTAGGGACGTTTTGGTTTCTGGGAAAACAGAGACCTGAGCCACAGAGTTCCGTTTTGGTTTTCTAGAGAATTAGGGACCATATATTTTCGGAGATAATCTTTCACTTAGATTATTGGACGTGGAGCTTGGAGAAGAAGGCCCTGCCGTGTCTTCTGCTGCATATGTTCTTAACAATTTCTTCTGTACCCTTATTTTCATTATTGCAATTTACTTATGGATTCAATTATACTTGTGTTTATTTCAGTTATGTGTGAGTAGTCATTAGGATTAGGGCTGCTTGAAGCCCTAGCCATGTTAGCTTGTTAATTGGATTTCTGGCTCTTGATTATGATTGCTATGCATGCTGAATAAGTTGGATTACTATGCTTAATGAACTTAATTTATGCCTATAAGATTAGCTACCTTGTTTGCATATAATTATAGATGTAATTGCTTGAGTGACCGTCATATCATCTTGTGATTTGGAGCATCGAAAGTATTCATACTTGTAATCTTAACTCATGACGACCTAGGATTGCATGCCACTTTGCTAGGCTAATGTGGTGTCATTAAATTCTCTTTAAACTTCATGCATCATCTTAAAAGGTAGGTGATAGACGTTCTAGGCATATGCCCTATTTAGAACATGCTAAGTAAGAGGGAATAAGATGTGTCTAGTGAACCAACGCCAGGTCCTAGGCACGGGCACCTAATTCAGAAAATGCATAGTAATTAGGTCAAGGAAATTTGGTTAAGAGCTATAATTGGTTAGAGTGGATAGTAAGCCTTAATTCGCCTTAGTTAACAACCTTTCATTCTTGCATTGTTAATTTCTGTACTTTGATTTACTTGTCTTTAAATTTCAGTTATCACATCATAAACCCACCCCCCCCCCCTGTGTGTGTGTGTGTGTGTTTTTATTTAAGTTAACAAATCTTAACTAAATTGGTCATAACGTTGATACAAGTCCTCGAGGGATCGACTCTTGCTGTGCTACTATACTATACTTATCGATTTGTGCACTTGCAAGGATTTTATAACTGTTAGAATTGAATTGCATATTTCTTGCTCTTTAAATCTACCAACAAAGCCAACATCGAGGCTTTCTTCCCAACGACATACACATTGTGCTTAGCGTGGTAGAAGAGCTCGGGGCGCGAGGCGCGCCATGACGCGGCAAAGCTTTCCATAGAGTGAGACGCAACGTGCCACACAGCGTGAGGCGAAGCGTCCCAATGTCGAGAGGCGAGAACTGCCATGACGCTAGATGAGAAGTGCCGTGACGCGAGGCGAGGCGTGCCATAGCGGAAGGCGATGCATGCCACAGTGGCGGGTGAGGCGTCCCACATCGCAAGACGAGGCATGTCACAGCGGAAAGTGAGGTGTACCATAAAGTAAGGCAAAGCATCCCATTATGCAAGGTGAGGTGGGCACGGTGACATGGCGTGATTGGAGCTTTCTGAGGAGGAGTTTTTGGCTGGTGGGAGACCTTTCATAGACTTGATCTTGAAGGCCCCCGTTGAGCTTGAAACGGGGTGGCACCAAGGTGGAACACATCAATGGATGATCGATTATGCCCACTATGAAGCCCGTGACTTCGTACCTCGTCGTCCAGTTGAAGGAGGAAAGCTTGGAACTATCGTCTAAATAGGTGAAGTTAACTTACCCTGCGAAGGTGTGGACGCCATCTCCTTAATGAAAGACAAGGAAAGTGGTCATTGATCTCAAGGCGAGTGGCGTGAAGACACAGAGTGCCAAAGTGGTCGATAGTGCACAAGATGCTGCTAAAGCTACTTCCATGAAGTCAAATGACGTGAAGGCACGGAGTGCCAAGGCCCTTCCATAAAGTCAAGTGACGTGAAGGCACAGAGTGCCAAGGCCGTTGATGGTGCACAAGATGATGTTGAAGCTATTTCTATGAAGTCAAGTAACGTTAAAGTGAGCTATTGAAGCTGTAACCGCCGTTCAGGATGACGTCGAAGCTATCTTCATGAAGCCTAGCCATGCCAAAATGAGTGGAGCTAAAGCTATTGCCCCCATTATTCTGGAGAGGATCACACAGGGTGTATCGTACGAAGTTCTCGAAAGAGTTGTAAAAGACCTTGAAACTTGCTAGGGATAGGTTGAAAGGTGGGTGAGAAGCTTCGACGTCATGCGAATCTTGAGGAAGACCTTAAGAAGCTCAAGTCGGAGTGTCTTCTTCTTTGAGAATCCCAGGCTCCTTTTCAACAAGGCAATGAAGCTATGTTGAAGAAGGTGCGCTTACTGGAATCCAGTTTAAGAAAGTTGAAAAGTGTTCATGCCAAGAAATTGTTGGGGCAGATTGAACGAGAATGCTCTTTTTGTGTCTGTTATGCGCTGTGTCCCCCCCCCCCCCCCCCCCCCCCCCCCCAAATTTCGCATCAAATTGAAGAGGATTCTGAGAAGACTAGGCTCCTTCAACAAGTGTTGAGACTTGAAGTCTCCGTGGGAGATTTGAGGGGGAAGTTTCTTGTGGAAAATTGCAATGAATCAGGAGTGTATGTGTGCCTTAAAACTTTCCTTAGCTTGTATTATAGCTTTTTGGTGTTTTGTAGCTTAGGATTTTGTATGAAAAAAACTGTTGAGCATTCGACATGTGATTCGCCAATACACCTTCAAGCTTGTGAATGCAATTTTTAACTGTAGAGATTTTCAACTTTTTTGCAATTAGCCTTTTTCCTTTGAACTTAGATGTTGCAGGGGCTTCTTCTAAGTTGCCTTGGATGTTGTCTTTACTTTCTTGCATGGAGAAAGGGCTTGTTGATTTTTCAAATGCCCCCATTGTGGCCATGGGCATTCAATGTTGGGGCATTGATTCACCTTACCTCTCGGAGGATGGCTTTATTTTTCCTTAGAGGAAGGGATTTTCCTTATCAGCTGAAGGCTTGGAGTGCTTTCTAGGAGGAAGCTTTGATGCTTCACGGGGCGAAAACAATGATGCTTAGCTGGGCAAAGGCGTTGATGCTACACGAAGCAAAGGAGTTGATGCTTCGTGGGGCGAAGGAATTGATGCTTCATGGGGCGAAGGCGTTGATGCTTCCACGGGGCGAAGGCACTGATGCTTACGCAAGGCAAAGGCGTTGATACTTCGCTAGGCAAAGGTGTTGATGCTTCACGGGGAGAAGTCATTGAATTGCTTTGCAATAGAAGGCTTTGAGTGCTTCGCATTGAAAGGCTTTGAATGCTTCATGGTGTAAGGCTTTGAGGTGCTTCACAGTGGAAGGCTTTGAGGTGCTTCGCAGTGGAAGGATTTGAGGTGCTCACAGTGGAAGGTTATGAGTGCTTCACAGTCAATGGCTTTGAGTTTCTTTGTAGGGGAAGGCTTAGGATGCTTCGCAATGGAAGTCTTTGAGTGCTTCATAGTGGAAGGCTTTGACTGCTTCACAGGGAAAAGACGTTGATGCATCACGAGCCGAAGGCGTTGATGCTTTGCATGGTGAAGGCGTTGATGCTTCGCAGGGGAAAGGCGTTGGTGCTTCGCAGGACGACGATGTTCAAGCTTTGCAGGGCGAAGGAATGGAATTGCTTCATAGTGGAACGCTTTGAGTTGCTTTGTTGTCGAAGGCTCTGAGTTGCTTCGCTATGGAAGGCTTTAGTGCTTCGCATGACAAAGGCATTGAGGCTTAGTAGGGCGAAGACATTGATGCTTCACTGGGCAAAGGCACTGATGCTTCAGGAGGTGAAGGCGTTGATGCTTTAGGAGGCGAATACGTTGTTACTTCATGAAGACATTGAGCTGCTTCACAGTGGAAGGCTTCGAGTTGCTTCCCTATTGAAGGCTTTGAGTTGCTTCGATGTGGAAGGGTTTGAGTGCTTCTCATAATGAAGGCATTTGATGCTTCGCAAGGCGAAGACATTGAGTTGCTTCGATGTCAAAGGCTTTGATGCTTCTCGTAAGAAGGCTTAGAGTCCTTCACAGGACGAAGGCACGGATGATTCTCGAAAGAAGGCTTAGAGTGCTTCGTAGGGCGAAGGCTTGGATGCTTCTCATAAGAAGGCATAGAGTACATCGCAGGGTGAAGGATTGGATGCTTCTCATAAGAAGGCTTAGAGTACATCGCACGGCAATGGATTGGATGCTTCTCGTAAGAAGGCTTAGATTGCTTCCCAGAGGAAGGCTTGGATGCTCCCTGGAGGAAAGCTTAGAGTGCTTCCCGGAGGAAGGTTTAAATGCTTCTTGGAGGAAGGCTTGGATGCTCCTTGGAGGAAGGCTTAGAGTGCTTCCCGGAGGAAGGCTTAGATGCTTCCCAGAGGAAGGCTTGGATGCTCCCTGGAGGAAGGCTTAGAGTGCTTCCTAGAGGAAGGTTTAGAGTTTCCAATGCTATGTAAAATTGTCTAAGTAAAATCTCAAGTTTCTTGATAATTTTGTTGAAGACAATAATACAACATAAACAAAAACTTATATGGTTCCACATCGCAAATTATGAGGTGACCCGCATCAATGCCATCATTGCCGACTAAGGCCCCATATCAGTTTTTTTTTCTATTGTAATATTGTCTTCAAAAAAATTATCAAGAAACTTGAGATCTTGCTCATACAATTTTACATAGAATTGGAAACTCTAAGCCTTCCTCCGGGAAGCACTCTAAGCCTTCCTCCAGGGAGCATCCAAGCGTTCCTCTGGGAAGCATCTACGACTTCCTTCGGGAAGCACCCTAAGCCTTCCTTTGCGAAGCACTCTAAGCCTTCTTATGAGAAGCATCCAAGTCTTCACCCTGCGAAGCACTCTAAGCCTTCCTCCAGGGATCATCCAAGCCTTCCTCCGGAAAGCATCTAAGCCTTCCTCTGGGAAGCACCCTAAGCCATCCGAGAAGCACCCTAAGCCTTCCTTTGGGAAGAACTCTAAGCCTTCTTACGAGAAGCATCCAAGTCTTCACCCTACGAAGCACTCTAAGCCTTCTTGCGAGAAGCATCCAAGCCTTCACCCTGTGAAGCACTCTAAGCCTTCTTACGAGAAGCATGCAAGACTTCGCCCTGCAAAATAGTCTAAGCCTTCTTTCGAGAAGCATCCGAGCCTTCCCCTGGGAAGCACTCTAAACCTTCTTACGAAAAGAATCCAAGCCTTCACCTTGCGAAGTACTCTAAAACTTCTTACAAGAAGCCTCAAAGCCTTCGATATCAAAGCAACTCAATGCCTTCCACTGCGAAGCAACTCATTGCCTTCGCCCCGTGAAGTATCAACTCCTTCACCCACCGAAGCATCAACGCCGTTGTCCCACGAAGCATCAATGCCTTCGCCCTATGAAGCATCAATGTCTTCACCCTGCGAAGCATCAATGCCTTCGTCAAGCGAAGCACTCAAAGCCTTCCACAGCGAAGTAGCTCAAAGCCTTCAACAACGAATCAACTCAAAGCCTTCCACTGTGAAGCAACTCAATGCCTTCACCCTGCGAAACATCAATGCCTTCGCCCCGCGAAACATCAATGCCTTCGCCCCGCGAAACATCAATGCCTTTGCCCCATGAAGCATCAATGTCTTTCCTCTGTAAAGCATCAATGCCTTCGTCATGCGAAGCACTCAAGCCTTCCACAGCGAAGCAAGTCAATGCCTTCGACAGCGAAGCAATTCAAAGCCTTCCACTACAATTCAACTTGATGCTTTCACCCGTGAAGCATCAGCGCCTTTGCCATGCGAAGCATCAGCACCTTCGCCACGCGTAGCATCAGCTCCTTCGCCCCGTGAAGTATCAATTCCTTCACCCAGCGAAGCAACAATGCCTTCGCCCCATGAAACATCAACGCATTTGCCCCGTGAAATATCATCACCTTCGCCCAGCGAAGCCCCAACGCCTTCGCCCAGCGAAGCACCAACGCCTTCGCCCAGCGAAGCACCAACGCCTTCGCCCAGCGAAGCACCAAAGCCTTCGCCAAGCAAAGCATCAACGCCTTCATCACGTGAAGCAACAACGTCTTTGCCCTGTGAAGCAGTCAAAGCCTTCTCGCTACAAAGCACCATGCTTTCATACTCCAAAGCGTCTAGGCCTTCGCACTGAAAGCACTCCAAGATTTCTTCCAAGAAGTAAAATCCCATCAGCAAAGGAGAAATAAAACCCTCCCTCGAGGGCTAGAGTGAATCAAGACCCCAATATTGAACGCACATGGCTACAAATGGGGCATTCGAAAGACCAACAAACCCTTCCTCCATGTAAGAAAGCAAAGACAACATTCAAAGCAACTTAGAAGAAGCCCCTGCGCCATTTAAGTTCAAAGAAAAAGACTAACTGCAAAAAGGTTGGAAAACTCAACAACAAAAGATAGATTTCTGCATATTGACAAGCTTGAAGGAGTATTGGCGAATCACATGTGGAATACTCAACAACTCTTTCCATACAAAAGGCTAAGCTACAAGACATCAAAAAGCTACAATACAAGCTAAGGCAAGTTTTAAGCCCTGCCTACGGTCCCGATTTATTGCAATTTTCCACAAGAAACTTCCACCTCAAATTCCCCATGGAGTCTTCAAGTTTCAATACTTGTTGAAGGAGCCCAGTCTTCTTAGAGTCCTCTTCAATTTGACACGAAGTTTGGGGGCAGACAATGGCAAATATGGCTCAAATTTCAAATTTTTCAAGTTCAGCATTGGCACAACTTATTTCAAGCTCCATGAGTCTGATCCCCCTTCTACGTATTTTGCTTGCCCCGTCAATCTTCAAGCTCCAACCTTCGTGAGTTTGAACTCTTCAACAACTCCATCACGGACTTCCTACGATGCGTCCTCTATGTCCTTCTTCGAGCAATAGGGGCAACCTTCTCAACTTCGCTCATTTTGGAACCGCTCGACTCTACGAAAGTGCTAAAGCAACTTCAGCACTGCTTGACTCCATAAAAGAAACACCAGTGCTGCTTGTCTTTGCGAAAGCAACTTCAACGTTGCTTGACTCCGAGAAAGCAACTTCAACGCTGCTTGACTCCGCGAAAGCAACTTCATCGATGCTTGACTCCGCGAAAGCAACTTCAACGATGCTTGACTTTGCGAAAGCAACTTCAACATTGCTTGACTCTGCGAAAGCAACTTCAGTGCCATCTAGGACGGCAATAGTGACTTTGGTACTCTCAGTCTTCAGGCCTCTCGCCTTGAGATCAAGGACCATTTTCCTTGTCTTTCGCAAAGGAGATGGTGTCGACAACTTCACTAGGTATTTTGGCTTTGCCTCCATAGATGACACTTCGAACATCTCCTCCTTCAATTGGGCAGTCACTCCAGAAGTTTTTGCAATAGCTTTCAACTGCATAGAGGTCTTGTTTATGCCTTTGGCTGAACCATCTGAAAACTTGTACTTGCTAACCTCCATTACCAAGCTAATCTTCACAGTGATAGCTTCAACATCATCCTAAATGGCGAATGCACAATTGGGACCTTCGCGTCTTCACGCCATTTACTCTAAGACCGAGGACCATCTTCCTTGTTTCTTGCAAAGGAGATGGAGTTAAGACATTCGCTGGGTATGTTTGACTCGCCTTCTTGGATGACACTTCCAAGCTCTCCTCCTTAAACTGGACAACGAGGTACGACGCCACGCGCTGCACATGTGGCATGATCGACCGTCCATTCATATGTTTCACATTGGTGCCACCCCGCTCCAAGCACAATGGGGCCTTCGAGATCAAGTTTTTGAAAGGACTTCCACCAGCCAAAAAAATTCCTCGAAAAACTCCAATCACGCCATTGCACCATGCGCACCTCGCCTCATGTCATGGGATACCCCACCTTGCACTGTGGCACGCCTCGCCTTACACTGTGGCACGCCTCGCCTTGCATTGTGGCACGCTTCGCCTTGCGTTGTAGCACGCCTTGCCTTGCATCATGGGATGTCTTGTCTCGCCTCGCGATGCACCCACGCCTCGCCTTGCACTGTGACATACCTCACTACGCATCATGGGATGCCTCGCCTCACTTTGTGGCACGACTTTCCGCCCACTGTCGAAAGCCTTGCTGCATCATGGCATGTCTTGCTCCCCATGTGTCGAGCTTTCCTATCCGCCAAGCTCTACGTACTTGTCATTGGGAATAACATCTCGATGTTGGCTTCATCAGCTCTTGAAATTGGTAACTCATGAGGTGCATGTCAATTGGAAGAACATCTCGATGTTAGCCTCACCACCTCTCGAAGTCCGCAACTCTAGCAAATTCTGATGAGGTACATGTCAATTGGAAAAACATCTCGATGTTGGCTCCACTACCTCTGGAAGTCAGTAACTCCAGCAAATTCCGATGAGGTGCATATAAATTGGAAGAACATCTCGTTGTTGGCTTCACCACCTCTAGAAGTCAGCAACCCCAGCAAAATTCGATGGAAGCCACAAGATGAATTTTTGCCCCGCAAGCTTCTACGCTCCCACAAAGTGAGTTCTTCGAGATTCACCGGAAACTTCCCTTGATCAAGATGCTTTCAAGAGGGTGTGAAGCCAACATCAAGATGGATTCAAGAGGTGGTGAAACCAACATCAAGATACTCTTCCCATTGACATGCTCATGGTGCTTGGCGTGATAGCAAAGCCTGAGGGACATGCCATGACACAGCGAGGCTTTCGATAGAAGAGGTGAGGCCAAGTAAGGTATGGCACAGCGCAAGGCAAGGCGTGGCTGGAGCGCGAGGCGAGGCAAGACATGCCATGACACACGTCAAGGGGTGCCACAGAACAAGGCAATGAGTGAGGTGTGCATGGTGCCACAGCGTGGCTGAAGCGCGAGGCGAGGCAAGACATCCCATGACGCAAGGAAAGGCGTGCCACAAAACAAGGTAATGAGCGAGGTGTGCGAGGTGTGCGTGGTGCCATGGCGTGGCTAGAGGTTTCTAAGGAGGAGTTTTGGCTAGTGGAAGACCTTTCAGAGACTTGATCTTGAAGGCCTCGTTGAGCTTGAAACGGGGTGGCACCAAGGTGGAACACAACAATGGAGGATCGATCATGCCCCCTGTGAAGCCCGTGACGTCGTACCTCATTGTCCAATTGAAGGAAGAAAGCTTGGAAGTTCCATTGTGTCAACGTTGAAGGGAAGTGACGTGAAGACAAGGAGTTCCAAGGTCATTGATGGCACACATGATGGTGTCGAAGCTACTTCCATGGAGTCAAGTGACCCCGAAGTGGGCTGCCGAAGCTGGATCACCATTCCAGATGATGTTGAAGCTATCTTTGTGAAGCCTAGCTCTGTGAGGGAGGTTAGCAAGAACATGCCTTCAAGTGGTTCAAGTGAAGGCACAAACAAGACCTCTATGCAGTTGAAGGCTATTGCAGAAGCTCATGGAGTGACTCTCTAGTTGAAGGAGGAGAGCATAGGAGTGTCATTGGAAGCTGTTCAGGGAGGTGAAGTCGCTGTCCCTCGTGAAGGTTTGGCGCCATCTTTCGCTCGAGAAACAAGAAAAGTGATTATCGAACTCAAAGTGGGCATCCTGAAGACTCAATGTATACATTTATATATTAAATACAATTTATGTATATTAATTATACATTGATTGTAAAAGTACAAAGCTGTTGGATGTGGCAGCAAAGAAAAACAGAAAAAAACAAACAATAGCAAAAAGAAGAAAACGCAATCAGCAGAGGTGAAAAGGGAGCCACACATCTCCACGCGCAAATGGGCTTCACTATTTGTACATGCCGCCGCTGCATATTTGTGCCCACCTGCAGTGTCAATCCCTCAGCAGCTCCAAGCCATTTTCGCCAGCCTTTCACTTGCCAAGCTCCTCCCGTAGGGACAAGCCAATCCAGCGCATGCCCAGCGCGCCCAAGCCTTCTCGCTCAATCTCGCCCAAGTCTCCACACGCCAATTCTTCCCTACAGCGGCAGCCCTGATTGACACGCTACCCCACCAACCAACAGCCTCCTGCAGCACAATGCAGTGGCTGGGTCCACCTACAGCAGTCCTCCACGCCTGACGCCTTGCCACCTGCAAAGACAAATGGACATCGGAGAAAAATAAAAGAAGAGAAAAAAAAAATGAAAATTTCTCAATTTCTTACCTCTACAATTGAACTAGCAAGGAGATTTTTGCTATACTTCGTTCGGCTCTCAAGAACACTCTCCGGCCAAGCCTTCGTAATTCTCAGCCACACAACAGGGTGAAATTTTGTGAATGGAGGCTACAATTGCCTACATTTAAATAACAAAAAACCCTAATTTTTATGGGACTTCAAAGTCAACTCGAAGCAAAACCCTAATTCTTAGTGAGCTTCAAGATTCAACACAAAGCAAGACTTCAAGTCCAAGCTTCCAATTTTAAATTGGAATGACATCTTGGTGCCTAACGGGATTTCAACAATGGCACAAGGGAATTCAAAGCAAAGTGGAGTCCAACTCCCCCATAAAAAAAAAAGGGATTACTTGGACTACAATAAAAATTACATTCCTTAGGATTCCCTGAATTCCTAAGCGATGTGGGGGCATTTGTGGAACCATAAATCACCCAAAAATTGTGGAGCTGCCATGTGGCCCATCATGCTCGTAATGTCGATATTACCCCGGGAATAGACGACAACGGCATGTCAAGATCTCCGCATTAATTTAATATATTTACCAGTTGAATATATCAAATAATCAGATCAATACCAATAATAAATAATATCCCCGCGAGTTATTTATTATTATTTATATAGTTAATAATAAGTGATTTCTCCCAGTAGAATCACCTATTAAACACTATCTCATTCAACCAATCAGACGCTCTGGTGACTGTCATGGCTTTACTATAAATAGAGAGCCTCACCTCACTTCTAAAGGTAATTCAAAACTCATACAAAACCTCTGCCAGTTTGTTCTCTTGATTAAACTGACTTAGGCATCGGAGCGTTCTTAGTTGAACGACCCCCTCCGGGGTTCAACCTTAACTCAGTTTATCTCTTTTTACTATGTGTATGGACCAAGAAGAAATTCTACAAGTCTAGACGATTTCTACTCAAAGTGTGCTCTCTAGTTTTTTCGGAAAACTTCATCTTTGTTCATCATTCATCGCCCATGGCTAGACCACGAAGAACATCACGATTGGATAGGACCACAGCCTCCGCCGCCGCAACTCACTATGAGAGCAGCCCGCTCATCAGAATCCAAGAGGTTCAATAGAATTACCCCCAACAGGGACTACGACCTGTATTTCAACCAGCATTTTCCATGGCATAGGAGACGGCGCCAGTCCTCAGCCACGACACCCATGCCATGCTAACTTCAACCGGTGCAAAAACATATTGTGGGTTGCAAAGACCTCGTTGTAGCAATGGCGTTCAAAAATACGTGTCATGGACAATGCGTGTAGCCTCACAAAAATGCTTTCCATAGCGAAGTGGCACGCATGTTGGGAGGACTAGAAGAATGCCGAACAAGCCACGACTCGCAAGGTAACATCCAATACGATGACGCCACCCTAGGGAGACACTAACTTCGAGGCCACGCCAAGCAAGAACAACAAAAGCAAAGCAATCCCCACTTCTGACACCCTGGCTAATAGGAAGTCTGGCAAGCAGTTCTCGGTGCCCATCGACTGAATTTACAGCGAAATCAAGTACAATCCTTGATTCAAAAGGCCCGCACCCATCAAGGGCGACCAAGAGAGGGCCGACAAGATTAGGTGGTGCGCCTATCACAGCTGCTATGGTGCGCCTATCACAGCTGCTATGGTGCGCCTATTATAATTGCGAACCTCGTGAAGGAAGGCCATTGCACTGAATACCTCATCGATAAAGCTGCAGAACATCTCAGCGACGAAGGTCACAAGGAGCCTACCTTAAAGGTGATCTGCATCAATTCCATAATTGCCGAATAAGGCCCCATATCAGTTTTTTTTTTCTATTGTATTGTTGTCTTCAACAAAATTATCATGAAACTTGAGATCTTGCTTAGACAATTTTACATCGCAATGGAAACTCTAAGCCTTCCTCCGGGAAGCAATCTAAGCCTTCCTCCAGGGAGCATCCAAGCCTTCCACCGGGAAGCATCTAAGCCTTCCTCCAGGGAGCATCCAAGCCTTCCTCCAGGAAGCATCCAAGCCTTCTTTCCGGAAGCACTCTAAGCCTTCTTATGAGAAGCATTCAAGCCTTCGCCCTGCAAAGCACTCTAAGCCTTCTTCCGAGAAGAATCTGAGCCTTCCTCCAGAAAGCACTCTAAGCCTTCTTACGAGAAGCATCAAATCCTTCGATAGCGAAGCAACTCAGAGACTTCCACTGCAAAGCAACTCAATGCCTTCGCCCCGCGAAGCATCAATGCCTTCGCCCCGCGAAGCATCAATGCCTTCGCCCCGCGAAGCATCAATGCCTTCGCCCCGCGAAGCATCAATGCCTTCGCCCCGCGAAGCATCAATGCCTTCACCCCGTGAAGCATCAATGTCTTCGCCCTGCGAAGCAACAATGCCTTCGTCATGCGAAGCACTCAAAGCCTTCCACAGTGAAGTAGCTCAAAGCCTTCTACAGTGAAGCAACTCAATGCCTTTCACTGCGAAGCAACTCAATGCCTTCGCCCCAGGAAGTAACAACACCTTCACCCGACGAAGCATCAATGTATTCGCCCTGTGAAGCATAATTTCCTTCGTCATGCGAAGCACTCAAAGCCTTCCATAGCGAAGCAGCTCAAAGCCTTCAACAGTGAAGCAACTCAAAGCCTTTGACTGCGAAGAAACTCAATGCCTTCGCCCCACAAAGTAACAACGCCTTCACCCCGCGAAGCATCAGTGCCTTCACCCCGTGAAGCATCAATGCCTTCGCACCCACAAAGCAACAACGCATTCGCCCATGAAGCAACAACGCCTTCGCCCCGTGAAGGATCAACTCCTTCACCCCGCGAAGCATCAACTCCTTCGCCCCGCGAAGCATCAACGCCTTCACCCCGTGAAGCATCTACAACTTTGCACCGCGAAGAATCAAACCTTTCACCATGGGAAGCATCAAATCCTTCACCCTACGAAGCATCAAAACCTTTGCCATGTGTAGCGTCAATGCAGCTGCTCTGCGAAGCATCAAAGCCTTCGCGCTATGAAGCACCAGGCCTTCGCACTCCGTAGTGTCTAATCCTTCACATTCTGAAGCTTCTAAACATTCACACTGCAAAGCATCTAAGCCTTCGCACTACAAGGCACTCCAAGCCTTATTCCAAGATGCAAAATTCCATATTCGAAGGAAAAATAAAGCCCTTCTCTTAGGGGCAAGGTTAATCAAGGCCCCAACATTGAACACCCATGCCTACAACGGGGGCATTTGAAATGCCGACAAGCCTTTTGTCCATGCAAGAAAGCAAAGACAACATCCAAGGCAATTTAGAAGAAGTCCCTATGACATCTAAGTTCGAAGGAAAAGGCTAATTGCAAATAGTTGGAAAAACTCTACAAATAAAGATTTCTCAATTAACAAACTTGAAGGTGGATTGGTGAATCACATGTCAAATGCTCAACTGTTTCTTCATACAAGAAGCTAAGCTATAATACATCAAAAAGCTACAATACAAGCTAAGGCAAGTTTTAAGCCACGCCTACACTCTTGATTCATTGCAATTTTCCACAAGCAACTTCAGCATCAAATCTCCCACGGAGTCTTCAAGTTTCAATACTTGTTGAAGGAGCCTAGTCTTCTTAGAGTCCTCTTCAATTTGAAGCCAATTTTGGGGGCACACAACAACAAATATGGCTCGGATTTCAAATTTTCGAGTTCAGCATTGGCACAACTTATTTTAAGCTCAATGAATTGCTCAATCATCGCCTTGTTAAAGTCGATCGCAAGATGCTAGAAGGAAAACGCACTCCGACTTGAGCTTCTTAATGTCTTCCTCAAGATTCACAAGACTTCGAAGCTTGCCTCGTGAATCTTCAAGCTCTAACCTTCGTGACTTTGAAGCCTTCGACAACTCCATCATGGACTTCCTGCGATGCATCCTCTATGACCTTCTTCGAGCAATGGGGGCAACCTCCTTAAGTTCACTCACTCTGGCGCTACTTGACTCCACGAAAGCAACTTCCACACTACTTGACTCTAGCAAAGCAACTTCACCACTGCTTGAATCCGGGAAAGCTACTTCAGTGCTGCTTGACCTTCGCGCTCCAGCCACGCCTTGCCTTGCACTGTGGCATGCCTCGCCTTGCACTGTAGCATGCCTTGCCTTGCAGCAGTAACAAGCCTCGCCTTGCGATGTAGCATGTCTCGCCTTGTAGCAGTAACAAGCCTCGCCTTGTGTTGTAGCATGCCTCGCCTTGCAGCAGTAATAAACCTCATGTGTTGTAGCATGCCTTGCCTTGCAGAAGTAGCAAGCCTTGCCTTACAGCAGTAGCAAGCCTCGCCTTGCGCTGTGACATGCCTCACTTCACCTCATGGGACGCCCCACCTCGCGTTGTGGCACGCCTCGCCACCAGCTGTTGAAGCCTCACTGCGTGATGGCACGCCCTGCTCCCTACGCGCCGAGCTCTCCTATCCGCCAAGCACCACGTGCAAGTTATTGGGAAGAACATTTCGATGTTGGCTTCACCAGTTCTTGAAGATGAGAACTCCATCAATGCGTCGAGCTCTTCTATCACGCCAAGCACCACGTGCATGTCATTGGGAATAGCATCTCAATGTTGGCTTCACCACCTCTTGAAGTCAGAAACTCCAACAAAATCTGATGCACACCACTAATTGGGTTTTCGTCGCACGAGCCTCCAAACTCCCACAAAATGAGTTCTTCAAGACTTCACCAAAAGCATGCCTTCATGCATCTTGAAATGATCGTCTTCAAAAGTAGAGCACAATGCCGCTTGGATCATAGCAATCTGACTTCCCGAACTCTCAGAATCCTCAAAAGAGCGAAGCTGAAAAGATAAAACAAAATATATATATATATATATACATTTATATATTATATGCTAGATACTAATATATACTTAAAAGTATTATATTATACATTTAGCTCACAAAAGCTAGCAAATATGTCACACAACAGAAGGAAAAAAAAAAGCAAAAAAGTCAAAAGCGGGTGAAGAATGAAGAATCTTCTTCTGCCAAGCGAGACGCAAGCCCAAGCTTGTTGACCTACGCCTTGCCTCCCAGCTGTGGTGAGCTGCATCTTCCCTCCCAACCAAGCCAACCCGTACACATCTAGCTGACCAGCCGCCAGCCGACAAGGTCCAACTCTCCCTACCATCTCTGTCGCACCAGTCTCCTGCCACAGGTGCAACTCATGCGAGGAAGCGTGTCTCGCACACACACCTGATACCTCAAGCCCTTTCACCATCGCACCTTTGCCACTTGTCTCCACCTAGTCCCTGCCTCTCTCCAACGCTGACGCACGTGTCAGCCCTCTGCGCACCAACTACTACTTGCGGACGCGTCCTATTGCATAGTCGAGCAACCCCATCCCTCATTTACCTGCAATCAGAATGTGTCCTATTGCATAGTCGAGCAACACCATCCCTCATCCCTCATTTAGCGCATTTACTGCTTGGAAGGCGCGTCAGAGCTTCATCATATACCAAGTACGTGCAACGAAGTAGAACGAGTCAAGCATCTTCTCAAACAACACGCACTTGCTCCAATGGACGAGTCAATGGGAGTTCATGGCGAACTAGCCATTGTAGTGAAGAGGGTGAAACGTACTTACCATCACAATCGCATGCCTTGGGGACAGATACGCGAGGAGGCCAATGCCACACCGGTCATCACGACTCCTAGACTCACCATGGTGCATTGCATGCCGACGACCTCTGAAGAATCTTGGATCGACACCTTCAAGGAGTTTGGCGTGATAGAGACCCGGATGATGACCTTCGACTCCAAATCAGGATATCCTCGACTTCACCATTCGTTCTCGACATTGAAGATGAACCATTTCCACAACGGTTCACAACTCTGAACTTTAATCGATTCAAAGGAACGTCAAACTCGATGAAGCATATCGAATACTACAATGGAGTCATGGTCCTGTACAAGCATAATGACGCTCTCATGTGCAAGGTCTTCCAAGCTTCTCTGCACGGCCAAGCCATGACGTGGTTCAACCACCTCCCCCAGAGATCCATAGGCTCCTTCGAAGAACTAGCACTTGCATTCGTGAAGGAGTACTCACAACTTCGCGACGTCAAAGTGAAGGATGACCATCTCTTTTCTGTTAGAAAGAGATCCAAAGAGACCCTCCGTCAGACCCTCCGTCCATACTTGTAGAATTTCTTCTCAATCCCGACATATAGTAAAAAGAGATAAACGGGGTTAAGGTTGAATCCCGGATGGGGTGGTTCAACCAAGAACGCTCTTATGCCTAAAACAGCTTAATCAAGAGAATAAACTAGTAGAGTTTTTGTATGAGTTTTGAATTACCTTTAGAAGTGAGGTGAGGCCCTATATTTATAGTAAAGCCTTGATAGTCATCGAAATGTCTGATTGGTTGAAGGAGATAGTATTTAATAGGTAATTCTACTAGGAGAAATCACTTATTATTAACTATATTAATAATAATAAATAACTCGCGGGGAGATTATTTATTATTGGTATTAATCTGATTAATTAATATATTCAACTAGAAAATATATTAAATTAATGGGGAGATCGTGACATGCCGTTGTCGTCTATTCTAAGGGTAATCTCGATATTACGAGAATTATGGGCCACGTGGCAGCTCCACATTTTTCGGGTGATTTATGATTCCGCAAGTACGTACACTAAATGTGGACGGTTAAGATCGGTCCATTCATTTCATAGTGTATTTAAAATTGTTGTTTAGTAAGTTAATGTAAAAATATGCAAATTTTTGCCTGACGAAAGTGCCGCTTAGCCTGATGAAATAGTATGTACATGTTGCCCGACGAACTTGTATAATTCGTCGGGCAAATATATCCAATATTCGACGCACATGTATCGAATATGCGACACCTTTGCCCCACGAACTTATTCATCGGGCTAAGTTTTAAAACCACGTCGGGCATTTTGTGAGACAGATATTTTTTAAATGGTCAACGTGTAGACTTAGCCCAATGACCGAAGCTTACCTGACGAAATTATTCGTCAGACAAACATCGTCAAATTTTTCCCACCCGATGACTAATAATTTTCGTAGGGCAAAGGCTAGAAGATTACGAGCCAAAATTTGTTGTTGGCGCCAAAATCTTGCACGAAGAATTTGTTTTACTCGACGACTAGTTTCATGGGCCAATATCCTCAAAAAATTCCTTGGCATTGATCGGTTTTTGCCCGATAAATATCTATGTTCGTCTAGCTAAAGTGCTTCGCCCGATAAAATTTAGTTTGTCGGGAAAAACTTCATCGGCAACATGTTATTTCTAGTAGTGACTGGAAAGCTCATACACCTGCGGGAATTTGAAAAAATTCTAAAAAATATTTAATCTCGTTTTGCGTATGCATAACTTTCTTATTTCTTATTATTTTAAAGCAATTAAGAAGACAAAGTTAAACGATTTTTCATGTAGATTATGATGATATAATTATTTCAAGCTAAAACCTACAATAAAAATCAATTTATGGAATTTACCTACTGAATGATATTGTTGAGAGATTATAGATCTCTCAATCTCTTTTTCTAATAACAACTAGAACCTAAATTAGTAAATTCAGCGTAGTCTTCCAGGCTACCGAGGTCTACCAAACAGGCTCTAAGACCATCTAGCAATGGTCTAAATGTGGGCTAAAAGACAAAATTTAGGAATTTTGAGTTATAATCCATCTCCAGCAAGTGTCTTAAATCGAGTTCTAAATACAAAATTTTGGCCTATGGACTAAGGGGCTAGCTATATTTGGCTTGCCCTCTAGGATGGACTAAACAAAATTTGGAGGTGGGCCCCACGTCCGAAATCATTTGCACAAAGTTGCAATACCTTTATTTTTTCTCTCTCTCTCTTAGTCCAACTGCAGCAGTTATTGCTTGTTTTTGCTTTTTCCAATTTCAAAGCCATCAACCACTATTTTGCTCCACATTTCAAGGAAATCAACGACCGTATCTTGTCTTCATCTTCTTCAACTTCTTCCACCATTTGGCGTCTCTCCTCCTCCCATTTTGATGCCAAGTCTGGGTTGGATTTGGAACCCGAGTTGGAATTCATTGTAGAATTAGATTTGAATGCATGACAAAATACACAATATGAAAAGAGAAGATGAAGATGAATCAAATAAGAGAATGTGAGATTTATTGGCACAACACAACTCAATATATTGACTTCAAATGAAGATAAGATGGGACAGCTAAGAGATAAAATGGGACAACTAAGAGATAAGAAATCTCGACAAACATGTAGCAGATTTTCTTGTCAAAAATCTTATCAATTTTGTTTTTTAAATTAAATGATATCTTGTCAATATCTTATAGGATTTTTTTTTATTCAATTGAAGATAAGGTGGGAAAACTAAGAGATATGAAATCTCGAAAATCAATCGGGTAATTACACGTGACAAATTATCTTATCAATATTTTACTGATTTTGTTATTTTAAAATAAATATTAAAAAATCCGAATTTCACTTTACGACACATATTAAAAAAAATCTTATACGAAATATTTTTATTTGGTCACATCAGAAAATTAGTTTTTTTTTTTTTTTTGACAAAATATTTGAAAACTAATTAATGTATTTATTAATTCGTTAAACTAAAGAATATATTAAAAAGTTATAAAATGTTATACGAAACAAAATATAGCCTCCCTGATCAACTGATGGAGATTATTCATTAACCCTCTATTTGGATGAAGGAATTGAAAATTACTAGGATTTCAGAATTGACATAAATTAAATTCCCGTCATTTAAAAGCTTGTCAATTAGAAATTCCATTGTTTGGATATGATGAATATGGTAAATTCAAAATTATGGAAATTGTAAATTCTATTGTTTGGATAGCCCTTTTTAGAGAGAAAAAAAAGATAGATCAATTTTATTATCTCATGTTTTTCAGCTCTTGATCCCCTTGAGCATACCTGCATTTACTTACCTTTCAAAGATGCTCAGTACGATTTATTGGAAGCTTTTCAATATAATCGATGCCAAGAACATGGAAATACCTCAAAAAAATAACATTTCTAGGGTTATGTTGAATCACATTTGCTTGTTGCTCAAGTTGGACGTCACATGACTCTGTAACTACAAAGTGAACTTCTAACAATGATTGAGGGAAAAGAATGTAAGGTTACAACATCAAATGCCCAAGAGACATTCCTTTGTATCAGTGGCCATATTAGATTTTTTTTTTTTTTTTTAACTTCATATTAGATCAGTGACCTTATATTTCTCACTCACAATAATCCAATACGTTCATCACACAAATAAAAATCCACTTTTAATCCAATACATAAATAAACAAAAAATTTAGAGGCATATCATACCAGACACCATTTATATCTATATATAGGATAATTGAACTCAGTCCAATAAACAAGCAATTTGAAATAAAACTAAATTGAAATACAAATTAAAGGAGAAAAGTACAAGGAGTCTAACCATCGAATTCGATGTTGAGAGACAAAAATCAACTCAAGAATGAAACAAGGAGCTCTTTCTTCTTTCTTCTCTGGTTGTAGGTCCGAGATGAGTTTTATTGTGAATTTTGACACACAACCAAAAAAAAATTCCCGCTCCTTTATAATCAGTGAAAAATATAATTCTCACTTAACAAGTTTTTATCAATGACATATATTTTAATGGAAATTGAAACTGGAAATTTGGTGGTCCAATTTCCATGATTTTTTTCCTTTGTCATTTATTAATTTCCATGTTTAAATAGCCAAACATGGAATGAAATCGCTCTTTCGTTTTCCACGTCCAAAAGGAGGGTAAATGGCCTTATGTTGACGAGAGAGTAAACCCCATCCCTTCCCGAGAGAAACGCAGAGGGAATGGGTGACGAGAAGGTGAAGGCTGAGGCTTTGGAAATACTGGGAATGTTCCGAGTGCTTCCGAGATTGGTGGTCTTCGATCTTGATTACACTCTCTGGCCTTTCTATTGGTACGCCTTTTTTCTCTTTCCCACTGCAACCTGTTTGGTTCCCGAGAAAACTCAAGAAAAGTTCTCTTTTTTTTTCTTTCCAAGGGAAGCAGCTAACTCAATTCTATGCTCTATTTTGTGAGTTGTGATGGTTTATGTGTGACCCAGATTATCATCGAATACATTTAATGGTAAACTCCTTTATTATTTGCTTTTCATATCTTATCATGTGAAGCTCCTCTGGTAACTAAACGAAGATTGGGGCCGTCTTAAATTTTCTTGGATTCTGAATTTCATGTGTCTATGTCGTTAAACAAATTTGTTCCTACCTGCATATCTGTATCTTGCATTTCTACTTTTGTGTGGATAATATTAATTTTAACTGCCGCCTCCTTCTTATATTATTGAAAGTGAACCTTGAATTGCTAATAAGAAGCACTTTTTCCATACAAGATTTGATAATCAGTTAGCAATAACACAGTCAGAGACTAATGTGCAATTTGATGCGATTTATCTTCAACTTCTCTTCTATAATTCGCTCTGTTATAAACATAATATTGATGCCATCCATGTTCTCAATGGGTTAATGAGTACCCCAGTTTAATGGTATTGTTTTATTTGTGAAATGCATCAATACCCGAGTGTCGAAATTGGTATAGTGTTATTGTCTTCATTGATGTATCAACATCTGAGCGAAGAATGACTTGTTAGTACAAGATACTGGGTAACCATCACTTTTCAGCCTATGTCTATTCGTGGGCACCCAAATAAAACACTTGGGCTATGTTTGGATGAGGAACTTCAAAGTACCAAGGATTTAGGCTAAATTAGTTAAAAATGAGGAACTTCAAAGTTCGAAGGAATTTACACTATATTATTAAGAAATGCACTAACAACAATTGAGCACGTGCACCATATGAGCATAGCAAAACCACTAAACAAGGGATTTTCAAAGTAACATCTATCAAGGTGTTACATCTAATCATTTTGAAATCCCTTGGTACTATGAAGTTCCTCATTTTAACTAATTTAGCCTAAATTCTTGATACTTTGAAGTTCCTCATCCAAATATAGCATTAAAGAATATGTGATTGAGAAATATGTTTAACATAATAGTACAGCTTAACATGCTCTATTTCAAAATATTTTGGACAATTTTATGTTCAGCCTCAACTCTTACATCTATGATTTTTTTCCCCCAGTGAATGTCGCTCAAAACGGGAAATGCCATCATTGTATCCCCATGCTAGAGGCATATTGTATGCATTAAAGGAAAAGGGGATTGATCTTGCCATTGCTTCTAGGTCACCAACTGCAGATATAGCAAAGACATTTCTTGACAAATTAAGCCTTAAGTCAATGTTTGTAGCCCAGGTCAGACAGTGGAGCACCATTCCTGTTTTTTTTCGCTCTCCTATAGATGTTATCTTCGTCGATTTGTTTTTTCCTTGATTCGGGTTAAGAGAGCTAACTGGTGACTGTAATGCTATTGAGTTTATATCAATCTTCATTCTCTGATTGTGCAGGAGATCTTTTCGAGTTGGACACACAAGACAGATCATTTCCAGAAAATTCATTCAAGGACTGGGGTCCCCTTTAACTCAATGCTTTTCTTTGATGATGAAAACAGAAACATCCAAGCGGTAAGATAAGTACTTGTCATTTTTCGGGTGCTATTTCCTCACCAAAAAAGGCTGGCTCCTCACAGCCTTTTGCTACTAAAAAACGTTAGAAATTTTATGTAAATTTTTTGCAACTTTTTAGAGCTGATTAGGGTCTGTAATTTTAGTATTCTGGAGGATTCGACATTGACAGAAAAATGTATAAAAGTAAAACTGAAGTCCCGGCATTGGCTGATGCTAAACCTATGTACACTCACGAGAAGTGATTCAGGATAGGTTTGACAATACAAACAATTTGACTTGTTCAGCCCACATAGGAAGCTGAAAAAGGAAAGGGTACAGATCTCAATATAGAGGCAATGTTGTTAGGAGAAAAGGCTGGTGTGCAACCCAACCGGCCTTCTATGGTACTGAAACAGTGCCACCGTGCTTTCCCCTAACGCATTTGCTTCTCCTTGTCCAAATCTTATCTGTCTTGATGCATAGACGTCTCTTAAATCTTGTTCATACTGTTCATGGTACTGATGCTCATGTATGTTTTAATTGATACGAGCCTCTGGAATCTCATTCTCACCCATTTATCAAAACTGTGTGATGTTTGATGTTGGCAGGTTTCGAAGATGGGTGCAACAAGCATTTTGGTAGATAATGGGGTGAATGTTGGAGCATTGAGGCAGGGGCTTACAAAATATTGTGAAAATGTGAATACATGTGAGCAGAACAAGCAGAAATGGCGCGCAAAGTTCTCCCCGAATTCAAGTTCATCAGAGAAGAATGAGAAGAAATGAATCTTTCCTATATGCTGAGTCATGTACAACTTGAAAAGCACTGAAAACTAGTGATTTGTTGTATGAATAACCAAGAAATTCTCTAGACCCTCCCTCCCATGTAGTAAGTATAGCATAATATGCTACATTTTGTATTGGAAGAAATATGACAGTATAACTACAAATGAGCCAAGCGCATTATCTGTGTTACCATTCATCAATGTGGAAACGAAAAGAATACAAGTAGAAAGAAAATAGCTCAGGCTCCTCATATATATCATACAAATTACAAAATTAACAATGACTATGACTATGAGTACACTCCTATTGCTACAGAAAAATATTATTGTCTTGCCCTTCCTTGCCAACTGGTTCAAGCTCCAAGAGGTTTCAAGCCCCTTCCAATTTGGAGTAGAGCACTTCCACTTCTTGTTCTGCAAACTGTAGACAGAAGACAACTATTTCAGTAAAGTTCCAAACCAAATATTGATGCTGAGATTCATTTATGCATCTTATGAATTCAATCGCGGCATGAGTAGAAGTAACCTTTACTCTTCTTCCCATAAAAGCTGTTACCTTATCAACATATATCTTAACAAGGATGGATTTATAATGCTCTACTAATCTACCGACTCACTTCTTCTGCATTAGCAGGTCACTAGCCATGATAATGAACTAGCAGTTTACTATGCTTGCAGTAATTTCATGTTCAAAAACTCTGCAAAGTGCTTCACTACACTGTAAGAATTCCTAAAATATGCTCCAATGAGATGAAAGCTTAAAAATGATACTAGAATGAAGCTTAGGAAGAGCTTTTTTATTAGACAACAAATAAGTTCAGGAAGAGCCTTCTCTGAACGTCAAAGAACAACAAAGAAAACAGTATTTTTTTTTTATCCTGCCTTCACTCATTACAGAAAAAGCATGCTATCCACATTAAGTCTCTCGGTACACCAGCTAATAATTTATTTTCTATAACCTATGCAAACTAAGAATTAGATAATGACATTTCAAAGCATGAATTTTCAAATTACCTTGTTACCATTCATCTCTTGATTACAACTGCCACTGATTCACCTCTTTCAGTGGTGATCTTCCAGCACAACTTGCTTCAAGTTTTCTTTCCGAGGCAGAAAATTTAGCGTTTGCATTCGCTTCGGTAGAATCATAAAGCTCATTACCCACTGCCAAATTCATCGCTGGCCCCACCTCTTCCTTAGACCTTTGCAACATCGTTTCTAAAATATTCATCATCTCAATATCCCCCCAAGTGAACTCACCTATACGATCACACATTTCTTCAACGTGAACAAACATTTCTTCAACGTAAACAAACATTTCCTCCCTTTCTTTTGATAGCTTTGCGGTGTCTTGAAGGAGAACTGACTTTTCAAACTCATGCTGCTTGACTATGCCTTCCAGTCTCCTCTGCTCACCCATCAGTTTACCATTTTCCAATTTGTACGCTTCCAGTAAACCTTGAAGTTGCTCCCCTTGTAGTTTTTCCGTAAACAATGCATCCTCCTGATGTATCAAGCTTTGAATCAAACGAGATACTTCCTTCTCCAAATCAACAATTTTCTTGTTCTTCTCTTCAATCTCTAGCTCTGTCGCATGTTTGGCTTTCTTTAAAGCATCAGTAAGCTTTTCAATTGTAACCAGATTTTCTACAGCTTCTAAAAAAGACAATACAAATGCACTTGTCAACTCTTGCTCCAATGAGGATGCCAATACTTGGAGAGTTTTTCTGTTCTGGTCCTTTTCATTAATAACCTTGGAGAGCCTCTCTTCCTCTTGTTCGAAAGATTTCTCTGCATCTATCCTTGCAAGGATTGCTGCTTCCACTTCTCTTCTCATGGACTCTTGCTCCTGCTCCATCCACATGATAACGTTTTGGAGATTTCCAATGCAGCTATCCTTCTCTTTCACATGTTTTATTAGGTTCTCTTTGTCTTGTGTGAAGGCTTCCACTTCCTCATTCTTTGCTGCAACTGTAGCTTCCACAAAGACAATCTGCTGCTGTAGAACTTCAATTTTATCGCTTTTCTGTTTGATAATAGTAACAAGGCTTTCTTTCTCATGCTTCAGGGTTTCTTCATTCTTAGCTTGTGCAAGAAGAGAATTCTCCATTTGTCTACATCTTTCTTGATTTTCTTCACAGCATGCTTTCAAGCTTTCGGCACTAGACTTCCAATTCTGTAATTCGTATTCTAACTGACATACTTCACGAATTTTCTCAGCCATTTCAAGCTTTTCGTTTTCTAAAGCCTCAGAAATGTCTCGCTTCTCACCTTCGACCTGCATAAGGAGTTCTTTCATGTAAAGTTGATGTGCAGATGATTCCTCAAGCATCTTTTTATGTCGCTGAATCTCTTCCTCCATGATAACCTGCTGATGTTCAGTAAGTTCCAAGGACCTTAACCTTTTCATTAAGATTTCTACATTCCCAAGTTCTTGTTCAAGCTTAAGATAAGCATTTCTTAAATCACTGTTCTTCATCTCCAACTGTGTTGTAAGTAGAGAGATCTTGCCATCCATTCCGTTGCACAGCTCCGTTTCAGTTTTTGCATCAGACTTTTTGGTGTAAGCCTCTGAGATTTCTGAATTAAAGATTGTAAGTATTAATAAAACCTCTTCATTTAAAACTTCGATGGTTGAATGGCAGCTTTCTAGATCCATTTGAAGCTCCTGTATTTGCTTCTCCTTACCCTTCAATTCAGAGATACGTGTTTTTATTTCTCCTTCCATCTTCACCATTTGAGAACTCAATTCAGATTCTTTTGCTTTCAGATTTGTGACACAGTTACCATGTATCTGCTCCAAGCACCTAAGCTTGTTGCGCAGCTTGGTTAGAGCAGTTGACCCACAATTTCTGATTTGAGCTTCCCTCATTTCTTTTAGTGATTCTCTCAATTCCTGATTCTCTTGCTCAAGGTAAACATTTCTGAATTCCGTTTCTTTTGTGAGTGTTTCCTTCGTTGACAATGAGTTCCTTAGCTTCGCAATCTCTTCATCTCTTTGAACAGACAAGGTTTCAAACTTTGACCTTTCTTCTTGACCCTGGGCAAACACATTTTCATAGCGTGATTTGAATTCAGATACTTCAACCTCCAAAAACTTTCTCCTGCTTTCTTCGTGAGCTAAAGCTTGGTTGCACATCTCTAACCGTTTTTGAACACCTTCAAGAATTCTAGTTTGGGAATCCAAGCTTGTCTGCAACACAGAGATCTCTTCAAGTACTGTTGATTTGTCCCTCTCCCACTCCTCTTTACTCAACTGAAACTGGTCTTGGAGCCTTCTATGTGCTTCTTCAAGATGATTAAACTGTTCCTTCTTCCATTTCAACTGATCTTGAGCACTTCTATTTTCCTCCTCTAATTTCGTTATGATATCATCTCTCTGTCTCAGACCTTTGGCTTCTTCAGCCTTCTGCTCTGCCTCAAAACACTTCCTCTCGGTAGCGGATAAGAGTCTTTTAAGGCCCTCAATCTCTTCACTACTGGCATGAGACTTCTGCTCCAACTCTTTGTTTCTTTCTGTAACTTCATCTAAGGCAAATGTCAACTCTCTATTTTCTACTTCCAATTTTTGTAATTTCTTCTCAGTATCATCTCGGAATTTTTCATGCAAAGAAGTCAAATGGCTGAGTGAGGATTCTTTTTCACGCAAATAAGATTGGAGGGATTCAGAAAGCTGCCTAGATTGAGAAATTTCCTCAAGCTTGACATTTAGTTCCTGATCATATTTCTGACTCTCCTGCTTAGCTTCTTGAAATTTGATTAATTGCTCATTCTGAGCTTTCTTCAAACTCTCAGAAAGTTCTGTCTTAACCCGGACTTCAGTCTTAAGCCTCTCCATCTCAGCTTTGACATCATCTAATTCTTCATACACGCCCTCCATTTCCTTTTGATCATCAACTAGTCAGAAGCCCTAATGCAGTAGAAATCTGAATCATGGAGAAACATGTCAATGTGAGCATTTCTGCGTATATAAAACTCTGATTTTTTTTTTTTGTTTGTGCGGGGGCTGAGGGATCGAGAATGCAGAAAATCCTGATCCTAAAACAGACAAGCACAGAAAACATGAAAGAAAAACGGAAAAGTGGGTTTAAGTATTGAGACCTAGCATTCCATGAGTGGTGGTATTAGTTGTGGGTATATGAATTCTTCGGAACCAATTCCTTCCAAGCACCGAGGCCAGAAAGTTCTACTTCTACCTATGAGTTCAAATCATTTGGTACCAAAGCATATACCAAGCCAAGTATGGTTCTGACTTAATGGCAACCTACGGACGGTTTCCTACCAATTGATACACCGTTGGAACGGACCCAAATGGAACGTGGGTCGTCGTGGATGGTGATTTCATAGTGGAATACTATGTGTGCCTCTTGTAATTTCACCAAAGTATGCAAATCAGTTGATCTTACAAGGACAATTAAACAAAATTCAACTGGACATATACAAACCCAGATACAGATACAAAAACTAGTTCATCTTCCCAAACCCACAAATTGGGTTCCCAAAAAAACTATATCATTTACGAATCTAAAGTTCAGCAATCTAGATTTAACTTTCTTCATCATAAGATTTAGCCAAGAAAAAACCCTAGATCAAAAACTTACGGGATTTTAACAAGAAGATAGACCCGAATTCATTGAAATGATATGCAAAAAAATTAATGGAGAAAGCGAGAGATACCTGTGAGTCGCTGAGTCGAAGACGAACAACCAGGGTTTGGGTATTTCAAATCTTAGTTGAGCAGGAAACACAGGCTGTGTTCTTTATGTTTCAATTTCAACTTTCAAATCTGAGGAGAGGGCCTAAATGGGAATTTGGCATTTCGATTTGCAAGCACACGGGACCCACAGAAATTCAACGAAATTTTCTTTTTTTTTTATCTTTATCTAGAGTCAATTTCCTATTCTGAGTTTTCTTTCAAATATTAATCTCTTATTTTATAAGGTTGTATCTATTAGGAACCAAGCATATAGGATTGTTTATAAAAAGTTCTTGACTCTATAGTAGTATTTGATTGTCCATAGGAAATATCCATATTTACCTCGGTGCCACTAAATCAATCAACCCAAATGTAGCTGTTCAGTCACATGTAACTGTAACTGTTTGTTTCACTGCAATAACAGTTGCAGTGTGGTGACCGCAACTGTTTGTTCCATTATAATAACAATTGGAGTGTCGTGTATCTCATAATCGCAGGGTCAAAATTCACCCAAATTGAGACTCTCATCAAAATAATTATTGTTTGTTTAGATGTATAATCTACTCTGAGAATGTCTACTATGATTGGTACAAATAAAAATGAATTTCTACTATTCTTCTACTCTAAGATAACTTATTCGGAGAAGGTGGATATGGTCATGTGTATAACGGTGAGCTAAAGGATGAACATCAGATTGCAGCAAAGGTGCGAGAAGAAGCAGAAACACAAGGATTCTCAGAATGTCAAGTCTATGTCTTAAGTTTTGCACGCCATAACAACATTGGCATGAATGTTGTTGGATTATTGATTTCCTACCTCCAAACAAAGCTTCAACTAACTTAGTACATCCACTAATTGCCTGCTTACTACACCAATTCTAACCCAGAAAGCCAATTTGATACCTAAAATTAAACAATCAAAGCAAGCAAATTAGTAAGCCTAGCTCATCATCCATCACCAACTACCACATACCAATCCAAATTCTCAACTCCCCGCTATACAAATTATCAAAAGAAAAGTCTAAGCCATTTCCACTAGACCCTAAAACAAAGTAAATTCATTCTCTGATCTGCATCAATCTACAACAATACCCAATACATCCAAATATTTCCAAAACCACCCGAAAATAATCTCTCTGATTAAAATTCTCCAATTCAAACGCAAAATCATATCTATATATACACATAGATGTATCGAGTGATCGGATGAAGCTCACCACCAGGAACTAGAGTTTTTGCAGGGTCTCGACTGATCAAATTCCCTAACTCCATCAAAATGCCTATGATTGCTTCGCCTAACCTTTTCCAAATCATAATTGCTTCGCCTAACCTTTTCCAAATCATAATTGCTTCGTTCTTGAGTAACAAACAGTACTGACCTGAAATTACAGAATCGAATTCAGGCATCATCAAGTCCCGCAAGGTTTCAAACACGTCGAAAATCATGAACAATCACTATGGCGATTGGCTTCCAATGGCGACCGCATCGGCGAAGTTGAGTATCTGAATCGTTGAGCCTCCACATACGTCCATGAACGAGAGATTAGCGGAGGAGAAGAGACCAAAGAAGACGCGATGGCAAGGTCTACGCTTTCTTCACTTTTGGCCATGAAATCTTCAATTTCCGTTTCAAATTCAGATTGTTCATGTTCAAGCATTGCAACTCTTTCTTCCAACTTGTTGGCATGTTCTTGGAGTGACTCCTTTTTAGCTTTTGTTGTGGTTTCCTGAAAGCGCAAGTCTTCTGACACTCTTCTCTCCTTCTCCAACTCAGCTTTCAAGAGTTCAACCTTATTTTGTTGTTTATTCAAGCTTCTATTCAATTTCTCATTCTCGTCTTTCAAGTGTTTCGCCATTTTCTTGTTATAATGCTCAGATTTTCTCAACATTTCAACTTCTTGAGCAGATGTAGTTGCAGGAGCTTGAGCCCTCAGTTGCATTGCTTCCTGATTCTTCTTCAGTTCTGCGCATGCACCCTCTCATTCTCTTAAGATGTGGAATGCAATTCTCGCTCCATCATCTCCATTTCTTTTCTGATTTATAAATCTGTTCACTTGTCCATCCATAGACTGCAACTAGTTCCATAGTGTTGCAAGATTTATGTAATTATGCAATATTTATAATTATGCACGATTTATATAATTAGATAGTTAGGTTTCATTCTCTTAAAAATTATGACTCCTTACCTTAGAAGGAATCCGTGTGATTATTTGTAACTAGAGTTGTAAAAGTATATAAAGCCTCTTAGTGAGCAGAATAAAATAACTGAATTATTCTCAATACTCTGAATTTCAAGTTGGTATCAGAGCCGTACCCTTGAATCCCTTGAAACCCCAAAAAAAAAAAGGAGCATCGTTCTTGCTTGAAAAACAAGAACGCCGCCTCTTGCTTGAACTTCTTGAAACCCTAAACTACACCGTACCCCTGAATCCCTGAAAGTACCATTACTCCAATGACATAAATTCTCCAAGCCAACCAGAATCGTTCCTACCAGACTGGTGGAAACAACAATTCCAATGACCGCTACCAGTCACGTGACCAGTCATCCTCAGATCGTGACCGGTCCTCCTCCTCTTCCAATTGTTCTAAGGGTAATTCTCGTCCCTCCTCAAATCTTGTTTATACTCATTGCAATCAATCTGGTCATGAAGTGAATAGGTGCTAAGAAATTGTGGGATACCCTGACTGGTGGGATCATAGTCGTGACCCAAGGAAGAAAAATGCTAATAAAAGGTCTACTGCTGCCTTGGTTGAAACGAAGACGGATGGGGGGAGTGATGGGGTCGAAATGTGTCTACATTAGCTGCAACTGCAGGTAATTATGCTAAACCTTTAAAAACTTATGCATCTGTTTCTAATAGTACATGGATAATTTATTATGGTGCTACAGAACATATGACTTTTGATTCTAGAAATGTCTTATCCCTCAAACCATCCACCCAAAACATTGTTTCTACTGCTAATGGTGCGTCTGCTCCAGTTATTGAAGAAGGCAACATTTCTCTTACTAATACCATGCAATTGGATTATGTGTTAATCGTCCCATCTTTGAATTATAATCTCTTGCCAGTTGCCCAAATAACTACTGCTCTACACAGTATTCTGATTTTTTGGCCTCACCGTTGTGTTTTCAAGGAAATCTGAACTCAAACGACGATTGGTTATGGTGTTAGGCGAGGGAAGCTGTATTACTTACAGCTCATGTCTGACAGTTCAACAAAATTAACTCAGGCCCTAGCAGTGACTAGTCATCAAGGGGAGAAAAAGAAGTCTGATATCTGGTTATGGCATCGGCATTTGGGACATGCTTCATTTAGTTATTTGCAGAGACTATTTCCTGTTTTGTTTTCTGGAATTGATGTTAAAAGTTTCCGTTGTGATGTTTGTGAACTTGCAAAAAGCCATCGTGCTTCCTTTTCCGACAGTTTGCATAAAAGTTCAGCTCCTTTTATGATAATTCATTCTAATGTTTAGGGTCCATCTAAGATTGCTACCCTAGGTGGATCACGTTGGTTTGTTACATTTATTGATGATTGTACCAGGATGACCTAGGTGTGTCTTATGAAATCAAAAGGAGAAGTGAGTTCCTTATTTCAAAAGTTCCACAAAAGGTCAGTACTCAATACAAATCCCAAGTTCAAGTTCAAGTTCAGATAATGGGGGGGAATATATGAGTGCAGATTTACAAAATTATTTGGCGAGACATGGAATTGTTCATCAAACCACTTGTCCTTATACACCCCAACAAAATGGGGTCGCGAAGAGAAACAATTGCCATATGTTGGAAGTTGTTTGTGCGTCATTGATTGAAGCACACATGCCTTTAACTTATTGGAGAGAAGCCCTGAAATATGCAACCTATTTGATTAATCGAGTGCCCTCTAATATTCTTAAGTTTCTGACACCCTTTCAAGCTCTTACATCCACAATTTGTGCTCCTTATGTACCCAATATGTCACCACATGTATTTGGATGTGCAGCATTTGTTCATCTGCATGAATATCAGCGAAATAAGTTGACATCGCATGCCTTACAGTGTGTTTTTCTTGGCCACGCCTCTACTCAGAAAGGATATTGTTGTTATCACACCCCCTCAAAATAGATGTATGTTACACTTGATGTTGTGTTTCATGAAGAGGATATGTTTTTTCCTCATGCTGCTGAACTTTAGGGGGAGTACCAGAAGGAAGTTCAGGCTTTAGACTATGACAATCATCAGACGTTGTGATTGGTTACACCATAAACAAGTCATGACTAGTCACGTGACCAGTCATAGTTGGAGCACCCACGTGACCAATTGCAGTAGTCACAAACGCAACGTCCAGATCCCTTGGATGGTACCTCAATATCCACGCTGCCTTCATCCTCAGATGCTACTGTAATGGAAGAAATGACATCACATGAGTCCCTCATGCCTGCAATACATGATACACATAACCAATCATTAGTTGAGGATGTGCCTGAGCCCCAAAGAAGACAACTAACTCATCGTGTCACAAGAGGTGTTCCCAAGGTTACGTATGAACCTGACCTCTCTAGTAAAGTGAAATACCCCATGAGTCACTATGTTTCTAACCATCGTCTGTCTGAATCAAATAAGTCATTTGTAAATCAATTATCTACTGTATCTATTCCTAACAGTGTGCAGGAAGCCTTGGCTGATTCAAGGTGGAAAGCAGCTATGAATGAAGAGATGCAGTCTTTACAGAAAAATGAAACATAGGAGCTTGTGGATCTTCCCATGGGGAAGAAACCAGTTGGATGTCGGTGGGTTTATACCGTAAAGTATAAAGCAAATGGTACAATAGAGCGTTTTAAGGCTCGACTGGTTGCAAAAGGATACACCCAAACATATGGGATTGATTATATGGAGACATTTGCGCCTGTAGCTAAGATCAATACAGTTTGCGTGCTGTTGTCGCTAGCAGTGAACTTGGATTGGCCTTTACAACAATTTGATGTAAAAATTGTCTTCCTACATGGTAATTTGACAGAAGAAGTTTATATGGATCTTCCTCCTGGGTGTGAAGTAGCCTTTAAGCATAAAAGTAAGGTGTGCAGATTGAGGAAAGCATTATATGGATTGAAGCAATCTCCAAGAGCATGGTTTGAAAGATTCACAAAGTCTATGACGAATTTTGGCTACAGATAGAGCAATTCAGATCACACATTATTTTTGAAGAAAACATGTGGTAATATCACAGCACTGATTGTATATGTTGATGATATGGTGGTCACAGGGAATGATCCTGAGGAAAGAGAAGCACTGAAAAACTATTTATCTCGAGAAGTTGAGATGAAAGACCTATGCCCTTTGAAGTACTTTCTTGGGATTGAAGTATCACGGTCAGGGAAAGGAATCTTTCTTTCTCAAAGAAAGTATGCCTTAGATTTGTTGCATGAAACTGGCATGTATGCCTGTCTGCCTACAAGTACACCTCTAGAAGAAGGATTGAAACTAGTAATAGAACCTAATCAAGTGCCTACTAACAAAGGTAGATATCAGAGACTAGTGGGAAGGTTGATGTACCTGGCTCACACACGGCCAGACATTGCATATGTTGTAAGTGTAGTGAGTCAATTCATGCATAATCTAGGAGAAAAACATATGAATGCTGTTATGCATATTTTGAGCTATTTGAAAGCTTCTCCTGGGAAAGGAATTCTATTTACTAAGAATGAAGATTATTTGAAGGTTGAAGTGTACACTGATGCAGATTGGGCAGGAGCACTGGATGACCGAAGGTCTACCTCTGGTTATTTTACATTTGTAGGAGGCAATCTTGTTACATGGAGAAGTAAGAAACAAAATGTTGTTGCACGGTCTAGTGCAGAAGCTGAATATAGAGGAATGGCGCTTGGGATCCAAGAAATAATGTGGTTGAAACTCTTGTTACAAGACTTGGGTTATCCACCAAATGAGTCTATGAAGCTATATTGTGATAACAAGTCTGCACGTGATATTGCAGAAAATCTAGTTCAGCATGACAGAACGAAACATGTTGAAGTGGATAGGTTCTTTATTAAGGAGAAGTTAGATAAAAAGCTTGTGGAAGTACCTGGAATTCGATAAGAAGATCAATTTGCTGATATCCTCACCAAGGTTGTTTTGAAAACATTGTTTTCGAAGTTTTCAGACAAGTTGGGCATGTGCGATATCTATGCACCAACTTGAGGGGGAGTATTGCAAGATTTATGTAATTATGCACGATTTATACAATTAGATAGTTAGGTTTCCTTCTCCTAAAAGTTAGGTCTCCTTACCTTAGAAGGATTCCGTGTGATTACTTGTAACTATGGTTGTAATAGTATATAAAGCCTCTTAGAGAGAAGAATAAAATAACTGAATTATTCTCAATACTCTGAATTTCAAGTTGTAGTTATCAAGTCTGCTTTAGCAAGTGCTCTTCCCTTTGATAGGATTTTGAAAGCTCATTCTACAGAGTTTTGTTTTCCGATATTTGATCATTGTACATTTCTTGGGATGAAACTCTTTTGTACGATGACTCTCTTTCTCTGTATTCCTCATAGTATTCATCAGCAATCGATCCAACGATGTTATCAACAATTTGGGTCCCCGTCATTTTGCCAAAATCTTCATCAATCCTTGGAGTTTGAAACTCTTTCCTCTATCAAGGTCTTCTCATAATCATCTTTCCTTGCTTCTTTATGCTTCTTCCATCACCTAGTCCTTTTGTCGCTCAGAAACTTTTCTTTTCCTGGGTTCTAGCTTTTCCTTTTCAGTTTGTCTTTGTCTATTTGTTGGTTTTGAATTTGTTTGTTTCTTTGTCTAAAAAATTAACACAGAAAAACACATTCAGTAAAACAGTTGCAGTAAGTAAAACAGTTTCAGTTCATGACATACACAGTTGTAATTCATGACATAAACAGTTGCTAAAATAGTTGCAGTGGATAAAAACTTCCATATTCAATGAATCTATGGCATCTAGTTTCAGTTTATAATACAAATAGTTGCAGTGCATAAAAAAAACAGTTGCAGTGGATAAAAACTTCCATAATTAATGAATCTATAACATCTAGTTTTAGTTTATAATACAGACAGTTGCAATGCATAAAAACTTCTAGAATCAATGAATCATTAGCATCTAATTTCAGTTCATAACACAAAAAGTTGCAGTTCATAACTCAAAACAATTGCAATTCATAACATAAACAGTTGCAGTCTATAAAAACTTCCATAATCAATGGATAATAAGCATAAATATTTGCAGTCTTACCGAAACAGTTGTCTTCTTTCTTGGAAGTGCATCAATGAAGTCATCATCCTCATCTTTCTCTCCGTAAAAAAAAATTCCTAACCTTCTCCCTCCGTGTCACAGCCGCGAGGAAGAAAGTCGTTGTCGCCAACCTCGTCTTCCGTAGCCATCGAACTCAAACGCAAAGGTGGGATTGGGAATTAGGTTCTGTCAGGACCCGTCCCGAATTTCCCCTCCAAACCCGGGAAGAACCCTGATCCCGTCTGACAACCTAAGGAAAGGTTCCCAAATACCCTTCAATCATTAGCATATGATAATAACAATAAATAATTTCTCTTGTCAGACAAGGGATTTAAGCACTTAAAATTCCCGTAAGTAATTACCAACCAAATACAATAATATCATAGCGTCTAAGTAGGATCAATGTACAAATTAGGTATCCTACTCAAGTACAACTACACAACGTAGCGGAAGTGCTAATGCCTCTGCCTCGAGATACTGTCCTCGTCAACTCTACGGCCTGAAGGGGGTTTAAACACAAAAGTTGTGAGTGGACAAAAATAATCGTTTATAAAACGCTTTCCAAGGAATATTACCTTTTTCCCCCTCCATTTATAAAACCATGCATGCATCACATAAACAATTCATGTTATAAAAACATCATCTTTAAATCACCGGCATTTTCATGTTCAAAAATCATTTATTTCCACCTAGACACATAACATCTCAAATCCACTGTCATCGACACATCCACTAGCCACCAGGGTATCCCTTGGGGTGTGCTAGTACTGTATCACAACTCTCTGTACTATGCTATCACATCAGTCGGCATATCTCTCGACTAGCATATCATATCAGTCGGCATATCTCGACTATCATATCATATCAGTCGGCATATCTCGACTATCATATCATATCAGTCGGCATATCTCGACTATCATATCATATCAGTCGGCATATCTCGACTATAATATCATATCAGTCGGCATATCTCGACTATCATATCATATCAGTCGGCATATCTCGACTATCACATCATATCAGTCGGCATATCTCGACTATCATATCATATCAGTCGGCATATCTCGACTATCATACTTTAACTGAAATAGTGGAAAACATATGTCTAGAAATCATTTCTAACATTCAGAAATTCAATGCCACAATACATAACCGTATTTACCAAAGATATTTTGATGCATGCAATTCAGTTTATAAAACAAAGTCCACTCACAAACCTGTTCAAGCTAGCTCAATCCCGTCTCGCTCGTTCCTCTGAGGTTCCCGGAACAATATCGCCTGTCAAAAACAACAATCGGGATTACCGGCTAGTAATAAGACTCGTATATAACAACTTCCTAAACCTCGGGAAGTCTATACATGCTGTTCCTAAAATCACAGCAACTTCGGACACTTAAAACGACCTCTAAACGATGTCCGATCAACCTGAAACCTGTACCAACAGATTCAGAACGTCCGAAACTAGTTACCACGCGCCGCCGTGACGTCAGCCTTGACCCCACGCGCCGCCACGCGCCACCGGAAGATCGGCACACGCGCCCACGCACCCTCACGCGCCGGTCACGCGCCTGCTACAGTAACCACGCGCCTGAACCGGTCCAACCCGGTTCGGCTCAACCTGACCCGGTCCAACTCGACCCGACCGGTTCACTCAACTCGACCGGTTCAACTCGACCCGACCGGTCACCGATGACTCGCTGGAGAAGACAACCGGACGCCGTCACCGTCGCCGGAGGCTGGCCGGAGAAGATGACCGGACCGCCACCTCCGCCGCCGTCTGGTTCGCCGGAATCCGCCATTTCCGACCGAATTTCCAAGCTTTACAACTTCCTCAAAACTCAACCGTTTTACACAAATTTTACGTCTAAATCTATCTACTCAAACCCAGGAATCCAAATATAACCTCAAAACATCAAACACGTACCTCTATAAGCCGGAAAATCGATCCAAAGATCCGAAACTTCCTTTACTCGGCTCCGCTTCCACCGTGGTCCTCTCCTTCGATGGTTGGTACGGTTGTGATCGTGGGAAAGAGTAGAATACGATTAGTTGATCCAAATGGGAAGTTAAAGCCTTGAATCCGTCGTTGACTTTTGGTTTTCTCTTGGTTTTTCTCTCGGTTTCGGTTCAAAGTAATGGGTGTGTGTTCTGTTTTTCACAGAATGAGTGAGTGAGGATAAGGAGATAAAGATGAATTGATGATGTAAAATAAGTGAGGTTAAAATATCTCCCCTCCATGGCAAATTACCAAAATGCCCTTACACATCTAGACCCACAACTTCCGTATACGAACTCCGTTTCCTGCGTGCCGCCTGTCTACGAACTCGTGAGTTCCAGACCTACGCAACGGTACCCGAAACAACACCAAAAGTGTCTCGAAATAAAACTTGATTTCCAAACCCTTTACCGACCAAGGGTAAAATAGTCATTTAATAAAAATAATTGTATAAAATCAATTATGAAAAGTCCGGGTTGTTACAATCTACCCCCCTTAAGAAATTTCGTCCCCGAAATTCATTCCTAATCATGAAATAAATGAGGATACTGTGCCCGCATTAGTTCCTCAGTTTCCCACGTGGCTTCCTCCACGTTATGATTCCTCCACAACACTTTAACTAGAGGAATAGTCTTTCTGCGAAGTACCTTTTCCTTCCAATCCAGAATTTGCACTGGTTGCTCATCAAATGTCAAATCGTCTTTCAGCTCAAGTGGTTGCTCTTCCAACACATGAGACTCATCAAACAGATATTTCCGGAGCAAAGATACATGAAAGACATCATGAACTCTGGATAATTCCGAGGGTAAAGAAATACGATATGCCACTGGTCCTATCCTCTCCAAAATCTCATATGGACCAATGTAGCGAGGACTTAGTTTTCCCCGTCTACCAAAACGTACAACTCCCTTCCAAGGAGATAGTTTCAAGAACACCCAATCACCAACCTCAAACTCAAGGTCTCTGGTTCGATGGTCTGCATAGCTCTTCTGGCGATCCTGAGCTATCTTCAACCTTTCTCTGATGATTCTTATCTTTTCCTCAGTCGTATCAACCAACTCTGGTGTTAACAGTTTCCTTTCACCTATTTCACTCCAACACAAAGGTGTTCTGCACTGTCTCCCATACAGTGCCTCGAAAGGTGACATCCCGATGCTTGACTGGTAACTGTTATTATATGCGAATTCCATAAGAGACAAGTGTGAATCCCAGTTCCCTTTAAACTGTAGTACACAAGCCCTCATCATATCCTCCAAAACCTGGATTGTTCTCTCAGATTGACCATCCGTCTGAGGATGAAAGGCTGTACTGTAATGCAATGTGGTGCCAAATTCCTTCTGCAAACTCCGCCAAAACCTGGAGGTAAATCTCGGATCCCTGTCCGAAACAATAGACTCTGGAGTCCCATGCAGCCGTATGATCTCATCCACGAACAATTTGGCATACCGACTCATCCGAAAATCTTCTCGCACTGGCAAGAAATGTGCAGACTTCGTGAGTCTATCCACAATTACCCATATCCCATCATGTCCTTTCCGTGTCCTTGGAAGTTTATACACAAAATCCATCGTAATGTGATCCCACTTCCATTCCGGAATAGGTAATGGTTGCAGTGTCCCATAGGGTTTCTGCCTCTCCGCTTTCACTTGCTGACATGTCAAACATCTACTCACAAACTCAGCAATTTCTCTTTTCATCCCAGTCCACCAATAGTGTTTCCTTAGGGTATGATACATCTTGGTACCTCCTGGATGCATAGCGTAAGCCGAACTATGAGCCTCATTAAGAATTTCCCTCTTTAGCTCCAGCTCATTCGGTACGCACAACCGTCCATCCTTAACCAATGCTCCATCATCCCTAACTGCATAGTCCTGCCTGTTTCCAGCCTCTAACTCCATCCTGATAATGCACAATGTAGGATCCTGGAGTTGAGCCTCAATAATCCGATCAATCAGAACAGGCCTCACATGGAAACTAGCCAACAAAGCCCCCTGGCTATCCATGTCCAGTACAATCCATGCTCTACGGAACTCTACCAGCAACGGTAAGTAGACTGCATGCAAATGGGCCAAAGATCCCATAGATTTCCTGCTCAAGGCATCTGCCACAACATTGGCTTTTCCTGGGTGGTACTCAATAGTACAATCATAATCATTTATCAGCTCAAGCCACCTTCTCTGCCTCAAATTCAGGTCTTTCTGGGTGAACAAGTACTTTAAACTCTTATGGTCGGTGAAGATCCGACACGTCTCCCCGTACAAGTAATGTCTCCATATTTTCAGTGCATGCACTACTGCAGCCAACTCCAAATCATGTGTGGGGTAATTCCTCTCATGGGTTTTAAGTTGTCTGGAAGCATACGCTATCACTTTCCCATGCTGCATCAGCACACAGCCAATACCCCGCAATGATGCATCACTATATACCTCAAAACCCCCGTTACCATCTGGAAGGGTTAATACTGGAGCAGAAGTCAATCTTCTCTTTAGCTCCTGGAAGCTCTGCTCACAATCAGCATCCCAGTCAAACTTGACTCCTTTCTTAGTCAACCGAGTCAATGGGCCTGCTATCGTAGAAAATCCTTCTACGAACCACCGATAATATCCTGCCAAACCCAGAAAACTCCTCATCTCTGTCACTGTCCTCGGTTGCTCCCAGTTTGCCACTGCCTCCACTTTTTGGAGATCTACGCTGATACCGTCAGCCGAAATCACATGACCCAAGAATCCAACTTCGGTCAACCAAAACTGGCATTTACTGAACTTGGCAAACAAATGCTTTTTCCTAAGCATATTCAGTACCAACCTCAAGTGCTTCTCATGTGCCTTGGCACTCCTTGAATACACCAAGATATCGTCGATGAACACAATTACAAATCGATCCAAATACTTTTGGAATACTCTGTTCATCAAATCCATAAACGCTGCCGGGGCATTCGTCAACCCGAAGGGCATCACCAGGAACTCATAATGACCATATCGAGTCCTGAAAGCTGTTTTCTGAACATCCTCTTCCCGGATTCTCAACTGATGGTACCCGGATCGAAGGTCAATTTTTGAAAAATACTTTGCCCCTTTCAGTTGATCAAATAAATCGTCAATCCTTGGCAAAGGATACTTATTTCGCACCGTCACTTTATTTAACTGCCGGTAGTCGATACACAATCTCAGACCACCATCATTTTTCCTCACAAATAGTACCGGTGCACCCCATGGTGAAACACTTGGGCGAATAAATCCCATATTCACCAAGTCCTGCAATTGAGTCTTTAACTCTCGCAATTCTGCCGGTGCCATCCTATACGGTGCATGTGAGATAGGTTGAGTACCTGGCAAAAGCTCGATTGTGAACTCAATCTCACGGTGTGGTGGTAATCCTGGAAGATCATCTGGAAATACATCAGAGAATTCACTCACCACAGGAATATCCTCCACTCTCATCGAAGTATTCCGAGCATCTATCACATGAGCCAAGTAACCCTCACAACCTTTTCTCAACAATCTCTCAGCTGTTAACGCTGATATCACTCCATAGGGTAATACCCTACGATCTCCCCGAAATGTAAGTTCAGGAAATCCTGGACTCCGAAAAACTACTGTCTTATTATAACAGTCTATGGAGGCATGGTGCATGGACAACCAATCCATCCCTAGAATCACATCAAACTCAAAGATATCTAAGGGGATTAAATCTACCTCCAAACCATGGCCTTCAACCATCACCGGACAACTGCGAATCACTTGGTTCGCCACTAACATATCTCCGGTAGGAGTACTAATACCCATGTCCCAACCAATTGGAGACAATTCTCTATCCGCAAACAATGCAAAACCCCGAGAAATAAAAGAATGAGTTGCTCCCGGATCTAATAAAACACAAGCATTGCGGTTAAAAATAGGTAACGTACCCGTGACCACATCCGGTGCTACTCGAGCTTCCTGTTGCGTCATGGCAAACACTCGAGCTGGTGTACCTGAAGATCGACCACGATCCCCATACCTGCCTCTAGCACTGCTGGTCCCACTAGCTCTACCAGCCCCACCGTAATAGGTCTGCCTCTCAGCTGCAGTATCATACATCTGTCCTGCACTCGGGCTAGGATCAGTCGCACCACGACTAAAGGAACTACTGCCCGGACGTCGTTGTGGACAGAATCTCTTGATGTGACCAGGCTCCCCACAGAAATAACAACCGGCATCACTGAAGCCACTAGATCTGCCACCCTGTCTCCTGTTGAACTGCACTGAGGCACCCCGAGACTGTGCAAAAGATTGTCGTGTCTGACCAGCTCCGGCACTGCCTGTACTAGATCTCCCAGAAGATCCAGAACTATGACTGCCTCTTTTTGATGGTCCCTGACTAGAGGATCCGGCAGTCCAGTGATCTCGACGTCTCCTGTTCCCACTGTACTGCTGTGGCATTGGGAAACCCAAACTCAACTCTACTCGAGCTGCAGCATCAGCCAAAGTCCTCAACGAAGTGTGGTCCATAGACGTAACTGCTGACCGAATCTCACTCCGCAGTCCACTCTCAAATCTGTGGCACTTGTCTGACTCGGTCGCTACCAACGTCGGTGCAAAGCGACTCAGCGCTATGAATCTCTGTTCATACTGGGCCACCGTCATGTCTCCTTGTTGTAAATGCAAGAACTCGGCCTCCTTAACACTCCGGTGTGAGCGAGGGTAAAACTGCTCCAAGAAACGTTCCCGGAAAATCTGCCAAGTAACCGTATGGACATTCCAGCCTGACACCTCCAATGAGTGCCACCAGTGGTAAGCAGAACCACCTAGTAAAAATGTGGCCAGTAGAACTCTCTCCTCTAGAGGACACCTCATAATCATAAACACCCGCTCCATGCGAGTAATCCACTCCTCAGCTTCCTCTGGGCTAGAGTCACCCATGAATATCGTTGCCCCCAGTCTCTGGGCTCTCTCAATATCAGAGACTTCGTGAGAAGCTCTATCCTGGAGTACAGAAGCTAACGTCTGACCCAGCTGTTCCAGTGTCTGCCTCAAATCAGGCTCCACTGCAGGTTCATGGTCATCTCCACCATTCCCTGACCGTTGACGGAACTCTCGTCTCGGAGGCATTATACGCTGAAAAGAAGTTGTAAACCATTAATACCAAAATTTCACCTGTACACTAGATGTACGGTCTACAGGAATTTAAACTAGTGCTCTGATACCAATTGTCAGGACCCGTCCCGAATTTCCCCTCCAAACCCGGGAAGAACCCTGATCCCGTCTGACAACCTAAGGAAAGGTTCCCAAATACCCTTCAATCCTTAGCATATGATAATAACAATAAATAATTTCTCTTGTCAGACAAGGGATTTAAGCACTTAAAATTCCCGTAAGTAATTACCAACCAAATACAATAATATCAGAGCGTCTAAGTAGGATCAATGTACAAATTAGGTATCCTACTCAAGTACAACTACACAGCGTAGCGGAAGTGCTAATGCCTCTGCCTCGAGATACTGTCCTCGTCAACTCTACGGCCTGAAGGGGGTTTAAACACAAACGTTGTGAGTGGACAAAAATAATCGTTTATAAAACGCTTTCCAAGGAATATTACCTTTTTCCCCCTCCATTTATAAAACCATGCATGCATCACATAAACAATTCATGTTATAAAAACATCATCTTTAAATCACCGGCATTTTCATGTTCAAAAATCATTTATTTCCACCTAGACACATAACATCTCAAATCCACTGTCATCGACACATCCACTAGCCACCAGGGTATCCCTTGGGGTGTGCTAGTACTGTATCACAACTCTCTGTACTATGCTATCACATCAGTCGGCATATCTCTCGACTAGCATATCATATCAGTCGGCATATCTCGACTATCATGTCATATCAGTCGGCATATCTCGACTATCATATCATATCAGTCGGCATATCTCGACTATCATATCATATCAGTCGGCATATCTCGACTATAATATCATATCAGTCGGCATATCTCGACTATCATATCATATCAGTCGGCATATCTCGACTATCACATCATATCAGTCGGCATATCTCGACTATCATATCATATCAGTCGGCATATCTCGACTATCATATCATATCAGTCGGCATATCTCGACTATCATACTTTAACTGAAATAGTGGAAAACATATGTCTAGAAATCATTTCTAACATTCAGAAATTCAATGCCACAATACATAACCGTATTTACCAAAGATATTTTGATGCATGCAATTCAGTTTATAAAACAAAGTCCACTCACAAACCTGTTCAAGCTAGCTCAATCCCGTCTCGCTCGTTCCTCTGAGGTTCCCGGAACAATATCGCCTGTCAAAAACAACAATCGGGATTACCGGCTAATAATAAGACTCGTATATAACAACTTCCTAAACCTCGGGAAGTCTATACATGCTGTTCCTAAAATCACAGCAACTTCGGACACTTAAAACGACCTCTAAACGATGTCCGATCAACCTGAAACCTGTACCAACAGATTCAGAACGTCCGAAACTAGTTACCACGCGTCGCCGTGACGTCAGCCTCGACCCCACGCGCCGCCACGCGCCACCGGAAGATCGGTACACGCGCCCACGCGCCCTCACGCGCCGGTCACGCGCCTGCTACAGTAACCACGCGCCTGAACCGGTCCAACCCGGTTCGGCTCAACCTGACCCGGTCCAACTCGACCCGACCGGTTCACTCAACTCGACCGGTTCAACTCGACCCGACCGGTCACCGATGACTCGCTGGAGAAGACAACCGGACGCCGTCACTGTCGCCGGAGGCTGGCCGGAGAAGATGACCGGACCGCCACCTCCGCCGCCGTCTGGTTCGCCGGAATCCGCCATTTCCGACCGAATTTCCAAGCTTTACAACTTCCTCAAAACTCAACCGTTTTACACAAATTTTACGTCTAAATCTATCTACTCAAACCCAGGAATCCAAATATAACCTCAAAACATCAAACACGTACCTCTATAAGCCGGAAAATCGATCCAAAGATCCGAAACTTCCTTTACTCGGCTCGGCTTCCACCGTGGTCCTCTCCTTCGATGGTTGGTACGGTTGTGATCGTGGGAAAGAGTAGAATACGATTAGTTGATCCAAATGGGAAGTTAAAGCCTTGAATCCGTCGTTGACTTTTGGTTTTCTCTTGGTTTTTCTCTCGGTTTCGGTTCAAAGTAATGGGTGTGTGTTCTGTTTTTCACAGAATGAGTGAGTGAGGATAAGGAGATAAAGATGAATTGATGATGTAAAATAAGTGAGGTTAAAATATCTCCCCTCCATGGCAAATTACCAAAATGCCCTTACACATCTAGACCCACAACTTCCGTATACGAACTCCGTTTCCTGCGTGCCGCCTGTCTACGAACTCGTGAGTTCGAGACCTACGCAACGGTACCCGAAACAACACCAAAAGTGTCTCGAAATAAAACTTGATTTCCAAACCCTTTACCGACCAAGGGTAAAATAGTCATTTAATAAAAATAATTGCATAAAATCAATTATGAAAAGTCCGGGTTGTTACATCATCGTTAACTGGGTTTTGGCATGAATTGAGGGCTAATTTTGGGCGTGAATTTGGGGGCTGCTGGGTATGGGCATCAATGCGGGGGCTTGGAATGAAATTTGTTTTTTCTTTTTCTGTTTGTAATTTTTTTGATGCATACTCAGATTTCTTTTTGTAATTAATCAGGTTCTAAAGCAAGAATTTCTTCACGGATTTCTTCAAGATGAAGAAAAAATAACACGCTGGTTGCTGATGAACGATGGCGCAAAAGAGGCTGCGACGCCTAGTGACAGCGAGGAGGGGCGATGCTGTTGCAATTTCTTGTGCGGTGGGGCTTTGATTTATGGGTTTTAGTGCTAAATTTTTTTTTGTTCGAATGTTTCTGGGTTTATGAGTTTTTTGGATTTCTGGATTTACCGGGTTTTGAATTTATGGGTTTTGTGTTTGGATCTAAGGTTTCAAAATACATGAGCCTTCTTGGCTCTAATGTGGTGACGCGGTCCTTGTGCAGCGGCGTGGATGTGGTGCGAGGGAGAGGGTTAGGATTGTGGTTGGGTTAGGGTTGTTTTTTAATAATAATTTTGTTTTATAATTTATTTTAAAATTTTATAAATTATTTTTAATATATATTCAATTTTTAATTATTTTTTTATTCACATGGAGTCCAACTCAACATAAACAGTTTGACCAAAAAATGTCAGCTCAGCATTTAACATATTGACTAACAGATTGACTAACGGGGTACTTAGATAATGTGTTTTGATAGTTTGGGTACCTAGATAAAAATTTTCATAGTTTGAGTATGAACTTGAAATGACCTCTATAGTTTGGGGGGGGGGGGGGGGGGGGGGGGGGGTTTATGTAGTTTATCCTTCTTCTTTTTCCCTTCTTTTTTTTTTGCTTCTCTCTTCCTATCTTTTTCTGCTTTCTTTTTTTCTTTTCTCTCCTTTTCTTTCTCTGATTTCTTTTTTACCTTCTCTTTCTCTTTTGCTACTTCATTAAGCTTGTGTTGGTAAGTTTTTGAAGTTGTGGCAAACTCCACTTCAGTAGCGGCAACGCCTCCTCTTCCGAGCTTTTTAGAGGTTCAATGATGCTTGTTTTATCACAATACCAAAACTGAAATGACAGCAATACAAAACTTGTTAGTTTGACCAATAAAATTAAAAGTTGAATTAAATTTTTAATTGTAACGAAACCTTACCAAAAGTAAAATTGTACATCTGCTAACTGTACCTCCATCTTGGTATTTTTTAGTGGAATTTTTTAGAAATCTGTGTACAGCTTCAGCCCAATTGAGTGTTGAAATTTCATTCAACTTGTCACAGTATGGCAGGAAATTCCATGATAAAGTGTGGCTTGAGTTGCTGAATAAGACTGTAATAAACAGTTACAATATCAGTAGCTTTACAACATCTTCTTCTTTGTTTTCGCTCAAAGCAAGAATCATACTCTTTTATCATTGTGGAAATAGGTATTCGAAAGACCTTCTAATGACCTTGATGTACCAAAATTGTCCAGGTTCTCTACTGCCCATGTATTTCGCAAACTTAGTAGCCTAGCCACATCATTAACTTGAAATCTTATGGCAACCCCATCAATGTCAAAATTGTCCTGTTTTTCATTTTAGGAATCCAAAATGTCGCTTATTTGAAGGTCTAACTTTTTGTGGTTGTCTAGGCATATCTTTCCATGAAAGAAAGCGAAAGATAATGTCCAAAAAGGAGTTCTTTGTAGATACGCCTTGTGTTGGTCTATAACCCTTTCTTGAATAGGCTCAAGTGACTTTAAAAGCCAATGAGATTTGATCTGTACTGAGTGATATCTCTTCTTTTTGGCTTCGGCTTTGTAATTGTTTCTTTGTTCCGTTTTGCTATTGTCTTGATTCTAGTTTTTGATTTACTCTCCACTTTGAAGTCACTAAAAGATACAGTTGAAGTCAAATAAGTTAGAAGACCGGTTATAGTCATTAATAAAAATAGTTGCAATCATAAATAAAAACAGTTGCAATCCCTAATAAAAACAGTTGCAGTCACTACTAAATACAGTTGCAGTTCTCTTTTCAAGTATGAGACATGCATTGAAAGCATATACATACAAACATTTGCAGTCATTAATAGAAACATTTGCAGTCACTAATATAAACAATTACAATCACTACTAAATACAGTTGCAGTTGCTTTTTCAAGTATGAGGCATGGATTGAAAACATATATATTTAAACAGTTGCAGTCAAATAAATTAGCAAGAACATGATATAGTTGCAATCATAACAACAAGCACGTATATAAACTGGAAAAAATCATAAAAATACACAAAATTGGAAACAATTAAGAAATGATTTAACAAACACAAAAATAATAAGAAAGAAACACCACAGCAAAATCCAAGTTGTCCGGCGAAAGATCGTCGTCGAGCAACCATAGAGATTCGTCGAGCAACTCTGAAAACGACGAATCTCCGTCGGGCTTTAATCTTAGTCGATGACAACAGTGTATTCATCGAGCAACGTTATCTTAGTCGGCGGACTAGTTCGTCGCTGAAGTCTTCGTCGAGCAACTTAAAAGTCAACAACATATTACCGACATATAATGTGCGTCAGGTAACCTTCCAATATTCGTCGGGTAACTATTTAAATATTCGTCGGGTAAGTTATTACGTATCCGTCGGGTCAGTTTTAAACATCCGTCGGGTAATGTTATACACATCCGTTGGGTTAAGTATTACACATCCGTCGGATAACGTTTTACACATCTGTCGGGTAACGTGTTACATATCCGTCGGGTAACATGTCCCACATTCGTCTGGTAAATTTTAAAAAAAATTCGTTATGCCCGACGCCTTGACTATTCGTCGGGCAAACTCTGAATAATTAAAATATATTTTTAATAAAATATTTAATTAAATAATAAAAAATTAAAAAATTAATTAAAAAATTCAATTAAAAGAATCAAAATAAAATAAAAATAATATTTATAAAAATTAATGTAATTTTTTTACATCATTAAATATATAAAAAATATTTTATATAAAGTACACTCTAACTACTAGTCGAGGGGTCAAAATAGGCGGGATTCTGAGGGGGTTGTTGGGTGGGCGGTGAGAAAATGTCATCCAATCCACGGTCACCCAAACATTGAAGGACCTTGTCAAGGGCGGTCTTGATTTGTTGGTTTTGGGATTGAATCTCCGCGTATTGGGCTTTGATCATAGCATTTTCGGCCTCGAGGTTTCTCCAACGGTCCGACGTCTCCTGGGGATTGCTTATCCGAGATGAACTGGACAACTGAGTCGAGACATCCGGTACAATCTCATCGCCCGCCCCCCGAATGATCCTCCATAGGCGCCTCCCAAGTTGTCGCTCTAGAATAGCGATCGACATGTCGGGATTAGGGAGCTGCTGCTCCAACGGCACTTTCGGATGCTGTTGGGTGAGCTCAGCTTGTGTCTGCTGGACGTCTTGCTGCATCGCGTCCTACAAATTCGAATAAATATTAATTAGAAATATAATTATCAAATTAAAAAATAATGTTTAATCTTCCAAAAAAATAAACTTACGTGAATTTTGTCAGCCACTTGATCCCCCCGTCCATCATACACTTGCCCCCAAGCATCCACCTCTGGGAACATCGACATGGCGTTGCGCCGATCCTCCTGTCGGGCCGATAAGGATCGCGACCTCCCGTGGTGGTTGAATTTCTTCGCTCCCCAGTTCGATATGTTTGCAATCGATTTCTGCTATTCATTTGTAAAACCAAAAATTAAATTTTAAAATGGAAAATAACATAAAAATTAAATAATTTAATTAACTAGATAGATAATACGTACCAGATAGGTGGGGGACACGAAATGGTTGCACAACCACAACCACCCTGGCAGTTTCAGCCCGTCCAACTTCTCCGGAGGATTTGCCCGAGCTTCCTCCGGGGAAGGCCAAGTCAAGAAGTACCTTGTGGAGCTCGTACTTCCAGTCGGCGTATCGTAACTGCCAGTGGTGGCTCAGGTATCTACTGAGCTCGACGTTATCCAAGTCGAATTCAAAATTGATCTGCAATCAATTATTAAAGTTAGTAAAATAATTAAAAAATATGAAATAAATGTTAAAAATGGGAAAAAAACATACCGATAACTCTCCCCAACAACGCGTGATCTCCTCCGGGGTTTGGGTTCTAAAAGTTTCCCCCATCATCAGGAACTTGGTGCAAAGAATCGTACCAATGTCATGCACCAGGAGGCTGTGAATTTTGACCGGCGCAGACCGGAGGCGCGGCACGTACACCACCAGTATCTTTGCATTTGTTGCCCTGCAAATCCACTGGGATATCAAACTGCAGTTTATCCCGCGCACGTTCATTGACCTACCTGCAAATTCGATGAACATTGGTAAATAAAATGAGTAACAAATAAAAACGATTGGTTAAATAAACAAAATAATGAACTTACCCTTAGGGAATGCTCCGACATTAGGGCCTGTTTCGTCTGCTCCGACGTCATCCTGTGGGGGTTGGGGGTCGGTACGGGGTTCCCCCCGTTTCTTGCTATGTTGTCAAAGTGCCGATCGGGCACCGGGTCGCTGATGGACCGACATCGATGACTAAACTGACGCCACTGTTGAGGCAACCGAGTCAGGGGCTGCCTCCTACGGCGCATGATCATCAACAGGATCAGGGCAAAGGCGGGTCCTAGATGTGATTAAGGTGCGATGCGACATCTACAATAACAAATATAAATTAATTAATATAAAATTAACCAACATATTTTTAATTAAATAAAAAAACCAAACATTTTTAATATTAAATATTAAATTCAAAAAATCATAACAAAATCACATTTAAAATTAACCAACATTTTATAATTCCAATAAACGTAAATAAATAAAGCAATTATTTTTTTAGTAATAATTAGTAAATTGGTATCTAAAAACTAAAACCACCAAATTATAATTTTGTAAAATAAATCCAACACAAACGAAAATTAAACTTAAAAAACTAATTAATCCAAACGTACTAAACTCAAAATTCACAACATTATACCTAAATTTCTAAATCCAAATTTCGGGACCAAAATCAAACTTACAAATTAATCTAAACATATAATAATAATATCCAAATCCTAAAATTCACAAATTAAAAATTTATAAAACTCACATTTCCAAAACTCACTTATACTACACCATATCAAAATTTCACAAAATTGTTTTTAAAATTCAAATACCCAAAATTCATAAAATTCACATATCCAAAATTCCCATAAATTTCATATCCAAAATTATAACAAAAATCATAACATTATATCAATTTCAACATTATACCAAACATCAAAATTTCAACAAATCGTCAACTATTATATATACATTAACACTAACAATAAACCAATAACAATTATATATACATTAACATTAACAATAACAATAACAATATCCAATTTCAGAATTTATTTTTTCAAATCAAAATTAACAATTAACCAATATATATACATTAACATTAACAATAACAATAAACCAATAACAAATATATATCCAAATATATATACATTAACATTAACAATAACAATATCCAATTTCATAAATTCTTTTTTCAAATCAAATTTAACAATAAACCAATATATATACATTAACAATAGAGAGAGAGAGAGAGAGAGAGAGAGAGAGAGAGAGAGAGAGAGAGAGAGGGAGAGGGACAATGAGTTCGACCTTCAAGGAACTCGGTGAGAGATCAGTTCGACCTTCAAGGAACTCGGTGAGAGATCAGTCTGGCGAGGGGAGCAGCGGCGACGGCAAAGCCCGCTGAGAGAGAGGCGGCGTTTTTGACTGATGGGGTGGCGGATGGAGGGAGAGCGAGAAACAGTTGTGTGGTTATGATATTCAAACGAAACATAGAGCAAATTGGGAGAGAAACTAAGCGAAACCGAGAGCAACTGCAGAAAATGAAGAATAAGGAAGAAGAAGAAGAGTCGGTCTGATATATCACTGTGATTGACATTGCCCGACGAATGGCTTCGTCAGGCAACGCTTTAATGATTCGTCGGGTAGTAACAAACGGTGGATATTCTTCGGGTATCTCGTTCGGTATCCATCGGGTAACATGTTCACTATCATCGTCGGGTAACATGTTCACTATCATCGTCGGGTAACATTTTCGGTATCTGTCGGGTAACATGTTTCATATCCGTCGGGTTAATTTAAACATATCCATTAGGCAATATTAGCGATAACTTTGAGATTGTGCGAATATTTAGGCAGAAATTCCGTCGGGCTAAATTGTAAAACATCCGTCGGGTAAGCACAACGGTCGACAATCCGTAGGGTAAGATTTTCAACCTCCGTCGGGTAAGCACAACGATCGGAAATCCGTCGGGTAAGATTTTCATCCTCCGTCGGGCAACAAAATGCGGGACTTTTGAGATTCCGCGAAAATTTAGATGCAGTGTTCGTCGGGCATAATTCAAAACCGTCGTCGGGTAAGACCACATGTCGGCCGTCCGTCGGTTAACATTTCTAATATTCATCGGGTAACACTATGAGGGAATTTTGAGATTTCGCGAAATTTTTAAAAATTGCGCGTTTTATTAGAGTTACCCGACAACGTGCCAAATGTAGCCCGAGGGTTGTTGGCCCGGCGAATGACTTTATTCGTCGGGCATGACTTTTCTGATGTCGTTTTTACCATTAATCTAAAAACCAGGTCCGGCGAAAGAATAATCAACATCGGGACCGTTCAAATTTTGATTTTACACCAAATTATGAAAGAACAAAAAGCATATCTAAAATTTCACGAACACGAGCACGCCACCACCAGCCTCCTATTTCGTCAACCTGTTCCCATTGACTCAAAACAAAACCGCTATTAGCGGCGGAGCTCTGGTGGTTAAGATCTGGACCGGGTGGTGGTGAATGAATTCCGATTATGGCTTAGGATGCATTTGTGCTGCGATTATTGGGTTCTATACAAATTTCGCCAACATCACAAAGGGAAATGAAAAAAAATCTGGGTTTGGAATGTACAACAACTAATCCATTTCTGGGTTTATGTGTTCTTTGGTTGTGATGGATAATAAATTGAGGATCAGAGATAATAAAGTACCATTGTTTATTATTTCTTAGTAATACAAGATATTTAGGCACCATCTTTTACGAGACTTGATTTTTATTCAATTCTCAGTAAATTTTGGGTTTTTGGGTTGATGATCTTTTGGGTCGTGAGAAATTCCAGTTGAAGTGATTAGTGTTTATCTCTAAGCTTTGGTTTCATATATGCCAGTGTTAATGGTGGTTTTCTGGCATCGTCGGTGGAGATGGAGAATGGAGGTGGGGCGGATCGTGGTTTAGGAGGTTGTAGGTGAAATTGGGGTTTTTCTTTTTTAATAATTTTGTTTTATAATTTATTTTAAAATTTTATTAATTATTTTTAATATATCAATTTTTTATTTATTTTTGTCTACATAGCGTCCATGTCAGCATAAAAAATGGCCCCACTAATGCCACTTGGGCACTTTTTAACAGATTGCTAACGGTAGATACCTAGTTGTTGTGTTTTGATAGTTTAAGGTACCTAGATGAAAATTTTCATAGTTGGGATATGAACTTGAAATGACCCCTATAATTTGGATACTTTAATGTAGCTTATCCAATAAATAAACAAAAAAAATTAAAAAAACCCAAACAAAACCCAAATTCCCTCCCACTCACCGAGAACGATGATCCGATTGCCCACCCCCACCCCCACCCCCACCCCCAAATCAACCCACCGCTGGGAATCGACTAAAGCTCGCAGGCCCATTCGAGAACCGCCATGAAACCTGCATCTCCCACCTCCACTACATCGTCTGGGAGGTTACCGCCTCCCCCCATTTCAACCTCCTCAAAAACAACACCATCAATTACAACTTGGACTTAGGCTCCTTCTTCTGCCGTCTCTTCATGTGGGTTTCAGAAACTGGGTCGCTTTGATGCCTCTAATCTGCTTAACAGATCGTGGGTTGTCGTCATTGGGGACTCGCAAGCGAGGCTTGTGGCGCTTTCATTTTTTAGCCTGGTTTTGGATTCTGTACGTATGGAGAAGGTTAATAGAGATCTATTTAAGAGGCACATTGATTATCAGTTAGTGGTGGGTGAGATTGAGATGAAATTGGATTTCATTTGGGCTCCTTATACTATGAATTTTAACCAATCTAGTGGCTCGTTCCAAGAGAAATCGCAACTATCCAGATGTGATGGTGATGGGTTCTGTCTCTCTCTTTGTGGGTTGGCTGTTGATATGCTTTATTTTCGAACTGGAAACTGTGGAACTAGTCACTTTGTTTCAAAATCTCTGCTTCAGGCCATGCCATGGGGTCATCCTTCATCTCGATTTCCTCCTATGTTTTGCCTTCCCTTGAAATGACTCATATAATTTGGGTACTTTTATGTAGTTTATCCTAAAATTAAAAGAAAAACCCAACTTAAAACAAAAATTATAAATCATATCAACAAGAAGAGGTAGAAAAAAGCGGAGGAAGAAGAAGAAACAAAAATATGAAATTGCAAAAGGGCTCGGACTATGGCCCAACAATCAGTGCAGAAACCCAGAAAGAAGGTTAAGAGACTTCTCATTTTTATTGTTCTTTCAATTTCCTGGTGATGATGTGGTGGGTTCAGATGATGAATTGGGGAAGAGGAAGAATGGGGCTGATGAAGATGAGATGATTGATGAAGATGATGAATTAGGGAAGAGGAAGAAGAAGACGAAGGGAAAAAGGGAAATGTGATCAAATAGTGACATGACGAAATTGCCCTTCTAATTTTTGCCACATCACTAGCTGACTGGATCAATTACTTGCCCCGTGTCATTTTAACGACTTATTGGATGAAAAATGTAACATAGGTAGTGATTTGTTGATGATCATATAGTTCATGTATGAACTTGAAATAACCCCTATAGTTTGGGTACTTTTATGTAGTTTATCCTTAATTTTATTATGTTTCTTTTAAATATTCAATATATATTGTTTTTATCTACATGGAGTTCATATCAGTATAAAAATTGGTCCCATAAGTGCCACTTGGACACTTAACAGATTGACTAACGGATGATACTTAAATGATATGTTTCGATAGTTTGGATATCAAATTGAAACTTTTTATAGTTAGGGTATAAACTTGAAATGACCCCTATAGTTTGGGGGGTTTTATGTAGTTTGTCCAAAAAAAAAACTACCAGGTTAAGAGTACAGAAATATTGAAAAAGAAGAAATTGGAGAAATATGTACAAATCAAGGAGAAAGATCAAGAAGAAGAAGATGAGCGACTGAAGAAAGAAGAAAGCAGATGAGCGACTGAATAAACCAAAAAGAAAGAAGATTAAGGCGGAAATAACATGATTACAAGAAAGAGAGAAAAATTATGATGTTTTATGACTTTTTGTTTTTAACTGCGTATTTTAGGGGTTATTTTATTATTTTTCTAGCTAATGTAGATGTCAACTTAGCATAAAAAAGGGTCTCACAAATGTCACTTGGACATTTAACATATTTTTTTAACATATTGCTAACGGTGAGTATCTTGATGTTGTGTTTTGATTCCTAGATGAAAATTTTCATAGTTGAAATATGAACTTGAAAAAATGCCTATAGTTTATGGGGTTTTATGTAATTTTTCCTAAAATAATCAAAGCTCATTTAAAAATCAACCATGAAACTTGTTTTACACATTTTATGAAAACGAAAAATAGTTTTTGAAAACTTAACGAAATAGGTTCTCATCCGATATCTTAGATTCTTAGTTCAGCCGTTGGATCTTCTCAGAAAAGTCCAGCCGTTGGATGACCAAGCATGATTGCACGATCCGGGTGATCATTCTATTTTTTTAATCACGCGGATCAGCCTGTCCAGCCGTCGATAAGTTTCAATCTGACGGTACCAGTTGAGCAAGAGAAAACACAAAGCTCAAGAGAGGAGGCATATTAAAAATTTCAAAGATCGCTCCCATTATAAAAGGAAGCCCCCTTCTGGCCTTCACTATACAACACCACATTAGGTCATAATAATTTTGTCTGAGAGGTGAGAAAATTTGTCCGAGAAAATGTCAGGGAGAGGAAAGGGCGGAAAGGGGTTGGGAAAGGGTGGGGCGAAGAGGCACAGGAAGGTGCTGAGAGACAACATCCAAGGCATCACCAAGCCCGCCATTCGAAGGCTCGCACGCAGAGGAGGAGTGAAGCGTATCAGTGGCCTCATCTATGAAGAAACCAGAGGCGTACTCAAGATCTTCTTGGAGAATGTCATTCGCGATGCTGTCACTTACACAGAGCATGCCAGGAGGAAGACTGTCACTGCTATGGATGTCGTTTATGCTCTCAAGAGGCAGGGACGAACCCTCTACGGTTTCGGAGGATGAACTAATTAGCCAACATATGTCATCCATCTCACAAATTAACTAGCATGGGGTTTTTAGTTGTTGTTGGGTTGTTAGTTTTGAATATGTAATAGAATCGTCTTTCTACTTTTTCTGATTTCGATTTCATCAATGAATATAAAGATTTGGTATCAGCTTTTTGTTTCTTCTGTACCAGTTTGTGAAGCGTTGATATAACTTTGCTTTTGAGTTACAAACCCATTCTTTGATATGCCGACAAGGTGTTTGATGATTTGCCTGGGAGATTAAGATCGAGCTAGGGCTTATTTCCTTACGAAATCTTTTCATTTAGTATTCTCATATAACCAACAATCTACTTCCTAAATCCGAACATGTGTTTAATTAGTATTCTCATTTTAATTACTGCAATGGTGGTGTAAGCATAGGGATGGCCAAATGGGTTTTTTGGGTAAATTTTTATTTATCATGGGTACAATTATGTATTATATTCATTTAGACAAATTAAGGATTTATCTAAACTCTCCTCATTGAATAATGGGTACCTCTGATAATTTTATATTTTCTTTTCATTTTATTTTTAATTTCTAATTTTTTTTCCTTTCATTTCATTTTTTATTTTTTTTCTTTTTTATTATAATAAACAACATATTATCTCAAAATTTTTAAACATAATATTAAGTTCTTATCTCAAGATTTTTAAACACTATTAATTTCTTTTTTTATTCTAGTAGATACGTAAAAGTTCAAAGTATTACAAATTTATATTTAATTTTATAAAACTATAACAAAATAATAAAGATGTTTGTGTGAGTTTAATCATTTTCATTGCCGTCATCATAAACAATCTTAATATCGACGTTGTCATCATATATCAGATTCAGTATTTATAGAAGCTAAATTCAAAGGCGAGCTTGATCACATTAAAAAAAAATATTAGTAATAAAAGCGACGAGTTAATATTTTGAACTACTAAAGATATTACAAAAATATTGTTAATAACTCGTATCTCACTCCATAGTCAATTCCAAATACACATTAAATTCTCAATTGTGTTTTGTTGAAGATGACTACGTTGTGGACTTACAATTCTTCCATCAGTACTAAATGCAGACTTTGAAGCAATAGTAGACATTAGAATGACTAGGCAAAAAGTAGACCTTAGTCATTCATGGATTATAAACAAAGAGAGGTTCATATTAGTAAACATAAATTGAACGAATAAGTGAATACATAAAAATTTAATGTAAGACCTCTGCAGACTCATTACTTGATATGAGTTACTCAGGCATATCAATAACAAATACTATTCCATGAAATGTTCTTCACCATTGAACTAGATATCCATTAGCCTCAAAAAGACACAAAGTTATATTCAATAGTCTCATGGTGTTTGTCAGCAAGAAATTACGTTCTCTACAATTGCGCTCTCATTGCTTACCAAAACATATTTATTTCACATGATTTCATAACTAGGAAACAAAGCAAGAGCCTATATAAGTCAGTTAACTTGGAAGCTATCAGACTAAATAATCGATGTCTTGCCTCAACCAATTGCTAAGGTAACCAAAAACCTATCTCACCACCAACCTTAATACAAACATAAGCACATGAAAGTAACAGCAATCTGACCTTTATCTATAAATGCAAAGAACAGAAAAGCAAAGGGCTCATGTAAAAGAACCTCGGAAAAAGGAAGACAACACTAATTATCACAAGAAAACCAGGCGAAGGTGAAAACTTTTTCACACAAAACTTGGGGTTTTCAGGATCCAAATTAGCAACAACAACCATCACAGAAATAGATTACACAAAAACAGAACATCTGGGTAATCTAATTAACACATGATCTTGGTTCTTGATGAGTTTCTAAACACAACGACAAAATCACAAAAATCTAATTAACACATGATTTTGGGTTATGGGTTCTTACCTGGTGAAATTGAAGAGGATTTAAATCAGAATAACATGGGGAGTGAGTGAAGAAGCCTCTTCTTCTTCCCTAGATTTTTGTTCTCTCTGTATATTTGGGGGGCATGGAGGGCTCTAGACTGAAGAAGAAATTTCCGGTTAATTTGAGTCCATAAAGATTGAAAAGCATTGCACAAGCTAGTGAATAACGAGACTGATTACAACTACAAGAATCACTAGATTTATTTTGGGTGGGGGGTAGTATTCGAAGAAACAACAAGAAATGAAGCACAGATTAACATATTTTTGCCCATCCCTATGTAAGCATCCCTTCTAACCTATCCAAGTAAGCTGTCTTGGCATTGCTTTCAAAACCTACTTTGGCCTGACCAGACTCGAGAGTCGGCATCTTCGCAATTCAACCAAAAACACTAAACAGCTGCACATATCAATTGCCAAGCATATATGAAAGTTGAAGGAACAAATCAAAACGTAGCCAAAGAAAATAGGCCTCTGTTCATGTCAGAAAGAAGCCAATCCATCAATTTACAACAGCTCTTATGGTTTACGGAGTAAGGAGGTCTTTATTGCACTTGTACAAATGAATAATAGCCGGGATTTCTTCTTCTGCTTGGTACATTGGCAAATAAATAACATTCTTTTACACATTCTATTCACTATACAAACAAATAAGCACCTGCAAAGTAACTAATTCTAATGCAACACATTAACAGAATCAACAGATTCACACAACAGCAAGCAAGCTTCACCACACTTTTTTTCTTTGCCTACCGACCAGAGTGTCTTAATCTCTTTCCTCAATAAGCAAGTGTTCAAGTTCTTCCCTTCGTCGCTCCAAGTCCTAACATTGTTGCAAACAGGTGAATGTAAGCAAATTTAACTCAGAAACAGACCATATAGTAAGCCACCTTTATGGTCAGTGGTCGCAGACAAATCTTTACCTCTATAGTAACAACCGTATACAAAAGAAGCAAAAAGGAACAAAGAATCATGTCTGGAGTCTGGACTTCCCCTATCACATATTACTTTTGGAAATCCAGGAATATAAAAACTTACCTCAAGATCCTTTACTGCTTGCTCCCTTGAAATTTCTGTCTTCTGCCGGGCCCGTTTGAGTAAGCCAATGCATAGGACTCCCTTAAAAATCAAACATTGAAGATCATTAGTTTGATTTAGATAAACTCAAGGGGGCAACACTGGACTTTATGAATTTGATCGACTAAATTCATGAACCAGCAAACAGGGGTGGAGCTACAGCTAGCCTAAGGGGACCCCCATAGCCCCTCCAAGAATTTTCCAGATGGATGTCGCAGTTCAGGAATATCGAGATATACTTTAATACATTAATAATCAGTTAAGTGGCCACAATGCACAGTACATACCATTAAGTAAATAAGTAATGCTGTCATAGGTTAGTGGGTAACAACAATTAGTAAGTATTGCCATATAAAAATTTCTTATAATGCTTTTTTCTCTTCTACATAGCTGCTGTTGCCACAAGACAGTACTTATTAATCATGTTCCTGACAGAGCAATCTTATCCCGAGCCAGCATGTTTTGATTAATAGGAGCCATGCTGAGCATTAGTCAATTGGTTGCAATCAGCTTCATCAAGACAAAACAACATTGGATTCTTCCAATTAAAAGTGGACGTCTTAGTAACATACATGGGCCAGCCATGCATATAGAAGAAGAAATAGACACAAACACGGTAAGCATTCATTCACACACGCATACACAAATCTCCAGAATTATTACAGGATTCTACTGAAACTTACTGATATAACGTAGATCCCACCACAGGCAATGAGCATATAGCTTGCTATATTCTGAAGAAGAACAAGCTCCTGGCTTGTGCCAGTATCGTCAGGAAAAGCTCTTGTCATGACTGCAACACTGGAACAGAGAATCACAGCTTCAGAATCAGAAACCATAAAAAACTTAAGCTGGTGTCCAATAGACATGAAAAATTGCTTCAGTTGGAGCCAGGCACAGTCAATCTCAATTATGACATGGGTCTCATATCTACAATTATACTTTTGTAAGGCTAGGTGATATTCAGTTTGGAACAAATAAAGGGATTCCCTACAAACTCAAGGTTCAGTACGAGAGTGAAAGAAGATATTTCTAACTACATTTGAGGACTTACAAAATCTGCAGCATACCCCTTCCAACCCAGTACTCCAATACCTGCAAACAGTTAACTGAATACTGAAATTAGAGCACAAAAACAAAATTTTGAACAATAGCAGTTGAAGATGGATTGGATTTTGACTAGACTACAGAAGACACTCCATTTCCAAATTTTACGTGAAGGTTGGAAATCAGCTATCATAAATGCTTAAAATTCTCTAAAAATCAACTACAAATATTCGAAGTTCTCTTTTGATAAAATATGTTGCATAAGTGCTTCCCACAAAAACCCCTCTTTGGGGTGCTAGAGAGAAAGGGTTCCCCAATCATCAAATATGTGAGGATCCATTTGAGGGATCATAAATTCTAATAACAAGTTCATTTTTATTCCACGTGATTAATTTCATTACGTATTCTCCTTGGGAAGATTTGTATTTTAATAGAAGAATAGTCCCTTTGTATCAGGATCATGTATGAACTACTTATGAAAAAGATTTCATGTAAGATACGGGAGTGGTATTGGACTATTAGCCTATAATAAGTTCAAAGGCATCTTCTTCAACTCTTTTTGATTCTTGTATAACAAGGGAAAATGAAAGAAAGAAAGGAAGAGAAAAACGATTTTTAGAAAGTTGTAATGTTTTTGTGTTTTAGTTATATGGAGTGAATCTATGAAAAAAGAAAAAAGAAAAAAAAGTTAAATGGAGTGAATGGGGAAATAATGAAAAGAAACTACACAATTTGTTATCTTGTAATTGCACGTAGGTTTTAGGTAACCTTCTTTCTTGTTCATTCTCATCATATAAATCCAAGAAAGAAAGTAAAATCTAAAACCTCTCTTTTCTTCATTTCTACACTTGAACGCCAACCCTAGTTTTCCTTTGTTAAAATCGAGCTTTACAACATCTAAATCTCATAAAGCTTAGGCTTCATATTTTACTCCTCTAATCAAATATTTCCTCACAAGTTTATTAGATTTCAAGATTTCAACAATTAAGAAACAAAAAGCATGGAATGGAACATTTCTAAGTTGTAACTAGAGCACAGAATATACACAATTTTTGTAATATTTTTTTTCGTGTGGAGGTTAAAATTAGGAATCGAAGTTGCTTAAACATGCTATAAAAATGAATTTCGAACTAATGAAATTTTGTTTGATAAAATGTGTTAGGGTTGCGATTAGGGAAAAGTGATCGAGAAGGAACCTTCCAGAACTTGATAATGAATCCCCATTCCGTCTCCGCGACAACCACAACAATCGCAATCAGAACTGCATAACACCGAAATATCCCATCGAAAACCTACAATTGAACACCACCACACAAAAAATCGCATCATTCAATCTATAACTAGTAACTACACACATTTAGGGCTAGAGGAAGACAGAGAGAAAGCGTACATCAGATCCATTCTTGAAAGATTGAATGGCAGAGAAGACATTGACGACGATGCAGAGAACGGCAGTGAGAGCAGTCAAGACGCTGAAGCATCTGCAGCACACCAAGAAAGGGTCGGGTCTCACTCTCAGTCGGTTGGTGCTCGGAGTTGGAGATGTTCTCCGTGAGCCCTCTCCTCCTTCCAGTAGTACACTGTTTGTCGACATTTTCCGAGAAATTTTCAGCTAATTAATGAGAAAATTTGCAAAGCATTGATTCTGTTTGTGGCATCGTCATGGCTTCTTCTTCTTCTTCGTCGTATGAGTGTTAAGAGTGTTGCCTAACGGGAAATGAAGGCGGGGATTCTTTGACCTGCTGTTGAAGCAAGGAACTGAACGTGGTCCTCACGTGTTACTTGCACGTATGAAATATTAACGGAATTTTACCTAATAGTCATCCTGGATTATGTAAGAGGACTGCTTGCACCTTATTAATTTATTTTACTTAGATTTTTTATTCAAGATGACTCATGAACACTGATTTTAGTTTCAAAATAAACAATGAACTCGATTTTGTACCAAGATGCTCCCTGAAACCCCCTTTTCATTTCAAGTTTCCCCTTTTCCATCATCTTTGTTAACTGACCCTTAAATTCAAGGGTAATATTGTCACTTTGGCTCCCCTTCTCCTTTTTCTTCTTCGTCTTCGTCTCTTACTTTTCTTCGTCTTCTTCTTTGCCCCCTGAACATTAAAACCAAAGTTCCAAGCTTTCACAATTTCAATGGCTTGTTTCCTTCAATGGCTTTCTCTATGTGTGCTTGTGTGCTTCGTTCAATGGTTGATGCCTTTGTGTTTCTCATAATTTTGCAGGTACCTAGGATTTGAGGCTGTATTAAAGCCAAACCATAACATTTCCCCTAAAACCCTACGACCTAACTCTAAAACCTAGCTAAGCAAAAAAGCCCAATTTTTTCCATTCATCTTCTTCTTCGGACTTCGGCTACAAGTTTCGGATATGTTTTATCTCTTGATAGAATAAATTTTGTGATTTTAACAGTGAAGACGATGGAAATATATAGACTCGATGGTCGGACACCGAACTAGCTGAGACCATTGGCTTGTTCTCGCAACGTACTTAATCGCGCTCATGGCTTTGCTAGTTGGTCTCAAGGTTCCTTCTTTGTCTTCCCTTTCTGTTACTTTTCAATCACTTAAAATCACACAATTTCTAGGCATTGTGGCCCTGTATTTTATTCTGCTTTTTAAATATTCAATTTTCTAATAGGGCTTTGAATTGAAATTGATATGTTTCTGTTTGCTACTTTATGTAGGTTGCCTAAAGTATTCATTTTGATTTCGCATTAAGTTATCACATTTCTTATGTGGATTTTGATAGATATTTATGTTTAGGCGTTGTTTTGTTCGTTTTTATAGGAGATCCAAAAGTTCTTGCTGCAGTTTATGGACCTAAAGCAGGAACAAAGAATAATGAAAACCTCGAAAGATGATACAGGAGAATGATAGAAAGTGAATACAAGATGATAGAAAGTGAAGTTTTTAACTTGTGGGTAGGTTTAATTTGGTTTGGGTGGTTGGGTTCGTGATTTTGGAGTGTTTTGTGATGTGGGTTTGTGTTGAAAATTTGAAAGCTTGGAGCTTTGATTTTAATGTTCAGGGGGCAAAGAAGAACACGAAGAAGATAAGGAGACGAAGACGAAGAAGAAGGATTGGGGGAGCCGAAGTGACAATATTGCCCTTGAATTTAACGGTCAGTTAATAAAGAAGACGAAAAAGGGACAACTTGAAACGAAAATGAGGTTTCAGGGAGCATCTTGGTACAAAATCTAGTTTATGGTCCATTTTGAGACTAAAGTCAATGTTCAGGGGGCATCTTGAGTAAAAAACTTTTTACTTAATTGGACAAATTACACTTTATATCTTCTAACAGGCTCTTACATAACCTTTCAAATGTTGTAATTACTTTCTCAACTCTTCAAAACATGATACCTTCGCACTTCCGTTAAATTTTCCATCCCAACTTTCGTTAGATATTGACGTGGTGTCTATGAATCCCGTTTTCTAACTGTTATCAACCTTATCAAAATGGCATATCTATCCATTTGTCATTTTGGAATTTTTTTTTTCCTGATTTTGTTTCCCTCCTTTCAGTTTTGGGCACCAAAAAGGGAAAATTGACAAATATACCCTTTTAATAAGGCAAGTAACATTTAGAAAATGAAACCCACAAACGCCATATTAGCATCTAACAAAAGTTGGTACAGAAAGTTTAAGGAAGGGGTCAGGGGGTCACATTCTGAAGACTTTAGGGGTAATGATGTAGGACAAGATAGGGGTCGATTAAAGCGGAGAAAATTAAGAAAATGGAAGTGGTCGAGAATTGGCAACTGACCACGCAAAAGGATAAATTCAAAGTTGAGTTGTAGATATGTGGCAAGAAAATTAACAAAGCCCATCGATGTGATTTTCGGGTTTCTTAGAAGATTCAAGGAAGATAGATTTGATTTAGATAGTTTTAGTAAAGTTTAGGATTTTGGGTAATTTTATGTTCCTTATTTTATAAGGTATTGGTTAGCTTATCTTAGGGGGGCGTATTCAATTGAAATTTTCATAGAGTTTAAATGTCTTTAAAAGTTTGGATGTATTCAATTAAGATTTTTAAAGAGTTGGTAAAAGTTTGGGGTATTCAATCTATACTTTTATAGAGATTTATAATGTCATTAGAAATTGATGTGCATTCAATCATGACATTTTATAACTCTATAAAAGTTTAGGTGTATTGAAAATATCAATGAATGTTGTAGACTTCATTAAATGACAGAGTTTTATAGAGTTTGACAAACATTTTAATGTAAATTATGCTTTATCAAAATTTATGATTTATCTTACCTCCCCCCTCATATTTCTACAGGTTTTATGGCTTACAAAATATTGTTTTTGATTTTTATATTTTTCAATAAACTGAATAAAATTCAAATCTTCTATCAATATCTATTATCGTATATTATTCTCTAAAGGAATTATAAATAATTAAATAATGCAAACTTTGTATGAAAAATTAATAAAATGAAAAAAAAAATATTTCGAAGGCATGTATGATGACTAGCAGCCCTAGCATTTCAATCTCATTGATTGTTAAAAGTTTTAAATTTTTGTAATTATTTTTGCAGTATTAGATATATTATTTTATTTTAATTTGGTGAGAGAATTTTTAGTGGAAAATAATTATGATTCGATTATAAAAATCTTCAAAAAAATATATCTCAAATTATATAACTCAATATGATTTTCTGCAAAACTTAATCACATTATATAAAAATCAATATAACTCTGCAAAACTCTATCACGCAACTCTATATAATTTCATTATTAATTCTATAAAAGTATATGAAAATCAACAACTTTGTAAAAATATGCAATTATCTGTATAAATCTGAATTCACTACACTCCCTTGATTGATTAGGATTCCTTCTATATTTCCTTTTATTAATTAGATATCAAATTAACTCTGTAAAAGTATATGAAAATCAATAACTTTTTAAAACTCTGCAATTATTTGTATAAATCCGAATTCACTACACCCTTTAGTTGATTACGATTCCTTATGTATTTCCTTTTATTAATTACATTTCAATTTATAGTAGAATTAGGTGACATGGCCCTTCTCGAATTTCGTCTCGAAATTCGCAAAAAACCCTACTCCCGTCTGACAGCCTTTAACCACAGAAGTTAACACCTAAAATACCCTTAATCTTTGGAAACATCAAATGAAATTTATAGGGACTCCAACAGAACCTCCTCTGTACTTGATTGACCTTCACCCACCTGTTAGACGAAGGACAGACGAGTAGTTCACAAACTACCTCGGAGGACCTACTCCGCAATCAAACAAGACAATTGACGTGTCCCCCCTCGTGTGAACCGTTAACAACTCGTCAATCTAGGTCACCGCCCACACCACCCACTGACCCTGATGAAGAAAGTACCCTTGCCACATCTTAGGCATTGGTCATACTTCATGACCATAATGAACGTATATATACTGAAAGGTTCTTTGTCTATCGTATCGTCGATTCAATTATCACACCATAGCTAGTCAATATTCAAGACTTGGTTGAATTGAGTCTCACTGACTTACCTCGAGTCGTAACTCGATATTCCGGCTCATCCCGAGCCGTAGCTCACTAACCCGGCTTATCCCGAGTCGTACCCAATATCCCGACTCAACTCGAGCCGTAACTCCGTATTCTGGCTCATCTCGAGTTGTACCCAATATCCCAGCTCAACTCAAGCCATAACTCCATATCCTAGCTCATCCCGAGCTGTACCCGATATCCCGGTTCAACTATACCTCAGATCATTCTTCAGGGTCACAACCTAAATCATAATTCCGGTCTGAAACCCTAAAATAAATTCATAAGCCTCGAGAGACGCGTAGTGATAAGACATTGGATAAATCTCTTTAAACCTTAAGCTTAATGTCCGAGCCTAAAAAGGATACTAATATATATATATCCACCACGCACAATCCGTGGTATGACTTAATACATAGAATTACGCACGCCATGAAATCCCGAAAACCCAGTCCGTTCACAGTACATCCAAAGTACCAACTCAAGGAAGCCCTAGCCCCAAGGAACCCTTTGACATACCAATAACCCAGCTCCCTTGACCCCCCCGCCCCCCACCCCCACCCCCCCCCCCCCCCCCCCCCCCCCCCCCCCCCCTGGAGCCAAAACCGCTTGGTGGTCGTCCATTACAGTTGGGATTACTCAAACGGGGCTCTAAACGGACTCCAACGGCCTCAAAACTGCCAAAATCCGATCTGGAATGTTCCAAAACCCTAGACACGCGCGGCCATGGGTTGGGAAACAACCCCATGCACCACCGTGGGCTGGGAAATAACCCCACGCGCCGGTAGAAGATCGGACCACGCGCCACACGCCGACCACGCACTGCCACGCGCGTCTGCACTGTCACGGTGGAATATTCCGTCGAACTTGACAAAATTGGAATCTTCCTTCCAAACTAATGATGTTAGGGTTCCATTATAACACTGTTACCTTTTGACAGAATATGCTAACGCCGTCAGCATATTCCGTCAAATCTTGACGGCGTCAGTTGACCCAACAGTCAACTAACTACTGATTGGATCGTTGACTGTGCTGCCACGTGGCAGCTGAGTCAGCCGCTGACTGGTCTCCACGTGGCTAGCAGGTGGCATGCCACGTTAGCAACCGCAGTTCGAACCAGTCATAAGAGTTTGTTGGGAACGACGACCAGACCACCTGCGTCGCCGCCGTCTCCGGTGGCAGGAATCTGGAAATTATCGCTGAAATCCGCCATTAATGGCCGAGAGCTCAAGCTTCATAGATTCCTCCAAACCCCACCATTTTTCACGATCCAGGTGTGTAAAAGTCATCGACTCCTTCCCAGGAGTCCGAATTTAAGCTTAGGATTGAGAAAACTTACCTCGTTTGATCGGAAATCCACCAAGAAGGTTCGGCCCAAAAACCAGCCTTCGGTCCGCCCTCTCTGGTGGTGATCGAGTCTTGAAATGGCCACCAAATAGCTCGCGGGGTCGAGGGGATTCCATCCCTAGCCTTCATTTGGGTCGAATCGAATCCAAAATGGTCGAAGTTGGTGGAGACGTGCGATGTTTGCAAGGGGAGAGAGAGAGTTCGAGGGAGGAGAGAGAGTGTGTGACCAGAGAGAGGAAGATTGTGGAAAAATCTAGAAAAATGGGGCTTATGACATTGTCCACCTATCCAAATTACCAAAATACCCCTAGGCTTTTAGACCCGTATCTCTCACATATGAACTCCGTTTTCCGCGTGTCGCCTGTTTACGAACTCATGAGTTCGAGACCTATGCAACGATCCAAGAAAAATTCCAAAAGTACTAGCAGACAAAAAGTGACTTATGCCTATATAAAGGCCTACCTTTATGTTGTATTAGAGAACATTTTATCATATTATTATTGTTGAAGCATAAATCGAACACGCTTGAAAATGTCTTCATGATCCCTACAAACAACAAACAAGAAACAATCGAAGTTAAAGTTGAAGCCCCGAGGGGGTTGTTCAATCAAAAAAACTAAGATGTTTAAGTTAGCTTTGAGAGTGAGATCAGAAAGAACTTTAGAAGCGGGGAACAAATTACCCTGAAAGTGAAATGAGCTCCGCTATTTATAGGGAAGCCTTGAGAGTCGCGGTGCGTTCTGATTGATCGATGAATTTTGTAACTAATAAATAATTTAATTTTAATAAAATATATTTTTTATTAATTGAATTTTAATAAAAATTAATTCTCAAGGAGAAACTAATTATTATTGAGGCATTAACCCAATTAAATAATATATTTAACTGGTAAATATATTATTTAATGTGTAAGTGTGTGTGAGCCATTAATGTATTACCGGGGATAATTTAGATATTATAGGAATTATGGGCCACGTGACAGCTCCACAATTTTCGGGTGATTTTGGGTTCCACAAATGTCCCCACATTGCTTAGTAATTCAGGGAATCCTAAGGGATGTAGGTTTTTTTTTATAGTCCCAGTAAACCATTTTGTAGTAGAACTCCGTCTTATCTTGTATCGAAAAAATTTCGGTGGGTTCAGAACGTAACATCAAAATTATTCAAGTATGCATTAGGATTGAACTTGTGTGATTGAGTTTAGCATTTGACTCATCTGTAATTAATCCTCTCATTGACGGAATTTAATTTTCTTTATTCTGAAATTAATTTCCTCACTAATGACTTGAGGTTTAATATTTCTTAATTCCCCAATTAATTGTAGAGTTTCATTTTGTTTTTGTTTAATGAAAGTATGTAACCTCCATTTTCAAAAAATCAAAACCCCTTGTCTTTCCTTTCAGTTGGTGAGAAAGAATAAAGAAATCTGGAGGAGGTTTCGATAGCAATTGGTTCACCAATTAATAATTTGGGTAAAATAATTATTTAAGAAAAGAAATGACGGCCTCCATTTCTAAAACAACACTGAAACTTGTCCTTTGCTGTAGAAAAGAAGAGGTGGTGTCGTATGTGGCAAGGTGAGGAAATAAATAATTTTTCCTTTTAATTTTCTTTTCATCTTTGTTTTGCTTTTTTCTGATTGGGTGCGCGATGTGACTGGTGTGACAAGTCTGGCGCAGCAGGGTTGCTGCTGTTGTGCGCGAGCTAGTAGTGGTGGATGGCAGGTGCGCCAGGAGGTGTCGGTCCTTGTTGGCTGCGTGTTTGCTGACTACTGCAGCTAGAAGCTTGTGGCTCCCCTTTTGCTTTTAATTTTATTTTTTCTGATTGCAGATTGAAGAGATGATGCTGAGGAGAGCAGATGGAACAGCAGCCATGGGACTGACTGACGGCTGGCGTGATGAAGAAATTTAGATCTCTTTTCATCTTTTCTTTTTCTATTTTGTTTGCTTTGCTTTTTTTTTTTGGCTGCCGTTTCCTCTCTATATATATTATATATATATAAGCTGATTGAATTTTTATTTTTATTTTTCAGTTTCGGTTTTTTGAGGATATCGAGAGTTGTGGGAGTCCGATTGCTATGATTCAAGTGGCAACGTGTTCTATTTTTAGAGACGGTCATTTCAAGATGCATGAAGACATACTTTCGATGAAGTCTTGAAGATTCAAAGGTGGTGTAGCTAACATCAAGATGAATAACTGAGATTTTAATAAGGATTGTCTGGTAGATACTATTCATGTCCTTGTTAGAAGAACTAAGATGTTGGCGATGACTGTCTGGCGGGTTTCATTCATCTCATTGTCAGAAGAACTGAGATGTTGGCAATAACTGTCTAGCGGGTTCCATTCATGTCCTTGTCAAAAGAACTGAGATGTTGGCAATGACTGTTTGGCGGATCTCATTCATGTCATTGTCAGAAGAACTTAGATGTTGGCAAGGACTGTTTGGCTAGTCTCATTCCTGTAATTAGAAGAGAAATGGCTTTCGGCTGACGTTAGCCCTACAACGGGTGACGTCAGTATGGCCTTTTTGTCCAACATGTGTGAAAATGGATGGCTAGGATCGCGCGTATGGCCTTTTTGTCCAACATGTGTGAAAATGGATGGCTAGGATCGCACGATCCATGCGAGTGGCTACTATGGCAGGTTCCATTTGGCAGAGGTGTTGTCGGTTGGTGTCTGAAGGGTGGCTTTCTGTAACAACCCGGAATTTTAATTATTGGGTTTACGTAATTATTTTTGTAAAATGACGATTTTACCCTTGGTTGGTAAAGGGCTTGGAAATCAAGTTTTGTTTCGATACAATTTTTGTGGTGTTTTGGATACCGTTGCGTAGGTCTCGAACTCACGAGGTGGTAGACAGGCGGCACGCGGAAAACGGAGTTTGTGGACGGAAGTTATGGGTCTAAATGTGCAAGGGTATTTTGGTAAATTTCCATGGAGGGGAGATATTTTGTTAACCAAATCAGACTTATCTGATCCATGTCATCTTCATTTCATCTTTATCACTCATTCACTCTCTTTGTGACAAACAAAACCACAAACACACCCACCCGAAACCGTGCGAAAAACCAAGAGAGAAACCAAAAGTCAACTTTGATTTCAAGGCTTCAACTTCCCGTTTTGATCAACTAATCGTGTTCTACTCCTTCCCACGATCACAACCGTACCAACCATCGAAGGAGAGGACCACGGTGGAAGCCGAACCGAGTAAAGGAAGTTTCGGATCTTTGGATCGATTTTCCGGCTTACACATGTACGTGTTTGATGTTTTGAGGTTATATTTGGATTCCTGGGTTTGAGTAGATAGATTTAGACGTAAAATTTGTGTAAAACGGTTGAGTTTTGAGGAAGTTGTAAAGCTTGGAGTTTCGGTCGGAAATGGCGGATTCCGACGAACCAGACGGCGGCGGAGGTGGCGGTGCGGTCATCTTCTCCGGCTAGCTTCCGGCGACGGCGACGACAGTCCGGTCGTCTTCTCCGGCGAGTCACCGTGACCGGTCGGGTTGAGTGAACCGGTCGGGTCGAGTTGGACCGGGTCAGGTTGAGCCGGACCGAGTTGGGCCGGTCTAGGCGCGTGAACACTGTAGCAGGCGCGTGGCCGGCGCGTGAGGGCGCGTGGGCGCGTGTGCCGACCTTCCGGCGGCGCGTGGGCCGAGGCTGACGTCACGGCGGCGCGTGGTAACTAGTTTTCGACGTTCTGAATCTGCTGGTACAGGTTTCAGGTTGATCGGACATCGTTTAGAGGTCGATTTGAGTGTCCGAAGTGGCTGTGTTTTCTAGAAACAGCAAGGGTAGACTTCCTGAGATTAGGAAGTTGTTATATAAGAGTCTTATTACTAGCCGGTAATCCCGATTGTTATTTTTGACAGGTGATATTATTCCGGGAACCTCAGAGGAACGAGCGAGACGGGATTGAGCTAGCTTGAACAGGTTTGTGAGTGGACTTTTGGTTTATAAACTAAAATGCATGCATAAATGTATCTTTGATTTAAATACTGTCATGTATGGGTGCAATGAATTTCTGGATTTTAGAAATGATGCTGGACACATGTTTTCCAATATTTCAGTGAAAGTGTGTTTTGAGAAATGGCCTGGTTTTTGTACTTGATTTTGATATCGTTTTGAAGTGGTAACTATTTGAGCATGTGATTTGGGTTTAGACCCATAATTATGATTTATTGATTTTGGCCATAAAAATGATATTGCAAAGAATTTGGCTTAGGCCGAGAAACAAAGATTTCGAAGTATGAATTTGGTTCACTGGTTCCTGTCCCGATGGTTACCGTTGCTCTGACCGGTGTTGAGGGGTCTTGCTCCGCTGGTTGTTGAGGGTTCGGACCTTGGTGTTGAGGGGCCTTGCTCCGCCAGGTCGCGAAGCTGTCTATGCATAGTACAGATTGTACAGAGAATTGTTGTACAGATTTTAACACATCTCAAGGGATACCCTGGTGTGTTGTTGTGGATATGTCGGGAACAGTGAATTTGAGATATTATGCGTCCAGATGGAATTAAATGAATTTGAGATATTATGTGTCCAGATTGATTTAAATGATTTTAAACTCTTTTGAAGAGAGTTTTCAAACCAAACTTTGGATCACGAGTTATTTTCATTATACAGATTTTTCTATGATACCAACTAAGTGGTTTTAAAGAGAAATGAAAATTTTGGTGATTTACATATGATGTTTTTCTATTATAAATTGTTTATGTGATGCATGCATGATTTTATAAATGGAGGGGGAAAAATGTAATATTTCCTCGACAAACAATTTATAAATGATTATTTTTGTCCACTCACATCTTTTGTGTTTAAACCCCCTTCAGGCAGTAGAGTTGACGCGGACATTATCTCGAGGCAGAGGCATTAGCACTCTCGGCTGCGCTGTGTAGTTGTACTTGAGTAGGATATCTAATTTGTATCTTGATCCTACTTAGACGCTCTGATATTATGTTGTATTTGGTTGGTAATTACTTACGGGAATTTTATGTGCTTAAATCCCTTGTCTGACAAGTGAAAGTATTTATTATTATTATAATTTTATAAGGATTGAAGGGTATTTGGGAACCTTTCCTTAGGTTGTCAGACGGGATCAGGGTTCTTCCCGGGTTTCGAGGGGAAATTCGGGACGAGTCCTGACACTTTCGGTTGACGTCAACATCGCATGGCTGACGTCAGTGTGACCTTTGAGCTCCTGACACGAGTGAGACTTACCACAGTGCGGGGTTAGTCTTCCCCCAACGCGAGGTTAGACTTCCTCTACCTCAGGGTGAGACTTGATTTTGAAGGCTCCGTTTGAGCTTGAAACGGGGTGGTACCAAGGTGGGACTCGATAATGGAGGATTGAACATGCCCCGTGTGAAGCCTGTAACGTCACACTTCATTGTCCTAGCCCCAATGAGGGAGGATAGCAAGTGCAAGTCTTCTGGTTGTCTAGGGGAAGGCGCCAAAAAGACCTCCATGAAGTTGGGGGTTATTGTAAAAGTATCCTGAGTGGCTGTCTAGTTGAAGGAAGAGAACTTGAAAGTTCCATCTGTGGAGACGAAGCTATCACACCTAGTGAAAAATATTGATGCCATCTCCATTGTGAGAAACAAGGGAAGTGGTCCTTGATCTCAAAGTGAGTGGCGTGATGACACGGACTGCCAAAGCTGCAATTGTCGTTCAGGAGGATGTCAAATCTATCTTCGCGAAGCCTAGCGAAGCCAAAGTGGATCAGGCTATTGAACTCGAAAAGTTGAAATTCAAGCCATATATGTTGTTGTGTGCCCCCAAACTTCACATCAATTGAAGACTAGGCTCCTTCAACAAGTGTCGAAACTTGAAGACTCCGTAGGAGATTTGAGGCAGAAGTTGCTTGTGGAAAATTGCAATGAATCAGGAAGTGACATCTACTACGTTCAAATCTTTTGGCCAACTTGTTCCTTCTAATTTAGTAATCCTTGGAATTTTTTCCAAGTGTTGGAATGTTGGGTTTGCCCATTTTTTATTGGAAAAAAGGACTTCTTGGCTATTCAAATGCCCCCGATGTAGTGTCATGAGCATCCACCGATAGAAGTTTGACTCCATTTACCTCTCGGATGAGGGCTTCGCATTGCCTTCCGGAGAAGGGCTTTGCATTGCCTTCAAGGAATGGCTTTTGGCCTTTTTAAATGCCCCCATGGTAGTCTTGGGCGTTTGATGTTGGGGCTTTGATTGAACTTGCCTCTCAGAGGAGGGCTTGACTTTGCCTTCAAGGAAGGGATTTTGCCTCTCGGAAGAAGACTTGGAGCGCTTCCCAAGGAAGGCTTGGTAGCTTCACAGGGTGAAGGCTTGGATGCTTCGCAGGGCGAAGGCTTGGATGCTTCGCAGGGCGAATGCTTGGATGCTTCGCAGGGCGAAGGCTTGGATGCTTCGCAGGGCGAAGGCTTGGATGCTTCGCAAGGCGAAAGCTTGTATGCTTTGCAGGGCGAAGGCTTGGATGCTTCACAAGGCGAAGGCTTAGAAGTTTCCCCAATAAATGCTTAGTTGCTTCTTGAAGGAAGACTTGGTTGCTTCCCAGAGGAAGGCTTGAATTGCTTTCAAAGGAAAGGTTTGGAGCGCTTCTCATAGGAAGGCTTGGTTACTTCCCGGAAGAAGGCTTGGTTGCTTCCCGGAGGAAGGCTTTGGGGTTTCCATTGCTATGCAAAATTATCTAAGTAAAATTTCAAGTTTCTTGATAATTTTATTGAAGAAAATAATACAATGGATACATAAATTGGTGCGGAGCCTTATTCATTTATTATGAAATTGATGCGAATCTCCTTCGAATTGGGATCCTTAAGGTCTTCGTCACTGAGATGCTTTGCAGCCTTACCGGTGATGTATTTGGTGCAATGCCCTTCCTTGACGAGGTTCTGTATATACCTATAAGATGTTGTACGTGCTAATGGTGTGACCATAATAGTTGTGATAGCGGCACCACCTAGTCTTGTTGGCATTTTCTTGATCGCCTTTGACAGGTTCTAGCTTCTTGAACCAAGGTTCATCCTTGATTTCATTCTAAATTCGATGGAAGGGCACTAAGAATTGTATGTTGGAAGTTGGAACGGCTTTGCATTTGTTGAACTTGCTTAGTATAGGTTCGCAATTAGTGTCATTGTTGGGTGACGCCAACATCTTAGATGTTTCCTTGCTTGGTCCAGGACACTCCTTGGCTTGTGTGGTGTTTTTCTCTTCCTCCCAGCATGCATGTCTCTCTTCTAGAGAAACCATCTTGGTGAGACTGCGAGCATTGTTCATGACAATGTCGCAATAAAGCTGGCTATCCCGAGGAAGCCCTTGTTTGAATGCCATTGCAGCGACGAGGCCACTACAACCAACAATGCGAGACTTTTTCGTGCAGTCGAATATATTGTCGGAGGGTCTCTTTGGATCTCTTTCTGATGGTGAAGAGATGATCATCCTTTACTTCGATAGTGCGAAGTTGAGAGTGCTCCTTTATGAAAGCTAAGGCTAGCTCTTTGAAAGAGGCAATGGATCTCTGAGGGAGATGATTGAACCACGACATTGCCTGGCCTTGCAGGGTGGCCTAAAATACTTTGGACATGAGGGTGCCATAGTGCTTATAAGGTACCATGACTCCACGGTAATAATCGACATGCTTTACTGGGTCAGAGATCCCTTTGAACTAATTGAAGTTCGGGGTTGCAAACCGTTGAGGGAACGGCTTTTCCTCAACGTCTTTCACGAAAGGTGAAGTCGAAGATGACTGAATTTGACGACGTAGATCATCTTCCAAATTGCCATCAAGTTGGATGCCCCGTAGGTGACGATCTAACATTTTCTGGATATATTCAGTCTGCAGCGCACCTCGGTGAGGTGGAGAGTTAGAGCCAAACATCGTTGACCTCCCTGGACCTCAGTTTCCGAGTATGTCTCGTCCTCTTCACTGCGATTTCCAGCACGCCCCAAGCTGATGTGAGTATCTCGGGAAGCTGCATGTTGCCTTCAGCTTCCATGCGAGTGTTCAATACGCAACAATTCTCCAGCACGCCCCCAAGCCGCTCATATGCCGATGACCTTGGGCGTTGTTGGATCCTTGTCCCACGAGTGCGACTTTCCTCAGTAGCTTGAGTTGCTTCTCTCCTTGCCAGAAGTTGTAGTAGAATCTCCGACTGAACCTGGATCTGGTTATTCAATCGTTCGACCTGCTGTGATAAATTGTCTTGAAGAGATGTGGCTGAGGTGCTCACGTGTGACGCATTTTACGTTGGGCCCCACGTCTCGAGCTCAGTTGTTGCCGATCCATGTCGTGCTTTTCTTGTGTTCGATTTTAACCCGGTGTGTCATAAAGACCATCCAAGAATCTTTGAAGATCTTCATTGGTAATGGATCGATTGGGAGTCTGCCTAGACATTTCTCCCACGACTCGCCCATCTGTTTTCTGGAAGGTAGTTGTTACTGCTCCCGATGCAGGTGGTGGGGGTGTAGGAGTTGATGGGATAGGAAATATTCTGAAGCCAATAGCAAGAGTCGGTCCCTGTGTCCCGATGGGTGCCAGTATCGTCACTTGGCGTGTCCCGCATAGGGAATGGCTTAGCTGTTTATCCTAGTTCTCAATGTGTGTGACAAGACCCTTCCCGAATTTCACCTCGAAATCCACGAAAAACCCTGTTCCCGTTTGACATCCTTTAACCACAAAATTTAATACCAGGAATACCCTTTATATTTAGAAATATTAAATAAACCTTACAGGGGTTCCGACATAAACTTCTCTGTACTTTACTGACTACACCTACCTGTCAGACGCAGGATAACTTATAAGTAATTGCCGAAACCTCGGAACAGTGGTGGCTTGAAAGGGTAACCTCATAGCCTTATTTTACGCCCCAGCCTCTCGACTGAGCAACCGCACCGGTGGCTAACCGGCCTGGTCATGTCAGGGTAAGAGCCAATGCTTCGCCACATATCACAATGTGAGAACCCCTGATCGTGACTCGAAGTTTATGGCCCTCTGCTAACAAGCTTTGATACCAAGTTGACAGTAGGTCAGACACCGCTGATACCTCTACTGTAATAGCACAAGACAACTGACTTATCGGCCTTTTGTGAACCGTCAGTAACTCGTCAATCTGGGTCATCGCCCACACCAACCCACAGACCCGGATGACGAAGGTACCCGACTTGGTTGAATTGAGTCTCATTGACTTACCCTGAGTCGTACTTGATATCCCTGCTCCTTTAGAGCACCCTAAGTGGTAACTCGATATCCCTGCTCCTCTAGAGCACCCCGAGTGGTAACTCGATATCCCTGCTCCTCTAGAGCACCCCGAGTGGTAACTCGATATCCCTGCTCCTCTAGAGCACCCCGAGTGGTAACTCGATATCCCTGCTCCTCTAGAGCACCCCGAGTGGTAACTTGATATCCCTGCTACTCTAGAGCACCCCAAGTGGTAACTCGATATCCCTACTCCTCTAGAGCACCCCTAGTGGTAACTCGATATCCCTGCTCGTCCAGAGCACCTCGAGTGGTAACTTGATATCCCTGCTCCTCTAGACATACCTCATACCTCAACGATATGGTGGAGAAAGATTCCTCGAACGCCTACATCGGAGAATCCCTCAAAGATATGGTGGAGACGTACCCTCTAATGCCAATCGAAGAACCCTCAACAATGTAGTGGAGAAAGACATCCTCCATGCCAATCATCGGAGAACCCCGTGGTATAACATTATACCTAGAAGTACGCATCCCATGTAATCCTGGAAACCCAGTCCGTTCACAGTGCAACTAAAATACAAAAATCAAGGAAACCCTAGCCCCAAGGAACTCTTTGACACATTAATGACCCAACTCCCTTGACCTCCCGAGCTAAAACCCACTCCATGGTCAACCATTACTGCTGGGATTACTCAAACGTGGCTCTAAACGAACTCCAATGGCCTAAAAACTGCCAAAATCTGATTCGGAATGTCCCAAAACCCTAGCCACGCGTTGCCGTGACCCCGAAATCGGTCCCACGTGCAGCCACGCCTCGGTAGAAGGCCGGACCACGCGCTATGCGCCCTCACGTGCTGCCACGCTCCCCCACGCGCCGGTATTGTTCACGGCGAAATATTTCGTCAACCTTAACGAAATATTCCGTCAAACCTGACAAAATCTTATGACAGAATCGAAATATTCCGTCCAGACTAACGGAATTAGGGTTCCGTCAAGCTCCGTTAACTTTTGACGGAATATGCTAATGACGTCAGCATATTCTGTCAAACCCTTGACGACGTCAGTTGACTCAAAGGTCAACTGACGGCTGACTGGTCGCCACATGGCACCACGTGGCTTCCAGGTGGCATGCCACGTCAGCCACCGCCGGTAGAACCAGTCGCCGGAGACGATGACCGGGCCGTCGCCGCCGTCTCCGGTGGCCGGAATCTGGAAATTCTCATCGGAAATCGTCATTTTCGGCGAGCTTCCAACTTCTTCATTCCTTGACCATTTTTCACTATCCACACATGTAAATTTATCTACTTTTCACCAGGAACCCAAAATGAGATCAAAATTTTGAGATCATACATGGTTTGGTCGGAAAATAGCCGAGAAGTTTCGATCCACCTCCATTTTTCTTCTGCCGTCTACGTCTATACTCCCACCTCGATAGTGACATCAAACCACTCGTGAAGTCGAGGGGAAGACATCCACGACCTTGGTTTTGGTCGAGTCGGTCCGGGAATGGGTTGATGAAGGTGAGGGTTCTGTGATCGCATGGAGGAGAAAATCGAGTAAGAGAGAGAGAGTGTCCCCCCCCTGATAGAGTTCGAAAAGAGAGAAGAAATATCTCCCAAATTTTGGACTTTTCCAAAATAACCAAACTACCCCTGAAGCGTCTAGACCAGCAACGCTCTCACCGGGTCTCCGTTTTCCGCGTGTCACCTGTTTACGAACTCGTGAGTTCGAGACCTACGGAACGACCGAAGAAAAATTTCCAAAAGCACTGCCAATCAAAAAGTGACTCTTGAACCCTTCCGAAATCAAGGGTAAAATCGTTTTTTCCTTAATTAAATTCTCCAATGAATTAAAATCCTGGTTCGGGTCGTTACAGTGTGTCCTGTTCCCAGCCTGATATGTAGATACAAAATTAGCAGCTCTGGAGGAACGAACTGATTGTCGAGTTCTTGCCATGATATGACCGATGAACGAAGTTCAAGAACGACAAATGAATGTTGAAGTTTTTGAGAAATATTTAGTGAGCACTCCTTGAGTATTTCTCAACTCGGCTCTCAATGAAATCACCAATTGTTGAAGCAGAACTCGAACACGCTTGAAAAAGTCTCCATGATCCCTATAAACAGCAAACAAGAAACAATCGAAGTTAAGGTTGAAGACCCGAGGGGGTTGTTCAACTAAGAACGCTCTGATGCTTAAGTTAGCTTTGAGAGTGAGAACATAAATAACTTTAGAAGCGAGGAATGAATTACCCTGAAAGTGAAATGAGCTCCGCTATTTATAGGGAAGCCTTGAGAGTCGCAAAGCATTCTGATTGGTCGATGAATTTTGTAATTAATAAATAATTCTTTTTAATAAAATATATTATATATTAATTTAATTTTAATAACAATTAATTTTCAAAGAGAAAATAATTATTATTGAAGCCTTAACCCGATTAAAGAATATATTTAGCTAGTAAATACATTATTTAATGTGTGGGTGTTTGTGAGCCGTTAATGTATTAACAGGGGTAATTTGGATATTATATGAATTATGGGCCACGTGACATCTCCACAAATTTCGGATGATTTTGGATTCCACAATTATCAAATTTGAGATTTTCTCAACATGGAGAAATCCAATTTATCCCTTTATTGGATTTGACGTTTTTCGATCCTTTTATCCGCTTATCATACCACGTCATGTAGTTAAAACATTTGAAAGGTTAATTATGAATTTGTTATAAGTAATAAAGAGCATAATAATAAATGTCACGTATGAACTTATTATCAGATTTAAAGCACATGATAATAAAATGTAATTTGTATTTTATTACTTCAAACAAGCTGCGGGGTGTTTGTTTGTGAGGAGACCAGGTACAGATACGTCAATTTTTATTTATTTATTATCATTTTCAGGAAGATAATACTTGAGTTCAAACAGTTATGGAAATTGATATCCTTACCATCCATGTGGCCCAATAATAAAAAGACATGTGTTTAAACTTAAGTTTAACAAACCAGGAACCAAACGTCATGTTTATCCAGTAGCCCACTCTCAAACCTCCACTTGGTCTCATTCTACCCTCTGAAAAATCTGAAAACCCAGCGCCACCACCATAATAACCGATGGAAAATGTCTAATTCCGTCTCCGTCCCGTCGGTGACTCAAATTCTCTCCCCGACGATACATCCTTCCTGTCTCTCCCTTCCTCTTCTCCACGGTCACCATTCAAATCGATGGGGCTGCAAATCTGCAGACTATCCAAAATGACGGGGACGATGGATGTGCAAAAGACGACGAGGCTTTGTCTCTGGCGACTACCATCTCCTTGATGGGTCTGCTGATTCGAATTTTGTTTGGCTAAAATAAGGGAAAACTTGGCAGATAAGGCTTGATAAATTTTTTTTGTTTAGAGTTCTGTTTACATCCCAACAAATCCTACGTGGGTTATAGCAAATGGCCAATTTGGTTAAATGTCCAATTCATGAGGTCCAGTCCAGTAGCGCCCAGTTGGAGTGGGTAGACGTGGAAATTTGGAGGAGGGGAAGTCGATTCTGACACGCATAAAGGATAAGAAATCAGATAGAATGTTTGTGACAAACTAATTGCAACATAGGTACCCTAGAGGTCTACATGGCAAGTCAGATAAGTTCATCACCGCATATAAATGGTGAAGAAACATTCTTCTCAAGGGACAAACAATCAATCAATTAAACAAACAAATTGGTCAACCCAATCAATTTCAAAATAATTGCAAATCCTCAAAAATTTCATTATTCAAAGGCACAACCTGTTTCTTCGATCTAGGATCAAGATTCAGTTCTCTTCTCAATCCCTCTCTCAGTTCTTAAACAAAAAAAAACTCAAAGCTTTCCTTCATCCTGACTGCTGCTTAAATTAGTCTTGAAGATCATCAAACACTCAAATAATCCCGACTGGCACTCAACTTAATCTTTGAGGCATCCAGAAACTCAACCTTTGGCATCTCAACGTCTCGCGAATGCTCTGCCAACCTATGCCATGATTCCGACTGATATTCATTTAGTTGATGATTTCCAGAAGATCGTGCCCCTCAAAGGCTTGATTCCGAAAGAAATAATTTACTTACAACACTTGTAATTTACTCACTGCATTCAATACTCACATATTAACTCTTCCATCGCAATACACCGAATTTTCTTAAGGAAAGTTAAGTATTCAGAATATATCAACTAGTGTGTTTTACGGCTGTTTCTAAGTCGTAAAACTATCTATGTGCTTTGGTCCAATACTATCATTCCGATTTAAGAAAATCCGCGTGTCTAACTGCTTCTAACTAAATAGCAAGCTGCTAGCATGAATATATCAGAAATCACATGAACTTGGACTAGATTGGAAATAAAATTTATTAAAATCCTTAGATACATTAAAAAAATGACATAGAAAAGAACAGCGCAAACAATTTTAAAAGAAAGGTTATTGGGCCGCAAACGGAACTCATCTCTGAGCTGTCTAGTATCAGTCTCTACTAGTGTCACGTTTACATAGAAAAGACAATATCTTGATTAAAAGAAAGGTTCTTGGGCCGCAAACGAAACTCATCTCTGAGCTGTCTAGTAGCAGTCTCTACTAGTGCCACGTTTACTTTGAAAGCAGTTAAGACCTATATACTTCCTGGTTCGCCCATCTAAGGATAAGATCGTGGTATCAAAGCCATAAGCTCACAACTTTCAACTCAAACCCAACATCCAAACAAGTTCACACAATTCATCATTAAGAGAAACCCACACGAATCTGCTCCTCCGCACACGAATTTCGACGGAGATCCTCCAAAGGCGACCTTGGGCCCACTGTCACACTTTTTGGGCAGAACAAGTTCATCAAAATTTGTTCTTTGGTGGGACTCCCATGTAAAAAATGTACAAGTGGCTGTTGAGTTGAGAGATGATGGCTCTGTTTTTGTCTCCCCTTAATTCATGCAAAACCCCAGAAACTCAATTCCACAGATTGATTTTGGTGGCTGGTATCATGGTTTGCGGGGAGATGAAGGTGGGTCGTGGCTGTATGTTTTTCTGTGAAAGAGAAATGGGCTGTTTGGTTATGGGTGCTTAATGAAATTTTGACTAACACGTGTGTCTATTTTATTGGTACCATGGAATATAAGGATATATTTTTTGACCTGTTTGGTCTCAAGTACTGTCCTTTTCAGGATTGTAGTTCAACTCAACAACCATTCAATTCCGAGTTCACCTGCCAGATTTTATCACTTAATAAAACTTCAATTTTATCCTTGCCACAAATTAAACACAACGAGGAAAACCTTGAAAAGAAAAATAATTGTTTTCTTCTTCTCAAAAATAGGATGAGAAAACTACATTTATGTTATTAGCTCAACAAAAAAGAAAACTATATTTAAGGACATAATTATAATCAAACTTACATAAATAGATAATTAATATTTTTTTTTTTACAACAAAGGACAAACACATTTATTAAGAATTGTAATATTACTTGTTTGAACCTAACGGAACCAAGCTGGTCAATTGACAAGTGAAAACTCAATTTTTTTTATAATTGTTAGGGTATAAGAAGAACAACTCTCATGTGTGAGTTTATATGATCCTTCCGGCGACTTTTAAAACTCTTCAGTTTGATCGTGTGAATTTAGGTTACCCTCGTCATTTCCAATTTTAAGTATTTTCTTTATGTGTCCAAAAATACTTTTCAAAACGTCATTTTATTTGTTTTCTCTTAACGGAATAAAGGGTCTTGTCTGAAATTTAACAATATATGACTTAACATATAATGCTCGAGGTTTGGGCAGAGCCAAAAATTTGAGGCTAAACCTTACACCATAATATCAATTGATTTTTTTTTTGGATAAAAAATAACAAATTGGTTGATTATATAATATAGAACCAACTACTCCCTTGGATCCACTCCCCAAAATAATATTTTAAAGAAATGATATTCTACACAAGTATGCTATGATTTCACAATAACCAAAAGCTACATGAAGAGTGAAAGACTTAACAATTCTCAAAAAAGCTTTATTAGACACTGTCAAGTGCAAGGAAAGCTCTAGTGGTTTCATAATAAGCAAGCAGTCTTATGTCTACAAGCATAGAGACACAAAACAGACAAACAAATAAATATGGAAGGAGATTGGTAATATCTAGCACATTTGGAGTCTAGCGAAATATCTCCATCTTTGTGAGAACTATATTACAAAGAAGAAAAAATATAAACTTTCGAAAAAACCCTACACAAGATCAAAAGACTAATAGCACAAAAAGACTGTTAATCACAAAATAAACCCAGTTTACTTGATTTTTTTTTTATACATGGATATTAGAGGAGGTGGATTATGTTATATATACGTTGAGTATCGCTAGACCTCCCATATAACATGTGGAGAAGAATATCACTATACCATAACATGTGATAATTTACTTGACTTAAAAAGTGAAAAAAATAAACATGTAGAAGAGAAAAATAAGCAACAAATATTTCCATATCTCCCATTAGGGCATAGTGACACCCGATTAGTGAGTCAAATGGCTGCATTGTTCAACAGAAATTGTACACCTCAGTCCATTACAAGTAATATTAGCATCAATACAACCAAAAGCAACAGTAACTAAGCAATTGTGAAGAAATAAATACAAACATGAAAATTTTCATAAATAAGGAATGCAGGAACTTCTTTTGGGGAAATCATTCCCATTCTCCCCCCTGTAGCCTGGAAGGAAGTTTGCTCTTCAAAGAAAAAAGGTGGTCTTGGATTGAGATCTATAGAAACTTTCAACTCAGCTAGTCTCACTAAATTTGGATGGAAAATCTTAAATGATGATTACAATTGGTGGGCTAAAATTATGAGAGCAAAATAATTGAGACACAATCCAATGTTCCTATGCTCTAAGAGGGCAAACCATTCAATGACTTGGAAATGTATTTTGGATGTCAAGAAAATCCTCTATAAAGGCATGGCGTGGATCGTTGGTGATGGAAAAGATATAAACTTCTGGGCTGCTAATTGGGCCCTCCCAGTTCCCTTGGCCAATCTGCTCAACCAGTCGGACCTTCCTTATATTGACTAGAGTCTAACAGTGGACAAATTCACCATCAACAATCAATGGGACACGCAGGCTCTCCTTGCTTTAATCCATGAGGACATTGTTCAAATCATCAAGGCCATCCCCCTTCCTATGGAAGGCTCCAATCAGAAAGACAAAATTATCTGGGCTCGAAATCTGAAAGGGAAGTTTACAATCAGATCCACTATTCAATTCCTTGAAGTTGATCGTCCTGCTCACCCTCAGGCTAGCTTTTAAAACCGAATGTGGAACCTTAAGCTCCCTCCTAAGTTCAAAATCTCCAGTTGGTTATTACTGAGGAACCGTTTGAACACGAGAGATCGCCTATACCATTTCTTACAGGGACAAGACCTTAATTGTGGAATCTGTGGGGATTATGAAGAATCTCTAAACCATCTCTTTCAGGACTGCACCTTTGCTCAGCAAGTTTGGCTCTTGGTTCCCTCGCATTTAATGTAACAACCCGGAATTTTAATTATTGGGTTTACGCAATTATTTTTGTAAAATGACGATTTTACCCTTGGTCGGTAAAGGGCATGGAAATCAAGTTTTGTTCCGGAACTTATTAGGTGGTGTTTTGGATACCGTTACGTAGGTCTCGAACTCACGAGTTCGTTGACAGGCGGCACGCGGAAAACGGAGACCCGATGAGTTCGTTACTGGTCTAGAAGCTTCAGGGGCAGTTTGGTAATTTTGGAAAAGTTGGAACTATATAGCAGATATTTTTCTCTCTCCTCGGGAGATTGGTCCATTCAGTCTCGCTCCTACCCGAAGTCCTCCCCGTGCGAACACCGAAGACCCCATTTTCATCGGATGGATTTCGATCTGATTCGAACGAAACCAAGGTCGGGAGGATTTTCCCCGGGACCCCACGAGCATTTTGGGGTAGTTATTGGAGCGGGAGCACCGTCGTAGGCGACGGACGGAGGAGGGAGGTGAACCGAATCTTCTCGGCTGTTTTTCGGCCAAACCAAATACGATCTCGGAACTTTGACCTCATATTTGGATTCCTAGTGAAAAGTAGATAAATTTCCATGTGTAGATCGTGAAAAATGGTCAAGAAATGAAGAAGTTAGAAAATCTTGAAAATCGACCGGAAATAGAAATTTCCGGCGAACCAGACGGCGGCGGAGGTGGCGGTCCGGTCATTTTCTCCGGCCAGCCTCCGACGACGACGATGGCCGTCCGGTCGGATTGAGTGAACCGGTCGGGTTGAGTGAATCAGTTGGGTTGAGTCGAGTTGGACCGGGTCAAGTCGAGCCGGACCGGGTTGGACCGGTCCAGGCGCGTGAACACTGTACAAGGCGCGTGACCGGCGCGTGAGGGCGCGTGGGCGCGTGTGTCGACCTTCCGCGGGGCGTGACGGCGCATGAGGCCGAGTCTGAGGTCACGGCGACGCATGGTAACTAGTTCTCGACGTTCTGAATCTGTTGGTACAGGTTTCAGGTTGATCGGACGTCGTTTAGAGGTCATTTTGGGTAATCCCAGCGGTAATGGTTGACCTTATTAGCGGGTTTTGAGCTCGGAAAGTCAAGGTAGTTGGGTCATTATTGTGCATGTGTTCCTTGGGCTAGAGCGTCCATGAATTTTGGGTTGGATGATGCTTGTGAGTGGACTTTTGTTTTATAAACTGAAATGCATGCATCAAAATATCTTTGTGTAAATACTGTTATATATTGTGGCGTTGAATTTCTGAATTTTAGAAATGATTACTAGACACATATTTTCCACTATTACTGTTAAAGTGTGATTTGAGAAATATCATGGGGTTTGGACTCGGTTTTGATATCATTTTGACGTGAAAATTATTGAGTCCATGATTTGGGGTTTGACCCGGATGTATGGTCCATTCAGTCTCGCTCCTACCCGAAGTCCTCCCCGTGCGAACACCGAAGACCCCATTTTCATCGGATGGATTTCGATCCGATTCAAACGAAACCAAGGTCGGGAGGATCTTCCCCGGGATCCCACGAGCATTTTGGGGTAGTTATTGGAGCGGGAGCACCGTCGTAGGCGACGGACGGAGGAGGGAGGTGAACCGAATCTTCTCGGATATTTTTCGGCCAAACCAGGTACGATCTCGGAACTTTGACCTCATATTTGGATTCCTGGTGAAAAGTAGATGAATTTCCATGTGTAGATCGTGAAAAACGGTCAAGAAATGAAGAAGTTAGAAAACCTTGAAAATCGACCAGAAATGGTAATTTCCGGCGAACCAGACCACGGCGGAGGTGGCGGTCTGGTCATCTTCTCCGGCCAGCCTCCGACGATGGCGATGGTCGTCCGGTCGTCTTCTCCGGCGATTCACTGGTAACCGGTCGGGTTGAGTGAATCGGTTGGGTTGAGTCGAGTTGGACCGGGTCAGGTCGAGACGGACCGGGTTGGACCGGTCCAGGCGCGTGAACACTGTAGCAGGAGCGTGACCGGCGGGTGAGGGCGCATGGGCGCGTGTACCGACCTTCCGACGGCACGTGGCGGCTCGTGGGGCCGAGTCTGAGGTCACGGCAGCGCGTGGTAACTAGTTCTCGATGTTCTGAATCTGTTGGTACAGGTTTCAGGTTGATCGAACGTCATTTAGAGGTCATTTTGGGCAATCCCAGCGGTAATGGTTGACCTTATTAGCGGGTTTTGAGCTCGGAAAGTCAAGGTAGTTGGGTCATTATTGTGCATGTGTTCCTTGGGCTAGAGCGTCCATGAATTTTGGGTTGGATGATGTTTGTGAGTGGACTTTTGTTTTATAAACTGAAATGCATGCATCAAAATATCTTTGTGTATATACTGTTATATATTGTGGCGTTGAATTTCTGAATTTTAGAAATGATTACTAGACACATGTTTTGCACTATTACTGTTAAAGTGTGATTTGAAAAATATCATGGGTTTTGGAATCGGTTTTGATATCATTTTGACGTGGAAATTATTGAGCCCATGATTTGGGTTTTGACTCGGATGTATGAGTTTATCGGATTTGACCATATATTTGAGGGAGGCCAGGACCCGGTGTAACAACCCGGAATTTCAATTATTGGATTTAAGTAAATTATTTATGTAAAATGACGATTTTACCCTTGGTCGGTAAAGGGCATGGAAGTCAAATTTTGTTTCGAGACATTTTTGGTGGTGTTTTGGATACCGTTGCGTAGGTCTCGAACTCACGAGTTCGTAGACAAGCGGCACATAGGAAACGGAGTTCGTGGATGAAAGTTACGGGTCTAGATTGATAGGGGCATTTTGGTAATTTTTGACTTGGGGTAGATATTTTTAACCCAAATCATTGTTACATCTTCAGATCATCATCTCATTCTCATCTTTCTCTCTGAACCGCCCATTTTATCCCAAAACCATCGAACCTATGTGCGACTTTCACACCAAAAACCCATAAATTCCAAGTTTGATTCAAGGCTCCAACTTCCAGTTTTGATCAACTAATCATATTCTACTCCATCCCACAATCACAACCGTACCAACCATCGAAGGAGAGGACCACGGAGGAAGCCGAACCGAAGATAGGAAGTTTCGGACCTTCCGATCAATTTTTCGGCTAGCACAGGTACGTGTTTGTGGTTTTGAGGTCATATTTGGATTCCTGGGTTCGAGTAGATAGATTTAGACATAAAATTTAAGAAAAATGGTGGAGTTTTGAGGAAGTTAGGAAAGCTTGAAGTTTCGGCCGGAAATGGAGGATTCCGGCGGAAACCAGACGGCGGCGCCGGCAGCCGGTCGTCTTCTCCGGCGAGTCGCCGGTGACCGGTCGGGTCGAGTTGAACTGGTCGGGTCGAGTTGAACCGGTCGGGTTGAGTTGGACCGATCGGGTCGAGTTGGATCGGGTCAGGTTGAGCCGGACCGGGTTGGATCGGTCCAGGCGCGTGGGTACTGTAGCAGGCGCGTGACCGGCGCGTGAGGGCGTGGCGATGCGTGGGCGCGTGTTCCGACCTTCCGTCGGTGCGTGGCGGCACGTGGGGCCGAGTCTGAGGTTACGGTGGCGCGTGACAGGTAGTTTTTGACGTTTCGGACCTGTTGGCGTAGGTTTTGCGTCGATCAGACGTCGTTTAGGGGTTGTTTCGGAGCAGTTGAGTAGAGTTGACGCGAACACTGATCTCGAGGCAGAGGCATTAGTACTTCGACTGCGCTGTGTAGTTATATTTGAGTAGGATATCTAAATTTTACTCTTGATCCTACTTAGACGCTCTGATATTATATTGTATTTGATTGGTCATTAATTACGGGAATTATTGAGTGCTTGAATCCCTTGTCTGACAAGTGGAAGTATTTACTATTATTATATTTTGTAAGGATTGAAGGGTATTTTAGGAACCTTTTCTTAGGTTGTCAGACGAGATTAGGGTTCTTCCTGGGTTTCGAGGAGAAATTCGGGATGGGTCCTGACAATTGGTATCAGAGCACTAGGTTAAATTCCTGTAGATTGTACACTACGTGTACAATTATTTTGGTATTGATGAGTTATAGTTATTTTCAGCGTAATGCCTCCGAGACGCGAGTTCCGTCAACAGTCGGAAAATATTGGGGACACAGTCTGAACCTACAGTGGAGCCTGATAAGAGGCAAACACTGGAACAATTGGGTCACACTTTGACTTCTGTACTTCAGAGTAGGACTGCTACTGAAGGTTCAGACATTGAGAGAGCCCAGAGATTAGGGGCTACAATATTTATGGGCGAGTCTAGCCCAGAGGATGTAGAGAATTGTCTCCGATTGGTTGGGACATGGGTATTAGTACTCCTACTGGGAATATTTTAGTGGCGAATCTCGTGATTCGTAGTTGTCCAGTGTTAGTGGAAGGTCATGCATTAGAGGCAGATTTAATCCCCTTAGATATTTTTGATTTTGATGTGATTCTGGGGATGGATTGGTTGACTATGCACCATGCCTCTATTGATTGTTATGATAAGAGAGTGGATTTCCGGAGTCCAGGTTTTCCGGAACTTACATTCAGGGGAGATCGTAGGGTACTACCCTGTGGAGTGATATCAGCTTTAACCGCTGAGAAATTGTTGAGGAAAGGTTGTGAAGGTTACTTGGCTCATGTGTTTGATTCTCGGGATACTCCGATGAGAGTGGAGGATATTCCAGTGGTGAGTGAGTTCTCTGATGTGTTTCCAGATGATCTTCCGGGATTGCCACCTCACCGGGAGATTGAATTCACCATCGAGCTTTTACCAGGTACTCAACCTATCTCACAGGCACCGTATAGAATGGCACCGGCAAAATTGCGAGAGTTGAAGACTCAGTTGCAGGATTTGGTAAATATGGGATTTATTCGCCCAAGTGTTTCACCTTGGGGTGCACCAGTGTTATTTGTGAGGAAAAAGGATGGTGGTCTGAGATTGTGTATCGACTACCGGAAGCTAAACAGGGCTACGGTGCGGAATAAGTATCCTTGGCCAAGGATAGATGATTTGTTTGATCAACTTAAGGGGGCAAGATATTTTTCGAAAATTGACCTTCGATCCGGGTACCATCAGTTGAGGATCAGAGAAGGGGATGTTGAGAAAACAGCTTTCAGGACTCGTTATGGTCATTATGAGGTCCTGGTGATGCCTTTCGGGTTGACTAATGCCCCAGCAGCATTTATGGATTTGATGAACAGGGTGTTTCAAAAGTATTTGGATCGGTTTGTGATTATGTTCATCGATGACATCTTGGTGTATTCGAGGAGTGCTAAGGCACATGAGAAACACTTAAGGTTGGTGCTGAATATGCTTAGGAAAAAGCATTTATTTGCCAAGTTCAGTAAATTCCAGTTTTGGTTGACCGAAGTTGGATTCTTAGGTCATGTGATTTCGGCTGAGGGTATCAGCGTAGATCCCCAAAAGGTTGAGGTAGTGGAAAACTGGGAGCAACCGAGGACAGTGACAGAGGTGAGGAGTTTTCTAGGTTTGGCAGGATATTATCGACGGTTCGTAGAAGGATTTTCTACGATAGCAGGGTCGTTGACTCGGTTGACGAGGAAAGGAGTCAAGTTTGACTGGGGAGCTGATTGTGAACAGGGATTTCAGGAGCTGAAGAGGAGGTTGACTTCTGCTCCAGTATTGACCCTTCTTGATGATACTGGGGGATTCGAGGTGTATAGTGATGCATCATTGCGGGGTATAGGCTGTGTGTTGATGCAGCATGGAAAGGTGATAGCATATGCTTCTAGACAACTTAAACCCCACGAGTTGAATTACCCCACACATGATTTGGAATTAGCTGCAGTAGTGCATGCATTGAAAATCTGGCGACATTATTTGTACGGGGAGATGTGTCGGATCTTCACTGACCATAAGAGTTTAAAGTACTTGTTCACCCAAAAAGACCTGAATATGAGGCAGAGAAGATGGCTTGAGCTAATAAAGGATTATGATTGTACTATAGAGTACCATCCAGGGAAAGCCAATGTTGTGGCAGATGCATTGAGCAGGAAATCCATGGGTTCTTTGGCCCATTTGCATACAGTCTACCTACCGTTACTGGTAGAGTTCCGTAGAGCAGGGATAGTACTGGACATGGATAGCCAGGGGGCTTTATTGGCTAGTTTCCATGTGAGGCCTGTTCTGATTGATCGGATTATTGAGGCTCAACTCCAGGATCCTACATTGTGCATTATCAGGATGAAGTTGGAGGCTGGAAACAGGCAGGCCTATGCGCTTAGGGATGATGGAGCCTTGGTTAGGGATGGCCGATTATGCGTACCGAATGAGCTGGAACTAAAAAGGGAAATTCTTGATGAGGCTCATAGTTCGGCTTACGCTATGCATCCAGGAGGTACCAAGATGTATCATACCCTAAGGAAATACTATTGGTGGACTGGGATGAAAAGGGAAATTGCTGAGTTTGTGAGTAGATGCCTGACGTGTCAGCAAGTGAAAGCAGAAAGGTAGAAACCATATAGGGCACTTAAACCATTACCTATTCCGGAATGGAAGTGGGATCACATTACGATGGATTTTGTGTATAAACTTCCAAGGACACAGAAGGGACATGATGGGATATGGGTAATTGTTGATAGACTCACGAAGTCTGCACATTTCTTGCCAGTGCGGGAAGATTTTCGGATGAGCTGGTATGTAAATTGTTCATTGATGAGATCATACGACTACATGGGACTCCAGAGTCAATTGTTTCGGACAGGGATCCTAGATTTACCTCCAGGTTTTGGCGGAGTTTGCAGAAGGCTTTTGGCACTACCTTGCATTTTAGTACAGCTTTTCATCCTCAGATGGATGGTCAGTCTGAGAGGACAATCCAGGTTTTGGAGGATATGATGAGAGCTTGTGTACTACAGTTTAAAGGGAACTGGGATTCACACCTGGCTCTGATGGAATTTGCTTATAATAATAGTTATCAGTCGAGTATTGGGATGTCTCCTTTCGAGGCACTGTATGGGAGGCAGTGCAGGACACCATTATGCTGGAACGAAGTGGGTGAAAGGAAACTGTTAACACCAGAGTTGGTTGATATGACTGAGGAAAGGATAAGGATCATCAGAGAAAGGTTGAAGACAGCTCATGATCGCCAGAAGAGCTATGAAGACCGTAGAACCAGAGACCTTGAGTTTGAGGTAGGTGATTGGGTGTTCTTGAAACTATCTCCTTGGAAGGGAGTGGTACGTTTTGGTAGACTAGGAAAACTGAGTCCTCGCTACATTGGTCCATATGAGATTTTGGAGAGGATAGGACCAGTGGCATATCGTCTTGCTTTACCATCGGAATTATCCAGAGTTCATAATGTTTTTCATGTATCCTTGCTCCAGAAATATCTGTTTGATGAATCTCACGTATTGGGAGAACAGCCACTTGAGCTGAAGGATGATTTGACCTTTGAGGAGCAACCGGTGCAAATTTTGGATTGGAAAGAGAAGGTATTGCGCAGAAAGAGTATTCCTCTAGTTAAAGTGTTGTGGAGGAATTATAACGTGGAGGAAGCCACGTGGGAAACCGAGGAACTAATGCGGACGCAGTATCCTTATTTGTTCCAAGGGTAGAGTTGAATTTCGAGGACGAAATTTCTTAAGGGGGGTAGATTGTAACAACCCGGAATTTCAATTATTGGATTTAAGTAAATTATTTATGTAAAATGACGATTTTACCAACCATCATATGATCAACTAATCATATTCTACTCCTTCCCACGATCACAACTGTACCAACCATCGAAGGAGAGGACCACGGAGGAAGCCGAACCGAGGATAGGAAGTTTCGGACCTTCCGATCGATTTTTCGGCTAGCACATGTACGTGTTTATGGTTTTGAGGTCATATTTGGATTCCTGGGTTCGAGTAGATAGATTTAGAAATACAATTTGTGAAAAATGGTTGAGTTTTGAGGAAGTTAGGAAAGCTTGAAGTTTCGGCCGGAAATGGAGGACTCCAGCGGAAACCAGACGGCGGCGCCGGCAGCCGGCAGCCGGTCGTCTTCTCCGGTGAGTCACCGGTGACCGGTCGGGTCGAGTTGAACTGGTCGGGTCGAGTTGAACCGGTCGGGTTGAGTTGGACCGATCGGGTCGAGTTGGACCGGGTCAGGTTGAGCCGGACCGGGTTGGACCGGTCCAGGCGCGTGGGTACTGTAGCAGGCGCGTGACCGGCGCGTGAGGGCGTGGCGGCGCGTGGGCGTATGTTCCAACCTTCAGTCGGCGCGTGGGGCCGAGTCTGAGGTCACGGTGGCGCGTGATAGGTAGTTTTTGACGTTTCGGACCTGTTGGCGTAGGTTTTGCGTCGATCAGACGTCGTTTAGGGGTTGTTTCGGACGTTTTAAAGTTGCTGCATTTTCTAGGCCAACATAGTTAGACTCCCTGGGTTTAGGGGGTTTATATTTAAGGTTCTTATTATTAGCTGGTAATCCCGATTATTAATTTGGACAGGCGATACTGCTCCAGGAACTTCAGGGGAGCGTATAGTTCGGGATTGAGCTTGCTTGAACAGGTTTGTGAGTGGACTTTGATTTATAAACTGTAATGCATGCATAAATGTATCTTTGATTTAAATAATGTTATGTATGGGTGCAATGAATTTCTGGATTTTAGAAATGATGCTGGACACATGTTTTACAATATTTTAGTGAAAGTGTGTTTTGAGAAATGGCCTGGTTTTTGTACTCGATTTTGATATCGTTTTGACGTGGTAACTATTTGAGTATGTGATTTGGGTTTAAACCCATAATTGTGATTTTACCGATTTTGGCCATAAAATGATATTTCAAAGAATTTGGCTTGGGCCGCGAAACAAAGATTTCGAAGTATGGATTTGATTCACTGGTTCCCGTCCCGATGGTTATTGTTGCTCTGACTGGTGTTGAGGGGCCTTGCTCTACCGGTTGTTGAGGGTTCGGACCTTAGGTGTTGAGGGCCTTGCTCCGCCGGGTCGCGAGACTGTCTATGCATAGTACAGATTGTACATATTGTACAGAGAATTGTTGTACAGATTTTAACATCTCAAGGGATACCCTGGTGTGTTGTTGTGGATATGTCGGGAACAATGAATTTGAGATATTATGCGTCCAGATGGAATTAAATGAATTTGAGATATTATGTGTCCAGATTGATTTAAATTATTTTAAACTCTTTTGAAGAGAGTTTTCAAACCAAACTTTGGATCACGAGGTATTTTCATTATACAGATTTTATGTGAGTCCAACTAAGTGGTTTTAAAGAGAAATGGAAATTTTGGTGATTTACATATAATGTTTTAGTATCATAAATTGTTTTATGTTATGCATGCATGATTTTATAAATGGAGGGGAAGAAAGTTATTTTCTCGAAAATGAATTTATAAATGATTATTTTTGTCCACTCATAACTTTTGTGTTTAAACCCCCTTCAAGCAGTTGAGTAGAGCTGACGCGAACACTGATCTCGAGGCAGAGGCATTAGTACTTCGACTGCGCTGTGTAGTTATATTTGAGTAGGATATCTAAATTTTACTCTTGATCCTACTTAGATGCTCTGATATTATATTGTATTTGATTGGTCATTAATTACGGGAATTATTGAGTGCTTGAATCCCTTGTCTGACAAGTGGAAGTATTTACTATTATTATATTTTGTAAGGATTGAAGGGTATTTTAGGAACCTTTTCTTAGGTTGTCAGACGGGATCAGGGTTCTTCCCGGGTTTCGAGGAGAAATTCGGGATGGGTCCTAACACCCGGGACTAGGACCGCTGTTGGCGGTGAACCCGGTGAACCTCCAATATAATTGATGATATGATATGATAGTCGAGGGATATGCCGACTGATATGATATGATAATCGAGAGATATGCCGACTGATATGATATGATAGCCGAAGGTTATACCGGCTGATGATATGATATGATAGTCGAGGGATATGCCAACTGATATGATATGATAGTCGAGAGATATGCCGACTGATATGATATGATAGCCGAAGGTTATACCGGCTGATGATATGATATGATAGTCGAGGGATATGTCGACTGATATGATATGATAGTCGAGAGATATGCCGACTGATATGATATGATAGCCGAAGGTTATACTGGCTGATGATATGATATGATAGTCGAGGGATATGCCGACTGATATGATATGATAGTCGAGGGATATTCCGACTGATATGATATGATAGCCGAAGGTTATACCGGCTGATGATATGATATGATAGTCGAGGGATATGCCGACTGATATGATATGATAGTCGAGAGATATACCGACTGATATGATATGATAGCCGAAGGTTATACCGGCTGATGATATGATATGATAGTCGAGGGATATGCCGACTGATATGATATGATAGTCGGGAGATATGCCGACTGATATGATATGATAGCCGAAGGTTATACCGGGTGATGATATGATATGATAGTCTACGGATATGCCGACTGATATGATATGATAGTCGAGGATACTTGCCGACTGATATGATATGATAGCTGAAGGTTATACCGGCTGATGATATGATATGATAGTCGAGGATACTTGCCGACTGATATGCTATGATAACCGAAGGTTATACTGGCTGATGATATGATATGATGGTCGAGGATACTTGCCGACTGATGTGATATCATAGTACAGAGAGTTGTGATACAGGACTAGCACACCCCAAGGGATACCCTGGTGGCTAGGGATATGATAGTCGATGGATATGCCGACTGATGTGATATGATAGCCGAAGGTTATACCGGCTGATGATATGATATGATAGTCGGTGATACTTGCCGACTGATGTGATATCATAGTACAGAGAGTTGTGATACAGGACTAGCACACCCCAAGGGATACCCTGGTGGCTAGCGATATGATAGTCGATGGATATGCCGACTGATGTGATATGATAGCCGAAGGTTATACCGGCTGATGATATGATATGATAGTCAGGGATACTTGCCGACTGATGTGATATCATAGTACATAGAGTTGTGATACAGGACTAGCACACCCCAAGGGATATCCTGGTGGCTAGGGATATGATAGTCGATGGATATGCCGACTGATGTGATATGATAGCCGAAGGTTATACCGGCTGATGATACGATATGATAGTCGAGGATACTTGCAGACTTATATGATATGATAGCCGAGGATATTTCCGGCTCTAATATGATTTGACGACGATTGTCATGTGCTTAATCAGCCTATGAAAATACTTCGTCATCCGGGTCAGTGGGTTGGTGTGGGCGGTGACCCAGAGTGACGAATTATTGTTGGTTCACAAGTATCTGACTAGTCGGTTGTCTTTTGGTATTCCAGTAGAGATGTCAGCAGTGTCTGACCTACTGACATTTGGTGTCATAGGGTATTCCTATTTGGACCACCACTATTCCAAGGTCTTGGCTTTGACCTGTATATTATCCTGCGTCTGACAGGTAAAAGTGGTCAGCAGGGTAGTTACTTACGGGAATTGTAAGTGCTTAAATCACTTGTCTGACAAGTGAAAATATTTATTATTATTATAATTTGTAAAGATTGAAGGGTATTTGGGAACATTTCCTTAGGTTGTCAGACGGGATCAGGGTTCTTCCCGGGTTTCGAGGGGAAATTCGGGACGGGTTCTGACATTTAAGACTTCTAATGTTGGTCTTCTGGAATGACTTGCCTCCTTAGACTCCTCTGACAAAGGGGCTTTTTCTCCGTTAAGTCAATGTCTTTTAGTCTGTTGGCAAATATGGGAATCTAGGAATAAGCATATTTTCTCTGGGATTTCCCTTCACCCTAGCAGGGCCTTCAACTTGGTTCGAATTATGGAAACTAAATACTTCAGTGCTGACTCTACTCTGAGGGTGAATTCTTCTGATGAGGTTGCTATTAAGTGGACTCCTCCAAGTGAGGGTTGGTTCAAACTCAACTTTGATGCTTCAGTTTCTTCTGATAGTGTTGCTTCGGCTGGCTTCATTATTCGTGATTGCTCTGGCCTTCCTGTGGTCTATGGTGCCAAGTTCCTTGGCTCTTCAAACTGTCTTGTTGCGGAAGGCTTGGCTCTCCTTTAAGGTTTGAAAGCAGCTAATGAGATAGGATGTACTAAGGTCGTGGTAGAAGGAGACTCAAAGCTTATAAGTGATGCCATCAATGGACCACTAGCTCCACCTTGGAGAATTTTGCGAATCATCTCCAAATGTTAGGGATTGGAAAAAGAAGTTCCTGAACATCCATTTTACCCATGTCTTTCGTGAAGCCAACTTTGTGGCGGATGCCTTAGAGGCAGCTCTCTGTTCTAATTTTATTTCCTTCTTCAAAAAAAAAAAAGTATGTGTGTACAGTAAATTAATTGGAAAATTGTCAAAGAAAAACTGACCATGCGAGAGAAGCCTCCAAGATACACCATTTTCCTTGGGCGTCTTCTTTACTGCTCATCAGTCTCTTTGTAATCCATTCTTCAAATGGAGAGAGACGTAGATGAGGGGTAGGAGAAAGAAGAAGCGAATATTAGTTTGGTATAATCAAAATCAAGGATTTAGTCGAGACCTAGTAAAATCGCTCGATTTTTGACTCGTTGAAAAACACTCTTTTTCCTTTCTCCGTGATTACGAGGAAGGATGTAACAACCCGAAATTTTAATTATTGGGTTTACGTAATTATTTTTATAAAAGGACGCTTTTACCCTTGGTCGGTTAAGGGTATGAAAATCAAGTTTTGTTTCGGAACATTTTAGGCGGTGTTTCGGGTACCGTTGCGTAGGTCTCGAACTCACGAGCTCGTAGACAGGCAGCACGCGGCACGCAAAAAATAGAGTTCGTGTACAAAAGTTATGGGTTTAGATGTGCAAGGGCATTTTGGTAATTTTGGCTTGGGAGAAGATATTTTAACCCCAATCATTTTACATCTTCATTTACATCTTCACTTCATTTTCATCTTCATCTCATTATCACTCATCTCTCTCTGAAACACAAACACCATCGAACCCGTGAGAAAACACCCCAAAACCCACAAAGTCAACTTTTGATTCAAGGCTTTAACTTCCATTTTTGATCCACTAATCGTATTCTACTCCTTCCCAAGATCACAACCATACCAACCATCGAATGAGAGGACCACGGGGGAAGCCGAACCGAGTATAGGAAGTTTCGGATCTTTCGATTGATTTTCCGGCTTACACAGGCACGTGTTTGTGGTTTTGAGGTCATATTTGGATTCTTGGGGTTTGAGTAGATAGTTTTAGACATGAAATTTGTGAAAAATGATGGAGTTTTGGAGAAGTTATAAAAGCTTGAAGTTTCGGTCAGAAATGGGGGATTTCGGTGAAACCACAGAAGTGATGAGCTTTCTGGGTTTGGCAGGATATTATCGGCAGTTCGTAGAAGGATTTTCTACGATAGTGGACCCGTTGACTCGGTTGACTAGGAAAGGAGTCAAGTTTGACTGGGATGCTGATTGTGAGTAGAGCTTTCAGGAGCTAAAGAGAAGGTTGACTTCTGCTCCAGTATTAACCCTTCCGGATGGTAACGGGGGAATTGAGGTATATAGTGATGCATCATTGCGGGGTATAGGCTGCGTGCTGACGTAAAATGGGAAGGTGATAACATATGCTTCCAAGCAACTTAAACCCCATGAGATGAATTACCCCACACATGATTTGGAGTTAGCTGCAGTGGTGCATCCACTGAAAATTTGGAGACATTATTTGTACGGGGAGACGTGTCAGATCTTCACCGACCATCAAAGTTTAAAATACTTGTTAACTCAGAAGGACCTGAATCTGAGGCAGAGACGGTGGCTTGAGCTGATAAAGGATTATGATTGTACTATTGAGTACCACCCAGGAAAAGCCAATGTTGTGGCAGATGCCTTGAGCAGGAAGTCTATGGGTTCTTTGGCCCATTACATACAGTCTACCTACCGTTGTTGGTAGAGTTCCGTAGAGCAAGGATAGTACTGGACATGGATAGCCAGGGGGCTTTGTTGGCTAGTTTCCATGTGAGGCATGTTCTGATTGATCGGATTATTAAGGCTCAACTCCAGGATCCTACATTGTGCATTATCAGGATGGAGTTGGAGACTGAGAACAAGCAGGACTATGCGGTTAGGGATGATGGAGCCTTGGTTAAGGATGGACGGTTGTGCGTACCGAATGAGCTGGAGCTAAAGAGTGAAATTCTTGATGAGGCTCATAGTTCAGCTTACGCTATGCATCCAGGAGGTACCAAGATGTATCATACCCTAAAAGAACATTATTGGTGGACTGGGATGAAAAGAGAAATTGCTGACTTTGTGAGTAGATGCCTGACATGTCAGCAAGTGAAAGCAGAGAGGCAGAAACCCTATGGGACACTGCAACCATTACCTATCCCGGAATGGAAGTGGGATCACATTACAATGGACTTTGTGTATAAACTTCCAAGGACACAGAAGGGATATGATGGAATATGGGTAATTGTGGATAGACTTACAAAGTCGGCACATTTCTTGCCAGTGCGAGAAGATTACCGGATGAGTCGGTATGCCAAACTGTTTGTGGGTGAGATCATACGGCTACATGGGACTCCAGAGTCTATTGTTTCGGACAGGGATCCTAGGTTTACCTCCAGGTTTTGGCGGAGTTTGCAAAAGGCTTTAGGCACTACATTGCATTTTAGTATAGCTTTTCATCCTCAGACGGATGGTCAGTCTGAGAGGACAATCCAGGTTTTGGAGGATATGATGAGGCCTTGTGTACTACAGTTTAAAGGGAACTGGGATTAACACTTGTCTCTGATGGAATTTTCATATAATAACAGTTACCAGTCGAGTATTGGGATATCTCCTTTCGAGGCACTGTATGGGAGGCAGTGCAGGACACCATTGTGTTGGAGTGAAATAGGTGAAAGGAGACTGTTAACACCAGAGTTGGTGGATTTGACTGAGGAAAAGATTAGGATCATCAGAGAAAGGTTGAAGACAGCCCAGGATCGCCAGAAGTGCTATGCAGACCGTCGAACCAGAGACCTTGCGTTTGAGGTAGGTGACTGGGTGTTTTTGAAACTATCTCCCTGGAAGGGAGTGGTACGTTTTGGTAGACGAGGAAAACTGAGTGCTCGCTACATTGGTCCGTATGAGATTGTGGAGAGGATAGGACCTGTGGCATATCGTATTTCTTTACGCTCGGAATTATCCAGAGTTCATGATGTTTTCCATGTATCTTTGCTCCGGAAATATCTGTTTGATGCGTCTCATGTGTTGGAAGAGCAATCACTTGAGCTGAAAGACGATTTGACGTTTGAGGAGCAATCGGTGCAAATTCTGGATTGGAAGGAGAAGGTACTGCACAGAAAGAATATTCCTTTAGTTAAAGTGTTGTGGAGGAATCATAACGTGGAGGAGGCCACGTGGGAAACCGAGGAACTAATGCGGGCGCAGTATCCTTATTTGTTCCATGGGTAGGAATGAATTTCGAGGACGAAATTTCTTAAGGGGGGTAGATTGTAATAACCTGGAATTTTAATTATTGGGTTTACGTAATTATTTTTGTAAAAGGACGATTTTACCTTTGGTCGGTTAAGGGCATGAAAATCAAGTTTTGTTTCGGAACATTTTAGGCGGTGTTTAGGGTACCGTTGCGTAGGTCTCGAACTCACGAGTTCGTAGACAGGCGGCACGAGGCACGCAAAAAACGGAGTTCGTGTACGAACGTTATAGGTCTAGATGTGCCGAGGCATTTTGGTAATTTCTGCTTGGGAGAAGATATTTTAACCCCAATCATTTTACACCTTCATTTACATCTTCACTTCATTTTTATCTTCATCTCATTATCACTCATCTCTCTCTGAAACACAAACACCATTGAACCCGTGAGAAAATACCCCAAAACCCACAAAGTCAACTTTTGATTCAAGGCTTTAACTTCCATTTTTGATCCACTAATCATATTCTACTCCTTCCCACGATCACAACCGTACCAACCATCGAAGGAGAGGACCACGGGGGAAGCCGAACTGAGTATAGGAAGTTTTGGATCTTCCGATTGATTTTCAGCTTACACAGGTACGTGTTTGTGGTTTTGAGGTCATATTTGGATTCTTGGGTTTGAGTAGATAGTTTTAGACATGAAATATGTGAAAAATGGTTGAGTTTTGGAGAAGTTATAAAAGCTTGAAGTTTTGGTCGGAAATGGGGGATTCCGGCGAAACCAGACGGCGGCGGCCAATCATCTTCTCCTACCAGACTCCGGTGACGACGCCGGCAGCCAGTCGTCTTCTCCGGTGAGTCACCGGTGACCGGTCGGGTTGTGGGTCCCTGGTGACCGATCGGGTTGGGTCAGACTGGGTTGGGTCGAGTGAACCGATCAGGTTGAGTTAACCAGTTGGGTTGAGTTGAACCGGTCGGGTTGAGTGAATCGGTCGGGTCGAGTTTGATCAAGTCAGGTTGAACCGAGCTGGGTTGGACTAGTCCAGGCGCGTGAACACTGTAGCCGACGAGTGAGGGCGCGTGGCGGCGTGTGTTCCGTACTTCTGGCGGTGCGTGGGGCCGAGTATGAGGTCACGACGACGCGTGGTAATCAGATTTCGACGTTACGAATATGTTGGTACAGGTTTCGGGTTGATCAGACGTCGTTTAGAGGTCATTTTGGGCGTCTGAAGTTGCTTTGTTTTCTAGAACATCATAGGTAGACCTCCCGAGGTTTAGGGAGTTGTTATATAAGAGTCTTATTACTAGCCGGTAATCCCGATTGTTGTTTTTGACAGGCGATATTATCCAGGGAACCTCGGAGGAACGAACAAGACGGGATTGAGCTTGCTTGAACAGGTTTGTGAGTGGACTTTTGGTTTATATAGTGCAATGCATGCATCAATGTATCTTTGTTTAAATACTGTTATGTATTGTGGCATTGAATTTCCGGATTTTAGAAATGATTACTGGACACATGATTTCCACTATTTCAGTTAAAGTGTGATTTGAGAAATGTCATGGTTTTTGGGCTCGATTTTGATATCGTTTTGACGTGGAAATTATTGAGTCCATGATTTGGGTTTTGACTCGTATGTATGAGTTTATTGGATTTGGCCATATTTGAGGGAGGCTAGGACCCGGGACTAGGATCCGCTAGTGAAGGTGAATCCGGTGAACCTCCAAGATAAACATATTTGAGGAGGACCAGGATATGGGACTAGGATCCGCTGGTGACGGTGAACCCGGTGAACCTCCAAGATAAACATATTTGAGGAGGACCAGGATATGGGACTAGGATCCGCCGGTGACGGTGAACCCGGTGAACCACCAATATAATTGGTTACTATTTCTCCGACTAGCGTGGAGAGTTTTGCTCTGATGGTTCGTTGAGTGCTCCGACTCTGGCATCGAGGAGTTTTGGCTCCACCGAGTCGCGAGGCTGTCTATGCATAGTACATAGAGTTGTGATACAGGACTAGCACACCCCAAGGGATACCCTGGTGGCTAGTGGATGTGTCGGGAATAGTGGATTTGAGATATTATGTTTCCAGGTTGAATTAAATGATTTTGAACTCTTTTGAGGATGATTTTCAACCCAGACTGTGGACCACAATGTGTTTTCCTTATATGGATTTTGTGTGGGTCCTACTAAGTGGTTTTAAAGAGAAATGGAAATTCCGGTGATTTACAGATGATATTTTTATATCATGAACTGTTTTATGTGATGAATGCATGGTTTTATAAATGGAGGGGGAAAAAGGTAATATTTCCTTGGAAAACGATTAATAAACAATTATTTTTGTCCACTCACAACTTTTGAGTTTAAACCCCCTTCAGGCTATTGAGTTGACGCAGACACTTCTCTCGAGGCAGAGACATTAGTACTTTCGGATGCACTGTGTAGTTAAACTTGAGTAGGATATCTAAATTGTACCCTTGATTCTACTTAGACGCTCTGATATTATATTTTATTTGGTTGGTCATTAATTACGGGAATTATTGAGTGCTTGAATCCCTTGTCTGACAAGTGAAAGTATTTATTATTATTATTTTATAAGGATTGAAGGGTATTTTGGGAACCTTTCCTTAGGTTGTCAGACGGGATCAGGGTTCTTCTCGGGTTTCGAGGGGAAATTAGTGACGGGTCCTGACAAAGGATGAGGTGTGGGGGGAACGAGTGTTTCTGTAGGCAAGTGGATTGAAAGGAATAATTCCGGCCAATGTATTCTTGCTGGGGTGGGTTGGAAAGCCGCCTGACAGGACCCCTCTCAAATTTTCCCTCGAAATCCGCGAGAAGCCCTGCTCCCGTCTCACAACCCTTAAAACACTTAAATCCTTCAAGAATTACCCTCACACTACAAAACAAAATTCACGAGATTTCTACCGAGAATACAGTAGATTCTCCCCTATAAACAGTTCAAACCAACTTCCACCTGTGAGACGAAGGATTCAAATACTAAAACCAATAATCCAAACAGTCTAGATAAAACCAAATCCAACCAAACTACACAACATATCAACAAATAAAACCAAAGGTTGATAAGTGCAAACTAGGTTGAAAAGTGAAACTTACAAAACCAACAAGTCCTACGTAGTTGTAGCAACGCCGTAGAAAAATTATGCCTTCGCATAAGGATCTGTCCTCATTATACTCAACGGCTTGGAGGGGGCGCAAAATTGAAGAAAATTGTGAGTGGACAAAAAGAAAAATTTAAAAACACGAATTCTGAGGAAGACATAATTTCCACTCTGTAATTAAAACCATGCATGCATAACTTAAATCCTCTTTAAAATAGATAATTAAATAAATGTAAATACAAACGAACTTACCAGAAAAGCCTTTTTAATTTAAAAACCCAGCGAGAACCACGAAAAATCCGTGCAAGCAAAGCACCCGGTGGTCCACAACCATACTTTGAAAACCCTCCTTGAATGAGCTTAAAATCCCAAGAAAAACATCGACACACTAGACCATCAAAGTACCCCACCATCCCCTAATGTACTAGGAGGGCAGTCCAACGCGGGGACGGGTCGTCTAACCACTGCCGAAAATACCTCAAAGCAATGGCTAGGGAACCGAAAGGTCCAACTCGAGGACCTACTCCTAGACATGCATATCCAAAAATATCTCAAAGATATGCGGCTGAAAATGCACCTGCACTACGCGTAGACAGCCTCGACAAGTGTATGACAGAAAATATCTCAACGTCATATGTCAGAGAAATAACCCTTGACGAGCACATGACGGAAAATACCTCGACGTCATGTGTTGGAGAAAATAACCCTCCAGCTCACGTGAGTGAATCCTCGAACCCAACGTGGCTGGAAATAAAAATAACCAGGAATGGTCCATATAGTGAAAGTGTTAGTGTGACCCCGAAAACTAAACTGAAATCCATGGATATGGCCTAAAGCCAAAATCATCAAAAACCCGGGTCGAAGCCCAAAATCCATAAAACCAAAATCTTGGGCCTAAGCCCAAAACCGTATGCTCGGTCGAAGCCAAAATCCAAAAAATCCAAAATCCATGAAACTGGGGCGTAGTCCCAAAACCTTGTAAACCGGGCTTAAATCCAAACTCCAGAACCGGCCTAAGCCCAAGTCATTTCAAAATCGTTATCGAAATCTATAATCAAAAATAAAGAAATCGTTTAAAAATAATTATCCTTAGTTCCCAAGTCGCATGAAAAATAATAAATCATTTAGAATAATTACCATTAATTTCCGAAAATTATTATTGATAAACAGTCATTTAAAATATATAAATATGCATGCATTACAATTTAGAAACAAATTCCACTCACTGGAAGCTCAAATAAGCTCAAATTTGAGTTGTGCGCTCCTCTGTAGTCCCCGAAGTAGCATTGCCTGTTAAAAGTAACAAATGGAATTACTAAACGACTATTCTAAATTTTAAATTCGACCCCTTAACCCCCTGGAGTACACACGCGCTCTAAAACACTCTCAAAGTGACTTACAATGCTCAAAACAGCCCTTAAACAAACTCGAATGGACCCGAAACCTTCGCAAACAACTCTGGAACGTCACAAACACCTAAGCACGCGCCGCTGTGGGAATGGAACTAGCCCCACGCGCCTGGGGGTATGACTGCAGGCCGTACTCACTTGCTTCCTCTCATTGGCCGGCGTCGCTGCACGCCTGTTGGAATCCGCCATGGCCGGCCGAACTTCAAAGCTTCGTAAACTCCTAGTTTCTCAACCAAATCTCATGTTTTAATATTCTAAATCTATCTACTCAAGCCCAAGAATCCAAAAATAAGGTCAAAACCGAGAACCCATACCTTGGTTAGCCGTAAATTGGATGGAAAGTTTCGGTCAATGTTTTGTGCTACGATCTTTCGTCCACGACAATTCTCACGACTCAAGGAAGGTATGGTTGGGTTCGTGAGGAGGATAGGAAGGTCGTGGTGTTTTTGGTTTGGTCTAAAACGGCCAAAAATTTGGTAATGTTTTGTGTGTGGCTATGTGTCTCATGGGGAAGAAAAGAAAGAAAAAATCGCGCGAGAGAGAGTGTTCTGGAAAAATGAGGGGAGAGAGAGGGAGAGAGAGAGAGAGAGAGGGAGAGAGAGAGAGAGAGAGAGAGAGAGAGAGAGAGAGAGTGAGAGAGATAGAGAGAGAGAAAATGGAACTTTAAAAAAATATCTAAGGACCAAAATTACTAAAATGCCCTTCAAGGTTCTAGACCCGTAACTTTCTTTATTGGACTCCGATTTTTGCGTGTCGCTTGTCTACAAACTCGTGAGTTCAAGACCTACGCAACGGTCCAAGGAAAACTTCCAAAAGTAAATCCAGTGAAAAAGTGAGCTTTAGCCACTACTAAACTAGAGGGTAAAATTTCCTAATTAAAGAAAATTTCCTAATTAAATGTACGGGTCGTTACATCGCCGATGACTTTTGGGTAAGCGCTAAAAATTTTAAGGTTTGGGTGGCTAGGTTTCGTAGAGAGAGAGCGGAGAGGGATGGAGTCTGAAATCGCAAGTGACACAGCCCGATCCGGAAAGTCCATGAGGACACCGAAATCGAAGTATACTAGCCGAAAACTGAACGGTGACGTCCAGATGATGAATGCCAAAAGTAAAAACGGTGCGTTTTAGGAGGTCGTGTGAAAGGTAATTGGTAAAAAAAAATCAATAAGCGATTCACCGCGACAGCGGGAGCACATAGCATAGTACATTATTTGATGATCATAAGGTTAAGCAATTACCTGAGTTACCCCGATTTCGTAACACACCCGAACAGCCGTTGTGAATGCTAGAGTAGCAACCGAAAACTCCTCGATAAGCGTGAAGTACCACAATTACCCTAGGGGTACAAAACAGAAGGGTAAATGGACCTAATAGTTTATTTCAGTGTAAAACAGTAAGTTGAAAACTTAATTTAACCAGATATCAATAATACACAAATGAAAAATAAGCTCGTTCTACGAGGAATCATTTTATAATAATATCAGTCCCAAAACCATCCCGAAGTACAATATAAAACGTATAACCCACCAATTATGCTCCTTAGTCGCTCGAGTCATGCGCATATGACAGGCTGGGTATCTATGGTTCGCTCATGTATCTCGACCACGTGAAAGCTGGGTGCTAAGAACCGTCACCTCATGTCCCCTAGAGCTCGGGGACAAGCTGGCGCTATTTAACTAGTATTTGAGCTAGCGCGGGTGATCAATCACGTGGAGGTTGGTCTGTGGCCAATAGACGGGTATTAAGATACCGGCGACTCCTATGTGGGTACTAGACATCTCATGTGTAACTTGCGTACATCACAACTCTTATAGTGGCATAGAACCATCATAGACAAACAAAGCATGCTCGAGAATCTAAAAGTAAAACGACGATAATAAGGCTATTAATATCATCATCGACAACCCAACATATCAGTATTCATAGATTCCAAGGGATGATCACAAAGCATGTAAGTAAAAAAATAATAAAGTAGAGTTTATGAAATTGGTCCACTCACAAATTGGTCGGGGACCCACATCACCGACGATGCCAAGCCAACGTAAGCTCTAAGCCGTCAAGACCCTAACCAAAAACCAATCACAAGGTTTACAAATTACTTCAACGAGGTAAACTAAGGAAAACCCCTTTGGGGTTGCCCAAAACGTAATTAAAGCAACTCAAAACGAACAAGAAACGTGTCTAGATGATTTGTAATGTCCCGAAACTAGGTTCACGCGTCGCCGTGGACGGGAAAACAGACCCACGCGCCGCCACGTGCCGACCAGAAGTTGGGAAGTGACCTCATGCGCTGCCATGCGCGCTCACGCGCCTGCTGAGTGTTCTGCCCACGCAACGACCACGTGGCTCCACGTGGCGCCCACGTGGCTGCTAGATGGCTGATAGGTAGCAATCAGGTGGCTCCACGTGGCTGCCAGGTGGTGTCTACGTGGCTCCATGCGGCGCCCACGTGACTGCCATGTGGAATCCACGTGGCTCCACGTGTCTACCACGTGTTCGTCACAAGCTCGTCAAATGTTCATCGACCAGAGACTGACGCCATGGCGACTGGCGGTCGGATTCTGGAAATCCCAACTGAAGCAAGCATGCAAATAACCAATCCTAATATACTCGAACCAAGGATTCTAGAAATCACAATTTCAAGTTGAGAAGCTACCTAGTTTGCTCGGAAACTCGCTAGAAAGCTCTCGGTGATTCGTAAAATCCAGTTTCCGATCAATCCTTCCCTGTCGTCTAACCTCCATCAAAGCCAACACGCAAACAGATCAAAACAAGGTTCTCAAAGAGACGAACTTGATGGTGAAGGATGGGTGTCGAGAAGCTACCTGGTTTGGCCGGGAAGTAGCGGCGATTCAAGGACCCGCACGGCTCTGTTCTCGCCCTTCAAATTCGATCGTCGTTCTCGCACCAAACCAAGCATGCAACCAGTTAAATTCTCATCAATCGATCACAGAAACCTAATAGTAGTGAACTCGAGGGTTGATTTTACCTGGATTCAAGTGGAAGTAGGTCAAAGAGCTTCGACTCAGTCGCGGCTCTTCCGTTGAATCTCCGTCCATGACGGTCGACGGGGCACAAAGTCATCGTGGTTGGCTTCGTCTCGTCGAGATGAGCAAGAAAGTGGTAATGACGCGGGTTGGGTCGCTGATTGTCAAAGGTTGTGCAGTGGTTCTGTAATTTCTGGCGAGATCGACTGTCGTCAATCCTCACACACAAAACCCATATGCAATTAGATCGATAAAAAGCCCTCAACACAAATAATATGAAGGTTAAGCTTAGGGGGGGGGTTCAATTTTACCTCGTTTGGTCTCAAGCTCACCAGGTAGCTCTTGGGTCCCTGTTGGGTTTTGCTTCACCGTTTGGGCCACGGTGTTCCTCGCGGCTCACGGCTTAGTCTGTTGGACTTCCGGTGAGGAGACAGAGAAGATGGTTGCGATATGGGGTCCTAGGTCGAAGCTTGGAGTGATGGGTGTCTCTGGTGGCGATTTCGATTTTCCTTCGAAAGAGACAGAGGAGAACGATGAAGTTAAGCAGAAAGGTTGTGGTACGGTGTCGCAATAGTGGTAGAAGGTTTCCTGGATTTGGGTGATGCAGTGTTGCTGCGATTTCGTTTCGATGATGGAGATTGAGAACAAGAGAGGCTCGAGACAGAGAGACTAAGGCGTGAAGAAGAGATAGTGGACTGAGAGACATTAGTCACTGAGGAGTAAGGCCAAGAAGGTGGGTATTGGGCTTAATCTTTGGGCTTGGGCTAGCTTAGACTCAAGTTGCACACAAGAACAATGAGCCCATTTCACTAAGTAGTTAAAGCCCAACAAAAACTCGCAGGGGTAATCTAATTAATTTAATTTCCGATTTTGAATTTGCTAGACGGGGTGTAATAACAAGAGTCAATTTTGCCGATTTGGTTTAGATCTCAGTATTTAATGGAAGGGTATTTTAGTCAAGTGCGAAGCCACCCTTGAGTTAGGGTATGCTCCAGCCCAGTGTAAGTTATAAAAAATTAAATGTTTCAGTGTTAATTTTAATAAAAATTATCAATTTATTAGAAGGTGGCACACCCCACTCAATTAAAATCAGCCCAATGTAAGTTAATAAAACCCAAAATAACCCCACTTTCAAGATCTCATAAATAACGGACTCCAACAAAAACTTTATAGTTCACTCCCATAAATATTTCTGACTCTACCCTTGATTTTGGTCCTTTAAGATTAGATTAGAATGGAATGAAAAATTGGGGTCAAATGAGATGGAGGGTTGGGAATTAAGGTCATTTTGGCCGATTCCCCAAAGAAAAATCGATTAAAAAGAAAGGAAATGGATTAAAAAATTATTTTGCTATAAGAATCGGAGAATTTTTTAATTTCGAAAAACAAAAAAAAAAGGTCGAATATTCCATACGTCAGCACTCAGAATAATAATTAATATTCATGCAACTATAATCACTCTTTTGTCTCTTTCTTATGCATAATTTGTGCAGCACCTGAATAAACGCCTCTTCCTCCTTCCTCTCTAAACGAAGGAAGAAAGACAGTAACAAAGAGAAATGGAGAAAACAGCCCAAAAAACCTTCGACGCTGAAAATGGACAAGTTCAAGAAGCAACCAAGACTTCCAGTGACGGTTCCGTTTGTGGCTACGACTCACTTTACCACCTCCTCAGCGAAAATCTCAAACCCCATCTTTTTCAGGTCACTTTCTCAATTTTCTTTCTGTTGGGTTACTGTCATTTGGTCCTTTTGGTGATCCATTTTTTTGATGAATTTTATTGAATTTTTTTTTCGTGGATTTGAGTCAACGATTCAGTGCGAGTTTGTTTTCATTTTCTTGAAGTTTCTAGACTTCATAATGGCAATCAATATGTTATAATTTTCATATGTTTAGTGTACAATTAAGTTTGGAGGATTTGGTTTTCAGATGTATATGTTTTCCGAAATTCCAAATGGACGTGATTATACTCAAATCGGAAAAAGAAACAATTGTGGATATCAATTAAAGTTAGCATCTTTCAAATTGAAAATTAGATTGAATTGAAACCCTCTTTTTAATTGCAAGTGTCAGTTTGTTTGGGGTAGTTTTGGTACAAAATGGATATGCACCTCAGTTTCATTTTCTCTCTTTTGGGAATTGAATTTCTTCATACTGATTTCAGGTCGATTTGAAATTGTTGCAATCATCGTATGAAGCAGAGCATAATATGTTAGTTGTTTTTATTTCTCATTTTGCAATGATCTCAGACATTTTATCCCATATTCTGTTATGGAACAATTACCTTTTTCAGGAAGTCAACCGGATTCTTTTGGGTCTGAATCGGGGTAAGGCACTCGAAACAATCTCTCTCCCGGAATCTGCTAAAGCACTCTCTTCAGGACACGATTTTGACCTCCAGGTATGAAGTTACTTTAAAGCAATGAACTGCGACTACCATTGACATGTCAGTAGAGAATTGTGATATATAGGGATATGAATGTCCCTGTTATTAATATGTCGCATTATATGCTTCACTCCATAATACCTACATCCCACCCCAGCCTTTCGATTTATCAAAATAATCCGTATATATATATATCATAATCGGAACAGCTCAACTCTATATCATCATTTCAAGATCATATACACAAAAAAGAAACTAAATTGGAGATCATTTAGCCTTTCATATGTGTAAACTAAATAGACGGCTCACCATAAGGATCTTCCTTGTTATCAATACTGTTGAATTGTTTGATACATATGAATGACTAAACAACCTGCAAAATTGGTGATTTTTTACGGAGATGATCTAGAAATGATTATTTAGGAGATGAACGTTCTGATTATGATATATGTATACGAATTATTCTATATATCGAAAGAGTGGCACGAGAAGGTACCACCGGGTTGGATGCAAGTATTGTCCTTTATTTTATTTAGCCACACATGTTATTTAAGTTTTAAAAATATTACAGTGTTACCTGATTAGTGTAATGGAGTTCATAATTTTGTATACCTGTGCGTATCTCCTATGTAAGACCAATTGCTGCTGTGCTACTGACCAGTCTGAATTGTTGATCTATGTATTCTTCCAGGCCTTCTGTTTTCTTGCTGAAAAAGAGTTGTTGAGAGAACCTCGAATAGTTAGGGTTGGTCTCATTCAAAACTCTATAGCTCTTCCAACTACTGCTCACTTCTCGGACCAGAAGAGGGCTATCTTTGAGAAATTAAGACCAATAATTGATGCTGCAGGTGCTTCAGGTGTCAATGTATTATGCTTGCAGGTCTGTTATGCTCTAAATCCAAGTTAGGTGAAACTCATTTTGTTTGACTTTGTACTGGTGTCATATATTTTCAAGCACATTTATTCAAATTGATTCCAGGAAGCATGGACAATGCCATTTGCCTTTTGTACACGGGAGAAAAGGTGGTGTGAGTTTGCAGAGCCTGTAGATGGGGAATCAACACAGTTCCTCCAGGATCTTGCACGAAAGTATAACATGGTCATTATAAGTCCAATTCTTGAGAGGGATGTCAACCATGGAGAGACTCTCTGGAACATTGCTGTCATTATTGGAAACAATGGCAACATAATTGGAAAGCATCGAAAGGTAAGTGAATTAGTATATCTGTTGCTAGGGTATTCGTTACTTGCATTACTTTTCTGTTGAAGGCAATATTGACGAATGACAATTGACAGAACCATATACCAAGAGTTGGCGACTTCAACGAGAGTACGTATTATATGGAAGGAAATACCGGGCATCCAGTCTTTGAGACAGCTTATGGAAAAATTGCAGTGAATATATGCTATGGAAGGCACCACCCTTTGAATTGGTTAGCATTTGGTTTAAACGGCGCAGAGATTGTTTTCAACCCTTCCGCCACTGTTGGTGAACTCAGCGAGCCGATGTGGCCCATTGAGGTTAACTTCTACCCATCTGTCTATTTTCATGATTCAATGCTTTGTGATATTTGCTCTCTTTTGAATTTGCAAACCCATATGACCTCAATGAGTTTTCATTTTAGGCATTCTTTTATGTTATGCATCTAACTGTGTCACGTATTGTAGAGCACTTTCATATTCCAAGTCCTGGATGAAGATTTGTTTATATTGCTTGCTTCCTGTAGTCAATTAACATACCATTGGAGTGTTTTCATTTTTAGGCCCGTAATGCTGCAATCGCGAATAACTACTTTGTTGGGTCAATCAACCGTGTCGGGACTGAGGTATTCCCAAATCCATTCACTTCTGGTGATGGGAAGCCAGAGCATCCAGATTTCGGGCATTTCTACGGGTCCAGTCATTTTTCAGCCCCAGATGCCTCATGCACTCCATCTCTATCGCGCCATCGGGACGGGTTGTTGATCTCAGACATGGACCTCAACCTCTGTAGGCAGATAAAAGACAAATGGGGATTCCGAATGACTGCTCGTTATGAGTCATATGCAGACTTGCTTGCTCATTACTTGAAGCCGGATTTCGAGCCTCAAGTCATTTCTGATCCCTTGTTACATAAGAAGTCTCCATAAGTTTTATTTTGAAGGTGGTCTGCAGTCTTAACATGTACTTGAATAAAGTAAATTTGTGTGCATCAATTTGAAAAATAAGTATAGGTATCTGTACTCTACTTCTGTAGATATTTACTTACTATTCAGTTATGAGTTTCATGTAGTATATGTAGATATTTCATATTTCATATTTCCAATAAACTGATCATTTTCCCTTTATTTTTTATTTGAATAAATTAAAACAAACTTGTGTAGCTCCTTTGTTCATTAGCTTACAATAGGAATGTGGCTAAGAGATTGGCTTTAACACATACATTTTGCATGCATGAGAGTTCATGCTGGCTGTCAAGTTTCCAACAAATCGCGTCTTCAATGTCTTGTGCTGCAAGATACATAAGTTAGTAGTATGAAGAAATAAGAATGAAATTCAATGGATGGTATATATAGGGGACTATTAAGAAACCAACCGGTTGGTTCCATAATAAGGAACTAATCACTCGATTGGACGTACTACACCAAATAATATTACAATCTAACCGTTTATTTTGTGGTTCCTCCTTCAAAGATCAACCTTACAAAATTTCATCCAAATTGGTAATCGTTTGGCTATTTATACTATAGCCAAATACATAGACAAATATAGTTCACGGTATGACACAATAAATGTTCTTACTAAAAATCGAACGACTAAACGATTTCCAATTTTAATGATCTTTGAAGGAGGAATTACAAAATGAACGTTTAAATTGTAATATTATTTGGTCTAGTGAGTCTAATCGAGTGGTTGGTTCCGTATTATGGAACCAGCCAGTTGGTTTTTGAGAATTCTTGTACATATATATATACCTCCCAAAGGTCTCTTGCTTCAACAAGTGTGTTTGGAGGGATCCCTATGTCATCCCAGTTGGCTGTAATGGAATTTTGGGTAGGGCCTTGGTTGATAAGTAGTAAAGCTACTCTATACCCTGAAAGAGGACCAGCCCAGATCTGTTGCAAATTGCATAAAATTAAACAACATGAGTTAATCAATCTCTCTCACACACACACACTAAACAGTTTATGTATCCGAAGAAATTGCCGGAATTTTCAATATTACCTCAAGATCCCCTTCCATTCTAACCTTTTTAGCTTGGACACCAAGAGGATCTGTTACAGTAGTAAATCAATTATCAGACTTCTAATATGCACACAAGTTTAAACTTAAAGGTTGTGGTTGGTTACCTTGGTTGATAGAAATAACCTCTTTATTCGCAATGATATCCGTTATCTCTTTCGTCATATTCCTCACATCACAACCAAGAAGAAGGGGAGCCTGCAATGGATAGAATGGTAGAAATGTGCATTTCATATGTAACCCAACAGATTACCACTTTATTCGAATATTCGTAATAATCACTATATATGTAACCAAACAGATGGCCGAAAAATGTGCAATTCATATAAAGAAAACAAGAGCATCTAATCTAGCAGAATCAGGAAATGCTTATGAATCATGGTACCTTAGAAATGGCCCATATGCTAAAATGGACTACATATTCATCTTTCGTCATTCCTCCATTTCCCACCTCAAGCATGTCGGGATCTGTTTGGATTCGGCACACAAGTAAGATAGGTCTCTTGTAAAATGTGCTCAAATACAGCATTGTTGAACCAACACTAACCATTCCAGCCACCGGGTCTGGCAAATTCAGCATAAACTTCATTCATGTCTGCTCTAGAGACCATACTGCGAATGAAAATGCAAGAAGAGTATAATGACATTCGTGTTTAAAAGACTAATTTACTTATTACTAATCCTTCACCCCTTCCCAAAAAAAAAAAAAAAAAAAAAAAACAGAAAAAAAGATGATGAAATACAAGACCTATCTGTGAGTTAATGGAAGCATACTTTTTTTTACCTTTCCCATGTATCAGAAATGTCCTTGGTAGTTCTCCAGCTATTTCCTAATTTAGCACCCCATAAAGCAGGGTGCAGATCTCCCCTAATAACAGAAACAGAAAAAATAAATTCAGACCAAAAACAACTAGGACAATTACTGAAAAAGGAAATTGACAAACAAGAACACCATTCACAAAGGGAAAAGAATATGGGACGGCCAGCTTTCATCAGTGCTCGGGTCATCACAGGGTATCTACAAGAAGATATGGAAACCTCATAAAACGTATATACCTAATTTGGGAAAACTTAAGAACAAGCATGACGAAACCAAACATATTTTAAATTACCTCACAGTTGGCTTAGAGCCATCATTGTAACAGTTATCATACTTCAAATAATCGATACCCTGAAAAAAAGTGCAGTTTTTCAAAATTCTATGATAACATATCAGCATGCATATCTGTTTTGTCTCCCTTAATTGAATCCAGTAGAACATCCTATACCCAAGCAGCAAAAGTATTGGCATCTTGTTCTTCATGACCAAGTGAACCAGGCATAGTTTTGCTGCAAGTAAAGTAACTGCAAAATACAAGTGTATGCAGTAAGAGATTAGTTGTCAAAAATACGAGTACAGCCCCAACCGAAAAAACAAAGAAAAATCAACATTCAACATTTGACAACGATTGAGCACAATATATTTGTATAAGGATGAATGACAGTCTTGTTACCCGGCATCTGAGTAGATTCCTAGCTTAAGACCCTTGCTGTGAACATAATCCGCAAGAGCTTTAATCCCTGATGGAAATGTTGACTTCTTGGGCACTAGATTACCCTAAATGTGAACTGTAACTGTTAGGCCTAGCAAATATGCAACATCTTTTTTGAAACAGTTTACAGCTGAACTTGTTAGAGATGAATAAAGAAACAAATTATACCTTTGCATCACGAGCTATTTCGGCCCAGCAATCATCTACAGATAGTAAGAAAAGATGCATTACATTAGCTACTGGTGACTAAATGCTTAAGAAGAAAAAAATTATCAAAATGGAGAAGGCTAAAAGAAAAATGGAATTGTACCTATGTTAACATAGGTATATCCAAGTTTAGAGAGGCCGGTAGAGATCAGAGCATCAGCTGTCAAACCAAAGAAACAAGAACTCTAATCAACCCTAATTTTACAAAATAAAACAACTTGGTCTAAAAACTTTAGATATATGCATTTATCACTATGCTTGTCATAGAATACGAAACAAAAATCTGATATGTGAAGGCTGGATTAAGCACAAGGTTGAGTTACCGGTTTCTTTGATGATTTTCTCATCAATTTTGCAGTTGAAGTAATTCCAACTATTCCACCTGGGCAAAAATATAAGAATGGATTAATCCCACAAGGATTAGAAAACGGGCTGAAACCATTAGGAAAAAGAAAATATCATGTTTCACCAACCAATAACACAAATTATCATTCAGCTTGAGACATGTAAAGAGCTGAATCTCAAGTAAATTCATTGAGGGTATGTTTGGATAAGGAACTTCAAAGTACCAAGGGATTCAGACCATATTTGTAATAAATGCATTACAGACAATTGAATCGAGTGCTTGTAAGCAACTACACTAAACAAGGGATTTCCAAAGTAACGCCTATCAAGGTGTTATTTACAAATCCCTCTTAATGCATTGCATCTAATCATTTGCAAATTCCTTGGTACCTTGAAGTTCCTCATTTTTTAACTAATTTTTTCTAAATTCTTGGTTGTTTGAAGTTCCTCATCCAAACATAGCCTGAAGGGTCATATCATAATTTCAAATGGGGGAAGAATCATTAAGTAATTTTTTCACAACAGTTTCCATTTTTACTGAAAAAGAAATAGGTAAAATTAAAATAGACATGGCCATACAAGTCTTACTAGAGAGATATCTGGCAACTGAAGGTAGAACAAAGGATTCATTCGGTATTTTTTTTATTTTGTTTGGTGTTTCCTTCAAGTGGCATGTTGTTGATTTTGCACAATAAAGACACAGCAAGAACAAATTGTAATTTCTCAAGTGAAAATGCAGAAAGCTTACCCCATGGGAGGAGTCATTCCAAGGCCATTGGCAAGGAGATTTCGTCGGAGTTGGTCTTTGCTATCAGCCGCCAATATCATACTTTTTAGCTGCGAAGCAGAAACACCCACTAACATCACCATCATCATCAGCACTGCCAATCTCAGATTCGCCATTTCTACTCCCTACTTACTGTGTAGTGTATACTGCTGCTGCTTCTCTTCCGCTGCTTGTTTGGAGCAGCAGTACTAGTAGTGTGCTTTGCTTGCTTTCTGATGTATAAATTATAAAATAGTAGCATACTTTTAATTTAATTTTTCCTTCTCCATGATCTTTATCCATAAAGAATTATCATTGGCAATATCCCTTTTTTAAAGAAGAAAATGTTTGCCAATATTTCTTGGCCCCCTTTTGGGTCTTTTGCCGTCTGGTTTTTATGATGTATTCTCTTGATTAAAAAAATAATAAAAAAATAAAAATGTTTGCCAATACTTCTCAATTGGTCAAAAAAATGTGAAGAAAGTGATATGAGTTACGTGGTCAGATTCACAAACCATCCAACATAGAGATAGGATTATAAGACTCGAAAATCTGTCTTCATCCAATTAGTTTTAACTTATTCTTATTTCGAAGTTAAACGTTGAGATTTATCATTTATAAAAAAAAATTAATTAAAAATTTGACCAGGCTTTTTGGGGAAGGAAAACGACTGCAACCGACTGGATGGCCTGGGAAGCCAAAGTTGTCCCTAGAAAAGAAAACAAGTAAATGAATGCCAACTAGGCATGGAAGAGCCAATTAAGCTGGCAAATGTTTTGCCTTCTCATTGTGTGTTGGAGGCAGCTAATTGATTAAGATTGATTATAAAATATTAAACCAACTGGATTAGGTTTTTATTTTCTTTTGATGATTATTGATCCTAAAGCTCAAAAATGCAAACAATTCCTTTTGTAGTTTACTCCATTCACAAAATTGGGAGGATGCTAGGGATATTGGGATATCCGAAATAGTTTTGAGAGTGTGGTTTGTTTGGAAACAAACATAGAGTTTTGTTGGATTATCATCAATAATATTCTTTATGAATAAATAGTGACAATAAATAAGTATGTTTGTCTTGTATTTTAACTCATTTGGGAATTAAAGTTATGCTAACTATAATCAAAATTAATTAAAAAAATGGAAAATTGAGAGTTACAACTAAGGGGTATATTGAATTTAGATTTATACAGATAATTGCAGAATTTTTTGAAATGATCGAGTTTTACAAATTTATTGATTTTCATAAATTTTTATAGAGTTAATAATATAACTATATAGAGTTACGTGACAGAGTTTTGTATTTTGTGATTGAGTTTTGCAGAAAGTGATATTGAGTTATACAATGGGAGCTAATTTCCACACTCCATATATTACTTTCTACACTCCATTTTCTCTTTTAAATTTCTTTAAAATGGAGTGCATCAAGTAAATTATGGAGTGTGTAAATCATTTCTCTATATAATTTGATATATATTCTTTTGAAGAATTTTATAATCAAATCATAATTATTTTTTTATTGTAAATCCTCTCACTAAACTAAAATAAAATAATATTTATAATACTTCTAAAATAATTACAAAAATATAAAAAAAAATTAACGATCAATGAGATTGAGAGGCTAGGGCCGCCTGATACGACCCGTCCCAGAAATAAAAGTTAGGAAATTAAATTAATTAAAAAACCGGTAGTTACGGGTTAGACTATCGTGTAGATTTGGGCTAAAGCACGAAGATGAACTTTAGTAAGGGCCCAAATAGGGTTATAGTGCTGTGAATTAAAAGTTGGATTTACAAAATTGACCATTTTACCCCTGAAATTCCCGAAGGTCCTAAAGTCACTTTTCGATCGATAAATATTTTTGGAAGTTTCATTGCACCATTACGTAGATCTCGAGTTTATGAGTACGTAAACAGGTGGCACGCGAAAATCGGAGTTCGAACGAGAAAGTTACGGGTTTAAAATAGTTGGGACGTATCGGTAATTTTGGAAAAGTTTAAATTATAAAAGTGAATTCTCTCTCCTTCCCTCATTGGTCTCTCTCTCTCTCTTCTCTTTCTCGCTCTTCCCTCTCGTGTCAAGCTTCCCATGGAAACGAAAAATTGCCGCCGCCACCGTTCGACGTCGACCCACACCTCCCAACCACCACCAATCTCTACCTTTCACTCCTGCGATCCTCGCTGTACCCACGATCGGCCTCAACCACCCTCGTAGGCGGCGGAACGACGGCGTGAAGGAAAATCGCCACTGCGCCTTTTTACGCGATTTCTGGCCACCACAGGTATGGGTTCTCGATTTGGACCTCGTATTTGGATTCCTAGGATTGAGTAGATAGATTTAGTCTATTAATTCGTAGATTTTGGTTGAGAAATGGAGAATTGGGAAAAGCTTCAAAATCGGCCATTAATGGCGGTTCCGGCCGGCGCCGACTAGGGAGGTTAAAGGCGACTGCATCTTGTAGTCACAAGTAGGAGAAAGGGAAGGGGCGCGTGGGGGCGCATTGGCCCATCCCTCAGCATCCCGAGACTCATGTCTTATGTAATTTGATATTCTGCATTCTTTGGCCTAGGTGTCGGGTCCATTGGAGTTTGTTTGGGGCTCTTTTGGGTAGTTTTATTAGTTGCTTTAAACGTGTTTATGGAGCGTGAGAACTCCCAGGATTTAGGGAATTAAGATTGATAGTTTTAATGATTGTTTATTAATATTAATTGCCCTGTTTGCGAGGCGTTACGTTATGGATAGATCGAAGGGTCGTATGGATTGAAACAGAACTCATGGGGACTTCCGGGAACGAACACCTCGAAGTACGTGCAATAGTGGATCCTATCGGGTGATTTCTCCCCGAAGTACTGTGAGTAGATCTCTCTCGCTAAACTTATGGTTGTGTACCTTTATATGGTTGATTATGTGATGAATAGGTTGTGGTTTGATTTGTTATGGATTAGATTGTACTAAAACGTATTGGTTGTGATGCTTAGGGAAATTTGGTTTCATTATGTGTGTTATGATGATGATATAAACTATAGACAATGCCATGAGCTAGACTTAGAGCCTAGCATGTGTTGAGATTCTGATTTGAGTATAGAAATCCCTATGAAATATTTTTGATAATAGGAAATATATAAAATATGCTAGGGGGTTGATGTTAGGACCCGGCATTTCTTTTTATTTTATTTTTTTTGAAAGGAGGACTCGACATTTCTTGATTATGATATTCGAGGATGCTGAATCCTATGGAAGGAAAAAATACTCCAAAATGAGTATAAACTAACATGATAGGGGATATCTCGAGGGTTGATTCCGAGATACGAGTTACGATATCGAACCACGAGTGAAGGGTGGTTATTGATGTGAAATGAAGAACATGACGATTACGATAATCGAGACAGATTACTATATGATTAAGATGTTATCGCCGAGGAGTCATGCCGACTTAGCACATGAGTTAGTATCAAGATTTCTATCGTCGAGGAGTCATGCTAGCCTAGTACATGAGTCAGTGTTGTAGCACTACGGCCGAGGCATGCCTGACAAGTGCATGGTCGTGTGTCAGTTATGAGTCATGTTGAGTTATGTTGAGTCGTATGTCGTACCTGTTTGTATGCCACAAACTAGTCCTCCACATGATCGTTCACCTGTGCTCGCTCTATACTAGTTAAACAACGCCAGTCATGTTCCCGGACCCTTATGTGTAGATGTGGTCCTAGGGCTCCTAGGGGGACTCGTGGTAATTGTGCTTGCACCTAATCCTTCACGTGGTAGTGGTACGAGCGAAGACACGCAGTCCTGTCACATGTGCGTGACTCAAGCGACTGCAATGTCATTGGGACACTCGATATGATGATAGAGTCATGATGATAGCCGAGGATTTGCTCGCTTATATGATATACCAACTGAGGGTTATGCCAGCTGATGTGATATGTCAGCTGAGGGTTATGCTGGCTGATGTGATATCATAGCCGAGGGTTTATGCCGGCTTGTGATATGATAGCCGAGGATTATGCCAGCTTATGATATGAGGATAGCCGAGGGTTTATACCAGCTTACGATATGACGAGATATGATAGCCGAGGTTTTTCCGACTTATATAATATGGCGACGGTTGTCACGATTAGAGATCAGAGTCGAGGTACCACTGAAGGTACGTTCGTTATTGTAGTTAGTGGGTACGGTGTGCGTAGTGACCCCGATGGATAAGATTGTGGTTCGTATGCTCATTGTAACATTGAGATTATCGATACCGTCTGAAAGAGACGATGAGATCGAGATATGACTTCTCATGTAATCCATTGGTAATGGATATGTCATCTTCATGTGTGAAGATTTATTAAGGATTATCAATCGATGAATTGCCTTATGCTGTGATTGGTGTGTTTTCCAGCCCTGCGGGGTCTTTCATATTTTTATAGTATTATTTTAATGTCGTATCTCAAAGTGAGTGCCACATTTAATATAAGGGATTTGTCCAAAATCCCACCTTTGCCCAAAAACTATCCTAAAATCCCTCTTTCCATTATCCTAAACCAAAACAAGAAATTGACAATGGGTATTTTCACTTTTGCCCCAAGTATAAATAGAAAGGAGTAAACTGAAAAACCCCTTTTAGTTACTTCTCTACTCCCTCGATTCTCTCCTCCCCCTCGATTGCAGCCGAAAGGCACCAAAATAGGGCAAAGCCCTTCGCCTCCGCCACCCTCGATTCACGGCCACCCAATCCTCACCATCACCATCCTCTAGATCACCTTGACCAGACGAAGACAACCACGGTATCCTCGTCCTCCATCGACTACCATGGACGGTGCGGTCGACGGGACTCTCGGCCATCTCTCCCCTTCATCCCTCTCTGCCATAAACCACTGTTCATTGTGCAAGCTATTTCCGCCCTCTATCGTGAGTTTTTATTTGAACAGTTTGCTTTGAATTGAGTGTTGATTAGGCAACCGAGTGCCCTTTCTTTCCTTACTTTAGTTTTATAGCAGAAATTGTTTCATCATTTGTGGCTCTGGTTAGCAGTGGAAGAACTGTAAGACATAACTTTTTCCTTTTTGAAGTTGCATAATGAGCTGAATTTGAAGGAATAATAATCTACTTACAATTTGCGTTTTATGGCAGTCAATCCTTGTTTCAGAGGAAGATGAAGAGGCAATATTTGTGGAGCCATCGTTGCATGGAAAGCAATTTTCTACGCTTTATGCTGGTGATTAGATCTTTTTATTGAGAATTTTAATCAAAAGATGTGCTTTAAACTCTTACTGGAACAGGTACTGTGCTGTGTTTCATCCACTGGATGGTTCATCTAACATTGATTGTGGTGTTTCCATTAGAACGGTAAAAACAATCCTTCATTCTAAAAGATTCAATCTATTATTTTGTTTCAAGTTTTTATTTTCTTACAATGAATTGAGATGATCCTTCTTTCTGGAAGATTGTTAGGCTCCTGGCAAACCACCCTCACTTTGCCATTACGTTGATGACTGCTGATAGAAAAGCTGGACAGTCAATTGGATCGGTTTTTCCTCATCTAGTTTCACAAGTAAGAGTTTCTATGATGAATCTGTTTTTTCAAGGGGCCAAAAAGTTGAATTTAGATTTTATAGAGCATATTGGTTGAAGGTCCCTGAGTAGCTATCTTTCTCCTTATTTCCGTATAAAGTTTGATTCATTTATATGGTATGTGGGGCTTATAATGGTCAGTTGATGATGGACAATTGTAATATTTTCAGGACTTCCGTTTACGATTCAGATATATCTAAGTATGAAGAATGGTATGGTCAGGACCATAGAGCACCATAATTGCAGGTAAGGTAATTTCTTCTGCATATCTAAACTTCCAGGGAATTATAGTTCACAACTCCCTATAGCATTACTCTGGGGCTGGGATAGATTGAATGTCAACTTCAACTTTCAAACAATTCCCAAGTTGTACTATGTATACTCTCAGTGCTTGCGTCAATGATGCCTGAAATCTGGTTGATTGTGTAGGACGTGGTGCCAAGGAGGCAAATTTGTATACTGAAATTGCGTAAGGCATATATTCTTTTACTGTTACTCACCATCATCATGGTAAGATTTAAATTCTAGATTTCTTTATGATCGAGCTTTCATCTTTAATGATTTATAATAGCATTTTTCTTTATTTGTTTGAATGATTTTCTGGTGTGTGAATGATCTAAAAATATCTTCCTGTAATTGTATTGGTTAATTTCGGGTCTTATTATTCTTCTTCTTCTTATCTTTGGATCAGATTGGCGAAATCAATGGTGAACTGCTGGAGGGATGAACTGATGATACTAGAGACGTGATGAAGCAGCTTGAAACGGATTGGATTCAGGTATGGTTTTTTAACTCTTCCTCTAGCTGAAACGGATGGTTATGGTTTAGGGATTGATTTTGTAATTGATTGAATGTGGATGATGATTGATTCAAAGATTGCTTATGAGCAACTCCGTATTTTGATGCACACAATTTATTTGATAAAATTCCTAAAAGGAAAATTTGAGAGCCTAGAAAGTATGGTGTTTGTCCCTAGAAAGTATAGACTCATTGGCAAGGATGTGCATTATCTTGGTTTCTACTTATGGTGGGTTTTACTGCAAAGATGGAGATAACTGAAGGTGGTTGTCTGATAATTTGATAGGTTTATATCGGCTATCACAGCTACAAGTTATGGTGATTATGTGTGCAGTTTGCCCCTACTTATCATGATTATGTGCTCTACAACCATAGTGACCATGAGGGAAAGAGGAAGTAGCAGTCGCGCAAGATAGTTGACATACATCTCATGTTTACAAAAGGAACACAACCGTATCAAGTTACAAAATTTATTTGTTCTCTTACACACTTGCTTATACAAAGGAACACAACACAAACCCTGACTTATATTTGCATAACCACACACACTCTGTTACTTATAATTTTGAATCTACCACTTAACTACCGATTAGTGGTCATTGGGAAAGCATTGGCATTGCTGGTGCCCTTGGAGTGGAGAAGGCCGACAACCCTAAAAACCATCCCCTAGTTTGTGCAACAAACAAGAGGAAGAAACCAATGGATACAATGTAATCCATGTTCCATGCAAAGAAGACAAGTATGTAACTTTGAGAAGGTATTTTGTGCTTTAGAAAGCCATGTTTTCATGGATGGGGATTAGAACCTAAAAACTAAGTTTAGCTTTTGTACTACCCGAACCCCAAAATGATGCATGCTAGCCCTAAAAGGGCGTAGTCCTCTTTGTACTCACTTAGTGGCAATTTTCAAGTATTACATGCTATGGTGTTATTGTATACTTACTTTTATTCTCCCTAAGTACACATATGTGCTATAGCTTGAACTTAATACAACCAATCATCTTGCTATGCCTACACCAAATGACACACTTTACACAGTTTATTAAATTTTAAATTGGAATCTACCACATAGATACCACTTATATACATTTTATCTACCGGTTATATATCAATTTAAAACCTGTGGAATAGCAGTTATAGACTATTTATTTATCGCTTACAGACCACTCATACACCGGTTATGTACGGGTTATATGCCGGTTATTTACCACACATGCGATTCGGATGTCACTACTATGAAAGCAGCAAGTGATGGATCATTACAGGAGATGACCAAATACTCATGGAATGTATTTGATTTCATACTCCCACGTATTTTCCTTATGTTTCCTACACCATGAAGTGACTACAACCAATTACCTTGCAAATCCTACCTCAAATGACACGTAGGAGAAAGTATCTTATGTTCTCACTTGGAATCTGCCACATAGAAATCACTTATATACATGTTATCTACCGATTATATACCGGTTTAAAACCTGTTAAAGCGCAGTTATAGACTACTTATATATCGCTTGCAAACCACGTATACACCGGTTATGTACCGGTTATATGCCGGTTATCTACCACACATGCAATTCGGATGCCATTGTACTACGAAACTAGCAAGTGATGGACCATTACAAGAGAGGACCAACAACTCATGGAACGTACTTCATTTCATACTGCCACGTACTTCCCTTATGTTTTCTACACCATGAAGTGACTACAACCAATCACCTTGCACGTATGAGACAGTTTCTTAATTTGTAAATTGGAATCTACCACTTATGAAGCACGTATATACCTGTTATCTACCACTTCTATACCTATTATCTACCACTTCTATACCTGTTATCTACCACTTCTATACCAGTTATATACCACACATGCAGATGAATGCCACTGTACTAGCTGTACTAGCAAAATCAAACCTATGAATGCAAAACATAAAGCTCCTTATCCTACATCAAACCAACAAGTTATGGACCATTACAGCTCATGACCAAATCTACTAATGTCACAATGCAAAACTGATTTAATGTAGTCAACTTCAAATTTTTCCTACCAAAGTAAAACATATATATTTACACTTGAACTACATAAGTTTCCAATCATAATCCATCATAATACAAAGGTTGTCAGCAAAAAACCAATGTACTTCACAGTCCACATGTTCAAAACTGCATCATTTTCAAATTGGCAACAACAAAGATTAAGATATAAAATAGGTTAAGTTCTGCAGCTTCCAACCATAGTCCAGCATATTACATCTTCATAGCCACAGTTTCTCCACTTTCCATGCATTTTTCCTGAGAAAAAAGAACTATCAACATCAGACTTGACCGATTAACTAGAACAAGGATGCAAAACTAGAAAGATGATAACTTAACATACCTGGAAAACAATTCCAAATGAGCCAGTGCCCACAACACGCTCTGCCATGTAATTAATGGTCTGGAAAAGGCATAATAGCCAAACACATCAACTTCCCAAGAGAGGAATTGAAAATGATCAAGCAATAAAATCGTTCAGATCTCCAAAATTGTTGACAATCATATTTCAAATCAATCAAGACGTATCCTTTGGAATGAAACCAAGGGGAAAGGTAAAATTCGAAGAATTCTTACCTGTTTTGGTTATCCATTTTTGCCTCCGATTGTTGTGGAGATGATGTGACTAGTTGGATCACTGCCGTCCACAATAGGGGCAGAAATTTCCTGCATAAACACACCAAATTAGATTCTGAAGGAAGCAAATTTGCAATAAAGTCGATGAAATTTGCAGTTAAATTCATAGGTGAAAGTTGGATACCAATTTTAAGCCTGGACATAAGCGACTAGTCACGTATTTTAATTCTAGATTCAAACATTCAATATCAATCACATTCACACACACACATTGAACAAGCTCCCTGTGAAGAACACAATCATATCAGTGACATCCTAAGCACTCAGAGGCCCCGTCAATGTAGGAAGCCTTATGCTAGTTCTAAGTGCTTGTGTGTGTGTTCACATAAACATTCAACTAGTAATTAATCCATTCAATAACATTCAACAATATGAATCGAGACATCAAGAACTTTGATACCCAGAAACCTTCCTCAAGGCAAAACTGGGGGTCTCTTAGCTCACCAGGAAATTCACTAATCTCAGAGTTCAAATACAAGGTATTCTCATGCTCAATCTCCTAGACTAATCCAAAGAGGCAGCCATACCTTGTGCAACCCAGAAACTATGCTAATCCGTTAAGCTTCTTTATGTATGCTCCTCGCAGCAACTCAACCATACTCAGATCCGTTCCAAGAACAACCCCAATGAAATTGGTTTAAAGGATCAAATCATCAATCCGAGTTCATCAAGTAACAATACTTGAAGAACCAAGATATAAGATCAAAGGTAAATTGAACTTGAAAAAAAGCGAAGATAAAAAAAATTCAAAAACTCATGGAAAGGATTTGGTTTTGAAATTTAATTTTCTCAAAAATAGATTCAAAACGATTTTGATAGAAAATGTTATTAATCAAATAAAAAACCAGAAATTAGTTTATTAAAAATGTTTTTCAATGATCACCAGGATAAACCCATTCGATGGTTCATACCCATCTCACCAATTCGCTGAAAAAATACAATTCACCCCAGTTGATCTTCGATACAAAAACACACTGTCTACGTGAGCTACACAGCTCACTCATCTTTGGAAATCCGTTAGTCCCCAAAACTCTAAATGCACAGTTTCAATAGTTGTGTATAATAGATTTCCAATAATGCCCCTTAAGAGAAAAGAACTCAGTAAATCCAAGGCAGTAAAAAGCAACAAACTTAAGATGACTGGTCATCCAAAACATTGCAGTTTATGAGAAATTCCTTTTTGATATATGCTTGAACGAAAGACAACACTTAACGATCCTAAGTTTGAGCATGAGTCAAATTAAAATTATGAGTCAAATTAAAATTACAAGTGGAGAGGCAAAGCCAATTTACATCAGCCAATTTATCCAAAAAGAAGTCCCAACAACCAAAGAGTACCAATATATTCAAAACTAATATGAAAAGGAAAGAATCAAAACTCCAACAACAAGATTCAACATACTGTTATTCAGTTTGTTTTATTTTATTTATGTATATAATTTTTTTTTGTTCATTATTATCAGTATTCCTCATGCACCCCAGCACCACCCCACCCTACCCCCACCTTATTTATTTATTATTATTTTTTATTTCGGCCCTGTGATATGGCTCTTTGTCCTAAACACCAAGGCACACCCTTATAACATCTTAGGACCGTGACTTCTTTGGTCACACTTCAATAGCACCCTTTTGAACCCTAGAACACCAAGAAAAACCTTATGACTCCCTAGGGTCGTGATATTTTGAATCACACTTCAAAAACTTGCAGAATAAAGAGTAGATGGAAGATTGAAGTAGCAGTTTGACCTTTAGATGTCAGATAAGTGTTGAACATGATAAGCAAGGATTGAAGAGACACAAAATGGATAAAACAACATTCATAGAAAAACATCAGAGCATCAGAACTGCAAACCAAACTTCATAACTGAAAAAGAAGATGTTTTTGGTGTAAAGGTTTGTTTGGTTGTTTTTTATTTTTAAGAGAATAAAGAATTTGACTAGTCACAAGAACAAAAATCAAACATCACACATGCCAATGGAACGACTAATGTATTCAAACTTCAGTGGTTCTAATGCCTTAGTTAGAATGCCAGCAAGTTGTTTGTCTGTAGATATGAAAGAGAGTAGTAATGTTTTGCTTTCAATTAATTCGCGAATGAAATGGTGACGAATGTCAATATGTTTAGTTCGAGAGTGTTGAACATGATTATTAGAAATGTCTATGGCACTGGTGTTGTCACAATAGACTGTAAAAACTGCTTGAATCAGACCATAATCACTAAGCATCTGTTTAAGCCATAACAGTTGAGTACAACAACTTCCAGCATCCACATATTCGGCTTCAGTGGTCGAAAAAGAAATGCAACTTTGTTTTTTGCTATGCCATGCAACAAGGTTGTTGCCAACATAGAAAATACCACTAGATGTACTCTTGCGATCAGCAGGACATCATGCCTAATCAACATCATAATACCCCACTAAGTCAGTAGTGGTATCATGTGTATACCATAACCCCAAATTGAGAGTTCGCTTCACATATTTAATTATCCGTTTGCCAGCAAGAAGGTGAGACTCTCGAGGATCACTTTGATAGCGTGCACATGCACCAACACATAAGGAGATATCTGGTCACTAGTCATAACATGAATGAATTTTTGGACAAGAGTGCTTGAAGTAGAACCAACAACTATGTCATCAACATAGACTTGAGCAACCAAGACATCTGTGTTAGTGTGTTTCACAAACAAAGTTTTATCCACTGAACCCCTAGTGTATCCATTACTAAGGAGATGAGATAACAATCTGTCATACCAAGCACGAGGTGCTTGTTTCAGCCCATAGAGAGCATTGTGGAGTTTATACATATGATCTGGATGAAGAGGATCTTCAAAGCCTTTTGGTTGGGCAACATAGACGTCTTCATTCAAATATCCATTTAAGAAAGCAGTTTTGACATCCATTTGAAAAATTTTGAACTTAAGATGACAAGCTACAACACCAAGCAATCTAACATATTCCATCCTAGCAACTGGGGCAAATGTTTCATCAACATCAATGCCCTCAATTTGAGTATATCCCTGAGCTACAAGACGAGCTTTGTTTCTGACCACAACACCACTATCATCAGATTTATTCTTGAAAATCCACTTAGTACCTATCACATTAACATCCTGAGGTTTGGTGACTAGTTCCCAGACCTGATTCTTTTCAAATTGACCTAGTTCTTCTTGCATAGCAAGAATCCACTCTTCATGCTTTAAGGCTTCAGTGATATTTTTTGGTTCAAGTTTTGATAGATAACATAGGTTTGCAATTTGTGTGGACACTTGATGTCTAATACGTACACCTTGATCTATGGCACCAATTATACCAGAATCGGGATGGTTATCTGTCCATTTTGGTTTGTTGATTGCATCAACATTCACCTCTGAACCTTTAAGTTCAGATGGTGGAAGTTGTGATGAAGGTGTGACACAAGTAGTAGAGATATCATTAGATTTAGCAGGAAACAGATTATCATCATCAGCACCTAACTCTACTGATGCTCCTAAGTCATCTATTTTAACATTTACTGATTCCATCAATGTGTTTGTTATAAGATTGAATGCTCGATATGCCCTACTAGTTGAGGAGTATCCAAGAAAGACACCCTCATCACTTTTAGGATCAAACTTAGCCAATGCCTCCCTATCTCTCAAGATATAACAAGTGCTACCAAAGACTCGAAAGTAATCAACCCTAGGTCTTTTCCTTTTCAAGATCTCATATGGAGTTTGATGAGATCCAGGTCTTAAAAACACCCTATTAATTATATGACAAGCAGTATTCATGGCTTCAGTCCATAAATGTTTAGCCAGGTTTTTGCTATTAAGCATGGCACGAGTCATTTCTATAAGCACACGATTTTTTCTTTCCACAACACCATTTTGTTGAGGAGTGATTGGTGCAGAAAATTCATGCTTAATACCATGTTTGGCACATAATCATGCAAATGATGCATTCTCAAACTCAGTACCATGATCTGATATGATCTGATACGAGCAAGAGAATAATAACTAGTCATATATGCAGACTGTAATTGCTTAAACAGAGTCTTAAACTCAGTATATGTCTCAGTTTTGTCTTTCATAAAGCATACCCAAGAAAACCTTGAGTAATCATCTACAATAACTGAGACATACTTCTTCCCACTAAGTGAGAGGACATTGACTGGTCCAATCAAATCCATGTGAAGGAGTTCAAGAATTCTAGAAGTGGTGATGTGAGAGTTATTAGGATGAGATGACTTGGTCTGTTTACCAAGTTGACATAGGATGAGATGACTTGGTCTGTTTACCAAGTTGACATGAGCCACATACATGATTAGCATTTCTTTTGAGTTTTGGAAGTCCCTTAACCCACTCTTTCCTAGCTAGACGTGTTAGATCACTAAAATTCATATGACCAAGACGTTGATGCCACAAAAGACTTGTTTCATCAATAACCCTATGACAAACATTAATCTGACCAATGGAACTCCTATCAAGGCAAAAACAATGATCTTTAGACCGTCCAACAGACAAGATTTCATTCCCAGATTCACCAATAATTCTACAACTAGCTTTAGTCATCCTAACCTCTTTAGCCCACTCATCACAGAGTTGACTAATACTGATGAGGTTTGAAGTTAAACCTTGAATAAATCTGACATTTGTTAGATCTGGTAGTCCTAGTATTTTGACAGTACCTTTTGCAGCCACAAGGCCCTTGTGACCACCTCCAAACGTAACACTACCTCCATCGAAAGTATCAAGTGACTCAAAAACACTTGAATCACCTGACAAATGTCTAGAACAGCCACATTCAAGATACCAAACACTTGAATGTGATGTAGCAAGAGCATTCAACACAACATGACATTGTTGTGTTGTTCTCTCTACCCACTGATGTTTAGGTTTAGTCAATGGTGATGAGGATGAAGCAAGAACCTTAGCAATCCTAGTCACTTCATGCAAGAGATATTGAACAGTGTCATGCAATGATGTATTACTTGAGAATGGCTCATTTTGTGGTCTTTTCAATTTTAAGCATTTTGGTTGAATGTGACCTTTTTCTCCACAACAATGACACACATGAATAAATTTTACTTTCTTGTCATGATTCATTTCTGACTCATCACGTGACTGGGTCAGAGAGAGACTGAGATGACTAGTCTTAGAACTTGAAGCTTTGGATTCTTTTACAAACTTCATTTGCTTTATGGTTCCTTTTGAATCTGACTCATTAAAACCAATCCCAGACATGTCACCATGACCTTTTCCCATATTAAGCTTTTTATCAACCTTTTGTGCACCAATTGTTAGCTTAATTATTTTTTCATTTGCTTCAGTGACCGATTGTGCAGACTCTTGTTAGCATTTTGAAAAAGACTCACATTTTGTTTTAGCTCAGCAACTTGTCTGTGCAATTTTTCAATTTCAGCATGTCTCTTTTTCAATTCCTCATCTTTAATTCTAACTGACTCTAGCCACTAAGTTTTAGCATCTTTTAGCTCACAATTTTCTTTTGTTACCTCTGTCATTTTTCCTTCAAGAAGAAGATTCTTCTTTTGAATTTGATAGGTTGCTTCAAACAAATCATCATACTTTTTACAAAGCAGATCCTATGACATGTCATATGAATCTTGTTCATCAGATGACATCAAATCTTGTTTTGATTCAAATGAATCATCATAGATTGAGGTAACAAATGCTACAATATTGCCTTCTTCATCAGAATCTGATTCAAAATGTGATGAACATTCTGATTCAGTATCACTCCAAGTGGCTTTCATTGCCCTATCTTTCTGTTTGAATTGATTCCTATTGTTTGCACAGTCTGCAGCAATATGACCAATTCCTCCACAAGTGTAACACTTGATTGACTTTCTGTTTCCTTTATTATCCTTGAACCCTGATGATTTGTTATTGTTTTCATCATTTTTAGACTCAAACTTGTCTTTCCCAAGGTTCCTAGGTTCAGAATTCCATTTATGTCCAAAGTCCCTTGACTGACTTCCACTTGCTCTTGCATCTCTACTCTTGTCTTTTAGTAAGTCTTCTGAATTTTTTTAGCAAAGAGAGCATTTGATCCTCCACACTTTGTGAGGAATCAGACAAGGCATCAAACTCAGTTTGAGCAGACTGTAAAGCAATGTTCATCCCTTTTTTGGAGTCCACAGTTTGCATGTCCATTTCCATTAATGTCATTAGTTTACCTACAAGCTTAGCTAACCTAATGTCTTTTAGATTTTGAACTTCCATGATTGCAATTTTCTTAGGTCGAAACTTACTAGGCAAGACACGAAGAATCTTTTGAACAATGGTAATTTCATAAATCGGTTCACCAAGACTGACACACTCATTTGTGATTGACTCAAGACGTTCATAGAACTCTGTGAAAGACACTGACTCACTCATTCGAATTTCTTCGAATTTTTCCAAGGACATTTGAAGCTTCAAGTCACGGACTTGAGCATCACCTTCATGAACAATTCTAAGTTCATCCCAAGATTGCTTTGCAGTGGTGCAATTTCGAATGTGTGAGAATTGTGATGCAGACAATGCAATGACAATGGCATTTCTAGCTTTCTTATTTGATGATGAAGCAAGTGCTACACCTTGAGTCCACTCAGATCTTGGTTTATCTACTGACTCATCGCCGACAGTTTTCTTAGGACACCTCCACTCAACAGTAAGGTATAAGCAACTTCATCATAGGCATCGAGAAAAATCTCAAATTTTTCTCTCCAGGCAGTATAGTTTGTGCCATCAAAGAAGGGTGGGTTGTTATAGGAATTCCTGTCACATTCCATCCTTGACACACCAAACAATTGATATCAACTTACACCCTAGGACAGACTCTAAGTATGTCTAGAGTCAGCTCTGATACCAACTGAAAGTTGGATACCAATTCTAAGCCTGGACACAGGTCAGTCACGTATTTTAATTCTAGATTCAAACATTCAATATCAATCACATTCACACACACACATTGAACAAGCTCCCTGCGAAGAACACAATCATATCAGTGACATCCTACGCACTCAGAGGCCCCCGTCAATGTAGGAAGCCTTGTGCTAGTTCTAAGGCAAAACTGGGGGTCTCTCAGCTGACCAGGCAATTCACTAATCTCAGAGTTCAAATACAAGGTATTCTCATGCTAAATCTCCTAGACTAATCCAAAGAGGCAGCCATACCTTGTGCAACCCAAAAACTATGCTCATCTGTTAAGCTCTTTTACGTATGCTCTCCGCAGCAGCTCAACCATACTCAGATCCGTTCCAAGAACAACCCAAACGAAATTGGTTTAAAGGATCAAATCATCAATCTGAGTTCATCAAGTAACAATACTTGAAGAACCAAGATATAAGATCAAATGTAAATTGAACTTGAAGAAAAACGAAGATCAAAACAAATTCAGAAACTCATGGAAAGGATTTGGTTTTGAAATTCAATTTTCTCAAAAAAAGATTCAAAACGATTTTGATAGAAAATGTTATTGATCAAATCAAAAACCAGAAATCAATTTATTAAAAATGTTTTTCAATGATCACCAGGATGAACCCATTCGATGGTTCAAACCCATCTCACCAATTCGCTGAAAAAATACAATTCACCCCAGTTGATCTTCGATACAAAAACACACTATCTACGTGAGCTACACAGCTCATAACTACGTGAGCTACACAGCTCACTCACCTCTGGAAATCCGTTAGTCCCTAAAACTCTAAACGCACATTTTCAATAGCTGTGTATAATAGATTTCCAATAATGCCCCTTAAGATAAAAGAACTCAGTAAATCCAAGGCAGTAAAAACCAACAAACTTATGATGATTGGTCATCCAAAACACTGCAATTTATGAGAAATTCCTCTTTGATATATGTTTGAACGAAAGAAAACACTTAACGATCCTAAGTTTGAGCATGAGTCAAATTAAAATTACAAGTGGAGAGGCAAAGCCAATTTACATCAGTCATTCCTAAAACAAGAACTAACAATAGGTTAGCACCCAAAAACAATACACACAACGGCAGACCACGAAAGGAATCTAAAAGCAAATAAAGGCTACAAGAAGTACAGTATGAGTCCCAAAGATACCATGGAAACAAACCCCAAAGCTTCATGAAACTAAATCCCCAGACAATAACAAACACATCAAAAAATTTAGAAATTTTTTGTCAAGAAAAAAGAAACAGATGGGTAGCACATGAGGCCAGTGTGATGCTGATTAAACTAATTGCAAACCAAACCCCAATTGCACAAAAGCTTCAGACTTTAATCAAACCGAAGTTACGAAAACCCTAATATCAGTGTGATCTGAGTTAAACTTGGAACCAACATCCATTCTCATCAAACCCTAGAGTTTGGTTTTCATAACGAAATCTAGATAAGAGAAAGAGAAATTGAGTTGTGAGGGAGTGATTACCTTATCTTCACAACAAACAGAAATTTCCCATGAAAGTTGTGAGGGAGTGATTACCTTATCTTCATCCTATTTTGGTGCCTCTCGGCTGCAATCGAAGGGGGATGAGAGAATCGAGGGAGAAGAGAATAGCTCGAGTGGGTCAATGGTCTTGGGTGGAGCGGCGAAGGTACACCTGTGGTGGTGGTTTTGACTGGTGCCTCTGCTTGGTGTCGACTGGTCTGGGTCTTCTTCACGTGAAGAAGACGACCGGAGGAGAAGAATGAATACGCGTGGAAACCCAAAGGGTTTCACAAACAAGTAACTAAATGGGGTTTTTCATTTTACTCCTTTTTATTTATACTTGGGGTAAAAATGCAAATACCAATTTTCAATTTCTTGTTTTGGTTTAATATAATGGAATGAGGGATTTTAAGATAGTTTTTGGGCAAATGGTGGATTTTGGACAATTCCCCTTTAATATATAGTAATTGCTAAAGTTTTTAATCAACTGAGGGGTTATTGTAACATGTTTTAGAAACTGTTTTTCACTGAAAACTACTAAGGTCCACTCACCTTTGGTTTTTTTTACACCCTTCAGGTCACCGTAGAAAGTTCATGGGTACGAGGAGGAAGTCAAGTGGTGACAACTCTGACACTGCCCGAGGAGGGTGTAACAAGGTATTAATCGGTTTGAGTATTTGATGCTTTAGTTATGATCATCATGTTTTCTAATTATGCTTTGGGATTCCGTTGTCGTGATGAAATGGTAGATTAGTGTTACTAGTTACCTTTCACTGAGCTTCCTAAAACGCGACATTTTAGCTTGGGCTTTCGTCACATGGACTCAGCATCCAGGTGTCGGCCAGCACCGGTGATGCCGATATCCAGTTGGATTTCCAGGGCGGGGTGTAATACTGCTAGGCATCATGCATGCCTTTTAAATATATATATTTTTTCATTTTATTAATTGTTTGTTTATTTATTTTTTCTTCAAACAACAAATAAATTCATGTAAAGTTTGTATCATTTAATCACTTATAATTCTTATAGAGAATAATATATGATAATAAATATCGGTAGGAAACTTACATTTTATTGAGTTTATTGAAAAATATAAAAACCACAAATAGTATTATTTAAGCCTTATATAAAGTCTGTAGAAATCCGAGGGGGGAGGTTATAGAAATCATAATCTTTGCTAAAACTAATTTACATTAAAATGTTTGTCAAACTCCATAAAACTCTTCCATTTAATGAAGTTTACAATAATCATTGATATTTTGATTACACCTAAATTTTTATAGAGTTATGAAATGTCATGATTGAATACACCTCAACTTTTAATGACTTTATAAATCTCTATAAAAGTATAGATTGAATATCAACAAACTTTTATCAACTCTATAAAAGTCCTAATTGAATACATCTAAACTTTTAGAGACATTTAAACTCTATGAAAGTCTTAATTGAGTACATCCCCTAAGTTGTGAAAGTTAAGGAAGGTTTTTTTTTTGGGGTAAATAAAAGATGTATTAAGGGACAAGCCTAAAAGTAGCACACAGGGAAACCCAGAAGCACATGGAGCACCGTAGGTGGCAGCAACCCAGCAAACCAGAGCAAAGATACAAACTGCTAAACGCAGAGGCACAAGGCGCAGCCACATGCGGCGGCATCCCAGATGAACACGACTAGAAAAAACAACCACACCCTAGCCACCTATGGAGATATTCCAACTCAGAGCATTAGCTTAGTTGGAGGGGGAGGGCTTAAACGGCAGAGACATTAACCTGCAACGAACCATAGAGAAAATAATTTGAACAAGACCTTGTGGCTGGTGGCGATCACCACTAAAAATGTGAGCATTCCTCTCTTTCCATAAACAGTGGATCGTGACTGCTAGGGCAATTTTCCTTGACACCACAAGAAGGGACTTGCCTCTCTAACTTGCGCCAATTATCTCAATGAAGGACGGCCATGGGAGTCTCAGCCATGCCGCCGAGCACTTGGCCAAGACAGAGCCCCAAACCTCAGAGGAGAAAGGGCATTCGAAGAAGAGATGGTCCCTAGATTCACTAAAGACGTTATAGAAAGCACAAGCAAGGCCGGCCTCAAGGACCAAAAACATCGGTTCTTAGTATAATAGGCCTTCACCCATTTGGTCTAAACATTATTACCATCATCTGAGAATAGGTGCCATATATGCCTGGTTATAAGAGCCAGGTTCCAGGAGTGTAAAGCATGGGTGCCTAGACCACCTCGTCACGAGGCATACATACATCAGCCCACAACACCTTAGCATGTTACCTCCCTTCCACAGTCCCAGCCCAGAGGAACCGCCGAAACTTACTTTCAATCTCTAAAATTTTCTTCGCCAGGAATTGTGCAATCCTTAATACACATGAAGACTACCAAGGACTAAGGTAATAAGCTGCAGGCGACCAGCAAAGGATAAGAACTGGTTCTCCCAGCTTCTAACCCTGTTAACCACCCTCTCCAGAAGTAAAGAGCAATCACTGAAAGATAGTTTGGAAAAGATGAGGAGAATACCAAAGTAGCGAACCGGGAGGGATCCTTGAGGAAACCCGAGAGTAGCAAGGATGGCATTTTCCCCTGCCAAGTCGAGCCCCGAGAGGTAAATGGAGCTCTTGGAAGGATTGGGATATAAGCCAGACATAGCAACAAAGGAGTCCAGAGCAGACTTGATAACCTCAGCCTGTTTGGCAGGATCGTTGAGGCCACGCACATTCCACACACCGAGCTTAATCATGGATTGAGGATGGAATTGAACCTCGGGAGTCTGACTCCCTACGCCTTTTCTTGGTTTTTTCCTTTACCACCTTCTTTATGCTCTGCTTCTTCTTTACTGAGAAATAGCATAATTCCGTATGGGTGGTTTTTGCCTTTACCACAAACTTTCTACCCTTCTTCTTGCTCTTGCGAGCCACTGATCGAGGGAAGGAATCCCATCAATATCTTACACCGTTAGAACAAAGTATTTATCTCATTTAGCACAATTACATTTTTTCATTTTGTTTTCAGACAACGACATTAGGGACTTGTTATATGGTTTACGTGCTCCTGTCTACTCGTTATGTAGTGGAAGGTTTTGAATTTAACTCTCATAGGGAGTGAAATCAAAACCCAATGTGTATAATATAATAATTTTACTCCAATATCCTTTTATATATATAAATATATATATATATATATATATATATATATATAAACCGACGGTGAAGAGGGGGTTACAAACCATAGTATCAACCTAGCTCTTTGGGGCATCGAGCATGAAACGGTGAAGAGGGGGACTACAAACGATAGTATCAACCTACCCCTTTATGGCCATCGAGCATGAAACTTACCATTACACAATGAAGAATAACACTAGACAGTAGGTTGCTATTCATAGATTCATATTGCTTAGAGCAATTAGAGAGAACCCAACCTCGAATTAAGAATTCTCTGCGATCCATGCATCTGAAGCACCTAATTTTGAATTTTAAATTCTCAAAAATAAATTTAGAAATAAACTCACGTAACTCTTAACTAAGTGCGGAAACGTTTTTTATATATTAAAATATCAAAATAAGCAACATTGATTTTGACGAGTGTTGAACTCGAGACTTCAGATCCATCACTTTTGACGAGTGTTGAACTCTAGACTTGAGAACTCCAGGTACAAGTAAGTTCGAAAAAGCAGAGATAAGATGAACTAGCAAACAATAAATAAATATATCCAACAAATCCAATCCAAAGAAATAAAATCCAACAAATGAGAAGGAAACACAAAAGTGTATCAGGCATCTAAACCTGGCAATTGCAAAACTTTTAACATCCTCAAGTTAACACTACCTAATCATCGAATAAACTGAAACCCATTTCCTCATCGGATTCTTCAGCTGGCTCTTCCTTCTTTTCTTCCACCTTAGCAGCTGGAGCAGATCCAGTAGCAGCAGCAGCAGCAACAGGGGCTGTGGCAACAGCAAATTTGCTAGGGTCCTGCAATTGAGATACACAATTAACAACATACACTAGGAATGAAATAACAATATAATAAAATAAACACGAGGAGACTAATAATTGACAACAAATTTGCTGTACCTTGAGATACTCCTTGACCTTCTCTGCTTGTGGGAAGGTATACTCGGTGGCAAGAGCAACTGACAACACATTCTTGTAGGCATTGAGGAACATGTGTGGTGCAGCTGCAAGGGTTGGGTATGCAATGGCCAATGCCAATGAAGTGACCATGGAGACACCAGAAGCAAATTTCAGCATGAGGTCATCCTCAGACAGATCAAGCACCTCTGGGCTGAACACAGAACCATTGTCATAAACCATCTGGACAACAAGACCATATGAGAAGGGCCTAATCCCAAGCTTTGCAAGGAGAGCAGCCTCAGAAGAACCGACCTTGTCACCCTTCTTAATAAGTTCAACAGGGGTAATGATTTCAACAGTACCCTTGTTAATCTTGGTTGGGATGTTGAGGACCTAAATTGGGAATCATGAAAATCAGAAATCAGAAATCCCCACAAGAAAGTAAAGAGCTGGAATTGCAAATGGATGTTATCACACACCTGGAAGAAAGATGTCTGAGATGGGTCGAGCCCAGTGTTGCCAGGAGGGACAACAACATCAATTGGAGCAACCAAACCAACACGAGCAGGGGCTCCAACCTATTTAATTTCAGGATAAGTAAAGACAGAAAAATGGGCCAACACTATACTAAAACATTTAACAACACATAATTTTGATAGACATCACAAAATTAATGATTTAATCAAGTATGAGCGAATATCTGCCAATTTTGGATAGAACACCCTTTATGATTTTTCAATGCATACCTAAACATCGCAACAACATATAATAGAGCATATACTTTACAAAACCATACAATAAATAGAAAATGGAGTCTTTTCACTTGGTAAATAACTCAGAAAACAATAGCCCTATGGCAATTTGAAAGTTACAAAATCATTGTGTTTTGCATAGTTGAAGATCACATGAAGAAATTAAGAATATGGTACCAGTTAAAGCGCCAAGCCAAACAAAAAAAGATCACAGCATTCTGTACTCAAATATACAAATGATCAAAACCTCGGAACTATTTACAAGAACATTAAATTGAACAAAGTCAATAATATGAATGGAAGTATATTCCTTTTGATGAGAATTCATCCCTGATGACTGAAACCATACCTAAACAAATAATCATGACATATAACTATTCAATCAACCATGCAAGTCAGAACAAACGTGTTACTCATAAAACAACTCCAATGTAATATTATGAACTAATAATAAATTAAAAAACTTTATTCACCTTGTATTTGGCAACCTCCTCACTGACTTCCTTCAAATCACCCTTGGTGAAGATCAAACCCACATTTCCCTAACAACAAAAACACCAAACATCAACAAACGAACAAATAGAAGAGATGAGGATGAACAAACGTTGCAGTACGTACCACTAGAAGGGGGACGAGGTTCAAGTAGGCATTGTTGCCGGTCTTCTCAGCATGGATTCTGATGGACCTCTTCATCATAGTGTTCTTGCCCATGAGAACGATGGAGTCGCCGCGCAGACCCTTGCGGATGTTCTGGAGCTGAGTGGACCCGACATTGTCCGCGGCCACGATGAGGACCTGGCCATACTCATCGAGGAGGCTGCAAAGCTTGGAGTCGTAGGCGATCTTCTTGTCTGCCTTGGTGGGTTTTGGTGCCATTGCTGATTTGGGATTTAGGGTTTATGGGTTTACAGGAAATAGAGCTTAGGGAGAGTAGACCAAAAATCGAGGGCCAAGACAAGCTGCGGCCCGTACAAGGCGGACAGCGACGATGCCGTCACTTTAACCTCTCGTTCTGGTTAGAGTTGTAAGGTTCGGGAGGCACTGAGAAAACCTAAATCGTTTGGAGGCGGCTGAGAAATGAAGATAGTTGATGATGCAGTTTATATAGTGGGGTGGGTGAGAAGGAGAACTTGGGGGGTTTTGATCTGACGGTTTTGCTTTGTTGTTGTTTGGATCTGACGGCTGCTTAGGCCCAAAAATACAAAACCAAAATAGGCAAACTCTACCTTCAACATAAACTAGCAAGAATTGCCCGCGCATTATTATGGACTTGTTCAATTAATTATAAATATGAATTCTACAAAATGATATATATAAATAGATTTAGAATTTGAAAAAATATTGAAAAGATGATTAACTATATACATACATCATCATTTGTTTATTTACATGATTTTATATTTATTAAAGCAATATTGGATAGCTAGCCGTAAACATGAATTATATATATATAAACAATTATAAAGACTATTTAATAATGATTCTAAGATGTAAAACGTAAAAACGTTGTTTTATTTTTCAAGAAATAAAATATAAACTCTAATGGTCTAATATAAGTTATATAATCAACAAAATAATTTGTTGTCTTTTAATATATTTTTTAATTAACGAACAAAATAATAATATAATATTAATAATAATAGTAGTTGTTGTAATAATAATTATAGTAATATTTCATTCGATTCAAGGTACCAGATAATATCTCCAAATTGAGTGATAAACTAATAATAATTATTTATAACAATAATAATAATAATAATAATAATAAATGAATATATAAGGGCAAAATCGTAATTTACTATTCACAATAAAGAAAAAGAAAAAAAAGGGCAAAATAGTCAAAATACTATTGATAAATAGTAAATTTTATGACTTAATTTTAGTATATATAATATAATTGGACTGACCAAATAATTTTTCATTTTTACAAATTTTTTTTTTGGGTCTGAAATCCAAAATTCATTAAAAAATGGGACGTCAGGGAAACCTAAATCGTCAAAACCCAACTCAAAGTACAACACATATAACTATAAAAGCTCAAAACAACAAACCAGCAAACTAAGAAAGCACCAGATGAAACCACCACATTGTTGAAACCACCTCCCATAAAAACCAATTTATTATTTTTTTTTATCAAGGATGATATTAGGCCTCGTTTGGTACGCCGTATTGTACTGATTATTTCAGTCGGATACACTAATCTGTCCACCGAATAGACTGACTATTTAGTCACCCGTTTGGTGCTCTATCGGATTAAAATGCCGACTATATTATACTAGTCGGATTATATTATATTATACTATATTATACTAGTTTGATTATATTATATTATACTATATTATACTAGTCGGATTATATTATACTAGCTGGATTATATTATACTAATTGATAAGAAATATCTATAGTATCATAAATATTAGTTGTAACAACCCGGACTTTTCATAATTGATTTATTGCAATTATTTTTATTAAATGACGATTTTACCCTTGGTCGGTAAAGGGCTTGGAAATCAAGTTTTATTTCGAGACACTTTTGGTGTTGTTTCGGGTACCGTTGCGTAGGTCTCGAACTCACGAGTTCGTAGACAGGCGGCACGCAGGAAACGGAGTTCGTATACGGAAGTTGTGGGTCTAGATGTGTAAGGGCATTTTGGTAATTTGCCATGGTTGGGAGATATTTTTACCTCAATTATTTTACATCTTCATTTCATCTTATCTCCTTCTCTCTTCTCTGTAACAAACATCACACAAACACACCGAAACATTGAACCCGAAACCGAGAGAAAAACCAAAAGAGAAACCAAAAGTCAACGACGGATTCAAGGCTTTAACTTCCCATTTGGATCAACTAATCGTATTCTACTCTTTCCCACGATCACAACCGTACCAACCATCGAAGGAGAGGACCACGGTGGAAGTCGAGCCGAGTAAAGGAAGTTTCGGATCTTTGGATCGATTTTCCGGCTTATAGAGGTACGTGTTTGATGTTTTGAGGTTATATTTGGATTCCTGGGTTTGAGTAGATAGATTTAGACGTAAAATTTGTGTAAAACGGTTGAGTTTTGAGGAAGTTGTAAAGCTTGGAAGTTCGGTCGGAAATGGCGGATTCCGGCGAACCAGACGGCGGCGGAGGTGGCGGTCCGGTCATCTTCTCCGGCCAGCCTCCGGCGACGGTGACGGCGTCCGGTTGTCTTCTCCGGCGAGTCATCGGTGACCGGTCGGGTCGAGTTGAACCGGTCGGGTCGAGTTGGACCGGGTCAGGTTGAGCCGAACCGGGTTGGACCGGTTCAGGCGCGTGGTTACTGTAGCAGGCGCGTGACCGGCGCGTGAGGGCGCGTGGGCGCGTATGCCGATCTTCCGGCGGCGCGTGGCGGCGCGTGGGGTCGAGGCTGACGTCACGGCGGCGCGTGGCAACTAGTTTCGGACGTTCTGAATCTGTTGGTACAGGTTTCAGGTTGATCGGACATCGTTTAGAGGTCGTTTTAAGTGTCCGAAGTTGCTGTGATTTTAGGAACAGCAAGGGTAGACTTCCCGAGGTTTAGGAAGTTGTTATATACGAGTCTTATTACTAGCCGGTAATCCCGATTGTTGTTTTTGACAGGCGATATTGTTCCGGGAACCTCAGAGGAACGAGCGAGACGGGATTGAGCTAGCTTGAACAGGTTTGTGAGTGGACTTTGTTTTATAAACTGAATTGCATGCATCAAAATATCTTTGTTAAATACGGTTATGTATTGTGGCATTGAATTTCTAAATGTTAGAAATGATTTCTAGACATATGTTCTCCACTATTTCAGTTAAAGTATGATAGTCGAGATATGCCGACTGATATGATAAGATAGTCGAGATATGCCGACTGATATGATATGATAGTCGAGTTATGCCGACTGATATGATATGATAGTCGAGATATGCCGACTGATATGATATGATAGTCGAGATATGCCGACTGATATGATATGATAGTCGAGATATGCCGACTGATATAATATGATAGTCGAGATATGCCGACTGATATGATATGATAGTCGAGATATGCCGACTGATATGATATGATAGTCGAGATATGCCGACTGATATGATATGATAGTCGAGATATGCCGACTGATATGATATGCTAGTCGAGAGATAGGCCGACTGATGTGATAGCATAGTACAGAGAGTTGTGATACAGTACTAGCACACCCCAAGGGATACCCTGGTGGCTAGTGGATGTGTCGATGACAGTGGATTTGAGATGTTATGTGTCTAGGTGGAAATAAATGATTTTGAACATGAAAATGCCGGTGATTTAAAGATGATGTTTTTATAACATGAAGTGTTTATGTGATGCATGCATGGTTTTATAAATGGAGGGGGAAAAAGGTAATATTCCTTGGAAAGCGTTTTATAAACGATTATTTTTGTCCACTCACAACTTTTGTGTTTAAACCCCCTTCAGGCCGTAGAGTTGACGAGGACAGTATCTCGAGGCAGAGGCATTAGCACTTCCGCTACGCTGTATAGTTGTACTTGAGTAGGATATCTAATTTGTACATTGATCCTACTTAGACGCTCTGATATTCTTGTATTTGGTTGGTAATTACTTACGGGAATTTTAAGTGCTTAAATCCCTTGTCTGACAAGAGAAATTATTTATTGTTATTATATTATGCTAAGGATTGAAGGGTATTTGGGAACCTTTCCTTAGGTTGTCAGACGGGATCAGGGTTCTTCCCGGGTTTCGAGGGGAAATTCGGGACGGGTCCTGACAATTGGTATCAGAGCACTAGGTTAAATTCCTGTAGACCGTACATCTAGTGTACAAGTGAAATTTTGGTATTAATGGTTTACAACTTCTTTTCAGCGTATAATGCCTCCGAGACGAGAGTTCCGTCAACGGTCAGGGAATGGTGGAGATGACAATGAACCTGCAGTGGAGCCTGATTTGAGGCAGACACTGGAACAGCTGGGTCAGACATTAGCTTCTGTACTCCAGGACAGGGCTTCTCATGAAGTCTCTGATATTGAGAGAGCCCAGAGACTGGGGGCAACAATATTCATGGGTGACTCTAGCCCAGAGGAAGCTGAGGAGTGGATTACTCGCATGGAGCGGGTGTTTATGATTATGAGGTGTCCTCTAGAGGAGAGAGTTCTACTGGCCACATTTTTACTAGGTGGTTCTGCTTACCACTGGTGGCACTCATTGGAGGTGTCAGGCTGGAATGTCCATACGGTTACTTGGCAGATTTTCCGGGAGCGCTTCTTGGAGCAGTTTTACCCTCGCTCACACCGGAGTGTTAAGGAGGCCGAGTTCTTGCATTTACAGCAAGGAGACATGACGGTGGCCCAGTATGAACAAAGATTCATAGCGCTGAGTCGCTTTGCACCGACGTTGGTAGTGACCGAGTCAGACAAGTGCCACAGATTTGAGAGTGGACTGCGGAGTGAGATTCGGTCAGCAGTTACGTCTATGGACCACACTTCGTTGAGGACTTTGGCTGATGCTGCAGCTCGAGTAGAGTTGAGTTTGGGTTTCCCAATGCCACAGCAGTACAGTGGGAACAGGAGACGTCGAGATCACTGGACTGCAGGATCCTCTAGTCAGGGACCATCAAAAAGAGGCAGTCATAGTTCTGGATCTTCTGGGAGATCTAGTACAGGCAGTGGCGGAGCTGGTCAGACACGCCAATCTTTTGCACAGTCTCGGGGTGCCTCAGTGCAGTTCAACAGGAGACAGGGTGGCAGATCTAGTGGCTTCAGTGATGCCGGTTGTTATTTCTGTGGGGAGCCTGGTCACATCAAGAGATTCTGTCCAGAACGACGTCCGGGCAGTAGTTCCTTTAGTCGTGGTGCGACTGATCCTAGCCCGAGTGCAGGACAGATGTATGATACTGCAGCTGAGAGGCAGACCTATTACGGTGGGGCTGGTAGAGCTAGTGGCACCAACAGGCCCAGAGGCAGGTATGGGGATCGTGGTCGATCTTCAGGTACACCAGCTCGAGTGTTTGCCATGACGCAACAGGAAGCTCGAGTAGCACCGGATGTGGTCACGGGTACGTTATCCATTTTTAACCGCAATGCTTGTGTTTTATTAGATCCGGGAGCAACTCATTCTTTTATTTCTCGGGGTTTTGCATTGTTTGCGGATAGAGAATTGTCTCCAATTGGTTGGGACATGGGTATTAGTACTCCTACCGGAGATATGTTAGTGGCGAACCAAGTGATTCGCAGTTGTCCGGTGATGGTTGAAGGCCATGGTTTGGAGGTAGATTTAATCCCCTTAGATATCTTTGAGTTTGATGTGATTTTGGGGATGGATTGGTTGTCCATGCACCATGCCTCCATAGACTGTTACGATAAGACAGTAGTTTTTCGGAGTCCAGGATTTCCTGAACTTACATTTCGGGGAGATCGTAGGGTATTACCCTATGGAGTGATATCAGCGTTAACAGCTGAGAGATTGTTGAGAAAAGGTTGTGAGGGTTACTTGGCTCATGTGATAGATGCTCGGAATACTTCGATGAGAGTGGAAGATATTCCTGTGGTAAGTGAATTCTCGGATGTGTTTCCAGATGATCTTCCAGGATTACCACCACACCGTGAGATTGAGTTCACAATCGAGCTTTTGCCAGGTACTCAACCTATCTCACAGGCACCGTACAGGATGGCACCGACAGAATTGCGAGAGTTAAAGACTCAATTGCAGGACTTGGTGAATATGGGATTTATTCGCCCAAGTGTTTCACCATGGGGTGCACCGGTATTATTTGTGAGGAAAAAGGATGGTGGTCTGAGATTGTGTATCGACTACCGGCAGTTAAATAAAGTGACGGTGCGGAATAAGTATCCTTTGCCAAGGATTGACGATTTATTTGATCAACTGAAAGGGGCAAAGTATTTTTCAAAAATTGACCTTCGATCCGGGTACCATCAGTTGAGAATCCAAGAAGAGGATGTTCAGAAAACAGCTTTCAGGACTCGGTATGGTCATTATGAGTTCCTGGTGATGCCTTTCGGGTTGACTAATGCCCCGGCAGCGTTTATGGATTTGATGAACAGAGTATTCCAAAAGTATTTGGATCGATTTGTAATTGTGTTCATCGACGATATCTTGGTGTATTCAAGGAGTGCCAAGGCACATGAGAAGCACTTGAGATTGGTGCTGAATATGCTTAGGAAAAAGCATTTGTTTGCCAAGTTCAGTAAATGCCAGTTTTGGTTGACCGAAGTTGGATTCTTGGGTCATGTGATTTCTGCTGACGGTATCAGCGTAGATCTCCAAAAAGTGGAGGCAGTGGCAAACTGGGAGCAACCGAGGACAGTGACAGAGATGAGGAGTTTTCTGGGTTTGGCAGGATATTATCGGCGGTTCGTAGAAGGATTTTCTACGATAGCAGGCCCATTGACTCGGTTGACTAAGAAAGGAGTCAAGTTTGACTGGGATGCTGATTGTGAGCAGAGCTTCCAGGAGCTAAAAAGAAGATTGACTTCTGCTCCAGTATTAACCCTTCCAGATGGTAACGGGGGTTTTGAGGTATATAGTGATGCATCATTGCGGGGTATTGGCTGTGTGCTGATGCAGCATGGGAAAGTGATAGCATATGCTTCCAGACAACTTAAAACCCATGAGAGGAATTACCCCACACATGATTTGGAGTTGGCTGCAGTAGTGCATGCACTGAAAATATGGAGACATTACTTGTACGGGGAGACGTGTCGGATCTTCACCGACCATAAGAGTTTAAAGTACTTGTTCACTCAGAAAGACCTGAATTTGAGGCAGAGAAGGTGGCTTGAGCTGATAAAGGATTATGATTGTACTATTGAGTACCACCCAGGAAAAGCCAATGTTGTGGCAGATGCCTTGAGCAGGAAATCTATGGGATCTTTGGCCCATTTGCATACAGTCTACTTACCGTTGCTGGTAGAGTTCCGTAGAACAGGGATTGTACTGGACATGGATAGCCAGGGGGCTTTGTTGGCTAGTTTCCATGTGAGGCCTGTTCTGATTGATCGGATTATTGAGGCTCAACTCCAGGATCCTACGTTGTGCATTATCAGGATGGAGTTAGAGGCTGGAAACAGGCAGGACTATGCGATTAGGGATGATGGAGCATTGGTTAAGGATGGACGGTTGTGCGTACCGAATGAGCTGGAGCTAAAGAGGGAAATTCTTAATGAGGCTCATAGTTCGGCTTACGCTATGCATCCAGGAGGTACCAAGATGTATCATACCCTAAGGAAACACTATTGGTGGACTGGGATGAAAAGAGAAATTGCTGAGTTTGTGAGTAGATGTTTGACATGTCAGCAAGTGAAAGCAGAGAGGCAGAAACCCTATGGGACATTGCAACCATTACCTATTCCGGAATGGAAGTGGGATCACATTACGATGGACTTTGTGTATAAACTTCCAAGGACACGGAAAGGACATGATGGGATATGGGTAATTGTGGATAGACTTACGAAGTCTGCACATTTCTTGCCAGTGCGAGAAGATTTTCGGATGAGTCGGTATGCCAAATTGTTCGTGGATGAGATCATACGGCTGCATGGGACTCCAGAGTCTATTGTTTCGGACAGGGATCCGAGATTTACGTCCAGGTTTTGGCGGAGTTTGCAGAAGGAATTTGGCACCACATTGCATTTCAGTACAGCCTTTCATCCTCAGACGGATGGTCAGTCTGAGAGAACAATCCAAGTTTTGGAGGATATGATGAGAGCTTGTGTACTACAGTTTAAAGGGAACTGGGATTCACACTTGTCTCTGATGGAATTCGCATATAATAACAGTTACCAGTCGAGTATCGGGATGTCACCTTTCGAGGCACTGTATGGGAGGCAGTGCAGAACACCTTTGTGTTGGAGTGAAATAGGTGAAAGAAGACTGTTAACACCTGAGTTGGTGGATTTGACTGAGGAAAAGATTAGAATCATCAGAGAAAGGTTGAAGATAGCTCAGGATCGCCAGAAGAGCTATGCAGACCGCAGAACCAGAGACCTTGAGTTTGAGGTTGGTGATTGGGTGTTCTTGAAACTATCTCCATGGAAGGGAGTGGTACGTTTTGGTAGACGGGGAAAATTGAGTCCTCGCTACATTGGTCCATATGAGATTTTGGAAAGGATAGGACCAGTGGCATATCGTATTTCTTTACCCTCGGAATTATCCAGAGTTCATGATGTCTTTCATGTATCTTTGCTCCGGAAATATCTGTTTGATGAGTCTCATGTGTTGGAAGAGCAACCACTTGAGCTGAAAGACGATTTGACATTTGAGGAGCAACCAGTGCAAATTCTGGATTGGAAGGAAAAGGTACTTCGCAGAAAGACTATTCCTCTAGTTAAAGTGTTGTGGAGGAACCATAACGTGGAGGAAGCCACGTGGGAAACTGAGGAACTAATGCGGGCACAGTATCCTCATTTATTTCATGATTAGGAATGAATTTCGGGGACGAAATTTCTTAAGGGGGGTAGATTGTAACAACCCGGACTTTTCATAATTGATTTATTGCAATTATTTTTATTAAATGACGATTTTACCCTTGGTCGGTAAAGGGCTTGGAAATCAAGTTTTATTTCGAGACACTTTTGGTGTTGTTTCGGGTATCGTTGCGTAGGTCTCGAACTCACGAGTTCGTAGACAGGCGGCACGCAGGAAACGGAGTTCGTATACGGAAGTTGTGGGTCTAGATGTGTAAGGGCATTTTGGTAATTTGCCATGGTTGGGAGATATTTTTACCTCAATTATTTTACATCTTCATTTCATCTTATCTCCTTCTCTCTTCTCTGTAACAAACATCACACAAACACACCGAAACATTGAACCCGAAACCGAGAGAAAAACCAAAAGAGAAACCAAAAGTCAACGACGGATTCAAGGCTTTAACTTCCCATTTGGATCAACTAATCGTATTCTACTCTTTCCCACGATCACAACCGTACCAACCATCGAAGGAGAGGACCACGGTGGAAGTCGAGCCGAGTAAAGGAAGTTTCGGATCTTTGGATCGATTTTCCGGCTTATAGAGGTACGTGTTTGATGTTTTGAGGTTATATTTGGATTCCTGGGTTTGAGTAGATAGATTTAGACGTAAAATTTGTGTAAAACGGTTGAGTTTTGAGGAAGTTGTAAAGCTTGGAAGTTCGGTCGGAAATGGCGGATTCCGGCGAACCAGACGGCGGCGGAGGTGGCGGTCCGGTCATCTTCTCCGGCCAGCCTCCGGCGACGGTGACGGCGTCCGGTTGTCTTCTCCGGCGAGTCATCGGTGACCGGTCGGGTCGAGTTGAACCGGTCGGGTCGAGTTGGACCGGGTCAGGTTGAGCCGAACCGGGTTGGACCGGTTCAGGCGCGTGGTTACTGTAGCAGGCGCGTGACCGGCGCGTGAGGGCGCGTGGGCGCGTATGCCGATCTTCCGGCGGCGCGTGGCGGCGCGTGGGGTCGAGGCTGACGTCACGGCGGCGCGTGGCAACTAGTTTCGGACGTTCTGAATCTGTTGGTACAGGTTTCAGGTTGATCGGACATCGTTTAGAGGTCGTTTTAAGTGTCCGAAGTTGCTGTGATTTTAGGAACAGCAAGGGTAGACTTCCCGAGGTTTAGGAAGTTGTTATATACGAGTCTTATTACTAGCCGGTAATCCCGATTGTTGTTTTTGACAGGCGATATTGTTCCGGGAACCTCAGAGGAACGAGCGAGACGGGATTGAGCTAGCTTGAACAGGTTTGTGAGTGGACTTTGTTTTATAAACTGAATTGCATGCATCAAAATATCTTTGTTAAATACGGTTATGTATTGTGGCATTGAATTTCTAAATGTTAGAAATGATTTCTAGACATATGTTCTCCACTATTTCAGTTAAAGTATGATAGTCGAGATATGCCGACTGATATGATAAGATAGTCGAGATATGCCGACTGATATGATATGATAGTCGAGTTATGCCGACTGATATGATATGATAGTCGAGATATGCCGACTGATATGATATGATAGTCGAGATATGCCGACTGATATGATATGATAGTCGAGATATGCCGACTGATATAATATGATAGTCGAGATATGCCGACTGATATGATATGATAGTCGAGATATGCCGACTGATATGATATGATAGTCGAGATATGCCGACTGATATGATATGATAGTCGAGATATGCCGACTGATATGATATGCTAGTCGAGAGATAGGCCGACTGATGTGATAGCATAGTACAGAGAGTTGTGATACAGTACTAGCACACCCCAAGGGATACCCTGGTGGCTAGTGGATGTGTCGATGACAGTGGATTTGAGATGTTATGTGTCTAGGTGGAAATAAATGATTTTGAACATGAAAATGCCGGTGATTTAAAGATGATGTTTTTATAACATGAAGTGTTTATGTGATGCATGCATGGTTTTATAAATGGAGGGGGAAAAAGGTAATATTCCTTGGAAAGCGTTTTATAAACGATTATTTTTGTCCACTCACAACTTTTGTGTTTAAACCCCCTTCAGGCCGTAGAGTTGACGAGGACAGTATCTCGAGGCAGAGGCATTAGCACTTCCGCTACGCTGTATAGTTGTACTTGAGTAGGATATCTAATTTGTACATTGATCCTACTTAGACGCTCTGATATTCTTGTATTTGGTTGGTAATTACTTACGGGAATTTTAAGTGCTTAAATCCCTTGTCTGACAAGAGAAATTATTTATTGTTATTATATTATGCTAAGGATTGAAGGGTATTTGGGAACCTTTCCTTAGGTTGTCAGACGGGATCAGGGTTCTTCCCGGGTTTCGAGGGGAAATTCGGGACGGGTCCTGACATTAGTTATGTATATTATTATTATTTATTATTTATTCTATTTTTAATTAATTATTGATATTATTATTACTATTTATTTAAGTATTATTAATCATTAATTATTAAATTATTATTTTTTTATTATGATTACTATTTATTATTATTATTATTATTATTACTTTTCAAGATTACTAATCATCCGACTATTTAATACGGATAATTTCGAGGGTATTATTTTAGCAGGTGTGGACCGTATAAATGTACTAAACTGTATTAACTTATTCGGTGGCTAATTAATACGAGTGGTACCAAACACCGATTTCGTACTATATTATCTTATCTGGTCCCTCATACGGCCTGTCAAACGTAGCCTTGGTGTATATCATTTTTTTTTAGAAAGGTTGTAATTTCATTGCAATCAGAGAAAATTACAAATTGTGCATTAACAGTGGCCTCGTTAAACCCTTGTTGGGGATTTCAACCAAACTAAAGAAAAAGAGTGTCACGCATCATAAAACAAAGGAATTAATACAGCAGAAAAACCAGCTAGAAAGAAGAACTAATCAGCCTCAATCAGATGCATTAATCAATCAGGTCCATTTTCGATCCTAACCTCCGTTTCACTAAGAAGGAGCGCATTCCTAACCAACTGGTGCACCGCATGGTTGCTCTGCCGTGGCTTGTACTGGCAAGACGCACGCACAAAAGAGCTAGCCAAATGACGGATTTCTGTAACTATATTCCCATCTGCTGCTAATTCCCCTGATGCGTCGTTGATCAAATGGAGTGCAGCAAGAGCATCAGACTCTATGGGCACCAACTAATTTCCCTATTTTATAATACCAACACATGTGACAGATGATGTGGACTGTCATATTATTTTTTAAATAGATATTTTTTTTTCATAAAAAAAGGAAAATCAGCAATAAAAAAAATCCTAGCAATTTTGATTATATGAAACATATAGGATGCCTCCCTCCTTCTCGTTGCCAACCCTAGGAAGCAATCACCACCACTACAGTCAAGAGCATCCATTCCTTCAAGCGGTGGTGCTCGTTGGCATACGACAGGTGGTCGTGCTAGGTGGTGCTCATTGACTGCCCTAATTCCATTGTCTACCAAGAACACCATGGCCAAACCCAATTGCTTGGTAGGAATTTTGTGCTTTTTGCATCAAATTCATGGAAATATATATATCATATACTCATTTTCCTTCCTCTCAAACAACATTCTTTTCCAATTCTTTTGTTCTTTTTGTGCTTGCACGACATCGTTTCCCTTACTATCGGATCGGATGTGGGTCCACAAAATCATCAAGAATACCATGGCCAAACCCAATTGCTTGGTACGAATTTGTAGACAATGGAATTGGGGCAGTCAATGGAGCCTCCGCCGAAAGATCTTCCTCTGTGTTAATTAAGAATCTAAGATCATTTCATAGATATTTTCCAACTAAGATAGCAAACTTCACCTCAGTTTGGTAATGCGGAAGCACGGCGGGGGGACTAGCAACGGCAGTGGAGTAGCAGACATCACCTCCTGGCTTCGATGAGAATGGTGCGATAGGAGGAGAAGATGAGAATGGTGTGACCGGAAAGAGGAGGAGCAATTTGATCGTTAGGGTTTATTGCAGAGCTTTTGATTAATTAAGATTATTATTTTTTGTTTAGTTTTCTTGTTAAAAGAAATTAAGAAATTATGCTCCACGTAGGAATTTGTGAATTAATAAATCATAATGTGAATTGCTATGTCGTGTGTCACATGTTTTGGTATAGAAAATTTGGAATTTCACTTGGTGCCCATATCATTATTCTTTTACAAAACCCTACCACATAATGTGCAATTATGCATCATCTTTAACAAGTTAGTGAGGATAGTTTGTAATATTAAAAATCTGGGTTTTTTATTAATTAAAAAATCCGTGTTTTCTTAATGAAATATGGGTTTATTGTACCATATTAGAAAAAATCTGGATTTATGTTGGATGTTTTAAGTAAATTTATAAATTTAAAATTTTTAAGGGGAGCTGTTAAGAACCAGGGGATGACAATAAAACCACCCTTCCCAAATTTCTTACAAAAAATGCTTGGCAAGAAAAAATTTCTTAATAGTTGCTCACCACCACTCCTTGGTGGTTACGCTTACCAACGACCATATAATTCGCCATATATGTGTTTTGTAAGTTAATTATGATTAGCAATTTCAATTAATATATAAATTTATTAATAGAATGAGAGATAAATATTATTTTTTCCTTATTTGTATTGAGTAAATCTTTCTAATATTTGATTTCATTAATGCTTTGAATTTCATATCTAATTAATTACTGCTCAACTTAAAATTACTTTTTTTTTACCAAACGTCTTTTTTTTTTAAGTCTAAAGATTGAATTTATTGGAATAATAAGGAGAGCACAACCACCAGAGTTAGCAACGGGCCTCATTAAAACCTTGCCATAAAACCCGCTAGTCGGGAAAATTCAGTCAAGGAAAAAGAGTGTCCACCCTCCAACTGAGAAAGAAAGAAACAACTTAATAACATTGAGCTCACATAGAGCTTTACAACCAAGAAAATAAATAAGCACTTGAGCACAATCTTGGACCTAACCACCAGCAGCCAGCAAACACGCTTCTGCCAAATCACCAACACTGGACCAAACACACCATCACGTTTTCAGTGCAACAAATCAGCCGCAAGTTGCCCCTCTGCCCAAGGCGGTGCAGAGTCAAACCAGAGGCGGGGCAATTAGCTTCGCAGCTCAAACTAGGCAAACTCATGAGCAGCTTTATTGCCTGCTCAAAACTGAAAGACAATCTCTGTGATCCCCAGCTGATCCTTCACCCAAACGACATCGCTAATCAAAACACTCAGCTCACTCCAACATTACTTACTGTCTTGGAGCCAGTCCATAACTTGTTTAGCATCTAGCTCAACAATCACGTTCCTTAAGCCCAACCATTGCACCAATAAAAGTCCATGGCCTTGAGCTCCACCCCTTCTAGTGTTAACCAAGGGGTAAGGTTGGCAATGGGTCGTGTCGAGTTCGTGTCATGTCATGAACTCTGTTTTACCTAAATATGCCCAACCCAAACCCGACCCGTTTAATAATCGTGTCAAGAATGTCCAACCCGAACTGTTAATGAACCAGGTAACCCGTGTAACCCATTTAATAAACAGGTCGTGTTCGAAACCCAATTAACCTATGACATGTTTAACCCATTTAACTTGTTTAACATGTTTAACCTATTTAAACTATAAGATTTAATAGGTATATAGGTAGGTAAATTGGTAGATATATGGTTAGTGATTAACACATTTATTAAACGGGTTAATATATAGGTCATTATACAGGTTGACCCGGATAAATTTCGTGCAGGTTTCGAGTCGTGTCAAAAATTTTCACTCTTACCAAGGGGTCGCAGCAGCTCCAAAACCAGAGATAAAACGCCCATCATGGTCCCTGATTAGTCCAACTAACCTGATGAGAGGAACCTGGCGCACCTAGACAAGAAGAATGAGCCAGAAACTGGCTCTGCTTAAATAGAAGGTTCTCTACAACAGTTCTAAGATCCTCCACTGCTATCCCATGGATGGTGGTATTTCGAAGGCGCCAAGCTTCCCAGCAGCCCCAAACCAGACTTGCTAGTTCCTCCCTGCGCAACGACACAGCTGCAGCTTAGAAAAAATCTGTAAAACTCCCTTCACAAAAGCTCAAGCCGAGAGCACACCCTAGATGAGACCAAAATTTCCTACTTCGCTTACACCCCAAAACTGCGTGGACAATGGTTTCAGTCTTCTTGTCGCAGCGCATGCACAGAGAAGATTGGAATAGCTTCTTTCGATACAAATTTAGAGTCGTAGGAAGGATGTCTTGATAGTCCCACCAAGCAAACACCTTAACCTTGTTAGGAACTTTGACCTTCCACACTTGTTTCCAAAATGAAGTTGTTGACACCATATTGGACCAGACTCAGTGGGCCATATAAACCAAGCCCAAACCCAACAAACAGGCCTAAGTACTAAATGAACCCAAGCCCAAAAGGCAAATGATCCCAACAAGGACCAACAATACATTGACATGTGGACACATATCCACCGCCCATCTAGGTGCCACGTGTCAGCTCCATAGCAGAAGTACATTTATCCCACATCGAAACTATTCACCAAGCCTCCCTTAAACATCAATACAAAATGAGGCACATTTCCCAAAAAAGGTAACGAAGATTCATTATTTAGCCTTACTCTGTCAACATTACCATTTACCACATTCCTCTTACGAAAACAGAGCACAATACTGACTTGGGCGTCGGAAATCCTTTAGTCCAGTACCACACCGGTGCTTATCCCTAACCGATGACCAGTTTACTCTTCCTTTTACAGATCTTCCGAATAGTACGTGGCACGCCTTGGTTGGACAAAGTACTATCTCTAAGTTGGTACATTTTGTGCATCAACAGTTTGGCGCCGTTTGTGGGAATTCTGACTAAGTCTCCCATTACTCTACCGAGCCGAGCACTACCCCCAATCTCTAACATTAAACATGTAGAGTGACCAAGGGGACAACGAAATAACACCCGCACAGGGATCGAGAACACCGAGGGACAACTCCCCTAACGCAATGCAACTATTGGAAAAAATCCAACAAGACCTGGCCGAGGTCAAATCTAGCAGCACCTAGGCTGAATTCAGGAACCAAGTACTCAACGAGCAATATGCCGACGTGGTAGTCCAACTCAAAATTTTCCAGACCGAACTCAAGGTCCACCGAACTAAGGCGGCAATGGCTGAAACTGAGCAGGTCGTGGCGAACTGCGTCGAGAGGGCAATGCTAGTCCATTGAGCTACGAAAAAGGACAAAGGAAGACGCAAGCTGAGCCTACCAATCATACCGCTCAGCTACTAATCATCCCTGGAAAAGGCCAGGCCGAGACAAGGATATACCGAGACGCAAAGGAAGCTCTAAGTGGAGGATCAAACAGTGATTGGTCCCCTATCACACCAACTCGGCTGGCCTTTCTTGACAATGTGGGAACATCCAGTCGGCCGACACAAGAACAGGCCGATCGACCTACTAAAGACACCGAGCCACAACGTGCCCAGCGCACTGAGCTCCCCATTCCCATTGTCTCAGAAGGCACAAAATCCTACTAAGAAGCTCTGAGCAAGAAGAGGGCCGATCGGCCACCCCGCAACAATCGCTTGGAGGGATGCCATGGATTGCCCACCTAAGCGAATTGAACGCCAAGGGGAATGTCATGGGTCACCCACCCAACGGATAGACGATCAGCCTACCTGCATTGTCCACCATGATGGATGTGACAAACCACCTATGGCCGACCTGCTCGTCCAACAACTCCTTAACCTAGTCAAGAGCCTTGAGGCCGAGAAGGAGAAGTAACGCCTACCAACTTGGGGAAAAAAGAGCTATGGACCCTTCACGAAAAGGATCAACCTCTTCAGGCACGACCAAGAGGTGAAACCCCTGAAAATCCCACTATACACCAGCCATAGAGACTGGATCACCCACTTCAACGACTACCAGTCGGCCGTGGGCTTCAAAAACCACTTGGACGAGGCACGCTGTCTCATATTCATCTCAACTCTGACTGAAGTAGCAATCAACTAGTTCTACCTATTGGGATATGCAACCACAGACTCATTCAAATAGCTGCAAACATCTTCCTCAACTAGTTCATGATCTTGACCAACTAGTTATTTTCAGCGGAATACCTTTACTTACATAAACAAGGGGAAAATGAGCCTCTGCAGAAGTATGCAGCCAGATTCAGCCATGAATATTCTCGGTGCGTAGAAACAGACGACAATGCAACATTCACAGCCTTCAAAGGTGGCCTCAGGGAATCCCCCTTCAGGTATGCTGCACACATACAAGGTTGGTCCAGCTACAATGAGATCGTGAAGCAAGCTGCGATGCATGCCAAGGCAGAGTTGTTGAACCATAAAAGGGATGCTACACATGCTAACACATACCAGCCCAGCAACACCGACTCGGCCAACACATATCGGCCGAGCAACCCCAACTCCCAGCACTTTATCCAGCAACACCACCCTAACCTGAATCAGCAATCTTATGGAGGGAAGGGAAATGACAACTCCCATAACTCATAGAACCCAGGCAAGAAGGGTAAAAATCAAAATTATGCCAAACCATCCCACCAAGGCCAGGGCCTTCAGGATAATAGAGCCAACAACAACGCAGACCGACCACCCCCTCAGTCCAAATACTAAACATACACAATTCTCAACACTTCATACGAGAATATCCTGATGAATTTCAAACACATGATCCCCAAGTCATCTTGCGCACCAGCTACTGGGAAGCTTTCCAAGAACACCGACACCTACTACCAATACCAAAAATACAATGGACATATCATTGACCAATGTGTCGCATTTAGAGATTGGTGGAAGTTTTGGCTAGAGATGGGAAGATCAATCAATTTGTACAACATGCACCTCCCCCACCCCGACATCCACAAATTAATACCATCAGTGGAGGACCCTCCATATCTTCACCTTTGACCTCTAACAGGGCAAAGAAGAGCTTTCTTCGAGCCTCACAAAGCAATCACCAAATCTTCAACATTGAAGAGGGACAAATGAAGAAAACAAGCATAATCGGCTAAGAACTCATCACATTCTCGGAAGAGGAACAGCGGGGAGTGGTGTAACCACATGATGACCCCATTATCATCAGGGCACAAATCGTAAACTTCGATGTGGGAAGATTCATGGTTGATACAGGAAGCTCTTTCAACGTGTTATTCTTGAAGGTTTACAAGTAGCTAGGCATTCTGGACTCAGACCTTGACCGGCTTCCCACAACACTTTTCAGCTTCACCGGAGACTCGATAGTCCTAATCGGCACTTTCACTCTTCCACTCTCTGTCGGAAGCATCCCCAACCGAGCAACGGTCTTCACTCCCTTCTTGGTAGTTGATTGACCAACAGTCTATAACGTCATCCTGGGTAGAGGACTAATCAACCAACTAAAGGCGGTAGTATCCACCCACCTACTTCTGATCAAGTTCCCCACTCCCATGGGCATAGGCCAGGTCCCTGGAGACCATATGGCAGCAAGAACATGCAATTCCACAACTATCGTTGGGAAGACCACTACTTAGCCCAAAGAAACAATAACGGTCTCCGAATCAGCATTTGAGGCAGACCCTGTTGACCCTCAGGTCGCTCAACACATCAGGGAAGGATCAATTGAGGACCCAAGGGACCATTCAACCATGCCACACCCTCAACCCATTGAGGAAGTTGAAGAGGTCTTCCTCTCCTATACCCTTGCTGATCGAAAGGTAAAGATCGGAACCACACTTAACCCTACAATACATTCAGACTTAATCACTTTTCTCCAAGACAACTCTGAGGTCTTCGCATAGTCATACGCTAACATGCTCGGCATATCAACAGATGTCATCTGCCATCACCTTAGCTTCAACCCATCTTTCAAACCTGTGGAACAAAAGTGTCGTATATATGATGCTGAAAGGACATAAGCTATGAAGGCAGATATAGTCAAACTTAACACCATACACTTTGTACGAAAGGCCGTCTACGCAGTATGGGTAGCCAATGTGGTCTTGGTGAAGAAACGCTCTAGCGCCTGGCGCATGTGCATTGACTTCACCGACTTAAACAAGGCATGTTCCAAGGATCGCTTCCCCCTCCCAAAAATAGATCAAATGGTCGACACTACAGCAGGACACGAGCTCCTAAGTTTTATGTATGCATACTCAGGATACAACCAGGTCTTCATGCACACAGCTGACCAAATCCACACAACCTTTAGGATGGACCAGGGTCTCTATTGCTACAAAGTAATGCCCTTTGGCCTAAAAAACACAGGTGCCACCTACCAACGCCTAGTGAACTTCATGTTTGCGGACCAAATAGGAAAGACCATGGAAGTATACATTGATGACATGCTCGTCAAGAGCAAGAGCGCTGACTAGCACATCCCAAACCTCACATGGACGTTTGAAGTCTTGAAGAAATATAAGATGCGCTTGAACCCAACCAAGTGTGTCTTCAGAGTGGGCTTGGGAATGTTCTTAGGCTTCAGGATCAGCCAAAGGGGCATATAGGCCAACCCTAAAAAGTTCAAGGCGCTCATAGACATGGAACCCCCACGCATACAGAAGGATGTCCAAAGCCTCACTAGAAGAGTGACAACTCTTACCCGCTTCATTTCCAAGGCTACAGACAAGTGTGTCCCTTTCTTCAAAACTTTAAAAGGCAAGTACAAACACATTACCTAGATGGAAGAGTGCAAAAAGGCATTCGTAGAACTTAAGGAATACATGGCAAAGCATCCCTCCTAGAAAGACCAGAGACTGGCAAACCACTGATCATGTACTTGTCAGTATCCATCTCAACTATCAGCTCAGTGCTCATTAAGAAGAGGGATGGAGCAGAGCACTTGGTCCACTATGTGAGTGGCATTACAAGACACTGAAACAAGGTACTCAGGCCTCGAAAAACTCGCACTTGCCTTGATCATTTCATCCAGAAAGCTTAGACCCTATTTCCAAGCTCATTCCAACACAATTTTCACAAACAAACCACTCCGCCAAGTACTTCAAAAATTGGAGACGTTAGAATGCCTCCTCAAATGGGCAATTGAACTTAGCGAATTCGACATCCACTTTGCTCCAAGGCTAGCTGAAAAGGGACAAGTCATCGCTGACTTCACTTCTGAGTTCACATACCTACCACTTGAGCAAGAAGAGAAAAAAGCAGCCCTAGAGCTCATCCTAAACTCCAAAACACCAACAATGGACATACAACAATCCATCTGGGTCTTGCATGTGGGTGGCTTTGCTTGCCACAATGGGTCTGGTGCCAGACTTGTCCTCACCACTCCGGATAAATCCCACCTGGAGTACGCCGTTCACTTCATGTTCAAAGCATCCAATAACGAGGCGGAGTATAAGGCACTGCTTGCAGGTCTTCGTTTGGCCAAACACATGGATACGTAAAAAATACAAATTTATAGCAATTCCCAACATGCCGTCAACCAAATCAACGACGAGTTCGAGGCAAAAGACTTTTCCATGGCATCATACAGGGGACTAGCCAAGTCCCTCTTGGATAATTTCAAGGCTTACACCATCTCAAGGATACCAAGGTCAGAAAACAACCATGCCGACGCCTTTGCGTGCCTAGCTTCCTCACTTGATGAAAAGAACAGTCAAAACGTACTAGTGGAGATCCTCCAATAACCAAGCACCAAGTTCTCTTCCATCAATGTGATAAATACCAGCTTAACCTGGATCACCTCTTTGCTTAGTTCCCTCACCAACAGAACCCTACCAGCTGATAAGGTCATTGCAAGGAAGATACGTCGACAAGCCTCTCGGTACACTATCATCAATGATCAGCTTTACAAGCGAGGGTTCATTATCCCCCTCTTAAATTGCCTCACACCAGAGGCTGGAAGAGCAATCTTAGCGAAAATACATGCAGGAATTTGTGGCAACCATTTTGGACCCCGTTCCTTGGCACACAAGGCCTTCCGTCAAGGTTTTTATTGGCCAAACATGCATGCAGACGCAACAGACTTTAGTAGGCGATGTGACAAATACCAACGTTTCGTCCATTTCCTACATCTCCCACCAGAGAACCTCACATCAATGCTCAGACCATGGTCATTTTCCTAGTGGGGGCTAGACTGGATTGGAAAAATACCAATAGGCAAGGGCCAGACTAAGTACGTTGTGGTCACTGTGGATTACTTTACTAAGTGGGTCGAGGCTAAAGCTTTGGCCACTATCACAACATCTCAAATAGAAACTTTTGTCTTCCAAAACATCATCTGCAGTTTTAGTCTTCCACACACCATCATCACAGACAATGGCAAGTAGTTTGACAACCAATGCTTTAGAGCATTCTGTGAAAGACACAACATCTACCTATGTTTTGCCTCCCCAGCACACCCACAATCTAATGGCCAAACTGAAGCTGTCAACAAAATAATCAAGCACACTTTGAAGACTCAATTAGACGAAATAAAGGGCAAATGGGCAGACATCCTACCAAATTTACTTTGGTCCTACAGGACTTCATACCAAATGGCCACCAACGAGACACCGTTCTCGATGGCCTTTGACACTAAGGCGGTCATCCTAGCAGAAATCCACGAAACCTCATACAGAGTCATGCCCTATGACACCGAGCAGAATGATGACCAACTGGCCCTCAACCTCGACCACATTGAAGAATATAGAGAGTAGGCAAACCTAAGGAACATTGCCTACAAGCAAAGACTCTGCGAGTACCACGAGGCAAGAGTCAAATCTTGAAGTTTCCAGGTCGGTGACTGGGTTCTAAGGAAGGTTAGCCTAGCAACTAAAGACCGTTCGGCTGGAACACTTGGACCAAACTGGGAAGGACTTTAAAAGGTCACAAAGGTATGCCGACCAGGTACTTACGATCTGTCAGATTTTGAAGGCCGATCACTAGGGCATCCATGGCACGCCGACCACCTCAAGAAATACTATCTATAGACCGGTCGGTGTGACACTAAGGAAGACCACAAATACATATTCTATAAAGCCACACTTAGGCTCTCATTGTAATAGGTTCTACTCGGCCTGACACTCATCAATGACAAATTTCTTCCTAGAAACTTACTTTTTATTTAAGCTCAACACTAACCGAGCACACTAAAGGTACATACCGATCGGAGCAACCACCTATGACCAACCATATAACACGGTCTAACACATACGTTATCCTCACAAAAAGGACTTACTTTTGATTATGCTTAAAACTAACCGAGTTAGACTCAGCCGACCACATTATAAGGCTTCAACACTTCACCACATTTTTAACTTTAGCTCAAACCGAGCTTAACACCAACTGGTGCAACACTCTTAAACTGACCACAATTCATGGTCAAACAACTTGAACAAATTTTCCAAGTACAAAACATACAAACGGTACAAAACTGGATGCTGACTGGCATATTTAAATACACAACTATATTTTGCAGTCAGTATGCCAACGCCAACATACCAACTCTCAAAAACGTGTTAAAGACGAACATCTTGACCAAAAACACGCTGACTAACAGAAAGCTCGGTCAAACCAAATTCACGAAAAACAAACACTAAGTGTTCGCAACATACATACCAAGCAAACATTAGCTCAAACAATTGGCAAACACAAAACATGCCGAGCAAACAAACACATTGGTATTGCATCATAAACTCAAACACTTGAAAAAAATAAGTAAACTCACAACATAAAACAATTAAACTTTTATAAATTGAAGGGCAAAGACCCCAAGGTCTGCCCAAATTGTCTTACAAAAAAGAAGTAGTACACACCGACACAAAGGTCTATCTATAAACAAATACATAAACTCTAAGCAGGACGAGGATTGCCCTTGCTACTCGACCCTTCATCAACTGGAAGAGGGTCATCTTTGCTAGTCTGATGCTCAGCGTCAAAGGCAGCTTAATCACCATCAGGGTCGACGTTTGACTCCCCATCTTCTGCTTTGAACAGGTCGGATGTCAGTTGCATACCAAGCCAGTCGGCCAGCTGTAGATTGACCACTCACAGTCAGCATGAAACTTGTCCAGTCGGCCATCGAAGTCTTTCGACTCCAAGAATTCCTGAACAACAGACGCCTTAACACCCTCCAACTCAGCCTGCCTCTCGGCCTTCACACGCTCAAGCTCCACAGAATTGGCCTCCCTCTTCACCTTCACCTTGGCCAGCTCCTCCTACAACCGCTCTGCCTCAGCCTCAACTGCCCTGGCCACTTCAGCCTCCTGCCCGTACAGAGCCCGTTGGGCAGCTTGCTATTCCACCTACCTCCTCTAAACTTGGAGATGCCTCTCCAGGTCGCCCTTCGCCTTCAGGGCAAGCTCGGCCTCCCACAGCTTTATGGTTACGGTTGTCACCTGTACTTTGAGCTTGGCTCTCTCCCGGTCGGTGGATTGCACACGTCGTTTAGCATGTCCATAATAAATGAAATCTCACCGAAGGATTGCACACCGAGCACACATGTTAGCTTATGCAAAACAAAAAATAAAACAAGGTGTAAACACACCGAGCTACTTAGGTGAACAGCGATCAGGAGGGACTTCTCCCTCCGCTTGGTCATCAACCGCTCTGGCAGGCCTTCTAGCTCCTTCCAGCTCCATTGCCATCCCCTTAGTGGCGCCATTCAAGATCGGCAGCATTTCCCCCTTCAGATCGAGCGACACATTAGGCCACTTGATCCTGTTATCGATGCACCGACCCATGTCAATCCCGTAATGGTCGGTCAGCTAGGCCACCCTACGGCCTGGAGGCCGAGAAGGGGAAAGCGGTGTCTAAAACTGCAGCTGGGGGAATAGAGGACCAACCCCATCATTCAGCAAGGACTGAGCCCTCTGTACATTCTCAACAACCTTCCAAATGGCCTTCATCATTTGGTTGGCCTCCTCGCTCAGCTCTTGTTGCCTATAAGCTTCATCCAGCCACCGATCGGCCTCATCCGCACCCTTCCCCTTCAATGCCTGGTCGGTCTCATCTCCCAAGTCACCAAAACGGTCTTGGCGTTTCTTCGTGCCTTCTTGGTTACCTTTTTCTTCTTCTCAAAGACCAAAAGAGCCATCCTCTACTGGACCCGAGCAATAATCGTCGGCTCCTTCCTCTTCTGGCCAGAGACCAACTCACCAAGATCTGGCGTCGGCCCCCTTTGAGCTACTCTCACCTTTACCTCCTCGGTAGTCTTTAGAATGCGCTTCTCTGCATCCTTAAGCATGACTGCACACAAAAAAGGAATTAAACACTGGCCGATTAGCCTACATAACAACACCGAGCCACAATAGCATACCTGTTGAGGGGATTAGACCGACGTCATAAAGGATGGTCGGTAGGGGGAGAAGATGCCTGCTTCGTTGAGTAGGGTTCAAGGTCCTCCTCACTTCGTGACAAACTTGCCGACTCTTACCACCAATTGTCACGTCAGGGAGCACGTATGCAACACAGACCAATGGTTAGACAGAAAAAAAAAAACACTAAAGGGAATCCCCCTAAAACAAGCATACAAGATTGACCCAAGCTATCAATGCTCTGGAACTTGCTCACTATCCCTTCGCCACCCACCACCCCCCCTCCCCCTTATGCACCGCCAACGAAGGAAAACCGAGTCTTATATGACTTCTGGGAGGTCGATATATCATGTATGAATGCCTCTGCCTTTCTTATCAACACACCGAACGCGTATTTAGCCCCTGCTCTGCTGCTATTGACCAAATTCATACAAGTACATGACCTGCTCATAGCTCGGCTTTGGCTGCCTAGCCTTCCTAAAAGCCATATACAGATTGATCAGCACAATCTACATATTGGGATTGAGCTGACCGAGTGCCACCCCATCCTCTTCCCTATCATCCACAACCATGGATGATAGGGGAACCTCATACCATGCATGAACAGCTCTGGGTAGAAGAGCGCATACCCCGACGGAGGTTTACTCGGTGTTTGCCTTGGTCGGATTACCCCGAACTTCACATATTTAGGAACATTCCAACCAGCGTGCAACTTGTCCAACCCCTCCTTGGTCTCCCTACTAATCATCTCATCGACCGTAAACTCTACCTCTTTGATCGGCATGGCGTTCAGAACATCCTTCGCCCCAGGAGGAAGAGCTCCAACCGACCCCTTCGAGATCGTAATTTTCCCGCGAGACCGACCGTGCTTAATCTTCAAAGCATGAATGGATAAGGCCTTATTTATTTTCTACCCGATCGACCTCCTCTTCAGGCCGAGCCTCCTGCTCGACCTCCTCAAACTTCCAACCAATGGCCCCAGCCTAAGACCGGTTAGTCTTACCCTCAAATCGAGCCCTCATAGCCTTCTCCTCCTTACCCTCCTCATTTGATAGCTCATTCATCCGCTCGGTCTTCTACCCCTTACCACCCAGAGCAGCCTTGGACTGAGTTGGCTCGTCATCATCAAACTCCGACCAACTGCTCGACACCTCAGACTCGGCGTTCACTTCATAATCTTGCACTTCAACGTTTTGGCTATCTAACTCTAATATGATGGCAATCTAAAGAAAAAAAGGAAAAAACAACTATGACCGATCGAGCGCTATGCCTACACGGATCCAACCACCATCCGACCACCAGTTCTTGACTTGTTATTCCAAAAAAACCAACTTTGATTCAAAAAGAAGAGAAGAAAACAACAAACCTTGTTTTTGAACGGCGGAGAACTCTGACTAGAAATCGCACCACCGCACCAACCGTCGTAAAAATCCGACCAAAAATCGCATTCACAAATTGATAACAGCTCAGCTCGAGATAAAAGTTGAAAGTGAAAAGTGAAAGCAAACACCTCAACTATTTATAGGCAACCAAGGCAGACCAAAGGTCGAGAAGGCGAAATGTCGCTGATCAAAGCACTACAAGGTAACACATGTCCAACATGTAGTGGCCAGACGAGCCCTCACTCGCCCTACCTATGCAAACAGTACACCCGGTTTGGCCACGATGACCTGTCGCCTCTACCTCGACCGGTCCTTATGCAATACTCACCAAGCATGCACCGCATCGAGTCACCATGCAACTATACAACTACACCAGTCGGTCCTAATAATTGACCAGGCCGATCGGCATACCTAAGAGAACGAGCCACAACACCGATTAGCCTAAGCACTACCACCAAGTAGAAATGTCAACCGTACAGAAGAATACCAACACCGACCATTCACTCGGTGCACACCCTCGCCTTGGGGACTTGGGTGACTAGAGGTATATTTCCCCACCGAGTCTGGAAAAAGTAACAAGTCCCCAACTGAGGAAATCCAACTCGGTTAAGAACTTGGGGGACTTCTGTTGACACCATATTGTACTAGACTCAATAGGCCACACAAACCAAGCCCAAGCCTAACAAACAGGCCCAAATACTAAATGAACCCAAGCCCACAAGGTAAAAGATCCCAGCAAGGACCAACAATACACTGACACGTGGAGACATGTCCATCGCCCATCTGGGTGCCATGTGTCAGCTCCACAGCAGAAGTGCATTTATCCCACATCAAAACTATTCACCAAGCCTTCCTGAAACATCAATACAAAGAGAGGCACATTTTCCAAAAAAGTAACGAAGATTCACTATTTACCCTTACTCTGTCAAAATTACCATTACCACGTTCCTCTTACGAACACAGACCACAATACTGACTTGGGCGTTAGAGACCCTTTAGGCCGGCTCCACACCGGTGCTTATCCCTAACCGACGACCATTTTACTCTTCCTTTTACATGACAGGACCCTTCCTGAATTTCCCTTCAAAATCCTGAAAGGCCATGCTCCCGTCTGACAACCTCTGACAACACAAGTTAAAAACCAGAAATACCCTTACTACCGTAAAGACACCGTATGAGAATTTATCATAAACCCAGTAGAACCTCCTCTGTACATGGCTGACCATCATCTACCCGTCAGACGAAGGATGCAATAGTAGATAACAAAACTATCCCTGAGGACTTCCTCAGCAAGCAAAACATACGGTATTAAATACTGAAATGTCGTACTCGTGCGAACCATCCACAACTCGTCAATCCGAGTCACCACCCACACCTCCCACTGACCACGGTAACGAGTACTAACTCACAGATGCTTCGATCCCGACCAAGCCCCTTGACAATCGTTGTCAACTTATCTCAGCCGACATAACCCTCGATTATCCTATCCTAAAACATCCTACCATCCCCTGACTGTAATCCCGAGCCGTGGCTCGATATTCGGGGCCGTCCAACACAGGGACAAGCCCTCATAACCATCACCGATAATACCTTAAGCAATGGCTAGAAACTGAGAGGTCTAACCCGAGGACCTACTCTTCACACATCCAATAATCCCTCAAGACATGTGGATGTAACCCTCAAGAAAAACCTCACGGAAAATACCTCACATCACGTGTTGGAGGAAACATCTGGCATGACCCATTGCTACTCTCTTTATCAGTCATTTGTTCACGAACAGTCCCTAATTTTCCGTTTAGGCTCTAACCCCTAAACCCCAGAAATACACGCACGTGGTGATCCCTCCTCATAGTCTCGGCACCTCATCCCTCTACAGCCTCGATGGAACCCACGCTACCTTTACATGTGCCCACCATGTCAGTAACCCGGCCAAAGCCATCATTCAGTGTCGTAGCTCGATATCTTGGCTGTAGTCGTCATCCCGAGTCTTACCTCGATATCTTGATCATAACTGTCATCCCGAGCTGTATCTAATACTCATCGAGCCTATGATGTAATCCTCCATGACATAGCTCATACCATTCCGAGTGTATGAGGGAATCCTCCCTGACATACCTCATCGAGCATATGAGGGAATCCTCCCTGACATAGCTCATATCCTGCCGAGCGTATGAATGAATCCTCCTTGCCATACCTCACTGAGAAACTCCCACCAGCCCTCCCACCAGGCCAAAGCCTAACCCACCATCCTGTGATGAAACCCAAAACCATCAAATACCTAGGCCTAAAACCAAATACATAACCCCGGGTCTAAGCCTAAAATCCATAAGCCGGAGTCCATAAAATCACCTTTCCGGGCCTATGCCTAAGTCCATTTAAAACAGTTTCCCAAAACCATTATCGAAATCCATAATTAATACTAGATCCTAAATTATTGGATAATCGAGTAAAATCACTATCCATTGTTCCTGGAGCTTAGAACGAAAATAAACACTTAATAATGATTTTCTTTAATTCCCGGGACTCATAAGCAAACTAAATAATCCTTCCACTTAATTCTCGGAATTCGTAATTAAATTTAAAATACTGAAAACATAATAATAAGCATGCATTGCCATTTTGGAAGTAAAGTCCCCTCACCTCGAGGCCCAAATGAGTCTAATGTGAAGCTATTCGGTCCCTCGTGACCTTCGGAGCCACCACGCTTGTGAAAAGTAACAATCGGGGTTACTAAACTATAATTATAACCTTAGAATCCAACCCCATAACTTCCCAAGGTACACACGCGCTTCTAAACACGTACAAGTAACTTTGAATATGTAAATCAGCCCTCAAACGAGCTTTGATTTTTGTGTGCCACCTATCTACGAACTCGTGAGTTCAAGACCTACACAATGGTCCAAGAAAAACTTTCAAAAGTATTCCCAAACTTAAATTAACTTTCGAATCCCTCCTAAACTTAGGGTAAAATCGTGCTTTCTCCACAAATATTTCCGAATTTACTTAAATTTAAGGTTCGGGTCATTACATTACAGGTCTTCCGAAGAGTACGTGGCACGCGTTGGTTGGACAGAGTACTACCTCTAAGTTGGTACATTTTGTGCATTAACAGAAGTAATTCGGTTGTCATCTGACCTACTCGCCTCATCACCATATGTAGCCTCAACAGTTGCAAAGCAATATTATAGCCTGACCGGATGCTGTATTTACCATTCTTTGTGAAATCCCAAAAAAAGTGATTGAAACTTCGTCTTACTATCCCGAGAGGTATGCCCAGAATGGCATAAGCTTCCTTAAAATTGAACTTCTGCATTATCAGACCCACATCCCAATTCACCAGCACTAGTCATAAGTAACTCTTTTTTGGCATTCCTTGGAAATTACCTTACAACCCCAAAGAATTGCACGCCAGATCATGGAAGGGGCATAACCAATCTTAGTGTTGAAAAACTCCCAATCTGGATAGTATCGTGCTTTGAGCAATCTAGCCACCAAGGAATTTGGTCGCTCCACCTGACACCAAGCTTGCTTAGCTACCATTGCACGATTAAATGCTTCAAAAATTTTGAAACCCAAACCACCCAGACACATATGCTTACATAACCTTTGCCAACTCAACCAATGAATCCCTCGACGCCCCCCATTGCCCCATCAATACCTAGCAATGGCTACCGAAATTTCATGATAAAGATATTGAGGGAGCTGGAAGACACGCATAGTATAGGTTGGGAACGCTTGAGCCACAACTTTGACCAAAACTTCCTTCCCGGCCGCGGATAACAGCTTGGCATTCCATCCTAAAAGCTTAGCTTGTAAAGAATCAGTGACATGGGTAAACATTCGCCGCTTACTTCTTTGAGACAGGGTTGGGAGGCCTACATACTTTTCATGAAAATCAACAATACAAACACCAAGCATGGTAGCCAGCAAATGCTAAAGAATTGGATCCGTGTTTGGGTTGAAACAAGCTGCAGATTTCTCAAAATTGATCCTTTGCCCATAAACCTTCTCATAAAGGCGATGAACATCCAAAAGATTCTTACACTAAGGGAGTTGAGCATTGTAGAACAGCAGACTGTCATCAGCAAAAACATATGGGAAAGCATGGGGGAGCGCGGGCCTACCCTAACACTGTGTAACTGTTTCCGATGTTGAGCCCTCGTGAGTAATGCCTAGAGCTCCTCAGCGCAGAAGAGAAACATGTATGGTGATAAAGGGTTGCTGATAGGACCCTTCTTGAATTTCGACTCGAAATCCATGAAAGGTTCTGCTCTCGTCTGATAGCCTTTAACCATAGAAGGTAATACCTGAAATACCCTTAATATTTGGAAACAACAAATGAAATTTACAGGGACTTCAACATAACCTCCCTTGTACTTGATTGACCTTCACCCCATTTGTCAGGCGAAGGACATGCCAATAGTTCACAAACTACCTCAGAGGACCTCCTCCGTAATCAAACAAGACAACTAACGTGTCACCCTCGTGTGAACCGTCAACAACTCGTCAATCTGGGTTACCGCCCACACCACCCACTGACCCTGATGACGAAGGTTCTCTTGCCACAACTCCGGCATTGGTCACACTTCGTGGCTATCATATCGTTGATTCAGTCATTACTCTGTAGTGATGTCCTGGATATGCCAATCTAGTCAGGCTTCTGTTTCCCTGAACCCTTATTGAAGTCTATACATGCCTTACTGATTTGATCCAATTCAATATTCAAGACTTGGTTAAATTGAGTCTCACTGACTTACCCCAAGTCGTAACTCAATATCCTGGCTTATCCTGAGCCGTAGCTCACTAACCCGACTCATCCCAAGCCGTACCCGATATCCCAGCTCACCTCGAGCCGTAGCTCAATATCCCGGCTCATCCCAAGTCGTAACTCTATAACCCGGCTCATCCTGAGAGTATGATGGTATCTTCCATAACATACCTCAGATAATTCATCAGGGTCAAAAATCCAAATCACAATCCCGATCTGAAACCCTAAAATAAATTCGTAAGTCTCGAGCCAAGCTAGATATCCATATTCCAAATCAATATCCTCTTAATTCGAGAGATGCGTGTTGGTAAGACATTCAATAAATTCATTTAAACCTTAAGCTTTAGTTTCCGAGCTTTGAAAAGGTGCTAATATATTCCCATCACTCACAATCCGTGGTATGACATAATACATAGAAATGAGCATGCCTTGCAATCCCAGAAACCCAGTTCGTTCACAGTACATCCAAATTACCAAATCAAGGAAGCCCTAGTCCCAAGGAACTCTTTAACATACCGACAACCAAGTTCCCTTGAATCCCCGAGCCAAAACACGCCCCGTGGCGTCCGTTACAACTGGGATTACTCAAACGGGGCTCTAAACGGACTCCAACGGCCTTAAAACCGCCAAAACCCGAACTGAAATGGACCAAAACCCTAGACACGTGCTGTTGTGGGCCGAAAAATGACTCCACGCACCGGAAGAAGGCCGGCGGCCATCCCACGTTCCTTAACGCGCCAGCCATGCCCCGCCACGAGCCGCCATGCTTGTGCACAGTCACGGCGAAATATTTCGTCATACTGATAGAATATTCCGTCGAACCTGATAGAATATCCAGACGGAATCAGAATATGCTGTCCAAACTAACGGCATTAGGGTTCCGTTATAACGTCGTTACCTTTTGACGGAATATCCTAACGCCGTAAGCATATTCCGTCAGACCCTGACAATGTCAGTTGACCTAACAGTTGACTAACCGCTGACTGGACCGCTGACTGTGCTGCTGACGAGGTTGCCAGGTGGCTCCACGTGGCAGCCAGGTGGCACCACGTGTCAGCTGAGTTAGCTGCTGACTGGTCACCACGTGGCTGTAAGGTGGCATGCCACATTAGAATACCTCGGTCGAACTAGTCACCGGAGTTCGTCGGGAATGACAACTAGATCGCCGCCGTCACCGGTGGTTGGAATTTGGAAACTCTCATCGAAAATTGCCATTTTTGGCGAGCTTCGAACTCGTCCATTTCTTCATCAATTTTTACGATCTATGTACCTAAATTCATCTACTCACCTCCAGGATTCCACTTTTGAGCTCAAAAATGGGAAAACTTACCTCCCTTGGCCGGAAACCCAACGAGAAGGCTTGACCCAATTTCGTACCTTCGATTCCTTATATCTGGGGTGTTCTTGCCTCGAGCTCACCATTTTCAGGCTCGTGGAGATGGGGGAAGTGACTACCGAACCCCTTAGAAATCGAGGGTAAAATCTCTCCCCCCCCCCCCCCCTTAAAGAAATTTCGTCCTCAAAATTCCCTTAACTCAGGTCAAAGATGGAAGTTGACCAAGAATGATACAATATATCAAAAGCTTAAGTCTTGTGTGCAACTTGCACCTTTCTGTGTTCCCGTCTCAACAACAGACCGTAGGCGAGAACAACATCCAGGAAACATCGTGAAGGCACCAGAATGCTTAATACCCAGGGTAGTTCAACCTAGAAATCTACCATTTTTAACCTCTGTGGAAGAGACCTCAAAGAAATAATCAGAACCCGAGTGGTCCACCTCGGGGCCTACTCCCCACATGACTACAAATACCTTAAGTCATGACGTCACATGACTGAATAAACCTCGAAGTCAAGGGTTAGATATGTACACGTGTACTAAGTGTAGTTAGCCTCCATGATCTGGCGGAGAACTACCCTGTCACGCCAACATTAGAAAACATCGACGATCTGGCAGAGAAATACCCTGCCACGCCATTCTTAAAGAAATCCTTCCACATATCCGAGTATCTCAAAACATGGGGATCCCTGTACGATGCATAGACAGCTTCAACGATGTGGCGGAGAAATACTTTGCAACGCCAGCATTAGAGAAGCCCCTCATCGATCTAGCGGAGAAATACCCTACAAAGCTATGGAGGAGAAATACCCTGCAACAAAAGTATCGGAGAAACCTCAATGATGTGGCGGAGAAATACCATGCAACGCCAACATTGGAGAAACCTCAATGATGTGGCGCAGAAATACCCTGCAATGCTAGCATCAGAGAAACCCCTCAACGATCTGGCGGAGAGATACCCTGCAACGCCAGTATCGAAGAAACCTCAACGATGTGGCGGAGAAATACCCTTCAACGGCGGAGCCTACCTCGCCGTACTTATCATGGCTCCCAACCTCAGTAGTACTTCTACTCCATACCATCCTAATCATCGCCTGAACCAACGGATCTAGGGTCTGCCCAAATTAGCTCAACCTCGGAATCTTGCACCTCCTCCACTATGCACTCTTCGCCTTCCTCATTACTAGGCCGCTGATGAAACAAAGGTCTCGTAGGCATCTCGCTGATAAGAACCACCAAAATATTTTGCACATAAGTGTGCGGTCTGCAGAAAGTTAAACCTAGAGCTCTGATACCAAATTGACAGGAACCTTCTTGAATTTCGACTCGAAATCTGTGAAAGGCCCTGCTCCCGTCTGACAGCCTTTGACCACATAAGGTAATACCTGAAATACCCTTAATCTTTGGAAACATCAAATGAAATTTACAGGGACTCCAACAGAACCTCCCCTGTACTCGATTAACCTTCACCCCATTTGTCAGACGAAGGACAGACCAATAGTTCACAAACTACCTTGGACGACCTCATTCGTAATCAAACAAGACAACTGACGTGTCACCCTCGTGTGAACCGTCAACAACTCGTCAATCTGGGTCACCGCCCACACCACCCACTGAACTTGACGACGAAGGTACTCTTGCCACAACTCCGACATTGGTCACACTTCGTGGCTATCATATTGTTGATTCAGTCATTACTCTGTAGTGATGTCCTGGATATTCCAATCTAGTTAGGCTTCCGTTTCCCTGAACCCTTATAGAAGTCTACACATGCCTTACTGATCTGATCCAATTCAATATTCAAGACTTGGTTGAATTGAGTGTCACTGACTTACCCTGAGTTGTAACTCTATATCCCGGCTTATCCCGAGTCGTAGCTCACTAACCCAGGTCATCCTGAGCTGTACACGATATCCTGGCTCAACTCGAGTCATAGCTCAATATCCCGGCTCATCCCAAGTAATAACTCTATAACCTGGCTCATCCCGAGAGCATGATGGAATCTTCAATAACATACCTAAGATCATTCATCAGAGTCAAAACCCAAATCACAATCCCAGTCCGAAACCCTAAAATAAATTCATAAATCTCGAGCTAAGCCTGATTTCCATATTTAAAATCAATATCCTCTTAATTCGAGAGATGCATGTTGGTAAGACATTCGATCAATTCATTTAAACCTTAAGCTTTAGTTTCCGAGCCTTGAAAGGGTGCTAATATATTCCCACCAATCATAATATGTGGTATGACATAATACATAGAAATACGCATGCATTGCAACCCTGGAAACCCAATTCGTTCACAGTGCATCCAAATTACCAAATCAAGGAAGCCCTAGCCCCAAGGAACCCTTTATCATACCGACAACCAAGTTCCCTTGACCCCCTGAGCCAAAACTCGCCCTGTGGTCATCCATTACAGTTGGGATTACTCAAACAGGGCTCTAAATAGACTCCAACAGCCTCAAAACCACCAAAACTCGATCAAGAATGGTCCAAAACCCTAGACACATGCTGCCGTGGGCCAAAAACGACTCCACGCGTCGCCACGCGCCGGAAGAAGGCCAGCGGCCATCCCATGCTCCCCCACGCACTGCCATGCGTGTGCACAGTCACGGTGGAATATTTCGTCGAACCTGATAGAATATCCAGACGAAATTGGAATATTTCGTCCAAACTAACGGCGTTAGGGTTTTGTCATAACGCCGTTACCTTTTGACGGAATATGCTAACGCCGTCAGCATATTCCGCCAAACCCTGACGGTATCAGTTGACCTAACGGTTGAATAACCGCTGATTGGACAGCTGATTGTGCTGCTGATGAGGTAGCCACGTGTCAGCTGAGTCAGCTGTTGACTGGTCGCCACATGGGACCATGTGGCATGCCACGTCAGCATACCTTGGTTGAACCAGTCGCCGGAGCTTGTTGGGAACGACGATTGGACCACCACCGTCGTCGCCGTCACCGGTGGTCGGAATCTGGAAATTCTCGCTGGAAATCGTCATTTCTGGTGAGCTTCGAACTCATCCATTTCTTCATCAATTTTTACAATCTATTGATCAGTCCTTATTTATGCATCATTGTGATGTCTTTATATGCCTCTCTTACATGTCTTTTGAATGATTTCGTGCCACCAATAGTAGAAAATGATCAATCTTGTGAGACTTGTGCAGATTTGGAAAGATGGGTAAATTCTGAGAAGAACACAAAAAGAATGACTCAAATCGGAGTTCAGATGAAGGAGATGTCCTCATTTCAATATCTGGTGCTGAATTGGGTCCTGAGTGCGCCAGTGTGCCAGTGCGCCAGTGCACCTATTTTGAGTCCTTGGCCAAGTACCTTAGATCATGCCATCCAAGTCCTAAACCTGTGTCTCATGACATCAAGTTCATGTCCTAGAAGTGACAATCTCATGCCAGGACATGTCGAGTACAAGTCCCAAGAACTTCCCATCCGAGCCCATCCTCTGCGCCTAAACCCTAGTTCATGTTCCGCCAGTGGTGGATCAAAGTTCCTCCTCTGCGCTAAGCCTGACAACCTGTGTGCCTAGCCTGAGTGAAGATGCACTTCTACTATGCTCATGGTGTGCCTCAAAAGCGCAGTCCCAGACCCCTATGACGAAGACATTCCAAGGGCCAAGTTCTAAGTTCCAGCTGCCAGCTTGCATTCACACTCCCAACCATGTTCTGATTGGTTCTAATAGATTTGAGGGACTTTGTAATTAATTAGAAGTACAATAACTATTCTAGAACATTCTAGGCTAGGGTTTTTTAATACCAATCCTTATAGGACAAGGTTTTCCCTTTGTCTACAAAAGGGTGCCTTTGTTTAGTGTTTTAGGGACCATATTTTTAGACAGATATATTTTAGACGACATTCTGGAGATCTAAACACCCTAGCCTCGATTTATATTGTAATTCAGTTCAAAGAAAACAGTTTTTATTTTCTGCACTTTTTGGGCATAGAGCTTGGAGAGGAAAGCCTGGCCGAGTCTCTGCTGTGCACCATTGTTCATCAGTGTTCTTTACTCTAAACTTTTATTTCATTGCAATTTACTTATGAACTAAATTATATTTGTTTTAATTTCAGTTATGAGTGAGTCGTTCTTTCTAGAATTAGGGTTGTTTGAAGCCCTAGCCATGTTAGCTCGTTAAGTAGATTTTTACTCTTGATTTTGATTGATTTGCATGTTGAATAACTCTTATTACTGCTTTAACTACCATTCTTTTATGTTTATGAGACTTGCTACCTTGTTTGCATAAATTTTTGACAGAATTGCTTGAGTGACCACCATATCATCTTGTGGTTCATTAGCATCAAGAGGTTGAGGTTAAGAAACAATCTTGTAATCGGAATTCATGACAACCTAGGAATGCATCTCACTTTTCTAGGCTAGTGTGGTGTCATTAAATTCTCTTAGTACTTCATGCGTCATCTTAACTGGTAGGTGATAGACGTTCTAGGCATATGCCTTGTTTAGGACATGCACAGTAAGAGAGAATGATATATGTTTAGTGTACCAACGCTAGGACCTAGGCATGGGCACCTAATTCAGAATTGCATAGTAATTAGGTCAAGATAATCTGGTTAAGAGCTATAATTGGTTAGAGTGGATAGTAAGCCTTAATTCGCCTTAGTTAACAAACAATCAACCTTTCATTCTTGCATTGTTATTTTCTTCACTTTGATTTACTTGTCTTTAATTTTCAACTCTCAATCATAAACCCCACCACCCCCCCCCCCCCCCACCCCCCCCCCCCCCCCCCCCCCCCCCCCTTGGCGTGTGTGTGTGTGTGTGTGTGTTTTTTTTTTCTCTCTCTATAAGTTAACAAATCTGAACTTAAATGGGTTAATCGTTGAACAAGTCCTCGAGGGATCGACCTTGCTTGTCATTATACTATCTCTATCGATTTTGTGCACTTGCAAAGTTATACTTAGTAGAAATAAAGTTCATAATTATTATGTTCAATATTTCTTCTATCATCTATGTCCCCGAATTCATCTTCTCACCTCTAGGATTCCAATTCTGAGCTCAAAACTAGGAAAACTTACCTCCCTTGGCCCGAAATCCAACGAGAAGGCTCGACCCAATTTCGTCCCTTCGATTCCTCGTATCTGGGGGTGTTCTAGCCTCGAGCTCACCATCATCAGGTTCATGGAGATAGGGGAAGTCGATCCTCGACCTCGGATTGGCTCGAAATAACCTCCATGGGATCACCCCATTTTTGGGGTTTTTGTGCGTTCACGGGAAGAAGAGAGGGAGGTGGTTTGCGAAGACTCACCCGGAGAGATCTGGAGAAAGGAAGAAACAATCTTCCCAAAATATCTACCATGTAAAATTACCAAATTGCCCTTGATCCTTCTAGACCCACAACTTTCTCACCGGGTCTCTATTTTTCGCGTGCCGCCTGTTCACAAACTCGTGGGTTAGAGACCTACGCAGTGACCCAAGAAAAACTTCCAAAGGTACTTCCAGATAAAAAAGTGACTCCCGAACCCCTTAGAAACCGAGGGTAAAATCGTCTTTTCCCTAATTAAAATCTCAAATTACGTTAATTTTTCGTCCAGGTCGTTATAGTGGCCTTTCCAAAGCCCGCATTGAGGACACATTTGTTCAGTAGTAGTGCCATTAATTTTGACCATGTAAGTGACCGTGGACACACACTTCATCACCAAAAGAATCCACACATCACAAAAACCAAGCCGTTGCATTATATGCTCTAGAAAGTGCCATTCAACACGACATATGCGTTTAGACATATCAAGCTTTAAGATCATCTTTTTTCAGTTTAATTCCCCCACGACATTTAATTGCATGAACACTTTCAAAAGCAACAATGATATTATCCGAAATCAACCTAGCTGGGACAAACGCACTTTGGAATTCAGAAATAACTGATGCCATAATTGATTTAAGACGATTCACCATAGTCTTGGATATAATTTTATACCACACAGAACAAAAGCTAATCGGCTGAAATTCAGTCACCTTTGTTTGATGATGGACCTTTAGAATCAATGCAATCATGGTACTATTCATCGCCCGGACACTACCACCCTCATTTAAAACCTGCAGACACACTTGGGTAACCTCATCACCCACAGTGGACCAATATTTCTAATAAAAAAAGATGGCATACCATCAATACCAAGGGCCGTAATTGGGGACATACTGAACAATACAGCTTCAATTTCTTCTCTGATAAAAGGTCTAGCTAGTCTGATATGTTGTTCAATGGTGACTCTCGGTTGAACTGCATCCAGCACCTCATCGGGTTTAAAGTCACCTGAAGAAGTAAACAAATCATTAAAATAGTCCCAGAACACTCTTCCCATACTCGTTTCACACCACTGGTCATGTTGATTCCAAACACCTCTGATGCAATTTTGTCCTTCCCTCTGCCGTGCCACACCATGGAAAATTTTGATGTTTTTGTCGGCATATTTAATCCAATCAATTCGAACCTGTTGTCGCCAAAAAATCTCTTCTTTTTCTAAGAGCCGGTCAAGTTCCCTTTGGAGTGAAGTCTGGCAGTCCTCACAGCCTTAAGACCCGATGGAGGTAGGAATGCCATCAAATTTACGTTGAACAAGTTTGATCTTCTCTGTCAGATTGCCCATAGTTTCCTTATGCCAGTTTTGCAGTGTAGATTGGGACGCAGAGACACGTTACGACATTGTATCACCTGCAGACCATGCTGCATTAACAATATTCATTTATGCCCTCAATTTTGGTCCAGTACTCCTCAAAATGAAAGCGTTTGAGACATTGTCGGTGCCCTACCGAGCCACCCAAGCTGATCAGAATAGGTAAATGGTCTGAAATAACCGAATTGAAATGAGAAGTAACCATACCCGGATAGGCTTTTCTCATGGACACATTGACGATCGCCTAGTAAAGCAGAAGTTTGACATTACTTTCTCCATGTCTCCCATTTGACCAGGTGAATTTGTAACCCTTATAACTCAACGTACCAAGCCCACAATCCTCTAGTGCCAGCCGAAAATCCAACCACTGTGACATTGGTCGAAATCTCCGGCGATTATACTCACCCCCATTTAAAATCTCATTAAAGTCACCAGCAACCAACCACGGTCCTCCCACACCCTGACCAAGTCAGCCTTAGCAATTGACATGACTGATCACACATGGTGGTGATTGGATTACCATAGAAACCTGTGAATCTAAAACCATTGTCCTCCGAAGTCCCGTGATCCACACATCAATATGACCAACTGAAAAAGACAGCAAGCTGACATCAATGCCAGAAAACCATAGTATCGCTAGTCCCCCTCCAATGCCAACCCTATCGAAGCAAAAGCCCCCAGCAACTCCTACTTCTCTTTACAGTATCCATTTGCACTGCCGTCTTTTTTGTTTCCATAATGAAAACCACTCCCTATTTCTTCGCCTTAATCAAATGTTTCAGAGCACATATCGTCTGAGGATTACCAAGACCCTGGGCGTTCCAGCACATGAGAGTCATGACTTGTGATGGGCTATAAGACCGGAGCCCACCACGAGTTTAACAGCCTTTCAGTTGCCATGTTTTGGAGCAGAGCCTTGGGATACAACCTTGCTGCTTGAAGAGGTAGAAACTGGCGGAGAACGGGATTTCTTTTGAGGTGAGGCGCCTAGTTTTAAAGTCGTGCCTACCCTAAAACTCCGTCTCTGCCCTGGTCCAGTTTTTGGCAGACCGGGCCCCTCAACTCCCAGCTTCTCAGTCTGCGCCCCTACCACCTGCGTGACTATTCCCGTTGTACTTGTACGAGCCACCTGAGACTGCGCTGCAACGGCATCAGTAGCCTGACTGCTAGGCGTCAAGGAAACACCATATCCTTCATCCCCTGGTTTCTCTATGCCTCCTCCATCCTGTCTAGTCTTCCCAGAGTCTGTATGCAGTGCACCAATATTTTCAAAAGCCTCCTGTATTCTATGCCGTTTTGATCCCCAATTTTCCAAAGCAGCATTGGTCATCCCATCAACCTCCATGGAACCTGTCTGCGTTGCACCCTGTGTGAAGGCCTGGCCATGTGATCATATAGCTCCACTACGCATATGGGCTGTGACTATGGTAGGCCAACTAGCGCTTGCTGCCGCACCCAGACCAAAAGCTTTTACCTGCAACCGGTTCATAAGATTAATACAAAAGACATCTTTAACATTAGTTCTCCATCTCCCAAACATCTCAGCTGCATCCTCCTAGTTTACTTTCGGACACTTCTGATTCGAATGGTCAAGGCAGCCACAAAACAAGCAGAAGAACGACATGCGTTCGTACTCAACATCATATTGCTTAGGTGGTTTATCTCTACTCAAACGCAAAGTAATCCATCGTTTTAAAGGTTCATAAACCTTCATGTTCACGTGCAAACGCAGAAAACTGCCCTTACAATCCTCATTAAGGCCCTTGTCAATTTGAACAAATTGCCCAATGTGATTTCCAATCTTTTCAGTCATAGCCTCCGTTAAATAGAGCGGAGGAATCCTTTTAACTCTGATCCAAAGCTGCTGCGCTTCCAAAGAGACAGAGGTCGGGTCTATCGTGCCATTTGTTGAGTTCAACGCTAGAAAAACTTTATCGAATGTCCAGGGTGCCCCCTACATAACCCTACGCTAGTCAAGTTCATTCTTGAAGGAGAATAAAAGCTGCCCAAAATCCTTCAAGACCGCCAAAGAGAATTCCTCCCTCGTACGCCAAATATGCTTCATTGTGCCATATAACGCATCCCTATTAAAGGGTTTCAGTAAACAATTTCCCCACCAGAAAATAACTTTACGCATCCAAAGACTCAAGATCACCAAGTCGAACAATTTCGTGAGTTTCAGCATCAGAGATTGACAGTGAATGGACCAAGGTATTCGCCATATCATCCACACTCTCCATCCCTGCAATTCTTTGAAACCCTAACAAGACATGGAAGGTCAGTACTTGGTCGGCAAGCCAACGACACCCACACCAAAACCAGTCTGCCGGCACACTATCTTGCATACAATAAACCCTAGCCAAACCCTAGCAGAGCGCGATAGAGACGTTGCGCATATTTGCCTATATATATACGTGCATTATGCTTCTTGTATTAAGAAAATCATAACACCTAAGTGCTTTTAAGTGGTTTGGTGCTTTGGATTTATAAAGATAGCGTATCAAAATAATTTATAATGATAGGAATTGGAAGATGTTTAAAACGTAAAGGAAGAATTGGTCATGTTCCTTATAGTCTCACAATAAATATACCTTTCCCATTCGTTTTTGGGTTTTATAATCTTTGGTATTTTGATGAACAAAACAAAAATCATAACACCAGTAAAGAAATAATTTTGATTTGATGGATGATTAATTGGATATGAAATTGAATGCATTAATGAAATCAAATAATAGAGATTTATTCAACACAAATATGAAAAGAAAAATATTTTTTTCTTATTGTAATCCCATATTCATTAGATATGATCCAATCCAGCTAAAAATTTAAACTCCACAATCAAAATTAATAGTCAAAATTTCCTAAACCTAAAGTCAAATTAGTTTCTAGAAACACATAATCAACCGTTAGACTCTCAAAACACTAGTATTGGCTTTCCCGTGACAACGTGAATAAGAGAGGGAGAGAGGGGAAGGGGAAGATAGAATGAGTGAGAGGAACAATGATAGGAGCATATTTATGCGACGTTTTATCTTGTTTTCTTATGCTTTTCTTAGCATGTTTCCTATGTTTTCTTAATATTTAGCTTGTTTTCGTGTTTTGTAGGATTTTTGGAAGCAAAGTTACAAAAGGAGTTAATGAGTGCTGTTTGGAAAATCTAAAGAGGAAACTTTGTAACAGACTTCAGCAGATGTGTCAACTTCTCGAAATTAACTGCACCTGCTCAGGAAGAACTAGCTGATGGGCCATATATCGTTGGAAAGATACGGAAGTCTAGTTTCTAAAGGAATTTACGGTTCATGAATTGGAATTTTCTAGAAGGAGTTATGGCCGTTTTAGTACAGCAAGTTCAGGCTACGCGGGAATTCAACATTCCTTCTATTTCAAGTTTTCTAATCCTTATCAGGCTTGGATGACTGAAGCCCAGTTTCTTAGGGTTATGGGAAAAGCTGTTTTAATCAGAGAAAAGAAGAAAATTAAAAAGAATAAAAAAACAAACTCTTGCTCTCTCTCATTCAGTGAATTAACATGAACATAAATTCTTGGCAAGCTGAAGGGGCAAAGACACGCATACAAGAGAGAAGCAAAGAGTCTCCCCCTCATCTGATACTTTGAAACAACTCTTTTTCTCCCTAAAAACTGCAGAAAACATCTGGGCTCTCACACAAGGACTCAGCCACACCATCTCATTCTGCTCCATCCTTCAAGGTTCCAAGGTCTAAAAGGCTTAGGAAGCAAGGAGGAACATCAAGGCGTCATCCAATCACTCTGGCTGACCAACACATAATCAAAGAGCTATCTTCTTCCTCTTTTTATTTTCAGTTTTTTTATGTTCTTGCTGTCTATTTAAATTATGGGTAGCTAAGTACTTTAGTTAGGGCTCGATTGAAGCCCTAATCATGTTTCTTTAAGGATTTCGATATGCCTTTGCGGAAAACTACTTTTGTGATGCTTAATTGATTAATTTCAGATTATATTTTACTCTTTACATACGTTATGTTATGCTTGATCACCATATGCATGATGTGTATTGAGTTTGTTACATAGGTAAATTTAGATGATCGAATCTTGTGCCTATGAGAGTAACAAAAGAACTAGTTATAAGTTCTTGAAATTAATCATCATGAATAACTAGAATAGAGACCATGTTATAGGAGTTGTTTGTTGATTTCCATTGTGTTATGCGTTCTTAAAGTGCAACTTAGTAGATACCATGCTAAATACTTTAAGAATGAAAAGAGTTAGCGTAGATACCCATGCCTAACTTGTTGCTTAGGGAAATCAATAATTTAAAGAGTTGATATCATGCCTTTAGGTTGACAAACATGAGCATCTAAAATCTGTTTTGTAGCATTGTGCATGTCGTATGCTTACGGAAGAAGATTAGCGATGAACATCGAATCCCTAACTGGTTTTCTCATTGTTTTAACCTTGATCCAATTATGTTTTTAATCAAACGCTGTTTTTAATATTTTGTTTCAAAATTTTCAGTTTTCAAAATCATCTTAAAATCAATTTTAAACACATATTAATCCAAACCTCGTGGGAATGATCTCGTATTTGCTTTCTATACTATTTGTCTGATCTTGTGCACTTGTGAGTTAAAACGTGCATATAGTTGCGTAATTTTTATTTTACTATTTGTACAACAAGTTTTTGGCGCCGCTGCCGGGGATTGTATAATTAGTTTGTGCTGAAATTGATTTTTGGTTTTCTTTTACAGGTTGAATTTTGTTTATGCAAGGTCGTCGATCCCAAAATCCAGCGGTTGTTACCTACAATCCTGAGATTGAACGAACTCTTAGACATCTTCGAAAGCAAGCTGAGAGGGAAAAATTTAACACACAAATAGAAGATTTTGAAGAAGGAGAAAGATCAGAATCAAAGAACGAAATGGGGGATGAACAGGTTCGAAAGCCATTGAAGGACTCCTTTGTCCCTCAAAACCTTAATCAACCATCATGCATTGCCTACCAACCAACTGCGCAAGGCAGCTTCAATTTATCACCTCAATTGCTTAACATGGTGCTGCACTACAGAGGCACACCTTCTGAGGATCCATACTTGAACATTAGGGATTTCTTCGATCTCTACAAGACTCAGAACATCCAGGGCTTAACTCCATAAGGAATCAGGTTAATTCTCTTTCCTTTCTCCTTAAAAGATAATGCTAAGTTGTGGTTGAATTCTCTAGCTGCAGGTTCCATTACTACTTGGGAACAATTGGCTACTAAATTTTTGAAGAAGTTTTTCCCAGCCCAAAAGACAAGACAACTTAAAAGGGAGATTCAATCATTTCAACAACATGATGGAGATCTTTTCTTTGAGGCATGGGAGCATTTCAATGAGTTACTTCTCAAGTGTCCACACCACAATCTATCTCAAGACGATTAGGTACAAGCTTGTTATGAAGGTTTAAATGATATTAACAAAAGTCTTGTTGATTCAGCTTGTGGAGGTGTGCTTATGGAAAAGAGCAGTGATGAAGCCATTGAGCTATTTGAGACCCTAAGTGAAAATTCTCAACAATTCTCATCAAGAGGGAGACAAGGAGTAAAAAGTAAAGGTGTTTATGAAGTTAGCACAAATGGTGGAGTCCAGAGTCAAATGGTAGCAATGGAGAAGAAGTTAGATATGCTGGTGAAAGCAATGTCAGCTCAGAACATCTCTCAAGTTCAACAAGTTGCTAAAGTCGAGATATGTGCTATATGTTCTCATTTTAATCATACTACTGAGACTTGTCCTATGTCTTGTTTTACAGATCATGAGCAAGCTAATCATGTGGGGCAAAACAACTATCATCCCAAGAACAGCTTATATTCGAACACTTATAATCCAATATGGAAAAACCACCCAAATTTCTCTTGGAGCAATAGTCAGAATTTGCTTAATCCACAAGGGCAGCAGAAGAACTTCCAGCAGGGAAGTAATTATCATGCTTCATCACAGGTGGCACAACCAAATACTGACTAGAAGAAGAATAATCTTGAAGGTGCCATACTCCAGTTCTTGACTGCACAGCAACAGACAAATTCTCTAACTAGTCAGAACAATCAGAAACTAGAAGCAACAACTAGCCAAGCTATTTAGAGATTGGAGGCACAAGTAGGGCAAATGGCAAAGGAGTTAAGTGAGAGAAAGAAAGGAGAGTTTCCATCACAAACCATACCTAATCCGGGAGGCCAGGAGCAGCTCAAGGCTGTGACAATCCTTAGAAGTGGCAAGGTAGTTGAGAACAAGGTGGGGACAGATGAGAATGAACCAGAAAATGTTGAACCACCTCCAGCCACAAAGGTAGGTGAGAAGGTGAAGGTGATATTGCCACCTTTCCCTCAAAGGTTAGTTAAGCAAAAGAAAGAAAAACATCTTCTTGATATTTTTGAAACTTTGAGAAAAGTAGAAATCAACATTCTTTTACTTGATGCAATTAAACAGATTCCATCTTATGCTAAGTTTCTAAAGGATTGTTGTACACACAAAAGACAGTTTCAGGAACATGAGATAGTTGCATTGACTGAGGAGGTAAGTGCGGTTTTATTGAGGAGGTAAGTGCGGTTTTATTGAGAAAGTTACCACCTAAACTAAAAGATCCAGGTAGTTTTACTATTCCTTGCAGGGTTGGTGACCGTCTGTTTGAACGTGTTTTGCTTGATTTAGGAGCAATCATTAACTTGATGCCTTATACCGTTTATGAGGAGTTGAGGTTGGGGGAGCTCAAACCAACCTCAATTATATTGCAATTGGCAGATAGAAGTATCAGAAGACCTAGAGGTATATTAGAGGATGTTTTGGTTCAGGTAAATGAATTTATTTTGCCTGCTGATTTTATTGTTCTGGATATGGAAGATTCCCCTATGCCATCTTCATTACCTATTATTCTTGGTAGACCCTTTATGGTAACTGCTGATACAAAGATAAGTGTGAAAAAGGGTACTATAAGCATGAAAGTTAATGGTAAGAAGATAGAATTCATCTTGTCTGATACTATCAAATTTCCACATGATAACCACGATTGTTTCAAGATTGATGTGGTAGGAAGTGTTGTTGAGCAAGTGTTTCAGGTACATTGCATTGACCCTTTGGAGGCATGCATAGCCCACAACCTCACAAGGCTGAATTATGAACGTGGATGTGATGTTACAGAGATAGACCTCCATGAAGTTGTGCATTCTCTTGAGGCTTCTAAGCCTTATCCAACTAAGTATGTACCTCCCTTTGAAACTCTTGTGTCTACTAATACTACTCTTGTCCCTTCCATTGTTAGGGCACCAGATCTAGAATTGAAGCAACTACCTGAACAATTGAAGTATGTTTACTTGGGAGAGAACCAGACATTACCAGTGATAGTTGCTGCAAACTTGAGTTTGGTGGAGCAAGAGAAGTTTTTGAGAGTTCTTAGGGAGCACAAGACTGCATTAGGGTGGACCATTGCCGAAATCAAAGGCATAAGTCCATCCAAGTGCATGCACAGAATCCTCCTTGAAGATATGCAACAAGCAGGTGACAAGAGGAAGTTACAGTTGAATAAGCTTGAAGAGTTGAGGTATGATGCATATGAGAATGCTAAGTTGTATAAGGAACGGACCAAGGCGTATCATGATAAGCAGCTACTTAGGAAGGAGTTTCATGTGGGACAGAAGGTGTTGATCTACAATTCAAAATAGAAACTTTTCCTTGGTAAGCTCAAGTCTAGGTGGTACGGTCCTTATGTTATTACAAAAGTGTTCCCTCATGGAGCTTTGGAGGTTCATAGCAAAGAGAAGAATCATACATTCATGGTGAATGGGCACATAGTAAAGCGCTATATTGAGATGAGCTTTGAGCCTAGAGAGGAGGATGTGACTCTCCAACCTGTTCAGTACATTGCATGAGAGTCCAACAGTCTGGCTGAAGACTATAAACTTAGCACTACTTGGGAGGTAACCCAAAGGGAAGTTGGGAGGCAACCCATGTGAAGAGGATGATGATATCACTCCAAGGGTAGTACCCTCTACAATCTTTCCCTCTACAACTTTCCCCCCACAACTTTCCCTCTACAATCTCTCAGCGGTCAACGCTGATATCACTCCAAGGGTAGTACCCTACGATCTCCCCGAAATGTAAAATTCGGTAATCTTGGACTCCGGAAAAACCACTGTTTTATCATAACAGTCTATGGAGGCATGATGCATGGACAACTAATCCATCCCCTGAATCCCATCAACTCAAAAATATCTAAGGGGATTAAATCTGCCTCCAAACCATGGTCTTCAACCATCACCGGACAACTGCGAATCACTAGGTTCGCCACTAACATATCTCCGGTAGGAGTACTAATACCCATGTTCCAACCAATTGGAGACAATTCTTTATCCGCAAACAGTGCAAAACCCCGAGAAATAAAAGAATGAGTTGCTCCCGGATCTAATAAAACACAAGCATTGCGGTTAAAAATAGATAACGTACCCGTGACCACATCCGGTGCTACTCGAGCTTCCTGTTGCGTCATGGCAAAAAATCGAGCTGGTGTACCAGAAGATCGACCACGATCCCCATACCTGCCTCTGGGCCTGTTGGTGCCACTAGCTCTACCAGCCCCACCGAAATAGGTCTGCCTCCCCGCTGCAATATCAAACATCTGTCATGTACTCGGGCTAGGATCAGTCGCACCACGACTAAAGGAACTACTGCCCGGACGTCGTTGTGGACAGAATCTCTTGATGTGACCAGTCTCCCCACAGAAATAACAACGGAATCACTGAAGCCACTAGATCTGCCACCCTGTCTCCTGTTGAACTGCACTGAGGCACCCCTAGGCTGTGCAAAAGATTGTCGTGTCTGACCAGCTCCGCCACTGCCTGTACTAGATCTCCCAGAAGATCCAGAACTATGACTGCCTCTTTTTGATGGTCCCTGACTAGAGGTTCCGGCAGTCCAGTGATCTCGACGTCTCCTGTACCCACTGTACTGCTGTGGCATTGGGAAACCCAAACTCAACTCTACTCGAGCTGCAGCATCAGCCAAAGTCCTCAAGGAAGTGTGGTCCATAGACGTAACTGCTGACCGAATCTCACTCCGCAGTCCACTCTCAAATCTGTGGCACTTGTCTGACTCGGTCGCCACCAACGTCGGTGCAAAGCGACTCAGCGCTATGAATCTCTGTTCATACTGGGCCACCGTCACGTCTCCTTGCTGTAAATGCAAGAACTCGGCCTCCTTAACGTTCCGGTGTGAGCGAGGGTAAAACGGCTCCAAGAAGCGTTCCCGGAAAGTCTGCCAAGTAAGCGTATGGACATTCCAGCCTGACACCTCCAATGAGTGCCACCAGTGGTAAGCAGAACCACCTAGTAAAAATGCGGCCAATAGAACTCTCTCCTCTAGAGGACACCTCATAATCAAAAACACCCGCTCCATGCGAGTAATCCACTCCTCAGCCTCATCTGGGCTAGAGTCACCCATGAATATCGTCGCCCCCAGTCTCTGGGCTCTCTCGATATCAGAGACTTCATGAGAAGCCCTATCCTGGAGTACAGAAGCTAAAGTCTGACCCAGCTGTTCCAGTGTCTGCCTCAAATCAGGTTCCACTGCAGGTTCATGGTCATCTCCACCATTCCCTGACCGTTGACGGAATTCACGTCTTGGAGGCATTATACGCGGTGTAGAAGCTGTAAATCATTAATACCAAAATTTCACCTGTACACTAAATGTACGGTCTACAGGAATTTAACCTAGTGCTCTGATACCACTTGTAAGGACCCTTCCCGAATTTTCCCTCGAAACTCGGAAAGAACCCTTATCCCGTCTGACAGCTCTTTACTTCAAAATTTAAACACCAGAAATACCCTTTGTTCTGGAATAATTTTTTTTTTATTAAACCTTACAGGGTTCCCGACAGAACCTCTATACTTATTGACCACTCATACCTGTCAGACGCAGGATAGTATACTGGTCAAAACCAAAACCTCGGAATAGTGGTGGTCCAAATAGGAATACCCTATGTCACCAAACGTCAGTAGGTCAGACACTGCTGACATCTCTACTGGAATACCACAAGACAACAGACTAGTCAAATACTTGTGAACCAACCATAATTCGTCCCTCTAGGTCACCGCCCACACCAACCCACTGACCCGGCTGACGAAGTATTTTCATAGGTTGATTAAGCCCATGACCATTATCGTCTGTTCATATTAGAGCCGGATATATCCTCGGCTATCCTATCGTATCATCAGCCGGTATAACCTTCGGCTATCATAACATATCAGTCGGCATATCTCTTGACTATCTTGTCCCTAGCCACCAGGGTATCCCTTGGGGTGTGCTAGTCATGTATTATATCATATCAGTCGGCATATATCTCGACTATCATATCATATCAGTCGGCATCTCTCGACTATCATAACATATCAGTCGGCATCTCTCGACTATCATATCATATCAGTCGGCATAGTCGGCATCTCTCGACTATCATAACATATCAGTCGACATCTCTCGACTATTATAACATATCAATCGGCATAGTCGGCATCTCTCGACTATCATAACATATCAGTCGGCATAGTCGGCGTCTCTCGACTATCATAACATATCAGTCGGCATCTCTCGACTATCATATCATATCAGTCGGCATCTCTCGACTATCATATCATATCAGTCGGCATCTCTCGACTATCATATCATATCAGTCGGCATCTCTCGACTATCATAACATATCAGTCGGCATAGTCGGCATCTCTCGACTATCATAACATATCAGTCGACATCTCTCGACTATTATAACATATCAATCGGCATAGTCGGCATCTCTCAACTATCATAACATATCAGTCGGCATCTCTCGACTATCATAACATATCAGTCGGCATCTCTCGACTATCATATCATATCAGTCGGCATCTCTCGACTATCATAACATATCAGTCGGCATAGTCGGCATCTCTCGACTATCATAACATATCAGTCGGCATCTCTCGACTATCATATCATATCAGTCGGCATCTCTCGACTATCATAACATATCAGTCGGCATAGTCGGCATCTCTCGACTATCATAACATATCAGTCGGCATCTCTCGACTATCATATCATATCAGTCGGCATCTCTCGACTATCATATCATATCAGTCGGCATCTCTCGACTATCATAACATATCAGTCGGCATAGTCGGCATCTCTCGACTACCATAACATATCAGTCGGTATCTCTCGACTATCATATCATATCAGTCGGCATCTCTCGACTATCATAACATATCAGTCGGCATAGTCGGCATCTCTCGACTATCATAACATATCAGTCGGCATCTCTCGACTATCATATCATATCAATCGGCATCTCTCGACTATCATAACATATCAGTCGGCATAGTCGGCATCTCTCGACTATCATAACATATCAGTCGACATCTCTCGACTATTATAACATATCAATCGGCATAGTCGGCATCTCTCGACTATCATAACATATCAGTCGGCATAGTCGGCATCTCTCGACTATCATAACATATCAGTCGGCATCTCTAGACTATCATATCAAATCAGTCGGCATCTCTCGACTATCATATCATATCAGTCGGCATCTCTCGACTATCATATCATATCAGTCGGCATCTCTCGACTATCATAACATATCAGTCGGCATCTCTCGACTATCATATCATATCAGTCGGCATAGTCGGCATCTCTCGACTATCATATCATATCAGTCGGCATCTCTCGACTATCATAACATATCAGTCGGCATAGTCGGCATCTCTCGACTATCATAACATATCAGTCGGCATCTCTCGACTATCATAACATATCAGTCGGCATCTCTCGACTATCATATCATATCAGTCGGCATAGTCGGCATCTCTCGACTATCATATCATATCAGTCGGCATCTCTCGACTATCATAACATATCAGTCGGCATAGTCGGCATCTCTCGACTATCATAACATATCAGTCGGCATCTCTCGACTATCATAACATATCAGTCGGCATCTCTCGACTATCATATCATATCAGTCGGCATCTCTCGACTATCATATCATATCAGTCGGCATAGTCGGCATCTCTCGACTATCATATCATATCAGTCGGCATCTCTCGATTATCATAACATATCAGTCGGCATAGTCGGCATCTCTCGACTATCATAACATATCAGTCGGCATCTCTCGACTATCATATCATATCAGTCGGCATCTCTCGACTATCATATCGTATCAGTCGGCATCTCTCGACTATCATATCATATCAGTATCATATCAGTCGGTAAGTATCCTCGACTATCATATCATATCATATTAGTATCATATCAGTATCATATCAGTATCATATCAGTCGGTAAGTATCCTCGACCATCATATCATATCATATTAGTCGGTAAGTATCCTCGACCATCATATCATATCATGTCAGTATCATATCAGTATCATATCAGTCGGTAAGTATCCTCGACCATCGTATCATATCATATTATTATATTGGAGGTTCACCGGGTTCACCGTTAATAACGGATCCTCGTCCCGAGTCCTAGCCTCCCTCAATTTGACCAAATCCGATAAACTCATGTAACAGGGTCAAAACCCAAATCATTGACTCTATAATCTCCTCGTCAAAACGATATCAAAATCGAGTCTAAAACTATGATGTTTCTCAAATCACACTTTCACAGTAATAGTGGAAAACATGTATACAATAATCATTTCTCAAAATACAGAAATGCAATGCCACAATACATAACAGTATTTAAACAAGGATATTTGAATGCATGTATTTCATCTTATAAAACAAAGTCCACTCAAAAACATCAACCGACCCTTAATTCAAGGACGCTCTATCCCAAGCAACACATGCACAATAATGTCCCAACTACCTTGACTTCCCGAGCTCAAAACCCGCTAATACGGTCAACTATTACCGCTGGGATTGCCCAAAACCACCTCTAAACGACGTCTGATCAACCTCAAACCTGTACCAACAGACTCAGAACGTCGAAAACTACTTACCACGCGCCGCCGTGACCTCAGTCTCGGCCCCACGCGCCACCACGAGCCGCCGGAAGGTCGGCACACGCGCCCACGCGCGTTCACGCGCCGGTCATGCGCTACTACAGTGTTCACGCGCCTGGACCGGTCCAACCCGGTCCGGCTCAACCTGACCCGGTCTAACTCGACCCGACCGGTTCACTCAACCCGACCGGTTCACTCGACCCGACCGGTCACCGGTGACTCGCCGGAGAAGATGACCGGACTACCGTCACCATCGCCGGAGGCTGGCAGGAGAAGATGACCGGACCGCCACCTCCGCCGCCGTCTGGTTCGCCGGAATCCCCCATTTCCGGCCGGTACTTCAAGGTTTTCTAACTTCTTCATTTCTTAACCGTTTTTCACGATCTACACATGGAAATTTATCTACGTTTCACCAGGAATCCAAATATGAGGTCAAAGTTCCGAGATCGTACCTGGTTTGGCCGGAAAACGGCCGAGAAGGTTCGGTTCACCTCCCTCCTCCGTCCGTCGCCTACGGCGGTACTCCCGCTCCAATAGCTACCCCAAAATGCTCGTGGGGTCCCGGGGAAGATCCTCCCGACCTTGGTTTCGCTCAAATTGGATCGAAATCCATCCGATGAAAATCAAATTTCTTTGTTCACACGGGGGGGTTTTCGGGTAGGAGAGAGAGAGAAACCATATTGACCAATCTGCCGAGGAGAGAGAAAATATCTACTATATAGTTCCAACTTCTCCAAAATTACCAAACTGCCCCTGAAGCTTCTAGACCCGTAACGAACTCACCGGGTCTCCGTTTTCCGCGTGCCGCCTGTCTACGAACTCGTGAGTTCGAGACCTACGCAACGACCCTAGAAAAATTCCCAAAAGTCTTGCCAGTCAAAAAGTGACTCCCGAACCCGTCCAAAACTGAGGGTAAAATTGTCCAATCCTCAAAATAGTTTAATTTCTGGTCCGGGTCGTTACAAGTTTCCTATGGGACAGAAGGTGTTGATCTACAATTCAAAATTGAGACTTTTCCTTGGTAAGCTCAAGTCTAGGTGGTACGGTCCTTATGTTGGTACAAAAATGTTCCTTCATGGAGCTTTGGAGGTTCATAGCAAAGAGAAGAATCATACATTCATGGTGAATGGGCACAGAGTAAAGCCTTATATTTAGATGAGCTTTGAGCCTAGAGAGGAGGATGTGACTCTCCAACCTGTTCAGTACATTGCATGAGAGTCCAACAGTCTGGCTGAAGACTATAAACTAAGCACTACTTGGGAGGTAACCCAAAGGGAAGTTGGGAGGCAACCCATGTGAAGAGGATGATGACAGTTTTTGCACTCTACAACCACTGACAATCAGATTTGCTTTCTCTCACCCTTTCCTTCTTTATCATTAACTTTGCCTTTGTTTGTTTTATTTTTATTTTTATTTTCTTTATAGGTGACGTCGTTTGTTTCTCCTTCCTTAAATGCTTCATTGTTTATACTTTAACTTTCAAACTTTGAGGACAATGTTAGATTTAGGTGTGAGGGGGAAACACTTGTGTTTTCCGTTGATTTTACATTGGTTAAAAAAAAATTAAATAAAAAAAAATCTTTGGGTAGTTTTTGTGTTTGTTTGTGTCTTAGGTTTCTTTCCAACACAATGATGAGATTTGGTTTTTAATTGCATGACTTTAAGATGATTTCTAAGCATGATTCAAGGGCTGAAATTATTCTTTGGTTAATACTCAATTATTCATGGTTATCATATGCAAAATCACATGTAATCACCCGAGTAAGTGGTACCCATAACATGCTTAATTGAATGAATATCAATACAACCTTTTTGTGAGCTTTTGAGCCTTTATCCTTTGTTTGAGAGAGTTCTATTTGTTTAATCTATCACTTTCTTGTCAATTAAGTTGTTGCATGAGCTCATCTTTCGGGTTGCTACTTGAATTGCTTATCATCATTGGAACTAAATGCTAGAACTGGTACTAATTTCTTTTTGAGGCACTGAATTGATTTGCATGACATACTTGAGATGATGAAGGCACCTAGATTATCATCATTGCCAAAATGACCTTTGACCCATGATACACTTTCCTCTAGGTAAATCCTTGTTGAGCCTTTGTTTAAGCCTTTTTGTTTCATAACCCTCATTTTCCTCACCTAGCCTAAACACTTTCATCCTTACCCTTTTTCTTAAAGATTAGTGAAGCATAATTTGTAGAGACTTAATTGTGAATCAAGGGGTGTTTAAAGAGCAAGTTTGGGGGAATGTTAAAAAAAAAAAAAAAAAAAAAAAAGGAGAAAAAAAATCGGCATTGTGTTTGAATTGTTATGCCCTGACTGTTCATGTATTGATTGTTGAAGTATGGTCCATAATGTTCAAATCGGTCATTGAGTGTATGTACTTGCTCGGTACTGATATGATTTTTAAACTTTGACGGTGATAAAAGTTCTATGTGTCTAACATCATAGCATGCTTCTACTTTTCTTTAAGAACCTTGTGTTATCCATATCCATTTTTTCTTTAACCCCTTACCCTTTGGCCTCATTACAATCCCCATAAAGACCTTCTGATCTTGTTTGTTGTGTTTATATTGATATGTGGAGATTTGAATGAAGTATGAGCATATGGTGTCACTTGTTCTTGCATTCAAGTAGTAGCATTCCTTTCATGGGATCATTTTCAAAAGAACATTTCTGAAAGTGCCTTTCTTTCTTGTTATATCATATGTGAGCAATTTGTTTCCATTTGACATCAATCCTCTCACATATAACTAGTATAGGAAGAGTGACTTAACCAGAAAATATGAGGTAAAATCAAAGCGTATTTAGTGAGATTTTTGAGCTAATTCTTTCAACATGTATCTCTCTTTGTACTATTGCTTTGATTGATTTAATTGTGAGCTTGTGTATGATTTCTATAAATGTGTATTAACTCTCGAATGATGTGGACCAATTCTTATGCTTATGATGAATCTTAATATGTCATGATCCATTGAAAATCTCTGAGACAAATGTTGGAAGGTTTACGTTGAATCATTGAGTCTTTGTTTTTCTTTCATTCTTTGTTTCTGTTTTGCTCGAGGACTAGCCAAAACTTAAGTGTGGGGGAATTTGATAGGAGCATATTTATGCGACGTTTTATCTTGTTTTCTTATGTTTTTCTTAGCATGTCTCCTATGTTTTCTTAATACTTAACTTGTTTTCGTGTTTTGTAGGATTTTTGGAAGCAAAGTTACAAAAGGAGTTAATGAGTGCTGTTTGGGAAATCTAAAGAGGAAACTTTGAAACAGACTTCAGCAGATGTGTCAACTTCTCAAAATTAACTGCACCTGCTCATGAAGAACTAGCTGATGGGTCATATATTGTTGGAAAGATACGGAAGTCTACTTTCTAAAGGAATTCACGGTTTGTGAATTGGAATTTTCTAGAAGGAGTTATGGCCGTTTTAGTACAGCAAGTTCAGGCTGCGCGGGAATTCAGCATTCCTTCTATTTCAAGTTTTCTAATCCTTATCAGGCTTGGACGACTGAAGCCCAATTTGTTAGGGTTATGGGAGGAGTTGTTTTCATCAGAGAAAAGAAGAAAATTAAAAAGAATAAAAAAAGAAACTCTTGCTCTCCCTCATACAAGAGAGAATTAACATGCATATAAATTCTTGGCAAGCCGAAGGGGCAAAGACACGCATACAAGAGAGAAGCAAAGAGTCTCCCCCTCATCTGATACTTTGAAACAACTATTTTTCTCCCTAAAAACTGCAGAAAACGTCTGGGCTCTCACACAAGGACTCAACCACACCATCCCATTCTGCTCCATCCTTCAAGGTTCCAAGATCTAAAAGGCTTAGGAAGCAAGGAGGAACGTCAAGGCGTCATCCAATCACTCTGGCTGACCAACACATCATCAAAGAGCTATCTTCTTCCTCTTTTTATTTTCTGTTTTTTATGTTCTTGCTGTCTATTTAAATTATAGGTAACTAAGTACTTTAGTTAGGGCTCGATTGAAGCCCTAATCATGTTTATTTAAGGATTTCGATATGCCTTTGCTGCAAACTACTTTTGTGATGCTTAATTGATTAATTTCAGATTATATTTTACTCTTTACATATGTTATGTTATGCTTGATCACCATATGCATGCTGTGTATTGAGTTTGTTACATATGTAAATTTAGATGATCGAATCTTGTGCATATGAGAGTAACAAAAGAACTAGTTATAAGTTCTTGAAATTAATCATCATGAATAACTAGAATAGATACCATGTTCTAGGAGTTGTGTGTTTGTCGATTTCCATTGTGTTATGCGTTCTTAAAGTGCAACTTAGTAGATACCATGCTAAATACTTTAAGAATGAAAAGAGTTAGCGTAGATACCTATGCCTAATTTGTTGCTTAGGGAAATCAATAATTTAAAAAGTAGATATCATGCCTTTAGGTTGACAAACATGAGCATCTAAAATCTGTTTTGTAGCATTGTGCATGTCGTTTGGTTAAGGAAGAAGATTAGCGGTGAACATCGAATCCCTAACTAGTTTCTCATTGTTTAAACCTCGATCCAATTCTATTTTTAATCAAACGCTGTTTTTAATATTTTGTTTCGAAATTTTCAGTTTTCAAAATCATCTTAAAATCAATTTTAAACACATATTAATCCAATCCTCGTGGGAATGATCTCGTATTTGCTTTCTATATTATTTTTCTGATCTTGTGCACTTGCGAGTTAAAACGTGCATATAGTTGTGTAATTTTTATGTTACTATTTGTACAACAAACAATCAAACAGATACTTACCCATCAATTTGTCAACAAGAGGAGATTTACACCACATCTCTAGTTGCGATAGAGATAGAAGGAAGCTAGTGGGATGATGCGTTGTTGGGAGAGGGCGAGATATAGAGGTATGAGAGCATAGTTGAATTCTTCAGGTTTGTGATTTTCTAGAAAGGAGACGATTTGATGCTATGAAATTCTTAGGGCTTTAGTTTTTTGGGAAGGAGATGATCAATCTGGTTGATATTTTATTAATTTTGTATTATAATTTAATTTTTTTTAATGTTTGATTTTGTTTTTATTTTAATTTTTATTTTGAGATAGGTAATTGAAGATGATGACATGAAATGCCACATCAGACGCCACATGTGGTGGGATACAAAAGGTGGGATTTTAGGTGGTACCTGTAGCATTATTGTTATGATGGCATATACTTGGAATCTTATTTCTATGTTGAAGAATATTGTTTGCATATTTGTCCATGTAAAATGAATTAATAATGGAATCCTTATCATAAATCGTCAATTTAATTAAGGATATGGGCTAAAGGTCTGGAAATCCTACCCGACCCTACTCTAGATCCTAGACCACCACTTGATCTCTATTTTTGCTATTCACCATTCTCTAGAGAAAACACACAGGATTCCCGACCCGATCCGACCCCAAGGATGTGGAAGTGGGTATAGTTCCAACCCTTTTGAGATCTCAACACCCACTACAACATGTATGACTTTTCATGGCACACTTCTAACGACTTTACTTCTACGTCATGGAAAGAAAAGAACAACATTTCATCTATTTCTTTGAAACAAAATCAAGGCATTGCCACTACTTCGTTGAAAGAAAACATGGCATCGTCTCTGCAATGTGGAAAGAAAAGCACGTCAGTCTCTTTGCGTCATGAAAAGAAAAGCAGGATATTTCCTTGATATTCTCTTTGTGTCACCGATAACCAATCAAATAAACAAACAAACAGGTTACAACATAAGGACCTAATGAGAATTTTCAACTCAAAAACTTCGACAAACTTTTGATTAAAAATCTTTTGTCTGAGATCTATATGGATTTGAATATTGTGTCATGAGTTCATGTGTGCTTTTGATTAACCTTAGAAGTTGTCAAAGAGTCATAAGTTATTTTTACAAATAATGTAAGGGCCCGTATAGATGAGTATGGATTTGTATGTGGAGTTGGGCTTCTAAATCCAAATTTAGCTTTTTTGATAAACATTTATTCAAAGGATTTGGATCATGAAATTGTGGATTTCAAATTTTTTTTACAACTAATCATTTGGATGGATTTGGTTCTCTAGCATATCTTGACAAATAAAAAATATATTTTTTTTCATTTTTTTTTCATCATTTTCTTTTCATCGTTCTGTTTTTTTTCTTTTCATCGTTCTGTTTTTTTTCATCCTTCTTTTCTTTCATCTTGTTTTTTTTTTTCATCTTTCTTTTTCGTTTCATCCATCTTTTTTTCTTTTCCTTTTTCTGTTTTTTTTTCATCGTTCTTTTTTTTTCATAATTTTTTTCTCTTTTTTAGGCGTATTATTTCATGCACCTAGAATAGGACACGAAATCTCAATTTGCACACAAAACAAGAATTCGTGTCACTTTGAACCTAGAACAGGGCTTCCATTTACTCCATTGCACCGATTTTGTTACTCCCATCCAATTGATGTTAGTTGCCACTAAAATTGCTTATGTGACAGTAATATAACAAAACTTGTATGAACAATTAAGACATTTGTCACATTTTATTAAATTTTATATTATAATTAAAAAAAAATAAAACTAAATCTAAAATCACCCACAACCACCAAGTCTTCCCCACAACTCTAACCCTTTCCCGACAACCCAATCTCTCAATCTCCATTGGATTTCATCCCCACCCTATTCCTCCTCCGTCTCCAGCCCCATGTGCCATTTTCGCCTTTGACAGAGCAATTATACAACGAAAAGCTACAGACTGATGCGTTGGGGATTGGGGTGTAGAGAGCGGGTGTTGTGGAATGAGGAGAGGAAGGTAGTGGCGGTGGGGAGGTAGCAAGTGGAGGCGGTGGGGAGGGAGCAAGTGGAGGCGGCGATGAGAGAATGATGGGCAGTGGTGAGGAAGCGGCGTAGATGAGGAAGAGAGCGAGAGCGCTGGCAGTGGGGAGCATCAGGCATTATCAAAGGCTATATGGCCAAATCGAAACATTATCAGTCTCTCGTTCCCTAGATCTCATCGATCTCAGCTCAGTCTATCCCTCTCCCGATCTCATCAACGACAACGCTTCTGTCTCTCCCTTCCTCGAGCTCATTGAAGGCAGCACCTCAGTCACTCCATTCCTTGATCTCATCGATCTTGGCTCAGTCTCTTCCTCTCTCAACCTGCTCGTCGGCTTCTCTGGTGCTCCTCTCGTCTGATGGAGCAACGACGCGTCTAGTGCTCTTCGTCGACGCCTAACAGTGGGGTAGGTTGGGTAAATTTAGGTAATTTTCGAGGGCGGGGTACTTTAGCTGGTACAACAATTTGGGGAAGCCGTATAAGTCGTTATCTCTGATCTAGTTCTTTAGCTAGTTTTTCCAATTATATTTGTTTATAATATGTTTCTTGTTCTAACTCTGGTTGTTCTGTTCATTTCTTTTCTCCAAGGCGTGGTGCTTTGATTATTCGCTGACTTTGTGTGGTTTTAGGGACCGTATGGATGAAAATGGATTTGGATTTGGATTTGGATTTGGGTCTCCAAATTCAAATTCAGTTGTTTGAATAAATATTTTTTCAAAGACTTTGGATTTGGGCTAAATCCATATCAGTGTGTTTGGATGAAGAATTTTAAGATTATTAAGAATTTATAAAATGACGGAAATTCCGAAGATTTGTGAAGTTTCTTGTTTGGGTAACATAAAAGTAATATGAAATTCAAACATGTCATTGAATGTTCATATATAAAGATAGAATTTTGAAAATAACACATATTTATATGGAATTTAAATTTGGGATTTGTGGCATACAAATTTCAAGTTTTGTATTTTCTTACAATTTTAAATTCCTATATTTATGCATCCGAACAAGAAAATTGGTGCATAGGAAACTTGAAATTGTAACATTTTAACAAATTCCGTGTTTTTTTCCCTCATCCTAACACACCCTAAAGGATTTGAAAAACCTATAGTTGTGGATTTCAAATTCTTTTTACAACTAGTCATTTGGTGTGGATTTGATTCTCTAGCATCCTTTGACAAACAAAAAATATGTTCTTTTTTTCATCCTTCATTTTTTTCTTCTTGCCTTTTTTTTTTCATTTTTTTTATCTTTCGTTTTCGTTTCATCCATTTTTTTCTTCTTTTCAATTAATTTTTTTGTTTTTTTCCATCTTTCTTGATTTTTCATCCTTATTTTTTTTCATGGTTTTTTTATTCGTCTTTGTTCCCATCCTTTACCACCACTATTTCCCTCTCCTCCTTCTCTGACCGCCCCTTCCTTCTTCATTATTTGTCATACGTTCAGCCCATCCAATCCCTATGTAGGTGATAAAGATTCAGTTAATGTTAAAAAACTATCAATTTCTTCAATTTGCTTGCCCATAATGTTATAAATGAATTAATACAAGATTTTGATGGCCCTTAATTGAGTAATAATTAAATTAATAAAATTCAAATCCCTTCATTTGAAATCCAAATCATTTTTCCTAACGGAGCCTAATAGTTTGTGGGGATTAATAAATGTGGGTCAATAGTTGAGTGATTTACTTATGTACTTATGCAGACCATAATCTATAAAGTCACTTTTACCGTTTAGAAAAAAGACGAAGCCATACCCAATGTATATTGTTGGTGGTCATAATATGCCGAGCCGAATCTACCAAATAGTAGCTGACAAGACCGCCCTTGGGACCCTCAAAAGCTGAATCCTAAAGGCCCACCACGTGAACCCACTATCAGCCTAGACTCACAAGACTTGCCCTAGGCCCAAGCCCAAGCAGTACTTGGCTACCCGGACAGCCTACCCGCTCAACTAGGTGTTTTGCATAGCTAACTCGCTCAACTAGGCGATCTACATAGCCGACCCGGACGGGTATGTCATTGCCTGTGTCAGGGACCCCTGTCAACTCAGCCAACTGGAGTTAGAGGCCCCTGTCAACTCAGCCGCCAGTCCCATTGAACCTCGACCAGAGCAACCTAAGGCAGAGAACTCACAAGTTCTAACACCCTAGTTGCCGCCCCTAAGATTCCAGGTGCCATCTTCCTATTGGACCTGCGCATAGGACAAGACTAGCGTAGACTCCTATAATTACCCCCACCATTTGCCCAAAAAATGGGACTTGAAAGAAAGTAGGGTTACTCCCTAGAATCACTTTCTCTCTCTAGAATCTCTCCATTCTCTCTAAGCATCTCCCCCTAGAAAGGCTTTCTCTCTCCCAATGAGAAGTCTCCACTCTAGATCATTCCTTCTTGATATTCCACATACATGTATATTTAGAGAATAGAGAGGTGGAGGTTGGGCCTCCCTTGTAAGACCCCTCCTCTATACAACATCTCTTGTAAAATCACTTATGTATTCTCATATATAACACAAACAATACCCCACAGTGGACGTAGCTAAAATTATCCATTTTGAAACAGGAATTAAAGTAGTAGATCTTTTAGCCCCTTATCGTTGTGGAGGAAAAATAGGATTGTTCCGGGGGGGGGGGGGGGGGGGGGGGGGGGGGGGGTAAAACAGAAATGCCTTGAGAAAGGGCAGATGTATAGAACTTTTCAACGAGATAGTGTTTTTTCAACTCTCTCAAAATGGAATATATTCCAAACATATATGCCATGGTTCCTTACTTCGACAAGATACAAATATCTAAATTTCATATTTTTAGATATTTTTTTAGACCTATTGCCGATAATTTCACTATATTTATGACCAGGAACATGACCTATCACAATAATATTTTTTTTAGTGGGGCAATAGCTCTGAAAAGACAGATTTCCTATCTTTTCTTTAATCTCGGGCGAAATACGGTCACCTCTTATATGGTGAACCACTATAAATATTGGTTTTTGATTTAGATTTACGGTTTGATGTTTGATTTCGATTAGACGTTCTCACCTCGATCTATTTCACTCGTCAACATTTGGTGTCTTCTGTGGGAACCCAGCCATAAAAGGCTTCGTGTTCTCCTAGCCGGGGACTAGCGTGGCTTAAATTTGTGGCAACATCCACCCTCACCACTTTGAGCCCTTCTTGTAAGCTACTCTAAACCAAGTTTGCAATTTTCTGGTTTAAGCTTTTTCGGTCGCTCTGTACGGAGCTAACCCGACGTCCAAGCTCTTTCGGTCGTTGTGTATGGAGCCGACTCGAAGTCCAAGCTCTTTCGGTAGCTGTGTATGGAGCTAGCCTGTAGTCCAAGCTCTTTTGGTCGCTGTGTATGGAACCGACTTGTCATCCAAACTCATTATGTCGTTCTGTACGGAGCTGATCTATCATCCAAACTCTTTTGGTCGCTGTGTACGGAGCTGACCTGACGTCCAAGCTCTTTCATTCGCCACCTAGCAGACGGACAGTGGTGCCATCGCTGAGACATGCATTGATGCATCGAGTCGACTCACCATCACGATCTTCAATGCTGGCCTCAATCAATAAGGGATGCGGTCTCACTATCAATTGTTGAACTGACCTTCTCGCTGCCAATTGCCATCCGACATATCAATGAGTGTTTTCTTGGCACAACCGACTAGCTCGGCTAGGTGATCTGTACAACCGACCCGCTTGGACAAGTGATCTGCACAGCTGGCCCGCTCTCTAACTACTTAGTGACCTGCTCTCCACCTACTAGGTGACCTGCTCTTCACCTGTTGGGTGACCTGCTCTCCACCTGCTGGGTGACCTGCTCCCCACTTAATGGATGACATGTTCCCCACCTTATGGATGGTCTGCCTCTCCACCTTATGGATGGCCCGATCTCCACCTTCCGGATGACCCGCTCTCTACCTGCTGGATGACCCGCTCTCCACCTGCTGGATGACCTGCTCCCCACTTGATGGATGACATAACTTATGGATAATCCGCCTCTCCACCTTATGGATGACCCGCTCTCCACTTTCTAGATGACCCGTTCTCCACCTTCCGGATGACCCGCTCTCCACTTTCCGGATAACTTACTCTCCACCTTCCGAATGACCGGTTCTCCACCTAATGGATGACCCGCTCTCCAGTTTCGGGATAATGTACTCTTCCTTAGCGGCCTCCACGGTAAGTGGGAAGGGTTGTGTCCAGCTATCACCACAGCCGACCTGAAGTGTACAACCCACGCTTGCCTATAACATGGACATCCACCCAAATTTGGCCTCTAGTACCCGACCTCGCCTATCCGGTCGGCAAATAAGTGCCCCAACCAGGTTTTTATGTTTTTACATTATGTGTTATTACATATACACTTTGATTTATATACTTCTTGTCTATTTAATCTTCTTGTATTCTCTAAGTCTGGTTAACCTAGCATGCACACAAGTTCAACCTCGACTGGGGACTTACGGGGACTTGGGGACCTATTGCCTCTGCTGTAGATCCCTTTGGGTCGGCTAAGATGATCAACCACTTCGGGTCTGCTAGATTCGGCTCAGAAGTCTGCAATGATTCAACTCCTCACCCGAGGTGAAACTCTCGACTAGGGAGTTAGGGGACTCCTATTGGTGGTCATAATATGCCGAGCCGAATCTACAGGACAATAGCTAATAAGACTGCCCTTAGGACCCTTAAAAGCTAAACCCTAGGGCCCCACCACGTGGACCCACTATCAGGCCAGACTCACAAGACCTGCCCTAGGTCCAAGCCCAAGCAGCAAAGCAGTACTTGGCTACCTAGACAGTCGATCCGCTTGGCCAGGCGCTTTATATAGTCGACCCACTCGGCTAGGCGCTTTGCATAGTCGACCCGCTCGGCTAGGCGTTTTGCACAGCCCGTTCAGCTAGGCAATCTGCATAGCCGACCCCCTTTAAGAGCCCAGTCGACCAAGTCGATTATGTCACCGCTTGTGTCATAGACCCCTGTCAACTCAACCAGCTGGAGTTAGAGGCCTATGCCAACTCAACCGCCAGTCCCATAGAACCTCGACTAGAGCAACCAAGGGCAGAGAACTCCTTAGTTCCATCACCCTAGCTGCCGCCCCTAAGATGTCAGGTGCCATCTTCCTATTGGACCTGCGCGTAGGACAAGATTGGTGTAAGCTCCCAAGTGATCGGGTACCCGCCAGCAAGTGGACGACTGCGGTCGGGTCGGGTGTGCTGACCCGACTCAGCATATTTTCCTATAAATACCCCCACCTTTTGCCTAGAAAAGGGGACTTGAAAGAAAGTAGGGTTACTCACTAGAATCACTTTCTCTTTCTAGAACTCTCTCCCTTCTCTCTAAGCCTCTCCCTCTAGAAAGGCTCTCTCTCTCCCATTGAGAAGTCTCCACTTTAGATCATTCTTTCTTGATATTCCACCTACATGTATATTTAGAGAATAGAGAGGAAGAGGTTGGGCCTCCCTTATAAGACCCCTCATCTATACAACATTTGTTGTAAAATCACTTATATATTCTCATATATAATACAAACAGTACCCCACAGTGGACGTAACCCTCTTCTAAGGTGAACCACTATAAATGTTGGTGTTCGATGTTTGATTTAGATTTAGGGTTTGATGTTTGATTTAGATTAGACGTTCTTACTTCGATCTATTTCACTCGTCAACATATATAATCCCCATCTAATGTCTTTGAATAAAATAAGTACATTTAGGCTACGAAGTTTGGCCACAACCTGACAAAGATCAAACATATCAAATTTCCTCATCAATCGTCATCTATGAAAACCTTTAAGCTATAACGTTTGGTTACAGTACGTCTAAGTGAATTATCAATTTTTTTATTTTTTTTGTCAAACAAAGATATCAAAAATATCAAATTTTGTATAGTTATTTTTTGGCATCTATAAAAATTGACATGAAAACTCTCTAATATTGATAGAACGTGTGTAGGCATTAGTAATACTAATCTAATCATATTCTTACCTTATATTTTTAATATGTCACGTAGTGTTCTTATTTCATGTGTTCCGAGTACATATAATTATTATGCTTTTGTGTCTTCGGAATATATATCATATGATGTTCCTATTTTATTTTTTATAATATGAGTGAACAACATGAATAATAGATATAATTTTAAAAAATTAACATATTATATTATCAATGAATTGAAACACTGTTACGTGAGGTTTCAAGCACACTAAAAATTACTCGAAGGATTAGTGGAATCCTTATCCTAAAGTTTGGCCACAAGCTTTCTCTTACGCACACAAAAAAAGGTTTCATTACTCTCCTCTCCCATCCAAAACTTTCCGGCGTCCACAACTCCCAAGAAACACTAAACACCATTTCCCAATTCTCTCTTCGTCTCTTGTCTATCAATGGCTTCCATAACTACTCCGACCCGAAATCCTCACAAGCTCAACTTCCATAACCCCAAACCTTACCCCTCCTCCGTTCCTAAAAGACCATCCTACCCTTCTTCCCCCTCCTCCCAACCCCCCAATTCCAGGTTTCCGGATTCCTCCGTCTGCCGATGCCAGAACCCTTCTTCCTCTTCGTCTTCTTCCGAGTCAATTCAATGGAGATGGGACTCTGCGCTCCAAGACCTCATCAAAACCGCCATTAAAGGCTTCGATTCCTACGTCAATTTTAAACCCCAACAAGACGCCCAAAACGTACCCTTCCATACCGATAAGAGGGACGACCCTGATTGGAACTGGGATCGCTGGCGCCAGCATTTCCTTGAGGTTGAAGAACAAGAGCGCCTTCTCTCTCTTCTCAAGGTATCGCCTTCTGCACATTCCTTTTGCATGTAATTGTATATAAGATATGATGTTGGTTTTGCTTATATATATATATCTGAATTTTTGGTTTGAGATTGCAACAGTCACAGTTGGGTCGTGCTGTAAATATAGAGGACTTTGAGGATGCTGCTAAGCTAAAGGTTGCAATTGCCGCCGCTTCTACAAACGATGTCGTTGGCACTGTCATTTCACATCTCAATGTGGGTTCTTTTTTTCCCCTTTCACTTGCTTCTTCCTTTATCGTAAATTAGCATATCTATTTGGATAACACTATCTATTTTTCTTTCTTGTTTGTAAATTTATGTCAGAAAGCTATTCAGGAAGAGCGATACCAGGACGCTGCATTTTTTCGAGATGATGCTGGTGCAGGATTGGTGAGTTAACTTAAGAAGGGATCGACTTTCTGATTAATATGTGAAAGTATACCTACGTTTCAGTTTTGTGCATTTGGATATGGTTCTCCATTATTTTTTTGGCATTGCTGGCTTGTAGAGTTTTGATTTTGTGTTGAAAAAAAAACTGTGTTTGGTTTAACTATATTTGGACTTCCAATTTTGGGTTGTAGGTGGGTTGGTGGGCTGGCCTTTCAGAAGATAAGAAGGATACTCGCGGCTTAATTATACGAGTAACTGCAGAGCATGGAAGATATGTGGCTCGGAGTTACAGTCCACGGTAAGTTGTTTTTCATGTTAGTGTTATTTTGGGAGTACCATGTGGACCTCTTGTTTTTTTAATGGAATGCAAACAATAGAGTTTTGGTTGCACTAGCTTCTCAACTAAAAACAAATACGACAACTGCAAACTTAGTTACTTTGTATTTAGTATCCTGTTTTATCATTGTACGCCCTAATGGTTGAATCAGAAGAAATAGGAGTAGTACCAGAGGTTGAGAAGACTAACATTCGTGCATTTTAGCATAGGAGAATCCCAACTGATGGAAATTGATTAAATTGTGGGTTCAGCATCTTCTTGTCCTTGATTTATTGTGGAGATCTATGGGGACAGAGATAATCCCTTTTTCTGTTGTTAGCGTCTAGGGCTAGTCTATATTCTAATGATTTTTATCTCCCAACTTGTTAAAGCTCTGGTTTGTCTGAGCTGCTTTGCATTTTTTCTTTCCAAAAAGAACAGGAGAATCAAAAGGCATGTACCGCATTAATTTACTAATAGCATGATGTTTTCTTAAACACTCCCCATTCATACCCCTACTTCTCCCTTTAATTGTCAAAACTGAATATTTGTGAAAAATGTGGATATCATTTGAAAATGAGTAGTTTCAATAGTGATGGCACTGAGTAATGAGTATCTTCCTGTGTCAGTATTCTGCTGGATTTTATCTCTAATTAGAATGTAAATAAATTTTCTAAGCTGCTTTGCATCTGTGCTTGTCAAAGAACAAAAAATAGGAGAATAAAAAATGCATGTTACCGATTGAATTTGGTAAGCTAGATATTGTTTAAACCATTCACCATCCCCCCCCTATTTGTCAGTCCCTTGGATTGAGCTGGTACTAAAGTGGCTTCCTGTGACAGTATCGGAGACTAGATATTGTTTATTCATATATGGTATTATCACCTAAGAACCTTTATGTACTTTGATGGGTCAGAGTTAGTTTTCTGTCAAAAGCTTTTACATGGGAGTTATGGGAAAATTTCCAAAAATACTGTTCATAATGTAATCTGTTGTCCATTAACAGAAGAAGAGATCTATATTAATTATTAAATGTTTGTTATGTTTTTGTTTTCTTCATTGTAATTTGGTCATGTTAAGACTCCTTTATCCTTTATAGATTCTGTTGGAAGTTTTATTTTGTCTCTGAACTGTTTTCTTTCAAATGGAATTCTCCATTCTGCACGCTACTAGTATCCAGACAAAGATATATTTTTTTGAATTTTCATCTTCTTCAGGCAGCTTGCTACGGCTGCAGCTGGTGTCCCACTTTTTGAGATTTATGTAACGACAAATAAGGTTGGAGAATACAGGCAGCAGGTATCTTTGTAATCTCTGACTTTTCCGTATACTAATGCATCAATCACAATGTTTCCATAGGTCGGAATTTAAAGTGGGTAGTGGTAGGTTTGCATTTTCCAGCAAATGCTTGGGAGAATTATGGTCTCAATTGGAAATATCAAATTTTCTTATTGATGAAAACTGAAATCCTATAGTAGTTGTGCATTTGCAAAACTCAAACAAAAGAGAACTGGAGCAAGGACCTCATGAGCTCCAGCACCTTAGCATTATGACCATGCAGGCTCTGATTCTAAGATAGGAAAATGTGGACACAAGTGAGTGCAGGGATCTCAAACTTGGAAATGGTTCTTTGGGTTTCTGGAGAGAATACAGAATTTCTGGCCATTTGAGGTCTTGTTGATTTCAAGAATATCAAGAACCCTGGGAAAATAGGAGAGAGCTCTCATTCAATGCTACTAATCTGAAAACCTCTTCATTATAACGTTATAGTAAGATTTCATATAATGATCACACACGCACACACACACAAAAACTGGTAGACTCCTCTAAGTGTGCTTCATCGAAAGTTTGTATTTAGGTTATTTTTTAGAAATGAGAACAAAGTTTATAATAAAAAATCTTGTAACATATTTTCTTATCAAATTAACAGTGCATGGGATCTTGAATTACAAAATGTTCTATTGCCTGATAGTTTGGCACCATAAGATGCTTATTTTGCCATACTGTGATTTCGGATCATTGAAGTAAGTTGATTCTTGTCTGAATGTATGGTCCAAATATGCAATCTGATGCTTATGATGACCGACTCTTGTCATCAAACTGGAAGAGGAGTGTGTCAAATGTAGAGGTTAGACCAGGGCTGAAGGTGGAATTGGATGAAATATTATATTCATATACACCAATACAATAATTATAATTTTTTTTATCATTAGTAAAATTCAAGTATTAGAAGCCATCTGTTACCCTTATCACAAGTATCAATTGTTTCTCTAAAGTATTTGTGCAAGGAGTGGGGAAAAAGTGCTGATGTTTTACTGTTGCATTTTCCAATACGAAGCTAGCAGAGCAAAAGAACTGCAGCCTGCCAATCTACCCAAATATTTGGATAGGGGTTGGTTGAACTGGCACTGAACCAGTTTTGGTGGGTTAGTTAAGTAAACAAGTTCAGGGGTGAACTGAACTGCCCATGGTTCTAGTTCCTGGTCAACCCCTATCTGCCTGGCAGCCCAGTCCAATCTTATAAATCATGGTATTTTGTGCAAATTGGTAAAGATTTAAGTTCTTTTGCGTGAAATAGGATTTTAACAACAAATGACAAGTTTGAAGTGATAATTCAGTATTTTCTTGTTACTTGTTAAATACGAAAGTTACTGTCACTGGTAGTAGAAAGGCTGATGGATGGATCCTTACACTGTCTTTGAACTGAGACTAGGCAAGAAGACCCTAGCATAGTAAAGCCTCTCCCTCATCCATGTTGAGCTCAATAAACAGAAGCTGGCTGGAAGAGCGTTTTATCAATTTTCATGCTTAGAGTTATGATTAAAAAACTGTGGCTGGGAAGAGGAATGTGGTAGTATTGAATCTATTGATTCTAATCAGCATATGCTGGTGGGTGTCATTTTCAAGAAATACACGTATTGGAAATATGTAGTTGGTTGACCACTGGATCGACTGTTATTTTTTGTTAGAGCTTAAAAATCTATTTCATATTTAGACTGAAGCCATTTCTTTTAAAACATGTGATGTGTTTTCTACATAATGATCCTTGTTTACTTTTAACACAAGTCTCTGGGGAGTCATCCTCACATGTAGGGCATATTAAGACCATGTTCAGGACTAGCCTGTTTTTCAATAATCTTATATTGAAGAGATGTGGGATCTAATGTACATCATATTCTAATTCTCTAATATCAGGCTGTATATTTAAAGCGTGGAGGAGTGTTTCAGGATTCTCCACAAGCTAGCTCCACAGCATTGGATTCCGCTAGCACCTTCAATCCTCTAGATTCGGCTGGAGAAAAAGGTGATCTATTTGTTGCAAGCAGTGAAGATGCTGAAGATGGTGATGATGGGGATGATGGCTCTGATCTTTCAGAGGGACTATCTAGTTTCCAGAGTATCTTGAGAGATATGATTCCGAACGTTAAGGTCAAGGTTTTGAAAGTGACATCACCAGGGAAAGTAGACAGGGATCTAATATCAAAAGTGATTGAACAGATTATTGAGGAAGAGGATGAAGATAAGGATAATGAAATTGAGAGTTTAGAAGCTGGAGATGAAGAAAAAGTTGAAGGTGATGAAGAGACAGATGTGATTGAACTGGATGCTGATTCAGAAATTATTCAAAGTGCAGACCGACGTGAAATTTCAGTTAGAGTTGTAGTAGGAGGTCTTGGGGAGAAAATATCAAGCCTCCCGCCTACTAAAAATTTGCTCCGAGTATCTGCTAAATTAGAGAAGAAGGGACGTTTATCATTTTCCTTTAGTGTTGAGAATGATGCTAAACAACAGGATTCCCGTGGAAAGGAACCGTCTTCAGTAGATAAAAAAGCTAAACTTAGAGGTCAACGTAGCATTGACAATGTTATGCTTGATCTCGCCAAGTTCATGGGTAAAGAGAAGATACCATTGAAGGTTGGCTGAATTTCATTGTACAATGGGGACGACCATAGTTCACCATCTTAGCACTGTCTTAATATGCACTAAAGTTCTTGCTATTCAATTTTATGTTTTGACTTTCAGGTACTCAAAGATGTTGGCGAGTTAATAAATCTTGCTCTCAGCCATGTCAACAACCATCAACCACTGTCAGGAAAAACCACTTTCAATCGCATTGAAATGCCGGCTTCTCCAGATCCTTTGAGTGGTGATTTTTGGAAAATCTTTTTATTTTCTATCTTTTCATCTTTTATTCTATAAAGAGGAGGGAAATGAGTGCACAAAACTGTTTCCCCAGCCCATCTTACCATCCCCACATCCTGCGACAAAGCAAAAAAGAGAAGAAGGAAAAAATTTGATATCTTGAGAGATGTCTTTCTAAAGAAAGTGACTTCACCCTTGGATCACGATCTTGGAATCCCAACCATTTTCACAATACCCATCCTTGCTTCCGAAGACAGCATGCCCTAAGGAATCCTACTCCAAAAGAAATATCCACTACCATCTCCCAAGTAGTGCTTACTTTCTTTTCATCAAATTCCCCACCCTAATCCTTTTTCTTTTCTTTTACTCTAGATACATCCCATCTAATCTGATGGTACTTTCCCATCTAAATGATATACATCCCATTAATAAGATGGTCCTTCCCCTCGTCATGATTTTGGGAAATTTTGTACGCAAGTTTTTCTTGGCTACTGTTCCTTAAGGGGTTTATTGCCACTCTTGCTTGTATTGTACTTTTGTTATTAGAAGCATGTTAGTTTGCAGATTCTGAATTCAGTGGATATGGCATCCTCTGCACCTTGAATCTTAGTCATTGAAATCTGTCCCACCCCCAAAAAAAAAAAATTAATGTTTTAAACATTATATTCTTATAGTTGATCATCCTGATTTTTTTTCTTTTCTTGAATCCATAAATGCATTGCTTTATTAATGATAGACTCTTTAGCCCAGCTTATTTTAAAAGTACTAAGAATATGTTCGTGTTATCAGGACTATACATTGGTGCACATGGGCACTACACCTCCGAAGTCATTCACCTGAGACGTAAATTTGGTCAATGGAAAGAGGATGGTGAGACTCAGGAGCCTTCAGACCTCGAGTTTTATGAATATGTGGAAGCCTTAAAACTTACAGGGGATCCCTTCGTACCAGCTGGCCAGGTAACCTTTAAGATCAGACTGTTATGAAACTTCATAACACTTTATTGACATAAAATTTCATGGGATATTTGCAAGGGTAGTACTAGTAATTATTTACCCCCTCAGTTCTTCTAAGATGCTCCTCTCAACTTTGAAATTAACATTTGGGACCAAAAATACTTCTCAATAAATAACGAATTAATAGTTTTTGTTTTTCCCAAAACCTGAATGGTGCCTTATCAATTGATTTCTGCAGGTGGCATTTCGTGCCAAGGTTGGGAAAAGATACCAGCTTCCTCATAAAGGGATCATACCCGAAGAATTTGGAGTGGTACATTCTTATTTTGTTAGTTTGAATTTCCTGTTCGCCAGTTCACTTGTTATTCATTTCCTTTTTTGTGTCTGCTTGTCACCTTTTTCTCTTCCATTCTGTGGAAGAGTTTTTGTTATTGATTTTTTTTTTTTTGGGAAACTCAGGTTGCTCGATATAAAGGACAGGGGAGGCTTGCTGACCCTGGGTTTCGCAATCCTCGATGGGTTGAGGGTGAACTTGTTATTCTTGATGGGAAGGTTTTATATTTATCCGCTTTGTCTATTTTTGTCATGTGTTTTAATTGCAAACAGTACTTTATTCACCATCTCCAGAATAATAGTGGCTACTTGATATACCTTTGTTAAACTGTTGCAGTATATTAAGGGTGGACCTGTTGTTGGATTTGTTTATTGGGCTCCTGAGTATCATTTCTTGGTGTTCTTCAATCGACTGAGGCTTCAAGAGTAGACTACCAATGTACATAATGCCAAGTTTGTTGATATTTTTGTTCAAAATTTTGTAGGGTAAGTTCCTCTTCATGTAGGTTATCTTTTTAAATTACCCAAATGATATAAATTTAAAGGTACAATTAATGTGTCTGGTGAAGTTTGGGAGTTATATTGCAAATGTCAGTGTTAAATATCTACAATTCGTCACATACATATCTTGTTTAAGGTTGACTTAAGGCTACAAAATATCTTTTTAGTTGGAGTTGAATATGTGACCAACGGAGGTGGGTGACAGGATATGATTATAGGTGGAGCGGTAGTAGTGAGAAACTTTTAGTAATGAGATTAACTTTAGAGGAAAGAAATATTTAGGGTTTCTGTAAGTTAATTAGCAAGTGGTATGATTGCCCTCTGATGATGGCTTTGTTTGCTTTCTCTGTTGTTGTGCAGTTTAGAAGATGTTTATTAGACAGGTATCTAAGGGGTACATATCCAATGTAACTGCTGAAGCTTTGGAATGCAGTGGCATAAAGATAATCGCCCTTTTTTTGGCCCTTTTTCTGGAAAATCCTTTTCTATCGATGTATGTATTTAACATCTGTGGTACCGTCAAGCTTTTTTCTCACTTATTATCATACACTGAATTTAGTGCTTTTTGTAGTTGATTTCTTCTAGCCCTTGTTTTGAGTAGTTTGATTCTCTAAAAGCAGTTGGCAGTCATGAAATATTCAAACTATATATGCAATAATTTGGTACATGTCAATATTGGCTAGGCTCATTGAATGTAAGTAATTAGAAATCATATGCAATATAATTATCTCAGTTCCTTCTCATTTTAGTACACAAGGAAGGCTTACATTTGCAAAATAATTTTACTTTTTCTTCCTCTTCTTTGTATTGGATGATCTTAATGCATATCAAGGATTATATTTGGTTTATCGAGAATGGGGTTGTCTTGTTTTTCTGTGATATGGCATGCCACATTCGTTGTCCGGAAGTTGTTATAAAATTGGTATTTGATTTGACATCCTGTCCATGTGAAATTAGCACTCATATTATTATGTTTATTTTACAAGCCATTGATAATAGTAGTGGGAATGATGAGTTACATACATCTCCTCAGTTCTCACACATCTTATTTAGAGGAGCATACAATTACAAACTACTGGTAGTGTCCATATAGGTATTTAGTAGGGGCAAGTGCGGGGTACAACCGAATTCACATTCATCATGTGTTTTCACTCTACTTTTTAGGTGCTACCGAAGACACAGACAGAGACACCTCTTTTGCTATTTTGGCTCCTCTTTGTTTAGCCATGTAGAGTCCTACATGATGCATCAATTCCTGCCAAAATTTAAGATTTTCTCAAATCTTCAATCCTAACAAAGGCAACAAACAACAGTAACAAGATTTTCTAGTTTGAGTTCCCCTTTGGGGTTCTCATGTTACAAATGAGTGCAAATTACACTTTAGTACTTTGCATTTTACACCAAAATTTAAAATTATATCCGACTTTTTAAATGTTGTATTTAAATATTATGAATTCTTTAAAAAATTTCATTCGTATCCCACCATCACATTTTTCGGTAGTATTTTTGTTAGGTGATGCGTGGCGTGTGTGAGGCTTGCTCAAAAAGGAAAATCATGGGTGTTTTAAACAAAATTACTTAATTATCTTTAGTTATTTCTCGCCCAACATTTCGATGAGGTTGTTGTGCAGAAGATAACCAGAGGTACTTAAATAATTTTGTCTAAAATCATCTTGAGATTCATTTTTAAGGGGTTCAACACGACTAACGGAAATTCTGCCCAAAAATGTGAGTGAAACACATGTGAAATTTTTGAAAGAGTTCATGTACTTATTTGAAAATTCATGTATAATTTTTAAATTTATTCTAAAACACAAGATACTGAAACATAATTTGGCGTTATTATTAATATTACCTGAGGATGAACTAAAGCTCCTTTGGTATTTGTGGCAACTTGAAGAGGAACATCAAATGTGGCACAGGCGCCTGAGTAAACAACTACGTCCTCCAAAGGCCCCAGAAAACCACGGTTTCTTGCCGATAATGTAGAGCACACAAAGTCCAGCACACAGATGTCCGTACATATTCCTACAACCAATAGCTTAACCGACACACACACACACACACAACATGTCAATATGATTTTCAAATTTATTTGCTTCTAAATTATATCATAAAATCAACAACACAAGCTAAGTAAGTTTTTTTTAGTTTCTCCAGATTGATAAAGAATCGCACACCGAGTCCTTGTGTGATAAAATTTCATACATATCGGACTATACGTATGTTACTCAAACAAGTTAGAGATAATATCACTATTGAAGGGAGTGGACTGCCGACTTGACTCTGAAATTTTGAAATTGTTATCTAACTTACAGTTTTGATCTGATTTTTCTTCACCCAATCTACAAACACATTAGAACCATCAGCTTCAATCGAACCCACAAATCCATCGTAGCAATCTTTGCGCCTCGTTGTTATATTTGCTTCTTTCTCCAACCATTTTAAAGCTGCATATTTTTTGCATATGTTGCATTGGAAAATTTAGAAACCATTGAAAAAATACACTTAAAATTAAAAAGGGGACTGACTACAGGGACACTAAACAAGTATGTCCTAATTCCCCGAGCACTATATGGGGCTTACCAGGGACCAAGTTTTGATTCATCAGTGCCTTCAATACAATGTGGAGGATAAGGATGTTCAGGTTTTTCAGGTTTATGAGAATCAAGGAAGGCCATAACTGGCCATTTCTTGTCACAAAACTCTCTGGCAAGTCTTGCTGACTCCTCTACCATTCCTGATATCTGCCTATTTGCTTCCCTTGGGGCCTGAGAGGATACATAACAAAACCCATCAATTAATTCCAGTACTTTTATACCTAAGGACATCACTTGCATGATTGCATCCAAAGCTGGCTGTGCTCGTGTACTCTTTCGTGGTTAACCAATTTTTCCTATACATATTATATAACCTAAATCATTCATTTTCTAGATCATCAATGTAACATCATTTTTACAAACACAAAAAAGAAAAAAAAATGGAAATCGTAATCTTTTATATGTATCCTTAAATTGATATTGCTTACCATGAGAATTTTAATTATTACCACAACAATTATTGATTATTTTGACACCAAATGGTTTTCATTTTAATTGGTTTTTGCATAGATGATAAAATATCAAAGCAGATGCAAATATTTTTACTTTATTAATTCCCTTCTTTGGATACGGGCTTTATTTGGAGATTTAGGATTTGACTACCCATCTCGGGTACAAAGATAAATACATCTTTTTTTTATTAAACAAAAATAAATACATTTAATCACTTTAAGTTTGAGAGCAATTTGAAATTTCTTTCCTTTCTTAATTAGTTCAAAAACAGCCTCAAAACTTTATTATATCTTAGCCTAGGATTTAGGAACCCAATGAACTATATAGTTCCCAAATCAAACCAGGAGGGCAAGGCCATCCTAAAAGCAGAAATGATCTATTCTTTCTCCGACAAGAGAAGAATATTAAAGAAAAATTGAGGCACCTAGTAATATGGTACGGTATAGTGATATTTTTTTTCATATGTTATGTGATATAGAAAGTCTTAAATTCTATTATCGTAAAAAACAATCCAGTGTGTATATTGTAATCTTCCTCTCTAATATTGTTGTATAAAAAAAATACAGAAGAGGTAATAAATTAAGAGGAGCAAGAGTTACCAGATTTCCAGCTCCAACAGTGCAGAAGCCATTGATGATGTCCACAAGAACAAGACCAGTCACAACATCTTCAGACACCATTTTCTAGTGAACAAGTGGTAAAATTATTTTCTAGTGATCAACTATCTGAGACACCATTTTCTAGTGAACAAGTGGTAAAATTATTGTCAACAACCAGGCCTAAAACAAGGACACAAACACAGAATGACTCCAGTCATATCAGCAATAAAAGAGTACACTATTCAAAACAAATTATTGAAGAAAGGCTTGCGGTGACTGGTGAGGGATGACATAATGAGTATATTACATAAAATGCGATTTCAATTTTCTATGCTTTGGACTTTTAGCATAAAATTCAAAATATAGAAATATATATATATATATATGTATATATGCTAAAGTCCAAAGCATAGAAAGTTGAAATCGCATTTTCTTGACTAATATTAAGTGGTGGCCACATTATATTCCCACGTCAATGTGCAAGTCTCTTTGATTGGAACACGTGTAAAGGAATCAGACATCTAATGAACAAACAAACAATCAAGACTGGATTGATCAATCTTTCTTCTTTTCCATTCATCCATACAAAGGAGATTGGATTTTTAATAAGTTGATTTTTTTATATTAGGCCTTGGATAAGAGATTAGTACATACGACATTGTACTATAAGACAGTTATGGGGTGGGATTCATTCTACATATTGTAATCTAAGTAGGTATTCGTTTATATTATATTCGGAAAAATGGAAAATATTTACTTTATCACTCACCTATATAATCCAATAACCACAATAAGTTGGCCCAATGGTTGAGGTGTTCTCAGACCCACCTAGTATGCATTCGGTTCGTCCTGAGTTTGATTCTCGCCAATGATGAATCTTCTAATTGTGGCCAAGGGTGTACTAAAATGCATGTGTGAGTCTTCTCGGCCCTAATCTGATTGTGACCAGGGTGCGCTGAAACGCATGTGTGAGTCTTCCTAATCCTCAGAAGGGTGAACTGTCGTGGTTTCGATTTCCGCCAGTTGTGAATCTTCTGATTGTAGCCAGGAGTGCACTAAAATGCGTGTGTGAGTATTCCTGACCCTCGAAAAGGTGAATTATCATAGTTCACCATTAGCTGATCCCTTTTTTTAGAAGGAAAAAAGAAACGTATATAATGCAATACTTGACAAAATATATATGATGAAAAATAAGTCCTTATATGTTTTTTCAGTACATTAATAACATAAAGTTCAAATCTCCCTTACTTAAATCGTGATTAAAAACTTTAAAATACAATACATTTTTTCTACATTTCTTCTTCTATTTTAAATACAAAAAACCTAATCTTATGCTCCAATTTTATGTTTTACTCAGATTAATGAGACAGAAGTTCGAATTTACTTACCACCATTTTAGATGGTGATTGTTGATGCAGAAACTGTCCGGACTTGTAGAATTCCTTCTCGATCTCTACACACAATAAACAAAATAAACACAAGACTTTTTAAACATAATAACGACATGAGAAAGAAAGATGCACCGCACTCCAAACCGAACATGTGCCCGGTTTGTCTTGATTTCCGATTAATGAACAAGAAGGTAGTTTGGGGGGTTCAACCAAGAACGCTCTGACGCCTGAGTCAGTTTTGAGAGAATAAACCGACAGAGTATTGGTACGAGAATTGTGAATAACCTTTAGAAGTGAGGTGATGCCCTTTATTTATAGTGAAGGCTTAGGTGTCATCGAGCGTTCTAATTAGTCGATAGATTTTGTAATTAATAATAAATAATTCTCAAGGAGAATATTATTTATTATTTAGCGTTGGTCTTATTAAATAATATATTTACCTCTAAATATATTATTTAATGTGGATGTTTGTATGCCGTTAACGTCATTACTAGGGCTAATTTGGATATTGTAAAAATTATGGGCAATGTGGTAGCTCCACAATTTTCGGGTGATTTATGGTTCCAAAAATACCCCTGCATCGCTTAAGAATTCAGAGAACCCTAAGCTATGTAGGTTTTTTAGTAGTCTCAATATACCTTTTTTTTTTATGGGAGTAGGACTCCACTTTGCCTTGGGTACTCTTCGCATTGATGTTGAAATCCCATTGTATACTGGTTGTCACTCCAATTTGAAGTTGAAAGCCCATGCTTGAATTCTCGTTCTAGGTTGACCCATGAAGCCCAATAAGAATTTAGGGTTTGTTTATTTTTTTTAATATTTAAATTGAGGTATTGGTGGCCTTCATTCTTAATAAAAAATAAATAAACCCTAATATTGGTCTGCCAAGAGGAAGGAAATGTGATGTCTTGTTGTTGCAGTGGAGAAAGAAAGTGGTTGTGTGGAGTGGTAAAAAAAATTTATATTATTGAAGATAGGAATCATCCTACAATCCGAAGGAGTCATCGTGCTGGAGCACCAAATTTCTAAGGAGGATGTGATCAATCCTACTACTCCAAGAAGCATGTCGTTAGAAGACTTTATTGAAGCTGCCCGAAACCTTGGGGTTGCAAGGGCCAGGGTCAGTGAGCTTGCAGGACGCTACCGTGCCCGGCCAAGATCATGTCGAAGAATGGGCCGGGGAGTGTGTCATGTCAAAGCACTTTACTGCCGCCATTGGAGCCTGCAGTGCCGAGCGGAAGAAAGTTTCCGAGCGAGCGAAGGAGTTCTGCGATCGTACTGAGCTCAAGGAGGATCTTTGGGATGCCAAGTCGGAGTGTTTGTCTCTTCGCAATTCTAATGCGGCTCTTCAGCGGAGCTATGATGTTGTGCTGAAGAAAGTTCGTGTGTTGGAGGAGGAGCGATATGACGCCCTCAAGAAGGCTAACAACATGCAGAATAATGAGCAACTGATGGGACTACAAGTTCAGAAGTTGGAGGATGAGATGGATCAAGTTTGTGAGAACTCTACCAAGTTGAAAGCTTCGCTATGAAAGGCCAAGTCAAAGTCGCGTGATGCTATTGTTGTTGATGTCGTGGATGTCCCCACATCTTCTCGTCAGATTGTGACATAATTCGAGAAGAATATGCTTTTTCATCGACTTCCAAGACTTGAAGGTTCTGTTGAAGATTTGAAGAGAAGATTGTCTGCTTCAGATTGTAACATGTCCATGCCGCAGTGTCAGTCTTTTCCATACAACGAGAGTTGTTTTGTTGGCCAATCATGGGCCGAAAGCAGCAAAGGGAGCCCACGTTCTCAGTGCAAGAGCGTGAGGTGACATGACCCTTTCAGAATTTCCCCTCGAAATACTTGGAGTCTTGCTCCTGTCTGATAGCCCTTGACAATTCAAACTAATTCCTAAAATACACTTACCCTCACGTAATTACTCTATGAGAATTCTACCGAAAATTCGGTAGAATCTTCCCTGTAATTTGATCAAACCGTCGTCCACCTGTCAGACGAAGGATTTAAATACTAATCTAATATCCAAGCAGTCCAGATCATGTCACAACTGATCAACTCCAGGTCCAAAATAACCAAATTACGGAATAATTTACAAATAATCCCAAATGGTTTATTAGAGCAACTAGGTTGGAAAGATAAATGTGCAAGCCTAACAAACCCTACTCGATGATCGTAAGTAATAGCACAGCTGGAAGTTAGTGCCTCCGCCTCAAGATGTGCCCTCGTCGAACTCAATGGCCGAGAGGGGATGTAAAACAAGAAAAAGTGTGAGTGGATAAAAATAATAATTATTTAAAAATATAATTTCCGAGGAAAACATAACCTTCTCCTCCATAAGTAAAACCATGCATGCATAATGTGAAATCCTTTTTAAGTAATTAACTAAATAAAACAATCGCAAAAAAACTTACCGGAAATCCATTTATTAATTTAAAACCCGGCAGGACCCACAAAAACACAAACAATGAAAATATCCCGTGGTCCTCAACCATACTTTGAAAACCCTCCTCAAAGGAGCTTAAAATCATGAGAAAACCTGGACTTGAAATATTACAAACATATCCCACAATCCCCCTAGTGTAAGCCTGAGCCATAGCTCGATATTCGGGGCCGTCCAACACGAGGACAAGCCCTCCTAACCACTGCCGAAAATACCTCAAGCAATGGTTAGAAATCGAGAGGTCCAACCTAGGGACCTACTCTCCACATATCCGAAAATACCTCAAGATATGTGGACGTAATCATGTACTATGCGTAGATAGCCTCAACGATCGTATTGCGGAGAATACCTCAACGCCAAATGTTGGAGAAACAACCCTCAGCGAGCACATGACGGAAAATACCTCGACGTCATGTGTCGGAGAAATAACCCTCAACGAACACATGATGGAAAATACCTCACATCATGTGCTGAAGAAAAACCCTGATACCCGGGGATGGTATACATAGTGAAAATCGTAACGTAAATTCGAAATCCACTTTTGAAATCCCTTTTTCCTGGCCTAAACCAAAATCATATAATCCCGGGCCTAAAGCCCAAAATCATATAAACCCGAGCCTAAAGCCCAAAATCATATGCTTGGCCAACGATAAAATCCATAAATACAAAAATCCGTAAAATCGAAATCCATAAAACCATAATCCAATAAATCCAAAATTCTTAAAACTGGGCCATAGCCCCAAAACCTTGAAAACCAGGCTTAAACCCAAATTATATAATTCAAAGTCATTTCAAAATCCGTGAAATCGGGTTTAATGCCAAAAAATCATCTCAAAATCGTTATTAGGAATCCATAACCAAAATAAGTCATTAAAATAATTATTCTAAATTTCTGAAATTTCATAAAAGATAGTAAATCATTTTAGAATAATTATTCTAATTTACCAAAATTCACATTGAGCAAGAATTTATTCAAAAACACAATTTATGCATCCATTATGATTTGAAAATCAAAATCCACTCACCGAAGGTCCGAATAACTCAATCTTGAGCTGTACGCTCCTCTGTTGTCCCCAGAGTGGTATCGCCTATCAAAAGTAACATTCGGGGATTACTAACGGTAATTAAAAACCTAAAATCCAACCCACCTAAAACCCGGGAGTACATGTGCATTCTAACGCATTTAATATAACTTTGGACGGCTAAAACTACCCCGACTGCAGCTTGCACCTCCTTCCTCAAACTCCGGTTATTGTTCACTCGCCAGAAAACCTCCATAACCACCCTATTTTTAATGTTTGATAACTCACTCATTTCTCAACCAAATTTGATATTCTAATAATGGAAATCTATCTACTCGAGCCAAGGAATCTAAATATGAAGTCAGAACTGAGATTCATTATATGTGGTGACCAGAAATTGGCCGGAAAGCTTCGACGGTATTGTTCATGCTTGGTTCTCCTTCTCCTAGCGCTGTCAAGCTTTGTGATTAGTATGGTGATGCTCATAATGAGGTAAAGAAGCTGATGGTAAGCTCAGTTTTCCTTGGATTGGCCGAAATTGAAAAATCACAAGTGATGGAGTTTTGGGTTTCATGGGTTGGACGAGAGAGAGTGTCAAAGTGAGAGAGAGGAATTAATCCCCACAAACCTGGAAAAATCTGGTATAATGGACTTTAAAATATCTAATTACTCAAAATTACCAAACTACCCTTGAGGCTTCTAGGCCCATAACTCTCTCAGCCGGACTCCGATTTTCGCGTGCCGCCTGTCTACGAACTCGTGAGTTCAAGACCTATGCAAAGGTCCAAGAAAATCTTCCAAAAATGCTTCCGAACAAAAAGTGGCTTTCGAGCCTCTATGAAATCCAAGGGTAAAATCATCCTTTTCCAAAAATTCGCATAATTAAATAAATGGGTCGTTACAATTCACCCCCTTAAAGAAATTTCGTCCTCGAACTTTACTCAACGCATGTCAAAGAAACAACCCCCAAAATTTACTCAACGCAGGTCAAAGAAACAACCCCCTACAATTTCGCAGGTCCTCTCATGCTTCAACCAACACTAACTAAACTTCTTTACACAAGTCCAATTGAAACTCTACAACTCATTATGTTGACCCTAAATGATACAACAAATCAAAACCTTCCTAAATGGTTTTCTGAATGTCTTGTATGGATTCCATGGACATCGAAAAAAAAACTTCCAACCAACACCGAACCCTTCTATCTCGAAGAAAATTAGAGGTAGCAACGTCAATCACCACCAACGATTTTGGCGAGTCAAACCCCTAACAAGGACCTTTAATCTTCCCCAATAAACTCGCAAACTTGCAACCTCCACTGACTCAAGATCCCATGTTATCCCAGATTTACTAATTCAAATACAAAATCCTAGGTAACGATAACTAAGTTCACAGAAATTTAAACTGAAGAGTGAATAGGAACACAACTCACTCTTTGTCCATCGGGTTTCCCAGGTAACTATCTCGCACACAAGACTCGTCAACAAAATACTTCCTCGTTATCTTTCATTGCTCAAACAAGTCATTTATTCGTGGCAACGGGTACTTATCCCGCACAATGACCTTATTTAATGGCCGGTAATCAATACACAACCTCAAATTACCATCCTTCCTCCTCCCAAATAACATCGGCACACCCCAAGGCGATACACAAGGTCAAATAACTCCAAATCGACCAAATCATGTAGCTAAATCTTTAACTCTCTCAGTTCCGCCGTTGCTATCCTATAAGGTGCTTGGGATATAGGTCGGATACCTGAAAGCAACCCTGTGGTGCACTCGATCTCCTGGTGAGGTGGTAACTTGGAAGATCCTCTGCCTCAGTGGAGTATTCCAAGAACCAACTACGAGATACCCCTCATAACCTCTCCTTACAACCTCTCAGCCGTCAACCCCGAAGTAACACATGAAAATACAGCTCTCCGGTCTCCCTAAACGGTAAGTTCTACCAAACCTGGACTCTGGAACACCACTTCCTTGTCGAAGCAATCAATGGAAGCACGACGTATAATTAACCAGTCCATCCCCAAAATCACAATAAAATCATAAATATCCAAGGGAATCAAATCTACATCCAACTCATAGCATCCCAATATCACTGGACAACCGCGTATTACCAAGTTTGCCACTAGCATATCTCCGGTAGGGGTATTAATGTCCATTTTCCAACCAATCGGTGATAACCCTTTATTGGCTAAAAGTGTAAAACCCCAAGAAATAAGAAAATGTGTAGCCCCATAAACTCATGCATCACAGTAAAAAAATAGATAACATACCCGTAACCACCTCCGGTGCCACTCGGGCCTCCTGCTGTGTCATGGAAAAAACTCGGGCCTGTGTACCAGAAGATCGCATGGGGCCCCTCCGGCTCTCCCTGGGCCTGCTGGCCCCACTCGACTAGGTCTGGCTCACTGTTGCGGTACCGGATGTCTGTGCTGCTCTCTATCCCTACTCAACATCATCCCGACCCAAGAAACTACTACCCGGATGGTGTGGACAGTCTCTCTTAAAATGGCCAGTCTCCCCACAAAAGTAACAACCGGTGCCACTGGTCCATCCGGATCCGCCACTTTGTCTTCCAGTCGACTGCACCGAAGCCCCACAATACTGAGCTGATGATTGCGGTCCCGCTGTAAAACCTCGGGAACGTCCGTGCCCGGCTCCACCACTGCCTGAACCGGATTTGGCACTCCCGGATGATCCAAAATTAAAATTGACTCTCTTTGATGGTCCCTGACTCGGGGCTTGAAAACTCATGTAATCCTCATGTCGCCTAGAACCACTGGGCTAACCCCTATTAGGCAAACTCTACTCCACCCGAGCAGTAACGTCTAACAAGGTCCTTAAAGAAGTATGTGCTACGGCAGTAACTGCTACTATAATCTCGTCTCTTAGCCCAAACTCAAAACGTCAACATTTGTCCACCTCATTGGCCACTAAGGCTTGAGCAAATCAAGACAAGTCAAGATGTAACGACCTAGATTTATTATTAAAGTAAATTTGAAAATTAATTTAGAAAATGACGATTTTACCCTCGGAACTCGGAAGTTACTTTTTGTATAAAGACACTTTTGGAAGTTTTTCTTGAACTATTTCGTAGGTCTCGAACTCACGAGTTCGTAGACAAACGACACACAAAAAATGAAGTCCGGATGAGGGAGTTATAGGTCTAGAAGCTTCAGGGGCAATTTTGTAATTTTTTAAACCAAATATTTTACATCTGCCTTTTCTCTCTCTTCCCTCATTCTAGATCAGACTCTCTCTCTCTCTCCTCTCTGCGATCTCTTTCTCTCTCGTGCGATCTTCGCATGCCACCACCACCAACGACCCAATTTTGGGCCGTTTCGAAGTAATTCAAGGCCATAAACTCTTTTCCCTCGACCCCATGAGTCGGTTGATGCCAGTTTCGAGGCTTGGAAACAATCGTATGTGACGGAACGAAGGTTGGAAGTGGAGCCGATTCTTCTCGACCATTTTCCATCCAAACTAGGTAAGTTCTCCCAATTTGAGCCCAGATTTGGACTCATGGGGTTGAGTAGTTGAATCTAGGTGGGCAGATCTTGTAAAACAGTGCAGAAATAAAGGAGTTGGAGCTCGTCGGAGATGGCAATTTCCGGTCGACTTCTCCGGCGAGTCCTGACGGACTGGTTGACTGGGTGCTGACGTGGCTTGCCACCTGGTATGCGTATTATTTATGTTTGAATCTTATGTTATAGATTGTGAATTGTTATCTATGAGGAGGAATTATTAGAGAATGACTTATTATATTTATGAAACTCGGGAACTAAGTTAATCGGGTTATTTGGTTTATTGTTGACTAAAGGTAATGGTATTGGAGGTGGATTTTCAATAATGGATTTGAAAATGAGGTTTTGGACTTAGGCCCGGGATTTCAGTTTTATTGAATTTTGGGGCTCTTGGCCCGGTTTTTCTATGATTTTGATTAAGATCAAGTAATAAGGATTTCAAAAGTGGATTTTTAGTTTTACGTTACGGGTTTTCACTTGTATATCATCCACGGGTATCATGGCTTTCTCCGACATATGACTTGAGGTATTATCGGTCGTGTGCTCATTGAGGGTCATTTCTCCGACACATGACTTGAGGTATTATCGGTCGTGCGCGCGTTGATGGTCATTTCTCCGACACATGACTTGAGGTATTATCGGTCATGTGGAGAGTAGGTCCCCGGGTTGGACCTCTCGGGTTCTAGCCATTACTTGAGGTATTATCGGTGGTGGTTAGGAAAGCTTGTTCCCATGTTGGACGGCCCCGGATATCGAGCTACGGCTTGGGATTCCATTTGGGGGATGGTGGGATAGTTTACAGGATTTTGTATCCAGTCTTTCTTGTGATTTTGAGCTTCTTTACGAAGAGTTTTCAAAGCAAGGTTGTGGTCTACGGGATGATTTCATTTTTCGTGGGTCCCATCCTATTTTTATTATTATATAAAAGGATTTTACGTATGCATACATGGTTTTATTTGTGGAGGAGAAAATGTATATTTTCCTCAGAACTTGTGGTTAAATTATTATTAGTTTTAGCCTGGTTGTTAAGATGGCAGGTACAGTTGGATTTAGCGAGGGTTCCGCCTATGAAATTAAATAGTACTCTGGTAAGTTGTAGAAAGATGTACATATGTATGGAGAGCCTTAATGTGATTTGATTCACCATGAGGTGGGTTATCTGGAGTACCCTTATTTTATTTATATTATTGTTATCCTTACTTTGTTTACTTTACCAGCATGAGTACGCTTCAATATGGTTTACTGTCCACTCACAGTTGTTATGGTTATGATGCTCTCTAGGCCGTAGCGGAACAAGGCGACGAGACAAGGATGAGGCATCATCTTTCGCAACGCTACATCCACGTAGACTTTCATTAGTTTCTGTAGTTAAAGGTGGGGGTGGGGTTCTACTGTATTTTCGGTAGAGTTATCGTAAAGTCGATCCTGAAATAGTCAGGGTAATTTAGGGATTATCATTTTAGTTCTGGTATTGTCAGACGGGAGCAGAGCTTCTCACGGATTTCGAGGGGAAATTCAGGAAGGGTCCTATCACAAGAAACCTCTTCTCATACTGCGCTACCGTACTGCGCTACCGTAATGTTCCCCTGTTGCAACTATAGGAACTCAGCCTCCCTGGCATCCCAGTACGATCGAGGATAAAATAGCTTGAGGAAGCACTCCTGGAAAGCTTCCCAAATAAGCGTACGGACATCCCGGCCCGTCATAACCAAGGCGTGCCACCAACGGTACTCATAGCCATTCAACAGAAAAGTATCCAAATGCACCTTATCGCCCGGAGGGCTCCTTATAACATCAAAAACTCGCTTCAGACGAGTAATCCACTCATCCGCATCGTCTGGGCCAAACTCGCCCGTAAACACTGTGGCCCCCAGCCTCTGGGCTCGCTCTATGTCAAAAATCTCAGAGGTGACCCTGCTCTGAAGTACTATAGTCATTGCCCGACCCAATTGATCCAAGGTATGCCTCAGATTGAGCTGTAATACGGGATCTTATGCACCCTTAACGGTATCTGCCTCTTCATCGTTTCCAGGCAGCGAACGGGGCACTCATCTCGGAGGCATCTCGCTGAAAAGAACCACATTTCGTCAGTACTACAAATAATATGCACACTAAGTGTGCGATTTGCATGAATTTAAACCTAGAGCTCTAATACCAAGTTGACAGGACCCATCCAGAATTTCCCCTAGAAATCTGTAAAAAGTCTTGCTCCCGTCTGACAGTCCCTGACAATTCAAACATATTCCTAAAATACCCTTACCCTCTCGTAATTACTCTATAAGAATTCTACCGAAAATTCGGTAGAATCTCCCTTGTAATTTGATCAAACCGTCTTCCACCTATCAGACGAAGGATTTAAATACTAATCTAATATCCAAGCAGTCCAGATCAAAGTCATAACTGATAAACTCCAGGTCCAAAATAACCAAATTTCGGAATAATTTATAAATAATCCCAAATGGTTTATTAGAGCAACTTGGTTGGAAAGATAAATGTGCAAGCTAAACATACCCTACTCGATGATCGTAGGTGTTTGATCTGAAAATGGACCTAAAGGAATGTGGTCTTAATAGACGTTGGAGGTCTACTTCTCGTTCGTCGGGAGACCTACGAGACAACAAGAAGAGTACTTGACACCAGTGGGGTGCCGGCCTAGTGGACTCCAATGCTTAAGTTAGTAAGCGAAAGGGAGATCAGACACGAGTTAAGCAACGTAAGGCTTAGTGAATATTTGTCACCTTCGAGGGGGGGGGGGGGGGGTGGGGGTGCCCCGTATTTATCGTAGCAATAAATATGGTGGTTGAAACCCTAATGTTTGGGCAGTTTTGTTCATGCGTGGGTGACCATACCGTCTAGATGATGCCAACCAGAGTCTGCCGACCACGGCGGTGGGTAGTGCTGACTGATAGCTGAAGCTGGTCAGCCGACCAGAGATGATCTGGTCGGTAGTTATGTGCATTAGGTCAGGGTACTGTATATTCTGTGACGTTGGTCTTCCTCTTGGTGGTCAGTCGGAATGGTATAAACATAAGTCCCCTAAGTCGTTGACTAAGTTGGATTTCCTCGGTCGAGGACTTGTCAATTATGTGAAGACCGTGTACATGGACAGGTAGGGCTATACCTCGTAGTCCACAAGTCCTTGGGTGAGGAAGTACGCCTTTGTCAGACGGATGAGGCAACAGGTCGGTCGCCCCTTGAGGCTTTTCGATCAGCGCGAGTCCTATAAGGAACCTTGAATGATGCGACAAATAGGTCGCCCTTGGAGGCTTGTAGATTAGCACGAGTCCCTTGAGGAACCTTGAATGATTAGACTTATCGGTAGCCCCTGGAGGCTTACCGATCAGCGCGAGTCTCCTGAGGAACCTGGAATTGTGCTATAGATCGGTCGCCCATAGAGGCTTATCGATCAGTTCGAATCCCTTGAGGAACCTCGAATAATGCGACGGATCGGTCACCCCTGGAGGCTTGCCGATTAGCGCGAGTCCCCAGAGGAACCTCAAATGATGCGACATATCGGTTGCCCCTATAGGATTACCGATCAGCGTGAGTCCCATGAGGAACCTCGAATGATGTGACAGATTAGTCGCCCTTGAGGCTTGCCAATCAACGCGATTCCCCTTAGGAACCTCAAATGATGTCGAGTCCCCTGGGGAACCTCGAATGATAGGACAGATCGATCGCCCCTGGAGGCTTACCAATCAGCGTGAGTCCCCTGGGGAACCTCGAATGATGCGACAGATTGGTCGTCCCTGGAGGCTTGCCGATCCGTGCGAGTTCCCTGAGGAACGTCAAATGATGCGACAGATCGGCTGCCCCATGAGGCTTTCCGATTAGAGCGAGTCCCATGAGGAACCTCGAATGATGGATAGATCGGTCGCCCTTGAGGCTTGCCGATCTGTGCACACATGGCTGCTTTGTTGGTTCTTCTTGGTTGATCGTTGATCTGACACATGTGGTCCCTTAATGATGGTTGAGTGGAGCATTATTTGCTGCTTTGTGGGTGCGCGAATCGAGGAGGTGCATTAAACCGTATAAGAGGCACCTATATAAAGGGGGTGCGGGTCATTTGAGCTTACTTTTCAGAGTGCTCTTGTTATGCCTGACCAAACCCTTCCGATCAACTAAGAAGAGCAAATCAACATCCGATTGAGTCCGCAGAGCAAGTCAATTTCCGATCAAGTTAGCAGAGCAAGTAAGCTTCCGAGCAGATTCTATCCGATCAGCTCTTCGTTCGACTAGAGGTGAAGTTTGCATCTTTCGTTATGTTCTTCCCATTTGTAAAAGGATAGGTTGATTCTTAGTGTAGTTTGTCATTCGTTTGTAGATGTCAGAGTCAGAGTCAACGAATGGATATGGAGAAAGATCCTCACAAACCTTTGGGGGTGAAGCACCATCCTACTCGGTAGATGATGCATCGGGCATGTCGAGTGGTTCCACGTCCACTAGTGGGTCCTCGTTGGCAGTGGATCTTCGTCGCCTATTGATAGTGTGTCTGAATTGTTTAAGGGCATCGCAGGTGTGATGCCGACAGGAATATACTTGAGGCCTCGTCATCCAAACCACCTCCAGTACGTGACCTTGAGGAATCAGAGGCTAAAGACATGGAAGGAGTGGACAAGGGGGCCGACGAACAAATTCTTGTTGGTAAGAGGCTGAGGAGCAGGAGGCCTGTGTAGAGGATGCCGACGAAGAGGACGCTGAAGAAGATGAGGAGGTCTATGAGGAATGGGCCGATGAAGAAGTGTTGGATGTCGATCCGCTTAGGACGGCCATCCCCTTAAACACATCGCCATATGCGGTAGATCATGTGACGACCACTCTGAGGGAGGTTGATCTCATTAAGTTTAGGGATCTTTACAACGTGTCGGACAACATTAGGATGGTCATCCCTCATCTTGGGGCTAGGCTGAGTCAATGTCTAAAGGGATCGGCCCTCTATTATATAGATTCATTCGAACATGGTGTTCATCTCCCTCTTCATCCGTAGCTGCAGGACATTCCTTCTCAGGCTAGGATAGCGCTCGGCCAGCTGAATGTGAATGGTTGGATCACTCTGGTCAGCCTCTACACAACATTCCGACTATGTAACAAAGGGGAGCCGAGTTGGGGACAGTTGTGCTATTTGTATTGGTTCCGAAGGCAGCAATATGGACCAGGGTGGTTCCAAATTGAGGGCGTTGGGAAGAAGAAGAAGGGTCCGTTCATTGTCGACATACCATCTTCACAGAAGAACTAGAAGCATAGGTATTGTCGGGTGTCCAGCCCTTTGGAGGGGGAGGCCAGTGAGCTGCATAAGTGGATTCAGCCTTTCTTTCAGTCGAAAGGTTGTAACTGCTTATCATAGATTTAGACTTAGGATTATCTTATTTTGTAACTTGTTTTTAATTGGATATATTTGTCTTCTGATCAGTCTTTTGTGCTCTGCAGGTGTGTTTAAAGGAGGGTGTTCGTGTAACGACCCGGAAATTTAATTATTGAATTTTTCGTCAATTATTTAATAAAAAGATGAAATTACCCTTGGTTGTTAAGGGGCGTGAAAGTCAATTTTTGTATCGAGATACTTTTGGTTGTGTTTCGAGTACTGTTGCGTAGGTCTCAAACTCACGAGTTTGTAGAGAGGCGGCACGCGAAAAATGGAGTTCGTGTTCGAAAGATGCGGGTCTAGAATGTTCAGGGGCATTTTGGTAATTTGGGTTTGGGTAGATATTTTAACCCCCAATCAGATCAGATCTTCATCATTTTCACTCTCTGTCTCTCTCCGAACTCACCCCGAACCTATGCGACCAAAATCCAAAACCCCATAATTTTGAACTTTGATTCAAGGCCAGATCATCCATTATAGTTCCACTAATTGAATTCTCCTCCTTTCCGTGATCACAAACGTACCAACCACCGAAGGAGGCAACCACGAGAGACACCGAACCGAGGAAAGGAAAATTGAAACATTTCGATCGATGTTCAGGCGAACGCAGGTATGGGTTTCATGTTTAAAGGTCATTTATGAGTTAATGGGTAAGAGTATATAGATTTAGAGGTAAAATTTGTGAAAAATGGTTAAGTTTTGAGAAAGTTAGGAAAACTTCAAGGTCGGCCGGAAATGGGGTTATCTGGGTACGACGGCTGACGGCGGTGCGGTCATCTTCTCCGACAAGACTCCGACAACTGGGTCGGTCAGACGGGGCTGAAGTGACATGCCATATGGCAGCCACGTGGAGCAACGTGGAGGCCACCTGGTGGCCAAGTCGGCACTGAGTCAGCGCCGAGTCAAGCGCGTGGCCACTAAAGCAGGTGCGTGGACACTGTAGCAGGCACGTGGACCGGCCTTCCGTCGGTGCGTGGGATCGGTTCTTGGGTCACATCAACGCATGTTAGCAAGGTTTCGACATTTCGATTTTGTTGGCGTAGATTTCAGGTTGATCGAACGTCGTTTAGGGGTAAATTTGGGCGTCTCAAATTGCTGCATTTTTAGTGTGACGCAAACGGACCTCCCGGTGTTTAGGGATTCTAAATGTTGGATTTTTAATATTTTTCGGTAATCCCGATTGTTAATATTGACATGCGATACTGCTCCAGGAACTTCGGAGGAGCATACGACTCGAGATTGAGCTTACTTGGACGGGTGGTGAGTGGACTTTGGTTTTGTAAAGTATAATGCATGCATAAATTTATTTTTATATAATTGCTTTTTACGTATTGTTACGTACTGTTTGGCAAATTTCTGGAATTTAGAAATTGTGCTAATAAATTATTACTGGACACGAGTTTTCAATATTTCAGTGAAAGTGATGTTTTGGGATGTGGCCTGGTTTTTGGACTCTATTTTTATGTCATTTTGATGTGATGGATATTGAGTCCATGATTTTCGGTTTAGACCCGTATTTGTAATTTTAATGGATTTGGCCATAAACCGATTTTTTAATGAATTTGGCTTAGGACAGGAAACATGGATTTTGGTTTTCACTGAATTACTGTCACTGAGGGTCAAGGTTTTCTCCGACTGGCATTGAGGGGTTTGCTCAGCCGGATCATTGAGGGTTCTCCGATGCTGGTGTCGAGTGGTATTTTCTACACCAGGTCGTTGAGGCTATCTACGCGTAGCACATGTTTATGCACAACTCGAGGTATATCGGGTGTGTGGAGGGTATTTCGGGAACAATATGATATGTTTTGATATATTTTGTGTCCATGTCGGTTTCCATGATTTAAACTCCTTTGAGGAGGGTTTTCAAGCAGAATTTTGGACCACGGTATATTTTTTAATTATTACGGAGTTTTGTGGGTATAAGCAAGTGTTTAACAAAAGATGAAAAGTCCGTTGGTTTTTGGATGATCTATATATATTATTTTATCTACAAAGGGATTTTATGCTATGCATGCATGGTTTTACTCGTGGAGGGGGGAAAAGGTAAGATTTCCTCATAAAATGATTTCTAAAGGATTATTTTTGTCCACTCAAAACTTTCGTGTTTTAAATCCCCTCCAGACTGTTGAGTTGACGTGGGCATAATCCAGAGGTGGAGGCATTAGTGATTTCAGCTGTGCAATTACCCAGACTTTCGAGTAGGATATTTAATTCTGTAATTATTTATCCTACCTAGATGCTCTTATACCAAGTTGACATGACCCATCCCGAATTTCCCCTCGAAACCCGGGAAGAACCCTGCTCTCGTTTGAGAACTTAAAGAAATTCCCCAAGTAGCAACTAGATGAGGTGATAGATGATTTGAATTTTGAGCAGCAACTAGTGCAAATTCAAGATTGGAAGGAAAAAGTACTGCACATAAAGACTATTCATCTGGTTAAAGTGTTATGGAGGAATCATAACGTGGAGTAAGCCACGTGGGGAACCGAGGCATTGATGCGGGCGCATCATCCATACTTGTTCCAGTGACAGGTATGAATTTCGAGGATGAAATTTCTTTAAGGGGGGGGGGGGGGGGGGGGGTTGGTGAATTGTAACGACCCGGAAATTTAATTATTGAATTTTTCGTAATTAGTTTTCAAAAAGATGAAATTACCCTTGGTTGTTAAGTGGCGTGAAAGTTAAATTTTATTTCGAGACAATTTTGGAGGTGTTTCGAGTACCGTTGCGTAGGTCTCGAACTCACGAGTTCGTAGATAGGCGGCACACGGAAAATGGAGTTCGTGTGCAAAAGATGCGAGTCTAGAATGTTCTGGGGCATTTTGGTAATTTGGGCTTGGGTAGATAATTTAACCCCCAATCAGATCAGATCTTCATCATTTTCACTCTCTCTCTCTGAACTCACCCCGAACCTGTGCGACCAAAACCCAAGAACCCATAATTTTGAACTTTGATTCAAGTCCAGATCATCCATTCTAGTTCCACTAATCGAATTCTCCTTCTTCCCGTGATCACAGACATACCAACCATCGATGGAGGCAGCCGCAGGAGACACCAAACCAAGGAAAGAACAACCAAAACCTTTCGAACGATTTTTTGGCTAACACAGGTATGGGTTTCGTGTTTAGAGGTCATTTATGAGTTCCTGGGTTCGAGTAGATAGATTTAGACATAAAATTTGTGAAAAAATGTTGAGTTTTGAGAAAGTTAGGAAAACTTCAAGGTCGGGTGGAAATGTGGTTTTCCGGCCACAGCGGACGGCGACGCGGTCGTCTTCTCTGATGAAACTCCGATGACTGGGTCGGTCAGACGGGGCTGACGTGGCATGCCACCTGGCAGCCACGTGGGCGCCACCTGGCGGCCAAGTTGGCATTGAGTCAGCATTGAGTCAGGCGCGTGGACATTGTAGCAGGCGCGTGGACACTATAGCAGCGCGTGGGTCACTGTAGCAGGCGAGTGGCCAGCTCGTGGCAGCACGTGGTGGCACGTGGCGGGCACATGGACCGACCTTCCTACGGTGCGTGGCGACGTGTGGGATCGGTTCTTGGGTCACGGCGATGCGTGTCAGAAAGGTTTCGACGTTCCGGATTTGTTGGCGTAGGTTTTGGGTTGATCGGACGTCGTTTAGGGGTAGTCTTGGGCGTCTGAAATTGCTGCATTTTTAGTGTGACGCAAACGGACCTCCCGGTGTTTAAGGAGTCTAAATGTAGGATTTTTAATCCCGATTGTTAATAATGACAGGCGATACTGCTCCAAGAACTTCGGAGGAGCGTACGACTCGAGATTGAGCTTGCTTGAACGTGTGGTGAGTGGACTTTGGTTTTGTAAAGTATAATGCATGCATAAAGGTATTTTGATATAATTGCTTATTAAGTATTATTACGTACTGTTTGGTAAATTTCTGGAATTTAGAAATTGTGCTTATAAATTATTACTGGACAGGGGTTTTCAATATTTCAATGAAAGTGATGTTTTGGGATGTGGCCTGGTTTTTGAATTATATTTTTATGTCATTTTGACATGATGGATATTGAGTCCATGATTTTCGGTTTAAACCCGTATTTATAATTTTAATGACTTTGGCCATAAACCGGTTTTTAAATGAATTTGGCTTAGGCCAGGGAACATGGATTTTGGTTTTCACTGAATTACTATCTCCGAGGGTCAAGGTTTTCTCCGACTGGCATTGAGGGGTCTTTCTCCGCCGGATCATTGAGGGTTCTCCGATGCTAGTGTCAAGGGGTATTTTTTGCACCAGGTCATTGAGGTTGTCTACGTGTAGCACAGGTTTCTGCACAACCCGAGGTATATCGTGTGTGTGGGGGGGTATTTCGGGAACAATATGATATGTTTTGATATATTTTGTGTCCAAGTCGGTTTCCATGATTTAAACTCCTTTGAGGAGGGTTTTCAAGCAGAATTTTGGACCACAGTATGTTTTTTTATTATTACGGATTTTCGTGGGCCCAACCAAGTGTTTAACAAAAGATGAAAAGTCCGTTGGTTTTTGGATTATCTATATATATTATTTTATTTACAAAGGGATTTTATGCTATGCATGCATGGTTTTACTCATGGAGGGGGGAAAAGGTAAGATTTCCTCGAAAAATGATTTCTAAATGATTATTTTTGTCCACTCAAAACTTTCGTGTTTTAAATCCCCTCCAGACTGTTGAGTTGACATGGGCATAATTTAGAGGCGGAGGCATTAGAAATTTCAGCTGCGCGATTACCTAGACTTTCGAGTAGGATATTTAATTATGTAATTATTTATCCTACCTAGATGCTTTGATAACACTTTTAGACTTATTGTAAAATTTCGATCACATCGTTGGATGGTTGGTGGTTATTGGAATTTGGAGTGTTATCTAATCCCTTTTCTGATAGGTGGAAGACAGTTAACCATACTTTAAGGGGAGACTCTGCCGAATTTTTGGTAGAGTTCTCAAAATAATTGTAAGGACTTAAGGGTGTTTTAGGAATTTCTTTAGGTTGTCTGACGGGACTAGGGTTCTTCTCGAGTTTTGAGGGGAAATTCAGTATGGGTCCTATCAATTCGACTACTGAGGAAGATGAGTGTAAGGTCGTGCGTAGTCGGCTATCTAGACTTAAGTGTAGTTGGTGCATTCTTCGTCATCCTGACAACTTAATTGCGGTCGATCTCATCAAACCACCTGGTAAGTATGGTATCCTGGTCGGTAGGGGGGGCCTGAGTTCGTTGGTGCCTACTGATTTTGACTTGTATTGCCATTTGTTTTGCTGTTCACACCGACGTGTTGAAGGCGGCCGAGAAGAAGATGTCTGAGACTGTGGCCAAACATGCCGCGGTTGAGAAGAAGAGGCTGGCTGAGGAGGAGACGGCAAGGAAGGGGAAGGAGCCGACTGATCCGGCTGGCGGAAAGAAGGGGCCAAATAAGAAGAGGACGGCCCAGAAAAACAAGGAGCCAACCCTTCCCCGGAATGAACGAAGGAAGCCGATGCCGACCACTGAGTCAGTAGGAAGTGGATCGGTGCCCTTCTTTGGGGGTGGTAGTGCTTCTAAGTCATCGCAGAAGTAGTCAGTGGAGGAGGATGGGCTGGACCCGTTAGAGGTCCGTCGTTGGAGGGTGGAGGCTTTTGTGGTGGAGCAGGAAGCTCGGGGTACCGAGGATGCCCAGCAGAAGAAAAGGCAGGCCGAAGTAAATGCAATTGAGAATGCTCGGTCTGTAGTGACCCAGGTGCCGCCACTGCCCCTAGGTCCTCGGCAGTTGTTGAAGCCACTGCACCGGCCAGTCTTCAACCATGGGCTGAAGGCGTACTTCGCCAATTCTAGTGATGCTCAAGATATTGTTCATACGGCGGATAAGGATGTCTAACGGCCCCAGGTGTTGGAGTGCATGCATCCGACCATGGTGCTGGTCGTGAATGGCCTCATCCTCAGCAAACAAAAGAAGTTGAAGGAGATCGAATAGATGAGCTCGGCCTGCCTACCAAATCAGTTCACCAAGGTCGTGGCCAAGGGCGTTCACATAAGTGTTCGGTACTTTGTTGTTCTTCCTTTGTTGTTTTTTGTAAATGTTTTCTAACCAAGTTTTTGGTGGTTGGCAGTACTTTGGGGAGGTATTCTTTACTATGCAGAAGACGGCAAGGCAGGTCGAGTAGGTGGAGGAAGAGAAGGCCAAGCTGAAGGAGAAGGCCAAGCGCTTGAAGCGGAATGAGCAGGATGCCGAGCGAGCCCTGAAGCAGTTTGTTGATCTGCTCAAGGAGAACAAGAAACTCCAAGAGCAAGTGAAGACTACCGAGAAGATTGGTGCTGAGCTGACTGCTCGTGCATTGGATATGGAGGGAGAGCTGGTGCAGATCAGGGGGGACATAGAGGGTGCATATGCTTAACCGATGGCTGTACAAGGGGTCGACTGAGCTGGCAGACCACGTGGATATTCAGCTGGGTCTGGTGGAGAGGGAGCTGATGCAGAAGGTCATCTTCTTCAACTAGGATATGTCGATCAAGTTCCTATGGTTGAAGAAGCCTCCCGTGCTCAGCTAGACATTTGAAATGTCGCCCCGTGAAGATGCTCTGTAGGCCGACCAAGTTCTTGATTGGTCCTTTTGTGGGGTTAATCCAAACGATCTAGTGCTCGAGTCGATCGATCAGACCCTGGTTGTGCACACGTCGCAGAAGGACGAGCAGGTCGATGAAGAGATCCCGATTGACGATTGAGTCGGTCTATCCTTTGTCTCCCTAGCTTGCTCTGCTCTGCTTCTGTCTCGTCTGCTTATGTCTTTATGTGTTATGCTCTCGATTTTCTTGGGGTATGCCCCTTGTAAAATGTCTTGAACAAATTACAATTGTTTTCCTTTAAATATATTGATTTTTCGTCCGACTGTTGAGTAGTCGGATGTTGAACGAATAGTTTATATACATGCCGATTGGTCAATTGATTGCCTTGAATGAGCTGTGTATGTTTCAACTACTTGTTGATTAGACTGTGATTGATCAGTTGTTTGCTTTTTGTTATTTGCATGTTGCCGACCAATGAGGCCGAGTGAACTGAATGAGTTATTGCGCTGATAACCAAGTCCGTCATGGTCGGTAGTTGCGTTGTAATAAGGACCGATCAAAATTTTTTAATGTAGGACTGATCCATACAATTAACTTAGGACTGATCCGTTCCTAAAGTGTTTGTAAGTTTGGTGCCGATCAATACTAGTACCGAGCATTGGGTATCTGAAAACGCGTTCGACCAAAATTAACTTGAAAAAACAACAATAAAATTTGATAAAAAATTGATGCCCAAATACGTATTAGGGCATTGGCCTGGGCCGATTAAGTTGGGTACCCACAGTCTGAACACGCGTCCGACCAAGTTAAGCTTAACAAAATAAACAATGAATTTTGATGATCCAAGTAGTGAGTATTCATTGATGGCATATTGATACTGATCGGCCTGAGCCATACAAAATTGGAAGGAAGACTAGGCTTCATTTGTAATAAAATTTGAGGTGGTCTGCATTCCAAGGATGGAGTAGTGGCTTGCCATTTGGAGATTGTAGCTCATAGGTACCTGTTCGGTAGACCCTGATGACCTAGTATGGTCCTTCCCACTTTGGGCCCAGTGTTCCGTCTACGCAATCTTTGGTTGCCAGACTGATCTTCCTGAGAACCCAGTCTCCCACCTTGAAGCTTCTCGACCTGACTCTGGAGTCGTAGTATCGTGCAACCCTCTGTTGGTAGGCCATGTTGTGTATGTTACCTTGTTCACGGTGCTCTTCCAGTAGATCCAGTTTGAGGGTGAGAAGTTCGTTGTTTTCATCATGATCATAGGAGATTACTCGGTAGGAGGTCTCACCGATCTCCACTGGTACCACAACTTCAGTGCCAAATGCCATGGAGAATGGTGTTTCATTAGTGGATGTTCTGTATGATGTCCTGTAAGACCATAGGACATCTGGTAGGATGTCGGACCATGCCCCTTTGCTATCCTCATCCAAGCGGGTCTTGAGGTTGTATTTAATGATCTTGTTGACGACTTTTATCTGACCGTTGGCTTATGGATGGACGACAAAGGCAAAACAGAGAGTGATGTTGTACACTTAACAGAATGACCAGAAGCGAGCACAATCGAATTGTTTCCCATTATCTGTGACATTGGTATGTGGTATGCTGAATCGGCATATGATGTTCTAGTAGATAAAAGTCTCAATTTGGGCGGCTGTGATGGTTGCAAGTGATTTTGCTTCTGCCTACTTGGTGAAGTAGTCTACTGCAACAACAGCGTGTAGTATGCCTCCCTTGCCCCTTGGCATTGGTCCAATCAAGTCTAGTCCCCATTGTGAGAAAGGCCAAGGACTAAGCATAGGAGTGAGTTTTTCTGCAAACAAGTGTGGGATAGGAGCACATCGTTGGCACCGGTCACACTATTGTGTTAGTGTGATTGAGTCTGCTTGCATGGATGGCTAGTAGTAGCCTTGTCTGAAGGCATTGTGGGTGAGGGATCTTGGTCCGTAGTGATTGCCACATATACCTTCGTGGATCTCCTTGAGCACTACTTGTCCCCTGTCTGGTGATAGGCACTTGAGTAGAGGGAGAGTAAATCCTCGCTTGTACAGATGACCGTGAACAATGGTGTAGCGAGTGGCTTGGCGCTTGATATGTTTGGCCTCATTCTTATCCTCTGGTAGTTCTTCATCCCTGAGGTAGCGGATGATTGGATCCATCCAAGTTGGATCAATGTTGATGATATGGACTTCTCGCTCTTGCGTGCTTGGCACTTCGAAAAGCTCTACTGGGAAATTTCGACCAATTTTGTAGTCGATAGATGAGGCTAGTCTTGCCAGCACATCAACATGGTTGTTTTCCCACCTTGGAATTTTAGTCATCTTATAGGCCTAGAAGTGGTGGAGCAATGCTTTGGCCTTGTCGAGGTATAAAGACATGATGACATCCTTTGCATCAAAGTTGTTGTTCACCTGACTCACCACAAGTTTGGAATCGCTGAAGATCTTGAGCTGGTTGGCTCCCAAATCCTTGGCAAGGTGAAGACCGACAAGGAGGGCCTCGTATTCTGCTTCATTATTGGATGCTTTGAAGTTGAAGGGGAGAGCATATTCAAGCTTTACTTGATCTGGGGTGGTGAGTACTAAGCCTGCTCCAGAGCCGGAGTGACATGCTGACCCGTCCACATAAAGGATCCAAACTGGTTTTGACTTGTCAATGTGGTTGGAGCTGGTCTCCCCCCTGACTTTGGCAGCTGACTGCCTTGGAATTTTCTACTGGTCTTTCGATATGTATTGGGTGGGCTCATATGTGAATTCAGAGATTAGATCAGCAACGGCTTGGCCTTTCTCGAATGGTCTTGGGGCATAAAAAATATCAAACTCGCTGAGTTTGATTGCCCATTTTGTCAGTCTTCCAGATGTGTCTGGCTTCTGTAAGACTTGCCTGAGGGGCTTGTTGGTGAGGACCAGTATGGGATGTGCTTGAAAGTACGGTCTGAGCCTCCTTGCAGTGATGATGGGAGCAAGAGCAAGCTTCTCGAGATCACCATATCTGGTCTCTACATCCTGCAATGCCTTGATGACATAGTAGACCGGGTGTTCTACTCCATCTGCCCTCTTGATTAGGACGGAGCTAATTGTTGAGGTGGAGACTGAAAGGTAGGCGATGAGTTGCTCTCCCATGTCTGGTCTGGTGAGTAGGGGAGCCTTGGTCATATACTCCTTGAGATCAGTGAAGGCTTTCTCGCACTCGGTGGTCCACTCGATAGTTTTTCCCTTCGTCTTGAGGGCCTTGAAGAAAGGCATGCACTTGTCAGTGACTCGTGAGATGAATCGAGTGAGTGCTACTACTCTACTTGTGAGGCTCTGGACCTCTTTGACTATTCGAGGAGGGTGCATATCAAGTATGGCCTTGATCTTTTCAGGATTAGCTTCGATCCCCCGTTCGCTGATTATGTAGCCAAGAAATTTTCCGGAGCTGACTCCGAAAACACATTTTGCTAGGTTTAGCCTCATTCGGTATTTCTTTAATGCCTCGAATATTTTGAAAAGGTTGTGGATATGGTCCACTGCAGTTTTGCTCTTGACGAGCATATCATCTACATACACCTCCACGGTCTTCCCAATCTGGTCAGCAAACCTGAAGTTCACCAGGCGCTGGTATGTTGCTCCGGCGTTCTTCAAGTCGAATGGCATGACATTGTAGCAGTAGACTCCTAGATCTGTCCGAAAACTGGTGTGGATTTGATCATCCGGATGCATAAGGATTTGATTATTTTCAGAGTAGGCATCCATGAAGCTAAGAAGTTTGTGACCTGCTGTTGCGTCAACCAGAAGATCAATCTTGGGAAGAGGAAAGCTATCCTTGGGGCATGCTCGGTTAAGATCGGTGAAATCGATACACATTCTCCATGCCCCTAAGGGCTTCTTGACCAAAACCACATTGGCTACCCAAGCGGCGTAGATGGCCTTCCGTACGAAATGGATCATATTGAGCTTAGTTATCTCCTCTTGCATGGGTAGCTGACGATTATCATCATATGTTATTTGCTTTTGGGTGACTGGTTTGAAAGAAGGAACAATGGTCAGTCTGTGGTAGATGACATATGTTGATATGCCAGGCATGTTGGCATTAGACCAAGCAAAGACTTCGCCATTTTCTCTGAGGAATTGGATGAGTGCATCCCTAGTCTCCTACTGCAGTGTAGTCCCAATTCTGATATGTCTATCTGGGTGTTCAGGATAGTGTGTGATGGTTTTGGTCTCCTCAACTGGTTAAGGTGTCTGAGTGGTTGATAAATCTCTTAGGTCCTCTAGAGGACTGGATTGGATCTATTTCACGAGCTCTGGATCAACAGGGTCAGCCTCGTATGCCTTCTCAGTAACAGACATGGTCTTCTTACTAGCGCTAGGGTTTATCTTTATGAGAGCAGATTGGTAGCAAGTCCTTGCTGAAAGTTGGTCTCCTCTGACCTAGCCAGTTCCCATGTTTGTTGGGAATTTCATCAATAGTAAACTCGTAGAACACACCACGTTGATCTAATTTAGTAATCCCCAACCTAGGATGACATTGTAGGCTGTGGGGCAGTCCACCACTAGGAATGTGACGATTGTCGTTGCTATGCATGGGGTTGTGCCTTCTGAAATTGGTAGGGAGACTGTACTAATGGGCATTATTGAGTCTCCAGAGAAACTTAGTAATAGGGTTACTGCCCTGTTAAGCTCCTTGTCGTCAATCCCAATCTGATTGAAGGTTTCCATGATGATCACATTTACCGAACTTTCTGTGTCGACGAGGATTCGTTCAACATCAAAGTTTGCAATTTGAGCCCGGATAATGAGAGGATCGTCATGAGGTAAAATGATGCATCGTTCTTCCTCCTCTTAGAAGGTTATGGCTTCCCAACCAACTTTGCCAACCTTCTTTGCTCTACCAGATTCAATGTTGAAGATCTGGTTGTTCGATTGGGTGGCCCGGATAAAGTTCTTTTTTGCTTTGTTGGAAGTGTAGGTAAAGGAGATCGTTGGTCCACCTCTGATGGTGTTGATCTGGGGATGATTGGCGACTGGTAGCGCATGTTGTAAGAATTGGTTGATCTTCCCATCTCTGACTAACCCTTCCACAATATCCCAGAAGGCTACACACTCATCAATGTTATGACCATTGAATTTGTGTTATTGGCAGTATAAGTTGGAGTGGATTGGCGGTCTATGATGTTCCGGTCTTGACTTTGGTTTTTCAATCATGTTCTCAACATTCATCAAAACATTCTCCAAAAAAGTATTTAATATGGTCTAGGTTTCATACCTTGGGATTGGGCCCCTGGGGTGGTCTCCCTGGGGCGCTTGGTTGTTGGTCTTGTGGCCATGGTGGTTATTGTAATGCTTCTCCTTCTTCCCCTTGTAATTGTTGTCGTTGGAGCCTTTCCTCTTACCTGAGTAAGAGTTGTACCCTAGCCTTGGTTCTGATTGCCAGAATCATAATGGGGTTTGCTAGGCTGCACCTTTTGAGGGGAGGAGTAGACCGGAGCGGTATTCTGCTTAGTCTCCACTGGTGGGGCATTAAAAAATTCAACCTTGGCATGGATTACCGCTTGTCTCATTAGCTCGTTGTAGTCTTCCCATCCCTGGGTGAAAGCTTGGTTCTTGAAAGGGGATTCCTTGAGGCTACTTTGGAACTCACAGAAGGCCGCTATGTCCTCAGTCTCCTGACATTTGGAATATTCATGGCTGAACCGGGTGGCATATTTCTGTAGGGTTTCAGTCCCCCCTTGCCATAGTGACCCAAGGCCTTCCGTGGTCAACAAGCGGTCTGTCTGGATCATGAACTGGTTCAAGAAGACAGTATCGAGTTCATTGAAGGAATCAATTGTACCTGGTTCGAGCCGGTAGAACCAATTGAGAGCAGCCTCGGTGAGAGTGGAGTTGAAGATCAAGCATTGGACCTCGTCAAAGAGGTTTTTCAAAGCTATGGCAGACTGGTAGTTGTTCATGTGTGTGATCGAGTCGCCCTTCCCTGAGTAGGGTGTGATCTTCGTAGGAGACTTGGCTTTGTTCTTGATCTTCGTAGGAGACTTGGTTTTGTTCTTCTCAATCTCCAAATCCCGAACTCGTTGTAAAAGCTCCTGAACAACATCATCAGTTCTGGGAGGGTTGGGTTGTGGGCCTAATCATTCGGTGATGGGATGACATCCTCTATTGCTAGCGCTCACCTTTGGCCGGTCGGTCGTTCTTGGTCTTCCTGCTGACTTGGCTGCAGTTGAGTCAGCCACATCTTCCACTTGTTGGGAATTTACCCTCAAGACTTGCTCTTCTACTTGGACAATTGGTCCTTTCTGTTGGGTCGTCCTTATCAAAGCTGACTCTGATAGAGTGTGACCGCCCTGGGAGAGTGTAGGAATATAAGGTTGTTCTATGATCCTGGGATCATTTGCCTGATATGTTAGCCGGATGGGCTCAATAAGGAGTAGTCTCCTGTCAAGCAATTAGCGAGCATCCCAGAAGATTTGCGTTCAGGAAGGACCAATGCCATCGTTCTGGTAGATGAGCATTCTTCCAGAGGGTTCTAGTCTGAGTCGTTCCAAGGGGCGTGGCTCCTGCTCAACTGGCCGATGAGTGCCCTCTCAGTTGCTGCTCGTTGTTTTCTTAGCTCTTCCTGAGTCGTATGGAGTAGAGCAAATGTGTTATGGTATTGCTCTCTAAAGACTTGGTTTCGGCTCTCGTTGGCCAGGTTGCTCTTCCAGAGTTCAATGACCTCCTGCTGGAGTTTTTCCATCATTCTTAGCATGGCTTCTGAAGCGAAATCTGGTCTACCTCTGCTTCGCTCTCCTCAGAGAGGGGTGTTTTTTAGCTACCCATCACCTTGTTCGACCGACATTGTGGTCTGCAGGAAGGTGGAACAATGGTACGTGAGCTAGTGGGAGTACTTACTCAGAATTCCCACAGACGGCGCCAAATGTTTGATCCGAAAATGAACCTAATGGAATGTGGTCTTGATAGACGTTGGAGGTCTTCTTCTCGTTCACTGGGAGACCTGTGAGACAACAAGAAGAGTACTTGACACCGGTGGGGTGCCGGCCTAGTGGACTCCGATGCTTAAGTTAGTAAGAAAAAGGAAGATCAGACACAAGTTAGGCAGCGTAAGGCTTAGTGAATAGTTGTCACCTTTTTTGGGGGGGTGTGCACCATATTTATAGTAGCAATTATAGTAGCAATGAATGTGGTGGTTGAAACCCTAATGTTGTGATGCCCAAGTAACCTCTAGGATGTTTACACGTGTCTTGGGGGGGTTAAACGAGTGGTGGTGATTCGTTTGGGCGTTAGGGCAGTTTTGTTCCTGCGTGGGTGAGCATACTGACCAGATGATGCCGACCAGAGTGTGCCGACCACGGCGGTGGGTAGTGCCGACTGATAGCTGAAGCTGGTCGGCCGACTAGAGATGATCTAGTCGGCAGTTATGTGCAGTAGGTCAGGGGACCATATGTTCTGTGACGTTGGTCTTCCTCTTGGTGGTCGATCGGAATGGTATAAACAATAGGTAATAGCACAGTTGGAAGTTAGTACCTCCACCTCAAGATGTCCCCTCGTCGAGCTCAACGGCCTGGAGGGGACATAAAACAAGAAAAAGTGTGAGTGGATTAAAATAATAATCATTTAAAAACATAATTTCCGAGGAAAACACAACCATCCCCTCCATAAGTAAAACCATGCATGCATAATGTACAATCATTTTTAAGTAATTAACTAAATAAAATAATCACAAAAGAACTTACCGGAAATCCATTTATTAATTTAAAACCCGACGGGACCCAAGAAAACACGAACAATAAAAACATCTCGTGGTCCTCAACCTTGCTTTGAAAACCCTCCTCAAAGGAGCTTCAAATCATGAGAAAACCTGGACATGAAATATTAGAAAAATATCCCACCATCCCCCTAGTGTAATTCCGAGCCATAGCTCGATATCCGGGGCCATCCAAAAGAGGACAAGCCCTCCAAACCACTGCAGAAAATACCTCAAGCAATGGCTAGAAACCGAGAGGTCCAACCCGAGGACCTACTCTCCGCATATCCGAAAATACCTCAAGATATGCGGACATAACCCTGTACTACGCATAGACAACCTCAACGATCATATGGAGGAGAATACCTCAACACCAAACATCGGAGAAACAACCCTCAACGAGCACATGACAAAAAATACCTCGACGTCATGTGTCGGAGAAATAACCCTCAACGAACACATGATGGAAAATACCACACATCATGTGCCGGAGAAAAACCATGATACCCGGGGATGGTATACATAGTGAAAACCGTAATGTAAATCCGAAATCCACTTTTGAAATCCCTTTTTCTTGGCCTAAGCCAAAATCATATAATCCCGGGCCTAAAGCCCAAAATCATATAAACCCGGGCCTAAAGCCCAAAATCATATGCTTGGCCAACGATAAAATCCATAAATCCAAAAATCCGTAAAATTGAAATCCATAAAACCATAATCCAATAAATCCAAAATTCTTAAAACCGGGAAATAGCCCCAAACCCTTGAAAACCGGGCTTAAACCCAAATTATATAATTCAAAGTCATTTCAAATCCGTGAAACTGGGTTTAATGCCCAAAAATCATCTCAAAATTGTTATTAGGAATCCATAACCAAAATAAGTCATTAAATAATTATTCTAAATTTCTGAAAATTCATAAAAGATAGTAAATCATTTTAGAATAATTATTCTAATTTACCAAAATTCACATTGAGCAAGAATTTATTCAAAAACACAATTTATGCATCCATTATGATTTGAAAATCAAAATCCACTCACCGAAGGTCCGAATAACTCAATCTTGAGCTGTACGCTCCTCTGTTGTCCCCAGAGCAGTATCGCCTATCAAAAGTAACATTCGGGGATTACTAATGGTAATTAAAAACCTAAAATCCAAACCCAATCCGCCCCCCCCCCCCCCCCCCCCCCCTAAAAAACCCGGGAGTACACGTGCATTCTAAGGTGTTTAATGTAACTTTAGACGGCTAAAACTATCCCTAAATGAACTCCGGTTGATCCGGAACCTGCGCCAAAAAGTTCGGAACTTCAAAAACATGAAAATATGTGTTCACTGCGCCAAAAAGTTCGGAACTTCAAAAACATGAAAATATGTGTTCACCGGAACCTGAGGAAGGGCACCACCCACCCCCCCCCCCCCACCCCCCCCCCCCACGCGCGACTGCAGCTTGCACTCGCCTGCTTCCTCAAACTTTCACTTTTCAGAAAACCTCCATAACCACCCTATTTTCAAAGCTTGATAAATCACTCATTTCTCAACCAAATCTGATGTTCTAATAATGGAAATCTATCTACTCGAGCCAAGGAATCCAAATATGAAGTCAGAACTGAGATTCATTACCTGTGGTGACCGGAAATTCGCCGGAAAGCTTCAGCGGTACTGTTCATGCTTGGCTCTCCTTCTCCCAATGCTGTCAAGCTTCGTGGTTAGTGTGGTGATGCTCGGAATGAGGTAAGGAAGATGATGGTAAGCTCAGTTTTCCTTGGATTGGCCGAAAATGAAAAATCACAAGTGATGGAGTTTTGGGTTCACGGGTTGGACGAGAGAGAGTGTCAAAGTGAGAGAGAGGAATTAATCCCCACAAACCTGGAAAAATCTGGTATAATGGACTTAAAAATATCTAATTACTCAAAATTAACAAACTACCCTTAAGGCTTCTAGGCCCATAACTCTCCCAGTCGGACTCCGATTTTCGCGTGCCGCCTGTCTACGAACTCGTGAATTCAAGACCTATGTAACGGTCCAAGAAAATCTTCCAAAAATACTTCCGAACAAAAAGTGACTTTTGAGCCTCTATTAAATCCAAGGTTAAAATCGTCATTTTCTAAAATAAATTACTAAAATTGAATAATTAAATAAACGGGATGTTACATGAAGACTTGGCTCATGATGCGTGCTTGAGGTGTCGCCCACTGGAGCTACACGAAGGCCGTCTTGATTCTTTGTTTCTTTTGTTTTCCTTAGCTTTTGATGTAGTTTTGCAATTCCTTTTCTAGGGTTTTTTTTTTTGAAGTAGTTTTTCTCCAAATAAATGGTTGAGCATTCAACTTGTAAATCCCCAACTCCCATTTTCATTAATAGAAAATGTTTTGGTTTTGGAGTGATTTGCAATTTTCGGCAGATTTGAACTTCGTGCTAATTTTGATCTACCGACTTTGTTTCAACTCGGAATTGAGTGTCGTTGGTGGGGTTGGGAAGCTGACTTCCATACCTTTATAAATTCACTGAGTTTGCTCTAAAATGTTGAGAATTCGGTTTTTTGGTGCCAATTCGAAGTTGAGCCTTGTGCGCTGATTCGCAGGATTGACCTCTTCGTGCGGAAACATTCGTAGAGAATTTGTTATTAGCTCAAATCAACTTTTAATTTAGTGTTAGAAAGCTAAAATCTACACCTTTCCAACACCAACGAGTTTCACCCATGGGGCTGAGTATTGTTTTCTGAAATCAATTTGTAAGTCGTCCTAGTTTGAAGAATCGTGTTGTCGAACTCCGTGCACTGAAACACTTTCCTAGGATTTGTTATAACTCGGAATTGAGCGCCCCAGGTGGAGTTGGAAAGCTGAGACCCATAGCGTTTCAATGCCACCCACCTTATTGAGTGGGTACAAGTAACGAATCTGTGGTCAGCCTCATAAGGGAGATCTCCTGTGTTGGAATTTTGTGGCTAGCTTATTCCTTCCAACTTAGAAATCCTTGGATTTTTTCGAAGTGTTGGAAGTTTTGGTTTTTTTTTTTTTCATAGAAATAGACTTCTTAGTTTATTTAGTTGCCCCATTGTATTTCCATTAGCATCAAACGATAGCACTTTGACTCCATTTGCCTCTCGGATGAAGGCTTTACTTTGCCTTTCGGAGAAGGGCTTTGTATTGCCTTCGAGGAAGGGCTTTTGGTCTTTTCAAATTCCCCCATTGCAGCCTTGGGCATTTGGCGTTGGGGCTTTGATTCAACTTGCCTCTCGGAAAAGGGCTTTACTTTTCCTTTCATAAATGGGCTTTGCATTGCCTTCAAGGAAGGGCTTTTGGTCTTTTCGAATTCCCCTATTATAGCCTTGGGAGTCTGACGCTAGGGGTTTGATTTAACTTGCCTCTAGAAAGATGGCTTGGAGAGCTTCCCAGAGAAAGACTAAGTTTTCTTCCAGGAGGAAGGTTTAGTTGCTTCCTGGATGAAGGCTTTGAGTGATTCCTAGGGGAAGGCTTAGTTGATTTATGGAGAAAGGCTTAGTTGCTTTCTGGAGAAAGGCTTGGCTTGCTTCCCGAAGGATGGTTTAGTTGCTTTCCGGGGGAAGGCTTGTATCCTTCCCGAAAGAAGGCTCGAAGTGCTTCCTACGGGAATGGTTAGTTGCTTCTCGAAGGAAGGTTTGGAGCCAGGGGAAGGTTTAGTTGCTTTCCGAGAAAGGCTTGAAGTACTTCCCGGAGGAATACTTTGAGTGCTTCCTAGGGGAAGGCTTAGTTGCTTTCCAGAGAAAGGCTTAGCGTGCTTCCCGAAGGAAGGCTTAGTTTTTTCCCAGAGGAAGGCTTGGATGGTTCCTAGAAGAAGGCTTAGTTGCTTTTCGGAGAAAGACTTAGCTTGCTTCCCAAAGGAAGGCTTATTTTCTTCCTAGAGGAAGGCTTGGATGCTTCTCGGAGGAAGGCTTGGATGCTTCCCGGAAGAAGACTTAGTTGCTTTCCGGAGAAAGGCTTAGCTTGCTTCCCGAAGGAAGGCTTGAATGCTTTCAAGAAAAGGGCTTGGAGTACTTCCCGGAGGAAGGCCTGGTTACTTCCCGGAGGAAGGCTTGGGTGCTTCCCGGAGGAAGGCTTAGAGTGCTTCCCAAAGGAAGGCTTAGAGTGCTTCCCAAAGGAAGGCTTAGAGTGCTTCCCAAATGAAGGCTAGAATGCTTCCCGAAGGAAGGCTTGAAGTTTCCAATGCTATGTAAAATTGTCTAAGTAAAATCTCAAGTTTCTTGATAATTTTGTTGAAGATAATAATACAAGGGAAACTACAATTGATATTGGGGCCTTATTCGGCGATGTTGGCATTGATGCAGATCACCTTTAAAGCAGACTCCTTGGGGCATTCGTCGTTGAGACGCTCTGCAGCTTTGTTGGTGAGGTATTTGGTGCAATGGCTATACTTGATGAGGTTCTGCAGATACCTATCGAAGGTGTTGATGGTGTGACCATAACAGTCGTGATAGGCACACCACCTAATCTTGTCGGCCTTTTCTTGGTCACCTTTGACGGGTGTTGGCTTCTTGAATCAAGGCTTGCACTTGATTTCGTTGAAGATTCGGTAGATGCAGACCGAGAACTTCTCATTGGACTTCCTACGAGCCAGGGCGTTGGAAGTCAAAATTGCTTTGCGTTTGTTGGACTTACTTGGTGTGGCCTCGTCGATGTCTCCCTCGGGTTGCATCGTCTTCCTGGATGTTATCTCGCTTGGTCCAACGCAGGAGTTGGTTCGATTCCTAAATATATTATTTAATGTATGAGCGTTTGTACGTCATCAATGTTATTACCAAGGATAATTTGGACATTGCAGAAATTATGGGTCACGTAGTAACTTCATAATTTTCAGATGATTTATGATTCCCGATGACAATTGTCACCTATATATCTCAAACATTGCCACATATTATCCAAGCTAACCATAATTAATAATTTCAATTAACATATTGATCTGTTAATATAACATGAGAACATATTAGATTTTCCATATTGTGAAAGTTATCAATATCTACTTTTGATATTAACTTCTAATAGACATATCTAACAAATTCTTCAAAGTAGGTTTGGACATATTTAGTTGAAAGTTGATCAAAATCTACTACAGTTGACTAGCAACATTCAAATTAAATTTTTTTGGACATATTTGAGTAGTCTCTAGGTTCTTCATTGGCCAGCTAATTGGAAGATTTGCCCTTCAAAAGGCACAAATTTTAAATTGATTTCTTTTTATTCTTAAAATAACATTAAAGATTAGTTTAATAAATAATTTTTGGGTAATTGGAAATCAAATTTACTAAAGTTATTTACATTTGTTTTGGCATTGGACAAAGCAATTCAAACCAAGAGGCAAAGAGCCGCTTATCACCAAAAGAAAACCCAAATCATCTCCAAGACTAATCAACCCCAAAACTCAAATACACAAATATATAATAATAACATGCCATTACCCACAACCATAGCACCACCATCACCCACAACCATAGCACCACCATCCCTCTGCTGCCCTCCAACAATTTTCCCACCAAATCACCGCCATTTCCCGGCCAGAATTCAGTTTCCTCCGAGACCCATCTTTAACCACAGACCAAGAATGGCAACTCTTTCTGGGTTCAGAATTGGGTCACAACTGGTGACTTCTTCAGGCAGTGGAAGTGGAGGTGGGGATGAGGTTTGCACTCTGATTGAGTATGTTGGTGAGGGAGGTGTCAATGTGGGAGATGATCTTGTGCTTTTAATCCATCACTTACAGTACGCCTGCAAGAGAATCGCAGCTCTTGTGGCCTCTCCTTTAAATTTTACCCTTGGGAAGCATCGGGCTCTCGCCGGTGACGGCGGTTCGGCTACTGCGTCCGTCCGGGATGCACCGAAGCCGCTCGATATTGTTTCGGTGAGTTTGGGGTTGTTTTCTTTGAAACCCAGAAGATATAATTGTCTTATTTATAATACTTAATAGTAAATTGGGGGAATTATGAAGTTGGTTAGAATACTTGTATTGTTCATGTTTTGGGGATTTAAATTCTTATGCAACTTTGAATCGACTTATTTAGGATTATGCCTGATTGTTATGTAGATAAAATTTCAGTGAATGTGATTCAAATTTCACTTTGCTTCCGTTGAAATTAACTCCTTTTGTGGTCAAATTAGATAATGTAGACCAAGATATTCCCATGGAGTGTATAAATTTCATAAGGGTATGTTTGGAGGAAAATCAAAGTAAGGGATTTATAGTCCATTACTAAATAGAGGGATTTGAAAGTAGGTAGTTAAGCGACTAGGAAAGGAGCACATGCACCACAAGAGGATACCAAAACTACTAAACATGGGATTTCCAAAGTCTTACAAAGCCCTTTAAATGCATTGCATCTAGCCATTTGAAATCCCTCCATCTAATGTTAAGTTCCTCGTTTTTAACTAATTTAGTCTAAATTAAATCCCTTGGTACTTTGAAGTTCCTCCTCCAAACATACCCCGAAGAAGTTTTAAGCGGACACCTAAAATCATCTACGAAAGAGTTCCTAAGTTTTGTTCCCACTGCATGCTTTGAGGCCGCGACAATGGAGCCTATTTATTTGTCTGAAAAGACATAGAAAGATTTTTCAACTCAATCAAGCTTATTTAGCTGTTCATTGAAACAAGAAAAAAAGAGGGGGGAATTTAATGTTTAACTTCAGTTGCGTTTACCACTTTAGAGTTTAGATTCCATATTGAATGGGAAGAACTTGACTGCTGGTTAGCACACACTTACTGCCACTGATATGTTTTTTTTTTCTTTTAACTTCTTTCTGTTACAAACTGAAGATGATTTAACTACGAACTGTATAGCTGATAACCTATGGAATGGGTCCTTTCAACTTTTTTGAATAACACATATGGCTTTCAAATGAACTCCTCAAGTGAAACCAAAAATAAGACATAAAAAACAGTTTCTCAACTCATTAAATTTTGTTGTTGTCTCGCTCACGTTCACCGAGATTCAGTTTCAAACAACTGAGCAAGAGGGATGTCGGAATCTATTTCGGGGACCATTTTGCTACAAGAGCTCAAGGATCAAATCTCTTCTTCATCAAGGGTTTGAGTGTTTTGGGATTTCCCTTCTTTGGGGTTGGATGAAGTTAAGGGGTAACAAAAAGAATAAAATCAAATGACATTTCTGGGAATATAGTGCTGATAGTTTCTCCCTTCATAAATTTTCTGTTTTCACTTTGGCTTGTAATCTTGTCTAGAGCTACTTAGAATATCCTATCAGCAAATAATGGTGAAAAGGAAGGAACATTTCTGATTAACCAATCTTTCTTGTATGTAGAATGAAATCATCTTGTCGTCACTTAAAAGTTCTGGGAAGGTAGCTGTCATGGCATCAGAAGAAGACGACACACCAGTTTGGATAAATGACAATGGCCCATTTGTGGTGGTAACAGATCCTCTAGATGGTTCTAGAAATATTGACGCATCCATTCCCACTGGAACGATTTTTGGGATTTATAGACGCCTTGAGGAGCTAGATCATCTACCAAAGGAGGAACAGGCTCTACTGAATTCACTCCAGAGTGGAACTAGACTTGTAGCGTCTGGCTATGTTCTTTATTCATCAGCCACAATATTCTGCACCAGCTTCGGTTCAGGAACACATGCATTTACGCTGGATCATTTAACAGGAGACTTCATTCTCACTCACCCAAGCTTAAAAATTCCTCCCCGAGGTAACACTGAATTAAGAATATACTACATTATAGTAGATTTGATTTGAAGATTTATATACATTTATACACATTATCAGAATAAGCATCTCCTAACAAATACTACTATGACATGGTAAATAATAGCCAAAGAGTTCATTTCGTGAGATGTGTCTTTCAGAAAAAGGGATACTGAGGAATCCAATATAGAAGCATTTAGATTGCACTTACAGTTGCTCTTTATTTTCCAGGGCAAATATATTCAGTGAATGATGCTCGATATTTTGACTGGCCAAATGGACTAAGGCAATACATAGATACTGTTAGACAAGGAAAAGGCAGATACCCGAAGAAGTACTCAGCCCGCTATGTATGCTCCCTGGTAGCTGATTTTCATCGAACTCTACTGTATGGTGGAGTTATAATGAATCCAAGGGACCACCTTCGCCTTGTTTACGAAGCAAACCCGCTTAGTTTTCTGGTGGAGCAAGCTGGGGGCAAAGGCTCTGATGGTAAAAATAGAATTCTTTCAATTCAGCCAGTGAAACTGCATCAAAGGCTGCCTCTCTTCTTAGGAAGTTTAGAGGACATGGAAGAGTTAGAGAGTTATGGAGATGTGCAACAGAAAGTGAACCCTGGATATGAGGTTTGATGGTGGATATCTGAGTAGACTCAAAGTCAATTATGATACCTCAAGCCCTGTGTGTCTCTTAACCACTTCAAGTTATAATACTTGTGTGTTTCCTCGTCTTCTCCGAAAATATCTCATAAAGAGTCTAGGTGTTAGAAAACTAGTGACATGAATCTCTTCTATATATGTGTGTGAGTGTGTTTAATCATGCAAGTAATGCTAGTCTCTACGATTTTTGTGTAATCTCTTCTTGTTTGAGTTGTAACTCGTTTGGTGAGCGGTTTTGATTGAATTGGATAACTCATGCAAGTAATACAATTGACTTTCGTAGATGTTGTAAACAATCACCCTATTTTGTGTCGAAAATGACTGCTCTGCAGATGCAACTGACAAATTCTCTAGATTGACACAGAGCACGGCTATAGATCCTTCCTAAGTTTTGTATTACGTTTAGAAGACTCTACACACGTGTACCTTCGACACCCAACATCGGCTGATCTGCATAAATTCCTCAAGAAGACCAATCAAAGGGGGTTTCCTGGAATGTTGTATCGTCTTAGCTGTATGCACTAGCAATTGAAAAATTGTCCAACTGGTTGGGCAGACTAATATGTTAGTCACAAGGGTAAGCCAACTGTTGTTTTTGAGGTCGTGGCCTCCTATGACACTCGGGTCTGGCACACGTTTTTTTGAACACCAGGATCCAACAATAGCATCAACACTCTGGATAGCTCTCATATATTCCATTATTTTGTCAATGGTTATGCACCTGCAATCCAATATTATGTGAATGGTAATCCGTACAATTGGGGATATTACTTAGTAGATGGTATATACCTCTTGGCTACATTTGTCAAAGCAATGATGTCACCCAATACTGAAAATATATATATTTTTTTCTATAAATAAGAGGCGTACAGGAAGGATGTTGAAAGAGCCTTTGGGATACGTCATGCTCGGCTGACTATAGTTAGGGTTCTGCAAGGATGTGGCGCAAAGAAATTCTCGACGATATTATGATGACGTGCATAATTTTGTACAATATGATTGTTGAGGATGAGTACAAAGAAATGTATGTTGAATCTGATGACGAGATGACAATCCAAGGAGATCTAGGAGAGCAAGGGAAAAAGAGTATGAGCATGAGCCGACTATCACCTATGAGCTAGAACTAATGCTCAGTAACTAAATTACTTTTATGACTTTACTCGTGTGAATGTGGTGCCTAGTGTCTAGTTGGTACGATAAACTATGTTTTGGTACGAGTTCATGGTTTAGAATTTTCTTACAGAAAATAGTTACCCTTAAGGTATAGTACGTATGTCTGACTCATAGATTAGTTCCGTTACTTATTGTTGTACACACTTGGTTTAGTCGTCGGTATTTCTAGTACCCATCTATCGGCCACAGACCAGCCTCCACGTGAATGTTCACTCCCGCACTTTGCTCAAATACTAGTTATATAGTGTCAGCTTGTCTCAGAGCTCCTTGGGAACATATGGGAGATAATGCTTAGCACCCAGCTTTCACGTGGTCATGGTACATAAGCGAAACATAAATATCCAACCTATGATGTACGCATGACTCGTGCAACTGCAACTGTATTAGATACCAGTGGAGGATTATTTGGTTTTGTTTTGGTTTCGAGATGCTTTCTTTTGATTCTTGTGGGTGTTTGAAGTACCCGTAAGTGCACTTATTTACAGGTTTGAATTGAGTATTGAGGTTTTAGTGTGACTACTTAGAGGGTTGTGAACCCTAGTGAGTTTATTGGTATTTGATAATATTTTGTGATAATTACACCTAAAGTTTCATTTTACCAAGTGTACGTTTTCAACTCTATTAGGGTACGTTTACTTACCAGGAATGGGAATAGTGGGTAATGGGAGAAGTAGACAATCAGATAAGTGGGTAATCAGAAAATGGGGTAATAATTCCCATTGAGTTGTTTACTAACTATATAGGATTACATCAGTAATGGGATTGATTTTCATTGTTATTGTTTACTAACCGTTATGAATCGGAATAAAATTTAATTGATTACTAAAATGCCCTTTTTCTCAGCTTTTTTAGCATCTCGTTCTTTTATCTGATCATTCTCTAAACACACACCAACCCCAGCAGCCACAAAAGAATACATCGACAATATTTAAATACAAAAATAAATTAACTTCAACTGTGGTGAGGTGTGAAAGAGAGTAGAAGAAGAAAAACAAAAATAACGTACTTACCTACTTTGGAGCAAAAAAAACGTCTGGAGCTAGATGATCGTCTAGAGAATTGAAGGGTTAAGCCGTCGGAGTATTGAAGCATTCAGAAAAAAAATTAGGGTACACGTAAATTTATTGTTACTAAAGACTGTAATTACTATAAAAGTTGTAGGGAAATTTTGGTACATCAAAAAATTAAAATAGGTAATGAGAATCATTAACACCGCCTCCCTAGTTAATCCCATTACCCATTTTGGGGTAATGACATTAAGGATTTCAAGTGGGACCCACCTATATAAAAAAAATCTAATTGTGCAAGTAATCGCAGGGTTACTCCGTAATGGGAATCATTGCTTTTGATTTTATTCCCATTACCCCCAAGTAAACACGCCCTTATTATATTGTTTTATTAATATCGCTTTCACTGGTTTGTTGTCGTGTGGCTATACATAGTATGTTACAATGTTTCTTAAAACCAAAGGGTTAGTATTATTTTTATAAACTGTTTTTAACTCAACTCTTGTTTCCTAGTCCACTCATCCTTATGTTTTGCGCCCCTCAGGACTTAGAGAGCGTGTTACGAGCTTCGAGGAGAATTTCTAACGATTGTTCTAACACTACCTCCTTGGGAATGGATTAAGACTCACTTGTAGATAGTTAGTTTCTTCAGTTCTTTCCTTTATGATCATCATCAAAGTGTAATTTAGTATGTTCTGAATTTCTGTTGTCGCAATATTACACTATTACTTTTACTAGTAACCTTGTTTCCAGCAACTTCCTAAAATGCACCGTGTTAAGTTTGGCTTTCGTCACTTAGGCCTAGCATATAAGTGTCGGTCAGTATGCTTCGATTCTGGTGTTCATGTGGACTTCCCGGCTCTGGATGTGTAATTTGTATTTTGAAATATATAAAAGCACAAATAATTAATTTAGGACCTTTGACATTGGGACTAGCAAGCTCATGTCCAAGCTTTTAGTGACATCTTTTTCATAATATTTCTAAATACTTTATGGACCCAAGAAAAGAAATAAGATCATTAATTTGATTGTAATCAATTCCACCGAATTGACAGAATTTTTTTTTTTTTTATCAATAATGATATCATTATATAACATAAAAAATGTACAACAAGACCCACAAGCCAAGATGATAATACTAACGCAGACAAAACCGCACTAACAGTTAACAAACTCACATCACTGCAATTATGCAAAATTATAAATCAAGCCCACAAAGCCCAAAACAACCAAAACCCTAATAGCGCCTATAACCCTAAACAAACTACCTTCACTAAAACAAATAGTCTTCGTAGTCAAAGTCATCACATCTGGTATTGAAGAACTTGTAGAGCATGCCAGATTTGAGAAAGACTTGATCTCCAGCGATTCAACTGCGCATAAAAGCGAATAAAGGACAAAAAGTCCTAATCTAACTAGTGTGACCAAAACCAATGGGAGATATTGCGGTAAACTCCTCCAACAACATGGTAGAACAAGATTTTTAAAGGAATATTTTGGATAAGGGGATGGATTGAAAAAATAGCAAAATAACATGATTGGTAACTCAAATTTGAGCATGGCTCATACTATACAGTCACCATAAAAGGACTCTTATTACTAACCCAAAAGAAAAAGAAGAAAAAATGGTAGAAGGCCCCTTAGTTCGCTTTTTCTTTGGGACTAGGAGGAGAGAAAACGGAAGCTATGGTTTTAAGGCTAGTGTGTTATTCACCCAATTGATGGAATTTAATTACCTCCAATAGGGTGGTATTCTATTTCCATAGTAATTAGATGTAGAAATTACTTAATATACCCATTGTTACTATTAAATTAGGGAACAATCGATCTACTAAAATTGAACTAATCCAATTCCTCACTATTCAAAATTACTTAATATACCAAAATACAACATTTTGTTTTCATCAAAATTGACATCATTATAAGAATAGCAAAATAACATGATGGGGAACTCAAATCTGAGCATAGCTTAGACCATACAATCATCTTCTCCCCTCATCACCTCCTTCTCCTTTGTTTGCTTTTTCTTTGGGACTAAGAGAAGAGAAAACGGAGGCTAGGGTTTTGAAGAGAGAAAGATTGGACGTTGACATGTACCAAAATACAACATTCAAACTTCATGATGGACATATTTCGATTATTTTTCTTTGTTGGATTCAATAATTTTAATATTTTTGAATTATATGTGTTTTGATTTTGGAGGACATAATATTTATCATCATATTGAACGATTTATTTTCTTTAGTTCATAAATTTTTTTGTCCTTTGTAGATTTATAAATTATCATGTCAGGTGATGTTTAACAAAAAAGTGTTATTGTGAAGATAATAATAATTATTATTATTTCATTCCATGATTTGCCAAACACTACAAAGGAATATGATGTTTAAAACCTGACGTTAGAATGGAGATGAAAATATAATTCTTTTCCCATTCTTACATTCCAAGCATCCAAACGGGGCCAATGTGTATAATGTTTTCATCATCTCTCAATATCAATATATCAAAAAGAAAGATATGCAATCTTGGCTTAGTTTAATGCTGATGCATATCTCTTCCTATCCATAAATATTTGAAGTATCCAATTTCTATCAATTAATAATCTCTAATTATTCCTTGGAAGCTTTTCACCGTGCTTGTAGACGTTCGTAATATTGCGACTAAGTTTCAAGCATATTTTTTGTGAAGCAAATTTTATTAGGAACCCTATGACCAATATGGATCATAGAAAGAAAGTGCCTCATGTGTAGTCTACGGACTCTACTCCATTCCTCATGCTGCTTTCAAGACCCTTCACTTTGGTCGTCTTAATTTACGTGGCTCAATGAACTGTCAACTTTAGTTTAGTTTTGCTTGGAACTAAGAAATATGAACTAGTAATATTCTTCTTCACACGTTATATGGGAGGTCTTGAGTTTGACTTTCGTGGGCAATGTCGATACCGAATGTATATATAATGTAATCCCCTCAATATCATCCTATCAAAAAATAAAAATAAATAAAGAATGGCAATCTAGAATTACGAAGGCCCATTTGTTTTTTTGGCAGGGCCGATGGCCCATTTGTTAAATACAAGGATAAGTAGGACAGGGGACTAAAATAGCCCAATCTTCTTGTGTTCGGTTGTGGCACTGACAATGAAGTTGGCCTGGGATATGTTTAGTCCAGTCCACCACCATTATAATAGGACAAGAAATCCCAAAACAAAGTTGGGATTAACTCCTTTCATTCAACAGCCCAACTCGGCCCGATAGAAACAAGATCAAAGCTTCCCTCTCTGTCTCCAGATCTCACAGACTCACACCAGTAAGTAAAATTTCTTTCTTCTCTTTCTCAATTTCTTCATTTCAAATTTGTAGTTTTTTTAGTCCCTTCCCTCCATTAGAGACAATGTTAAGATTGCTGGGTTATGCTTGATACAGTTTAATTCTTGATCCCCCGTATTGGCTTAAATCGTTTTCTAGTTTTGCGTCTATTTGTTTTCTTTTGGAATCCCAGTAATGGGCGGTGAGGTTATTTGTTATTGAAATTTGTTTGATTTAATCTTTTGTGTTAGCTGATCAAATGAAAATGGTAGCATAAAATAGAAAAATGGAAAAGTTATTGTTAACTGGGTTTAGTGTTTGTCCGATGCTTAACTGAAACGTAAGCTTTTGATTTTTTAAGCTGGTAGAAAATGGTAAATTCCAAAGCTAAAAATTTTGTTAATGGAAGTTTGAGTTATTTATCTGCATAATTTGTTTATCAGATGAACAGTTGTTTCGAAAGGGATGTTAAAGCACCAAACTTTCCTGTCCGGATGCTAACTGAAACCAAGGTCAGGTTTGCCATATTGGTTAGAGATTTTCCTTCTCTTCATCCAGTTCCTGGGATCGGATACACATTCCAAAAACTCGAAACCTTCCATCATGTAGAAACCCCTGAAAATTCCGTTTTTACTGGAGAGCGCTTGTTAATCCATTACGCATGAGAAGACAACCCAGAACATAACTAGGAATAGTTTAGAAACCCACGATCATCTTTTAAATGTTGCATTTAGTCTTTCTTTCATAGTTCTATAATGTGTTTTATTTAGATAGAGTGTTTTCAAATCATTGTTCATGATACTCATATAGTCATATACTAGAGAATGAATTTTTTTTGCATTAATTTCATACTATCCTGCTTATGTTTCCTCGTTTCTAACTTTTAATTTTTATCTTTTCATAGATATAAAGTTGATATGTCGCCTTGATGTAGTGTTCAAAACATTACATATCTTTAATGCGCTTAACCACGTAATATCACAGGATTTGAACTACTGCATCTTTGGAAACTTGATGATTTGCTTCACTTATGATGCTCAAGCCGAGATACAATAAGCCTCTGAACCAAGAACTGGTGACTAAGGCTGAACCATGCATATCACTAACAGGTGAATATCATTTAGTATCATTTGTAGGTTATTTTTGTAAATGGAGTCTAAAGACTGAACTATTCATATGAGTTATTACTGAATTTGCCAAATCAGGATTTATCTAGTGTATGTTGAATTGGAGATATTGGTTATCATGTTTTAGTTAGTTGAAGTAAGTTTCTTCTTACTCAGTCCTATATTAGACCACACTCATCATAGTATTATTGCTCAGTCAAGATGTGAACTCTTTTTCAAGTGACAACAGGTTGCTACAAACTGATGGAGAGATGGTTCTTTAAATGTTCATATTCGTAATATATCTAACTATAGGTATCGGACTAGTCAAGGAAGACTTCTACCCCTTAGTCACACTGTTCAGATTCCATTTCAGTCTTTATAGTCTAAATTATTGTGTATTAAGCATGAAAGTGAGAATTCGAATAATTTCGTATGTTTTTAGTTTTTGGGTACGGCTGAAATTTGTACTTGATTGTTGAGTTTTTGTGGTATTGATGTTTAGAAAAGATTTTATATTCAAGTAGTTCAAGCTTTCAAAAAGAAAAAAGAAAAAAGTTCCGTACTATTGAAGGCTGAGTGTTGTTTGTTATTGGTTTCTAAAGCAAGATTTGATTTTTAATTAGATTCAAGTTTGAAAAAAGAAAAAGTTCTGTAGTATTTCTGAACTTTCCAATTTTTGAACTTTCCAATTTTCGACTAAGTGTGAGAAGAACGAATCTTAAATGATGGATTACTATTTTGTTATGAATTCTTTCCATGTTACTTATCTGATTGTAGAGTTCTATTCTACTAGTTTGAGCAGAAATGGAAATGAACTCAGCAACATTTGTGATGGAATGGAGCATAGAGCTAGAAAAGGCTCTGCGTTCTAAGAAACCAGGTCGCTCAATTGAAGCTATTTCAGAAATCAGTTCAAGACTTCTACAGTTAAGCAAGGAGCTAGTGTCTTCACCAGCAGTCTACCCCATGTTTGACCTAATTCCTGGCGAGGACAAGCTCTTCTCCAACACCATCATCCTTCGTCTTGCCAATGCCTTCCAATGTGGAGACAAGCACATAAGACTATGTATTGTCAAGGTGTTTCTGTCTGAGTACCGAAAGAGGAACAAACAGAAAGAGTACAAAAGATTGTTGTCGAAAACTCGGGTTCATAATCAGGAAGAAATTCTAAAGAAAGTTGAGGTTGTGTATGATGGTGGGGATGTTGAAGATAGGGCTTTGGCTCGGGGTTGTTTGGCTATTGGGCACATTTTGCTAAAGAGAGTCCAAGTATACGATACTTGGTGCTTTCTAGTTTGGTTTCTTCTCATCTCCTAGAGGTTAAAGCATCATTATTTGCAACAGGATGTTTTGCTGAGTTATCAGAGGACTTTGCTTGTGTTGTCTTGGAGATGCTGCTTCTTATGATGAGTTCACCAGAAACATTGCCTGCTATAAAGTTGGCTGGAGCAAGAGTATTTGCTAAATGTGGGTGTTCACATTCTCTTGCAAGAGAAATATTTCCTGAAAGAGTTGTTGGGAGCCTTGATGAACTTGGTTGTGTTCTTAATTCTGTGCAGAAACATGACATAGTTATTATTGTGAGCTTGTTTGGGGTTCTAGAGATGGTAATTAATAAGGATTCCCCCTCATCAAAAGAGACTCAATCTCCTTAATCTTCTCCATGTCTATTGTCAACGAATCCAATTGATTGTATAGTTAATTGTATAGTCAAACTTGTATTTCCTTCCAAGTTGGACTCTTCTTAGTTTGTACAAATATGCTGCTGTTGTACAAAATTAATTAATATACAAACCCTTTCAAACACCTTTATGGTATCAAAGCCCTAGGCTCCACTGAGCAACTCAACGATCCTTTCAGCTATTGTTCCTTTTTTTTCCTTCCTATGGCCGTCGAAGAACCCAACAACAGCGTTCCAAATGACAACCCAACCCCACCATCCACGCCAATCCCCCCCCCCCCCCCCCCCCCCATCTCATCACCATAAACGTTGCCGCCCCCCCCCCCCCCCCCCCCCCCCCCCCCATCTCATCACCATAAACGTTGCCGCCCTGTCAAACTCACCTCCACCAATTTCTTCCCATGGCGTGCTCAATTTCATGCCTTGCTCATTGGCTATGACATCATGGGCTACGTTGATGGCACCAATCCATGCCTGCCAGCCACATCTCATGTGCAATGCTCCTTTTGGATCCGCCAGGACCAACTCCTACTCCACGCCATACTTGCATCTGTCTCCCCACAAGTCATCACACTTATTGCCGTTGCCAAGACAGCCTCCGATGCCTGGTCTCGTCTCAATCGTCTGTTTGCGCGCAAAGCCCAAGCTCGCGTTCTTGGGCTTAAAGAACGCCTCACCCTCCTTCATCGTGATGCTCGTCCCATCTCTGACTACCTTCATGACGTTCGTCTCCTTACCGACGAGCTTGCTGCCATTGATACACCGCTGTCCGACGATGATCTCCTTCTCTATGTTCTCAATGGACTTGGCTCCGAATTCAAGGATATTGTTGCTGCAGATCGTTCCCGATACACCTCTATCTCCTTCGAAAATCTCCATGACATGCTGGTTCAACACGAGGTAGCCTTCAAACGTGATGAATCTGCCGCCTCCTCTCCTGTCATCACAACAAACGTCTCTCAGGCATCTCGTGGGTCTAACTCCAATCGTTCAACTCGTGGCTCTTCTGGTCAGCGCTAAAACTCTCGTAATTCTTCTGCTTCCACTTCTTCTCAATCCACTGACAACAATCGCCGTTCAAACCACAACCCTGGAAATGGTTACCGTGGTTACTATTAGTGGTATGGAACACAGGGCCACAATTCCAAACGGTGCCCTCAGTTGCAACCCAGTTTCCCTAATCCACCAGTGGCCAATCCAACAATGCAGGGTCTGTCCCCCACTTGGCTCCTTGACTCCAGCGTGTCTCACCATGTCACCTCCAATGCCCATCACCCGTCTGATGCAGCTCAGTATAATGGATCAGATGAGATCCTAATTGGTAATGGTACAGGTTTGGGAATCACACGTGTTGGTTCCTCCCCTCTAACCTCTCCTTCCTCTCAACCCTTTAATCTCAAAAATGTTCTTTTTGTTCCTTCTATGACTCGTGATATTATTTCAATTTCAAAATTCAATAAACAAAATAACACATCTACTGAACTTTTTCCTCATTGCTTTCATGTCAAGGATCTAAGCACGGGGGCGATTCTCCTGCAAGGCCCGAGTAAAGATGATGTGTACGAGTGGTCCTCCCAATCCATTCGTCAACCTCAAGCTATGGTGGGTGTGGTGGTTTCCCCAACTCTCTGGCACCGTCGTCTTGGTCATCCTCTTTCCACTCCATGAACCACTAGACACTTCATCTTTTCTTGGCCCCGAGGCAGAGTCCTCTCATGCTCAGGTCTAGATACTGCCCCAGTACCCACCCTCCACACCCGGGATGTCACCACCGCCTACCACAACCCAAGTAATATCCTCTCCAGCACCAACCGATGTTCCCACCCTGCCAGGTCCCTGTCAACCTCCCTCCACCACCACTACAACCGAGCCTACACACCCTCCCATATTCCCACCTCCGCCTCCTCCCCTTAGCACATACACCAAAAAATCTCATCGCCCGGTCCTTCCCTCACCACAACCGTCTAACCCACCTCCGCCACCATCCCAAACCCACCCCATGCTTACTCAATCCAAAACTGGCACCCTCAAACCTCCTTCCATCTATGCCATGACTGCTACCTCTCATCCTCTTCCCCTTCTGGTTGAACCAACTTGTGTTTCTCAAGCTGTCAAGGAACCTAAATGGCGTAGTGCCATGTCTGACGAGCTGAATGCCCTTATCCACAATGGCACTTGGGAACTTGTTCCCCCTCATCCGACTCAGAATATTGTTGGCAACAAATGGGTATTTTGAATCAAATGAAAACCCAATGGCACTATTGACAGGTACAAGGCTCCCTTCGTCGCCAAAGGTTATCACCAACGCCATGGCATTGACTTCTCAGATACCTTCAGCCCCGTGGTTAAGCCCACCACCATTCGAATTGTCCTACTGATAGGTGTATATTTATGCTACGTTTTATCTTGTTTTCTTATGCTTTTCTTAGCATGTTTCCTATGTTTTCATAATACGTAGCTTGTTTTTGTGTTTTGTAGGATTTTTGGAAGCAAAATTACAAAAGGAGTTAATGAGTGTTGTTTTTACTTCAGCAGATGTGTCAACTCCTTGAAATTAACTGCACCTGCTCGGGAAGAACTAGCTGATGGGCCATATATCGTTGGAAAGATACGGAAGTCTAGTTTCTAGAGAATTTTACGGTTTGTGAATTGGAGTTTTCTAGAATGAGTTACATCCATTTTAGTAAAGCAAGGTCAGGCTGAGCTGGAATTCAGCATTCCTTCTATTTCAAGTTTTCTAATCCTTATCGGGCTTGGACGACTAGAGGCCTAATTTATTAGGGTTATGGGAGGAAGCGTTTTAATCAGAAAAAGGAAGATAAAAAAATAAAAAATAAAGGGAGAGGAGGAGCCACATCGTGAGGATTGATTGAGCAGCGAATGCAACAGTAACGTCTCCCTCCCTCATTAAGGAAATTAACACCCACATCAATTCTGGGCAGTAAAGGGGCAGACACATATATGGGACAAGAGGAAAACGCACAGGGAAGATAAAAAGGGAGCCAGCAAAGAGTCATTCTCCCACACAAAAAGGCAGAAACACCTCTCTCTCTAGGGGACTTTTTGAAACAACTCTTTTTCTCCCTAGAAAAGACTGCAGAAATGTTGGGAGCCCTCAATTCGGCAGCAGGGACTTCTCTCTGCCTCACCTCACTTTGCAGCAACGCCCACACCTTGGACTTGGCAGCAGCATCTCTCTCTCTCCTTCAATTCTGCATAGCAGTGACTCCCTCTACCTCACACAATTGGGCAGCAGCAGCGTTGCCCTTAGCCTCAATCCCAGCAGGCACACCAAGAGCTATCTTCTTCCTCTTTTTATTTTCTGTTTTGTGTTCTTGTTGTCTATTTAAATTATTGGTAACTAAGTACTTTAGTTAGGACTCCCTAATCATGTTTCTTTAAGGATTTCGATATGCCTTTGCTGTAAACTACTTTTGTGATGCTTCAGATTATATTTTACTCTTTACATACGTTATGTTATGCTTGATCACCATATGCATGTTGTGTATTGAGTTTGTTACATAGGTAAATTTAGATGACCGAATCTTGTGCCTGTGAGAGTAACAAAATAACTAGTTATAAGTTCTTGAAATTAATAATCATGAATAACTAGAATAGATACCAAGTTCTAGGAGTTGTGTGTTTGTCGATTTCCATTGTGTTATGCGTTCTTAGAGTGCAACTTAGTAGATACCATGCTAAACACTTTATGAATGAAAAGAGTTAGCGTTGATACCCATGCCTAACTTGTTGCTTAGGGAAATCAATAATTTAAAGAGTAGATATCATGTCTTTAGGTTGACAACATGAGCATCTAAAATCTATTTTGTAGCATTGTGCATATCGTTTGCTTAAGGAAGAAGATTAGCGGTGAACATCGAATCCCTAACTGGTTTTCTCACATTGTTTTAACCTCGATCCAATTCTATTTTTAATCAAACGCAGTTTTTAATATTTTGTTTCGAAATTTTCAGCTTTCAAAATCATCTTAAAATCATCCTTTAGAAATATTAATCCAATCCTCGTGGGAATGATCTCGTATTTGCTTTCTATACTATTTGTCTGATTTTGCGCACTTGCGAGTTAAAACGTGCATATAGTTGCGTAATTTTTAGGTTGCTATTTGTACAACACCTACATCTTGCAGTCACTCATGGTTGGCCTATCCCTCAACTCGATGTCAACAATGCCTTCCTACATGGCACTCTTACTTAAAATGTTTATATGGCTCAACCGACCGGCTTTGTGGACCCTCAACATCCATCATTCATCTGCAAACTCCGCAAAGCCTTATATGGTCTAAAGCAAGCTCCCCAGGCGTTGTACAAGGAATTGCATTCCATTCTACTCACCAATGGCTTTGTTAATGCCATCTCCGATGCCTTTCTCTTTATACTTAGGCAAGGGACTAACATTCTCTATTTCTTGGTATATGTTGATGATCTTATCATAACAGGTAATGACCCCAGCCTCATCTCCATGTTTATTGATACCATGGCTGCTCACTTCTCCGTTAAAGACTTGGGCTCCTTACATTACTTTCTTGGTGTGGAGGTCATCCCTACCACTATGGGCCTTTTTCTCTCTCAGCACAAGTATATTCATGATCTCTTGACTCTAGCTCACATGGATGGAGCCAAGCCGGTCTCAACCCCTATTGCCGCCTCTCCTACACTTGTGCTCAATGATGGCTCTCCACCCGCTGATGCTACTATCTTCCGTCAGATTGTTGGCAGCCTCGAATATCTCAATCTCACTAGACCCGACATCTCCTATGCTGTCAACAAACTATCTCAGTTTATGCATCCCCCAATTGACACACATTGGCAAGCACTCAAATGGGTACTCTGCTATCTCAAAGGGACACTCCTCTTTGGCCTCCATCTCTACCACCGGTCCTCCAACACGTTGCTTGACTTCCCTCGCTCCTTTCACACGCTCAATGCATTCTCTTATGCAGATTGGGCGGGTGATCGCGATGACCATAAATCCACCACAGTCTACCTTGTCTACCTTGGTGGCAATCTGATTTTTTGGAGATCACACAAGCAGCGGTCCTTGTCTCGCTCGTCCACTGAGGCTAAATACCGTGCGGTTGCATCCACAACAACTGAGCTACTATGGGTTCAGTCCCTTATGGTTGAACTTGGTGTGTCACTCTCTGGGAAACCCATAGTCTCTTGTGACAACATTGGTACAACCTTCTAATGCGCTAATCCAGCACTACACTCTCGCATGAAGCATGTGGACATTGATTTTCAGTTTGTCCGTGATCGTGTGATGCGAGGTCTTCTTCAAGTGTCCCATGTCTCCACCGATGACAAGCTGGCAGATGCTCTCACCAAACCTCTCCCTCGCCCTCAGTTTCAGCTCTCACGGTCCAAGATTGGTCTCGCAAATGGCTCCATCATCTTGCAGGGGCGTAATAAGGATTCCCCCTCATCAAAGGAGACTCAATCTCCTTAATCTTCTCTCTGTCTATTGTCAACGAATCCAATTGATTGTATATTTAATTGTATAGTCAAACTTGTATTTCCTTCCAAGTTGGACTCTTCTTAGTTTGTATAAATAGGTTGCTGTACATAATTAATTAATATACAAAACCTTTCATACACCTTTAGTAATAAGGAACTTGCTCTGGCACTTTGAGAATCTAAATTTATGGAACTATGTACTTATTGGTTATGAATCTGACTTCCTATTTGATATGGCAAGAAGAGGACATCTGGTGATTGGTATAGACCAATTTCTGAAGAGTGTAGGAGCTTACAAGTTGATGTCTTTCTAGGATTCTTATGTGAAAATGATCAAGGAAGTATTAGTCAAGGTCTATGTATTGAAGAAGTGTTTAGAATCTTGGTACACTTCTTGGATGGTGGATGCAAACATGCTTCCTGTCAGCAGTGACCTATTTATTGCATCTGATCCCTCGTATGATTTATTTGTAGGGAAGAACTCAGAACTTTTGTTTGCCAGTAGGTCATCTTCTACTCGAAATATTGGTGGTAATGCTTTTATATCCAAATTTGCAATCATAGAAAACTCTTTGCTTGTTAAAAGACACAGCATAAGTTTTGGTCACGTGATGAACAAGGTTTTGGAACAGAAGGGCAGTGTGAGAGTCAAAAGTCTTGATGAGACGAGCTTAGACCTAAGGATTGGTAATAGTAATGTTAATAAATCTTTAGGGGATGGAAAACAGATGGTGTTTTGGTCTAGTGATATGCCTTCAAATTTGCTTCAGAAACGACTTCAAGAATTGGTAATTTGGATTGTAAATGATGACTTTTCTTGCAAGGCAGTTATCTCTCACCAGTCATAGCATCTCATATTATCGTTCATGTACATTTATATTTTTAGTTAGTTATATATCTAACTATAGGTATCAGACTAGTCAAGGAAGACTTCTACCCCTTAGTCACACTGTTCAAATTCCATTTCAGTCTTTATAGTCTAAATTATTGTGTTTTAAGCATGAAAGTGAGAACTCGAATAATTTTGTATATTTTAGTCTTTGGGTACGGCTGAAATTTGTACTTGATTGTTGAGTTTTTGTGGTATTGATGTTTAGAAAAGATTTTATATTCAAGTAGTTCAAGCTTTGAAAAAGAAAAAAGAAAAAAGAAAAAAGTTCCGTACTATTGAAGGCTGAGTGTTATTTGTTATTGGTTTCTAAAGCAAGATTTGAATTTTAATTAGATTCAAGTTTGAAAAAATAAAAAGTGCTGTAGTATTTCTGAATTTTCCAATTTTCGACTAAGTGTGAGAAGAACGAATCTAAAATAACGAAGGATTACTATTTTGTTATGAATTCTTTCCATGTTACTTATCTGATTGTAGAGTTCTTTTCTATTAGTTTGAGCAAAAATGAAAATGAACTCGGCAACATTTGTGATGGAATGGAGCATAGAGCTGGAAATGGCTCTGCATTCTAAGAAACCAGGTCGCTCATTTGAAGCCATTTCAGAAACCAGTTCAAGGCTTCTACAGTTAAGCAAGGAGCTAGTGTCTTCACCAGTAGTCTACCCCATGTTTAACCTAATTCCTGGCGAGGACAAGCTCTTCTCCAACACCATCATCCTTCGTCTTGCCAATGCCTTTTCAATGTGGAGACAAGCACATAAGACTATGTATTGTCAAGGTGTTTCTGTCTGAGTACTGAAAGAGGAACAAACAGAAAGAGTACAAAGGATTGTTGTCGAAAACTCGGGTTCATAATCATGAAGAAATTCTAAAGAGAGTTAAGGTTGTGTATGATGGTGGGGATGTTGAAGATAGTGCTTTGGCCTGAGGCTGTTTGGCTATTGGGCACATTTTGCTAAAGAGAGTGCAAGTATACGATACTTGGTGCTTTCTAGTTTGGTTTCTTCTCATCTCCCAGATGTCAAAGCCTCGTTATTTGCAGCAGGATGTTTTGCTGAGTTATCAGAGGACTTTGCTTGTGTTGTCTTGGAGATGCTGATTCGTATGTTGAGTTCACCAGAAACATTGCCTGCAATAAAGTTGGCCGGAGCAAGAGTATTTGCTAAATGTGGGTGTTCACATTCTCTTGCAACTAATGCTTACAAGGTTCCATTGTACTTTTTTTTTCCGCCTGCTTCCTTGAACACTGCTTCCTTGCAGACATGTCTAAAGCTGCTGTTAGAGTCCACAGATGAGGATCACCAGGTTGCAATGCTAGTTTCTCTCTCAAAACTTGCTTCTATGTCAACCATTATATCTCATCAGGTAATATTTTTGGTCTCACAGTCACTCAAACTCGCATGGCCAACCATTCTTATACGTGAAACTTTATCCAGTATACTTACTGGTATATGAATGCAGGTGGAGTTGCTTCTCTTGATTCTTAGCGAAGAAAAAACTCTTCAGCTGCGAACAATGGCAATAAGATGCCTGCATTATATTTTGAGTAAAGGAATGTATCATGTTCTTGTCAACGCATATTTTGTGGAAGCACTATTGAACATATTAGATGAACCACAAATTCCCTCACCCATGCTATGTGAAGCTCTGCAGACTTTACATAAGGTTGTTTCTCAGCTTATACTGATGAACTTTTTATTACTGCTTTTCACTTTATATTGATTAAGCATTCTGCAGGTGATTTTATGTATGCTACCCAGTCTGACATTTGATGTCCTTGAATCTTCGAAGTTGTTAAGCATTACTGAGAACACATCCCTATCTCCTATCTTGTCCGAGAGTCTTTTAGCTATTTATTTTCTAGTAGATATGTCAAGAAGACTAAACAGAAGTACATGGATGGGATCTCTTGTGCGTTGTTCCTCTCTTCAACCATCTCAGGTTATCTCGCCTTATCATTGATCAGATCACCTTGACGGCGAAGCCAATTTTGGATCTTTGTCAGAATGAGTTCGTAGCATTTCAACAAGTTAATCACCTGCTCAATCTATTTTTCCGTCTAATTCAAGAATATACAAATTTGCATGTCTTAGTACTGGATCAAATATCTGTTTTAGTCAAGTCTCTCTCATGCATGCAGGACAATTTGTGAAACAGATGCACTTGCTCATCATACTGTAGAAATGAAAGGAAAAAAGAGTAAAACCATATCAAAGCTTCTATTTAAAGTTGACAAGTTTTTGGGATCCTTTCTTGAAAATCTCAGTGAAGCTAGTGCCGTCTCCACCAAAGTATTTAAAAAAATGATGCTTTTGGTCTAACTTGTATGTCAGAGCAACTTCGTTAAATTTTATACATACACACTTTACTCTTTGTTGTTGCGTTGCCAATTCATTTGGGGTAATATGGTATGTTGATGCCAAAAATGGACCAACTTAGAGTTGCCTTGCTGAGCTCGCTTGACTCGCACTCCTTGGGGGTAGGAAGACCTACAGGGAGAAGGTAAGAGCAAAGGAGCACCGGTGGGGTGTCGGCCTAACAGTCTCCGATGCTTAAGTCAGTTAAGTGTGGAGGGTACTGTAGTAATTAGACAGCGTAAGGGCAAGGTTGTCATTACCTTTTTGAGGGGAGGTGCCCATGTATTTATAGTGGCATTGAATGATGAAGGTGAAACATTTCGATGTGAGATAAATGTCCCTGACCCTCGAGCTGACACGTGTCCTGGTGGTCCCGAGTCCTGTGGTTATGTTAATACCGTCGGTCGATGGACGGGTAGGCCGATCAGATCTACACCAATTATTTACACGAGAGAGCGCTTAGCGTCTCTCACAGGAATGCTGGTGTTAACTATGGGAAAACAGCTGGACTTGATTCCCATATATTGGATGAAAGTTCTCTTGATTTTGATTTTCTGGACATGAAACCATTGAGTGATCTTAATTGGTATGATTTTTGTTTCAGAGAAATATTTCCTGAAAGAGTTGTTGGGAGCCTTGATGAATTTGGCTTTGTTCTTAATTCTGTGCAGAAACATGACACAATTATTATTGTGAGCTTGTTTGGGGTTCCAGAGATGGTAATTAATAAGGATTCCCCCTCATCAAAAGAGACTCAATCTCCTTAATCTTCTCCATGTCTATTGTTAACGAATCCAATTGATTGTATAGTTAATTGTATAGTCAAACTTGTATTTCCTTCCAAGTTGGACTCTTCTTAGTTTGTACAAATATGCTGCTGTTGTACAAAATTAATTAATATACAAACCCTTTCAAACACCTTTATGGTATCAAAGCCCTAGGCTCCACTGAGCAACTCAACGATCCTTTCAGCTATCGTTCCTTTTTTTTCCTTCCTATGGCTGCCGAAGAACCCAACAACAGCGTTCCAAATGACAACCCAACCCTACTAGCCACCGACACCAACCCCCCTCATCTCATCACCCTAAACGTTGCTGCCCAACTCCCTGTCAAACTCACCTCCACCAATTTCTTCCCATGACGTGCTCAATTTCATGCCTTGCTCATTCGCTATGACCTCATGGGATACGTTGATGGCACCAATCCCTGCCCTCCAGCCTTCACCTGTCTGATGCAGCTTAATATAATGGACCGGATGAGATCCTAATTGGTAATGGTACAGGTTTGGGAATCACACATGTTGGTTCCTCCCCTCTAACCTCTCCTTCCTCTCAACCCATTAATCTCAAAAATGTTCTTTGTGTTCCTTCTATGACTCGTGATATTATTTCAATTTCAAAATTCAATAAACAAAATAACACATCTATTGAACTTTTTCCTCATTGCTTTCAAGTCAAGGATCTAAGCACGGGGGCGATTCTCCTTCAAGGCCCGAGTAAAGATGATTTGTATGAGTGGTCCTCCCAATCCATTCGTCAACCTCAAGCTGTGGTGGGTGTGGTGGTTTCCCCAACTCTCTGGCACCGTCGTCTTGGTCATCCTCTTTCCACTCCATGAACCACTAGTCACTTCATCTTTTCCTAGCCTTGAGGCAGAGTCCTCTCATGCTCAAGTCTATATACCGCCCCAGCACCCACCCTCCACACCCGGGATGCCACCACCGCCTACCACAGCCCAAGTAATATCCTCTCCAGCACCAACCGATGTTCCCACCCTGCCAAGTCCCTGTCAACCTCCTTCCACCACCACTACAACCGAGCCTACACACCCTCCCATATTCCCACTTCCGCCTTCTCCCATTCGCACATACACCAGAAAATCTCATCGCCCGATCCTTCCCTCACCACAACCGTCCAACCCACCTCCGCCACCATCCCAAACCCACCCCATGCTTACTTGTTCCAAAACTGGCACCCTCAAACCTCCTTCCATCTATGCCATGATTGCTACCTCTCATCCTATTCCCCTTCTGGTTGAACCAACTTGTGTTTCTCAAGCTGTCAAGGAACTTAAATGGCATAGTGCCATGTTTGACGAGCTGAATGCCTTTATCAGCAATGGCACTTGGGAACTTGTTCCCCCTCATCCGACTCAGAATATTGTTGGCAACAAATGGGTATTTTGAATCAAACGAAAACCAAATGGCACTATTGACAGGTACAAGGCTCCCCTCGTCGCCAAAGGTTATCAACAACGCCCTGGCATTGACTTCTCAGATACCTTCAGCCCCATGGTTAATCCCACCACCATTCGAATTGCCCTACATCTTGCAGTCACTCATGGTTGGCCTATCTGTCAACTCGATGTCAACAATGCCTTCCTACATGGCACTCTTACTGAAAATGTTTACATGGCTCAACCGACCGGCTTTGTGGAACCTCAACATCCATCATTCATCTGTAAACTCCGTAAAGCCTTATAGTGTCTCAAGCAAGCTCCTCGGGTGTGGTACAAGGAATTGCATTACATTCTACTCACCAATGGCTTTGTTAATGCCATCTCCGATGCCTCTCTCTTTATACTCAGGCAAGGGACTAACATTCTCTATTTCTTGGTCTATGTTGATGATCTTATCATAACAGGTATTGACCCCAGCCTCATCTCCATGTTTATTGATACCTTGGCTGCTCGATTCTCCGTTAAAGGCTTGGGCTCAATACATTACTTTCTTGGTGTGGAGGTCATCTCTACCACTACAGGCCTTTTTCTCTCTCAGCACAAGTATATTCATGATCTCTTGACTCTAGCTCACATGGATGGAGCCAAGCCGGTCTTAACCCCTCTTGTCGCCTCTCCTACACTTGTGCTCAATGATGGCTCTCCACCCGCTGATGCTAATATCTTCCGTCAGATTGTTGGCATCCTCCAATATCTCAATCTCACTAGGCCCGACATCTCCTATGCTGTCAACAAACTATCTCAGTTTATGCATGCCCCAACTGACACACATTGGCAAGCACTCAAACGGGTACTCCGCTATCTCAAAGGGACACTCCTCTTTGGCCTCCATCTCTATCGCTGGTCCTCCAACACGTTGCTTGCCATCTCTCGCTCCTTTCACACGCTCAATGCAGTCCCTTATGCAAATTGGGCGGGTGATCGCGATGACTGTAAATCCACCACTGCCTACCTTGTCTACCTCGTTGACAATCTGATTTCTTGGAGCTCACGCAAGCAGGGATTCGTGTCTCGGTCCTCCACTGAGGCTGAATACCGTGCGGTTGCATCCACATCAGCTAAGCTACTATGGGTTCAGTCCCTTATGGTTGAACTTGGTGTGTCACTCTCTGGGAAACCCATAGTCTCTTGTGACAACATTGGTACAACCTTCTACTACGCTAATCCAGCTCTACACTCTCGCATGAAGCATGTGGACATAGATTTTCAGTTTGTCCGTGATCTTGTGACGCGAGGTCTTCTTCAAGTCTCCCACGTCTCCACTGAAGACCAGCTGGCAGATGCTCTCACCAAACCTTTCCCTCGCGCTCGTTTTCAGCTCTTACGGTACAATATTGGTGTCGCCGATGGCTCCATCATCTTGCGGGGGCGTAATAAGGATTCCCCCTCATCAAAGGAGTCTCAATCTCCTTAATCTTCTCTCTTTCTATTGTCAATGAATCCAATTGATTGTATAGTTAATTGTATAGTCAAACTTGTATTTCCTTCCAAGTTGGACTCTTCTTAGTTTGTATAAATAGGCTGCTGCTGTACATAATTAATTAATATACAAAACCTTTCATACACCTTTAGTAATAAGGAACTGGCTCTGCCACTTTGAGAATCTAAATTTATGGAACTATGTACTTATTGGTTATGAATCTGATTTTCCTATTTGATCTGTCAAGAAGAGGACATCCGGTGATTGGTATAGACCAATTTCTGAAGAGTGTAGGAGCTTACAAGTTGATGTCTTTCCAGGATTCTTATGTGAAAATGATCAAGGAAGTATTAGTCAAGGTCTATGTATTGAAGAAGTGTTTTGAATCTTGGTACACTTCCTAGATGGTGGATGCAAACATGCTTCCTGTCAGCAGTGACCTATTTATTGCATCTGATCCCTCGTATGATTTCTTTGTAGGGAAGAACTCGGAACTTTTGTTTGCCAGTAGGTCATCTTCTAGTCGAAATATTGGTGGTAATGCTTTTATATCCAAATTTGCAATCATAGAAAACTCTTTGCTTGTTAAAAGACACAGTATAAGTTTTGGTCACATGATGAACAAGCTTTTGGAACAGAAGGGCGGTGTGTGAGTCAAAAATATTGATGAGACGATCTTAGGCCTGAGGATTGGTAATAGTAATGTTAATCAATCTTTAGGGGATGGAAAACAGATGGTGTTTTGGTCTAGTGATATGCATTCAAATTTGCTTCAGAAACGAATTCACGAATTGGTAATTTGGATTGTAAATGATGACTTTTCTTGCAAGGCAGTTATCTGTCACCAGTCATAGCATCTCTTATTATCGTTCATGTACAGAAGAAATTTTTATTGTATTTTTTAGTGAGTTATATATCTAACTATAGGTATCGGACTAGTCAAGGAAGACTTCTACCCCTTAGTCACACTGTTCAGATTCCATTTCAGTCTTTATAGTCTAAATTATTGTGTTTTAAGCATGAAAGTGATAATTTGAATAATTTCGTATTTTTTAGTTTTTGGGTACGGCTGAAATTTGTACTTGATTGTTTTAGTTTTTGTGGTATTGATGTTTAGAAAATATTTTATATTCAAGTAGTTCAAGATTTACAAAAGAACAAAGAAAAAAGTTTTATACTATTGAAGGTTGAGTGTTGTTTGTTATTTGTTTCTAAAGCAAGATTTGAATTTTAATTAGATTCATGTTTGAAAAAAAAAAAGTTTTGTAGTATTTCTGAACTTTCCAATTTTCGACTAAGTGTGAGAAGAACGAATCTTAAATGATGGATTACTATTTTGTTATGAATTCTTTCCATGTTACTTATCTGATTGTAGAGTTCTATTCTATTAGTTGGAGCAGAAATGGAAATGAACTCAGCAACATTTGTGATGGAATGGAGCATAGAGCTGGAAATGGCTATGCATTCTAAGAAACCAGGTCGCTCAATTGAAGCCATTTCATAAACCAGTTCAAGGCTTCTACAGTTAAGCAAGGAGCTAGTGTCTTCACCAGCAGTCTACCCCATGTTTGACCTAATTCCTGGCGAGGACTAGCTCTTCTCCAACACCATCATCCTTCGTCTTGCCAATGCCTTTTCAATATGGAGACAGGCACATAAGACTATGTATTGTCAAGGTGTTTCTGTCTGAGTACCGAAAGAGGAACAAACAGAAAGAGTACAAAGGATTGTTGTCGAAAACTCGGGTTCATAATCAGGAAGAAATTCTAAAGAGAGTTAAGGTTGTGTATGATGGTGGGGATTTTGAAGATAGGGCTTCGGCCCGAGGTTGTTTGGCTATTGGGCACATTTTGTTAAAGAGAGTCCAAGTATACCATACTTGGTGCTTTCTAGTTTGGTTTCTTCTCATCTCCCAGATGTCAAAGCCTCGTTATTTGCAGCAGGATGTTTTGCTGAGTTATCAGAGGACTTTGCTTGTGTTGTCTTGGAGATGCTGATTTGTATGTTGAGTTCACCAGAAACATTGCCTGCAATAAAGTTGGCCGAAGCAAGAGTATTTGCTAAATGTGGGTGTTCACATTCTCTTGCAACTAATGCTTACAAGGTTCCATTGTACTTTTTTTTTCCGCCTGAATCTTATTTCAAATGCTTGCTTTTAGAGTTTCAGTTCTTTACCTGAGTACAAGATTGTAATGCTCCTTGAACACTGCTTCCTTGCAGACATGTCTAAAGCTGCTGTTAGAGTCCACAAATGAGGATCACCAGGTTGCAATGCTAGTTTCTCTCTCAAAACTTGCTTCTATGTCAACCATTATACCTCAGCAGTTTGAGGAGAAATGGAAATGAACTCAGCAACATTTGTGATGGAATGGAGCATAGAGCTGGAAAAGGATATGCATTCTAAGAAACCAAGTCGCTCAATTGAAGCCATTTCATAAATCAGTTCAAGACTTATACAGTTAAGCAAGGAGCTACTGTCTTCACCAGCAGTCTACCCCATGTTTGACCTAATTCCTGGCGAGGACAAGCTCTTTTCCAACACCATCATCCTTCGTCTTGCCAATGCCTTCCAATGTGGAGACAAGCACATAATACAATGTATTGTCAAGGTGTTTCTGTCTGAGTACCGAAAGAGGAACAAACAGAAAGAGTACAAAGGATTGTTGTCGAAAACTCGGGTTCATAATCAGGAAGAAATTCTAAAGAGAGTTAAGGTTGTGTATGATGGTGGGGATGTTGAAGATAGGGCTTTGGCTCGAGGCTATTTGGCTATTGGGCAAATTTTGCTAAAGAGAGTCCAAGTATACGATACTTGGTGCTTTCTAGTTTGGTTTCTTCTCATCTCCTAAAGGTCAAAGCCTCGTTATTTGCAGCAGGATGTTTTGCTGAGTTATCAGAGGACTTTGCTTGCGTTGTCTTGGAGATGCTGCTTCGTATGATGAATTCACCAGAAACATTGCCTGCTATAAAGTTGGCTGGAGCAAGAGTATTTGCTAAATATGGGGGTTCACATTCTCTTACAACTAATGCTTACAACGTTCCATTGTACTTTGTTTTCCGCCTGAATCTTATTTCAAATGCTTGCTTTTAGAGTTTCAGTTCTTTTCCTGAGTACAAGATTGTAATGCCCCTTGAACACTGCTTCCTTGCAGACATGTCTAAAGCTGCTGTTAGAGTCCACAGATGCGGATCACCATGTTGCAATGTTAGTTTTTCTCTCAAAACTTGCTTCTATGTCAACCATTATACCTCAACAGGTAATCTTTTGGTCTCAGATTCCCTCAAAATTGCATGGCCAACCATTCCTATACGTGAAACTTCATCCAGTATACTTACTGGTATCTGGATGCAGGTGGAGCTGCTTCTGTTGTTTCTTAGCGAAGAAAAAACTCTTCAGTTGCGAACAACGGCAATAAGATGCATGTATTATATTTTGAGTAAAGGAATGTATCATGTTCCTGTCAACGCATATCTTGTGAAAACACTATTGATGGCAAAGCCAATTTTGGATCTTTGTCATAATGAGTTTGTAGCATTTCAACAAGTTAATCACCTGCTCAATCTACTTGTCTTTCTAATTCAAGAATATCCAAATTTGCATGTCTTAGTACTGGATCATATATCTGTTTTAGTCAAGTATCTCTCATGTATGCAGGACAATCTGGGAAACAGATGCACTTGCTCATCATAATGTAGAAATGAAAGGAAAAAAGAGTAAAACCATATCAAAGCTTCTATTTAAAGTCTACAAGTTTTTGGGATCCTTTCTTGAAAATCTCAGCGAAGCTGGTGCCGTCTCCACCAAAGTATTTAAAAAATGAAGCTTCTGGTCTAACTTGTATGTCAGAGCAACTTGGTTAAATGTTATACATACACACTTTACTCTTTGTTGTTGCATTGCCAATTCATTTGGGGTAATATGGTCTGTTGATGCCAAAAATGGACCAACTTAGAGTTGCCTTGCTGAGCTCCCTTGACTCGCTCTCCTCGGGGGTAGGAAGACCTGCAGGGAGAAGGTAAGAGCAAAGGAGCACCGGTGGGGTGCTGGCCTAATAGTCTTCGATGCTTAAGTCAGTTAAGTGATGAGGGTACTGTAGTAATTAGACAGCATAAGGGCAAGGTTGTCATTACCTTTTTTAGGGGAGGTGCCCTTCTGTTTATAGTGGCATTGAATGTTATAGGTGAAATATTTCGATGTGAGATAAATGTCCCTGATCCTAGAGCTGACAAGTGCCCTGGTGGTCCCGAGTCCTATGGTTGTGTTAATACGGTCGCCCGATGGATGGGTAGGCCAACCAGATCTAGTCAGCCTAGTGGCTTTTGGTGACTTTTGTTTCAGTCTGTGTTGGTGGAATGCACCTGATGTTGTAGATTTGTATTATTGTTTTCTTGTTGAGCCGAGGGCCAAGTATGGTTTTGGCATGACTGATTGGTCTTGACCAGGTTTACAAAATTAGGTACGAATAGATGTCCCCCAAGTCGTTGACTGAGGTGAATTTCCTCTGTTGAGGGCTTGTCGTCATTTGTCGGCCTATACGGATAATTTTCCTATACCACTCCCAAGTCCCCCAAGCCCTTGGCTGAGGCAATTCGCCATGGTCAATCTGTACCAAAAAAAAGTGTTTGTGAGAAAGCATGGTTGGTGTGAGATTTTGGCTATGGCCGAGTGCCTTCTTGTACGGCCCCCAGGAGCGGAACCTCCCACGATCATATGGCCGATCGGCTAGGACTGTTCATGCCCGACCGAGTGCCACTTGCAAGATGAGTGTATGTCATCTTGTACGGCCCGCAGGAGTGGAACCTCACACGATCATGTTGCTGATCGGCTAATAATGTTCATGGCCGACCGAGTGCCACTTGCAAGATGAGTGTAAATCATCTTGCACGGCCCGTAGGAGTGGAACCTCGCCTGATCATGTGGCCGATCGGCTAGGAATGTCCATGGCCGACCGAGTGCCACTTGCAAGATGAGTGTATGTCATCTTGTACGGCCCATAGGAGTGGAACCTCGTACGAACATGTGGTCGATCGACTAGGAATGTCCATGGCCGACCGAGTGCCACTTGCAAGATGAGTTTATCTCATCTTGTACTGGCTGCATGAGCGGAACCTCACATGAACATGTGGCCGATCGGCTAGGATTGTCCATAATCTATCAAGTGCCACTTGCAAGATGAGTGTATTTCATCTTGTACCCCCCGCATAAGCGGAACCTCGCACGATCATGTGGCCGATCGGCTAGGATTGTCCATAACTGATCGAGTGCCACTTACAAGATGAGTGTATGTCATCTTACACGGCCCACAGGAGCGGAACCTCGCACGATCATGTGGCCGATTGCCTAGGAATGTCCATGGCCGACCAAGTGCCACTTAAAAGATGAGTGTATGTCATCTTATATGGCCCGCAGGAGCGGAACCTCACACGATCATATGGCCGATCGGCTAGGAATGTCCATGGCCGATCGTATGTCACTTGCATGACTTCAAGATGTACTTCTGACTTGATGTGAGTTATCTGACATGGTATGAGTGGAATGCCACGCGTCGTGCTTTCAATTCCTTGGGTTGTGTGCGCGACCGTTCGACTGGCCGAAGTGGGTTTATAACAGTTGATTTTTGTTCTCCTATAAAAGCTCGAATCCTTCTTTATTTGTCATTTTGGCTTTTGAGAGAAATTTTTAAAAAGTTGAAGGCAATTTCCGGCGACTCTGAATCCTATTTAGGCGATTTCTGACGAGGATTGTACGGCGGAGTATATGGCGGAATTCCCATAAACAAGGTATTATCCTGTTCTTCCTTTGATTTTTTGATCGAATGTGTGACTTTTGCATGAACTGGTGATGAACTTGATGAATGTGTTTACCTGATCGTCCATGTGTCTAGTTGTTGTGTCTTGCATGTTTCCCTTCATAGATCTTCCTTGTATGTTGTAGATGTCAAGTTTAGTGGGTGATTCAGAAGGATCTGAGGATCGGTCCTATCATGCGTTTGACGGTGAATCAGAAGTTAGCTCGACTAGCTCTAATTCAAGGATAAACGTGTCTGAATCGGCCTCTGGTTCCCCTTGGCCAAACCCTAGGGTAGAGCCAGAGATGGATACTAACACGGGTGGATCGATCCTTGAGGCATCTCAAGAACAATTGGCCTAGGAACTGCAGGAAGAGCTTGATAAAGCTTTTGAATACATTGACACCCGTTATGTGTCGACCGGTGATAGGGCTTGAGACCTCTAACGCCGAGGTGTCATCCGTTGTACATAGTGAATTGTTGAAGTCTCCGGCATGTAAGGGTAAGAGTATAGCTTCAAATTCAAAGTCGGTGGAGATAGCATCGAGTTAAGGCCGATGGAAATTGATGTGGAAGAGGCCGTTGATTTGGTAACAGTGGCCTGCTTGGCCTATGAGATCGGCGAGTAAGTACCTTGGATAATGATGACCTTCTGGCTTACCGAAGAGTGTTCAACATTCCAGATTTTGTAAAGATGAGATTACTTGGGAGAAGGGAGAGACCGAGCAATCTGCCAATCGGTTGGTTGACCTATCATCCAGATAATTTTAGTCATGGGGTGATGCTCTCTCTTCATCCATGGCTGCAGAAGATGGCCGTTGAAGTGGGGGTTGCTCTCGGTCAGCTTAATCCAAGTTGTTGGATTATGTTGACTGGCGTGTATACGTCATTCAAGTTGTGCAGGAAGGGTGAGCCGACTTGGGGTCATATCAACCATTTATACAAATTTGTGAGGGATAAGAACGGCTAGATATACGTAGAGTCCAGTACAAAGAAAGAAAGGGGGCCCTTTATTGAAGATATGTCGACCTCCCAGAAGGCTTGGAAACATAAGTTTATGTATGTTTCTGGGAATTGGGAAGGAATAGACCTGCCCTTCTTCGGCTAACGCATGCCACGCGTGTATTAGTCGAAAGGTGGTAGCCATAGGAAATTTTTTGTCTTGGTTTTTTTGTATGATTGCTTTGTGAATGATATGGTCGATTGGTGTTGACTTGAATCCTATTTTTTTTTTTTGTAGACGTTTTTAAGCGGCCTGATATCAGTGATCAAGAGAAGGCCGACTGCGCTGAGGTGTTCTTCAAGCTTGACTGGGCGGAAAGGAGTAGAGATTTTCTACGGCGGCCTGCTCATCTCCTGCAAGTTAGTCTGATACCCACTCTGCGTAAGTGTCACTCGGCCTTAGTTAGTTAGGATTGTGCTTTAGCCCTTTACTAACTTGCGTTTTGTTGCAGCCGATTCAGATTTTATTGTAGTTGCGGCCGAACAATTAACCAAGAGAATGGCGAAGATTGCAGAGGCATTGAAGAAGGCAACTGAGACAAAGGCCGAGGCTAAGAAGGCTGGAGCATCCACAAGGAAGAGTGACTTTCGTAAGCCGATCAAGACAAGATCGACCTCTAAGGTTTCTTTACGGGTTGATGATGGTTTGGCCGAGCAAGGCGGTAATGAGGCGTTGGATTTCCAAGGGGTGGATCCTGTTACTGGGGAGCCATTGGTGCAACTTTTTGCAAGTGCATCTAGGTCGGTCCCTGCCCAGCCGACTGCTAGCTCTGGGCTGTCTGCTAATCGGCCTCTTGTTCCTCCCTTCATCAATCTTGACGATGAAGCCGACGAACATCACCGAATAATGGCTGAGGAGAGGAAAATGAGGGGGAAGAAACGGAAGGAGTTGGCTTCCGATTCTGAGGATGTGCTTCAACAGAAGAAGCAGGGTGAAGTTGAGGCCCCTGAGATGGTTCGCAAGATCATCTGTCCTAACATCGGCTTGGACTTGGAAGGCCGAAGGGTCACCAAGAAGATGAACCTTGATGCTTCCCTTCGGTCCTATTTTTTGAAAATTGATAGGGAGTTGGATATGGTGAGGACCCAGGAGGTGGACGAGACTTGGAGGCAGATGTCTACGGCCTTCCATCCCTCTCAGCTAGACTTCATGAACACTGTTATTCGTGGGTCTCAGTATGAGTTGGATGAGATCGCGGCCTTGAAGGCAAAGGACTTTGCTGATATGTGTGATAAGACTATGTGAGCTGGGGCATTTGCAAGTTCCTTCTGTTTGACCTTGTATTTTGTTTTTGGTACTCCTACTTTTCTTTATCTAAGTGTTTGGTGTTTATGCAATTCCTTGGAAGTGTCTTTCCTTTCGAGTCTTGGAGCTCATAGGTCCCCTCTCGGCATACTTTGGAGACTTTGTAGGGTCCTTCCGAGGTAGGGGCCAATGTGCCTGCAGATTTCTCCTTGGTTGCAAGGCTGACTTTCCTCAAGACTAGATCTCCTATCTTGAAGCTTCTATGGCGAACCCTTAAGTCTCAATATCTTGCAACACATTGCTTGTATGCAATGTTCTTAAGGTTGGTCTTCTCTCTGCGTTCCTCCAGTAGGTCCAAGCTAAGAGCTATTTGATGATTGTTTTGTTCTGGGTTGTAGGAGACGACTCGATAGGATGTCTCGCCAATCTCCACTGGTATGACTGCTTTTGTGCTGAATGCCAAGGCAAAATGAGTCTCATATGTGGCTGTCTTGTATGAGGTTCTGTGGGACCATAACACGTCATTGATAATGTCAGACCATTTGCCTTTGTCTTCATTGAGTCTCTTCTTTAAGTTGTACTTGATGTTCTTATTGATTGCTTCCACCTGTCTGTTGGACTGTGAGTGAGATGGTAAAGCAAATAGGAGTTTGATGTCGTAGGTTTCACAGAATGCCCTAAAGCGATTGCAATCAAATTGATTCCCATTATGAGTGACAATGGTGTGTGGGATCTCGAAGCGACAGATGATGTGTTGGTAGACGAAGTGCTCAATTTGGGCTGCTGTGATAGTTGCTAATGGTTTCGCTTCTACCCATTTTGTGAAGTAGTCCACAGCTACAACTGCATAGTTGACCTTTCCCTTACCTTCAGGCATTTGGCCGATCAGATCTAGTCCCCATTGGGAGAACGGCCAAGGTTTAAGCATAGAAGTTAAGGGCTCAGCTGGGAGGTGAGGGATTTGTGCATGTCACTGGCACTTGTAGTATTTTTGCGTGAGTTCAATGGTGTCTAAGAGCATGGTGGGCCAATAGTACCCTTGCCTGAAGGCCTTCTGTGCCAAAGTTCGTGCTCCAGAGTGATCTCTACAAATGCCTTCGAGCATTTCTCTTAGCACGTAATCACCAATGTTTGGTGTCAGGCACTTCAATAGTGGGGTAGTGAAACCACGTTTGTAGAGATGGTCATGCTGGATGGTGTACCGAGGTGATTGTCTCTTGATTTTCTTGGCCTCCATCCTGTCCTCTAGTAAAGTGCCGTCTTGGAGAAAAACTTTGATGGGATCCATCTAGGTGGGATTAGTGTTGATGGTGTATATTGGGCGTGGTCTCATGATGGGCACGTGTTGGACTTCCACAAGCACCCTTCACTTCTCTTTCTCATCCAGTGAGGATGCAAGTCGTGCTAGAGCATCGGCATGGTTGTTTTCCGATCTGGGTATTTTGTTGATTTCATAGACCAAGAAGCTTTGAAGAAGTTTCTTTGCCAGGATCAATTAAAGTGACATAACTATGTCCTTGGCTTCAAAGTCGTTGATGATTTGGCTGACCACCAATTGTGAATCAATGCAGATCCTCAACTGTTTGGCCTCCAGGTCTTTGGCCAAGCATAGGCCAACCAACAGTGCTTCATACTCGGCCTCATTGTTGGATGCCTTGAAGCTGAATCATAGGGTGTATTCTAGCTTGACTTGTTCTGGGGAAGTGAGAACTAGTCTTGCTCTAGATCCACTGTGGCAAGCAGATCCATCCATGTATAGTGTCCAACATGGGTGCTGCGGATCAATTGGGGCTGCCTCGGTTGATTCTGGGATTTCCTTAGTGGTGAGTCCTTGCGGAGGGGTTGCCTCCAGTGGTATGTATTGTGTAGGTTGGTAGGAGTATTCGGCAATGAAGTCAGCCACTACTTGCCCTTTCTCAGCTGTCTTGGCTATATAGGAGATGTCGAACTTGCTCAGCTCGATTGCCCATTTGGTGAGACGGCCAGAGATTTCTGGCTTCTATATAACTTGTCTCAAAGGTTTGCTGGTGACGACCTTGATCTCATGTGATTGGAAGTATGGCATGAGCCTCCATGCTGTGACTACTAGAGTCAGAGCAAGTTTCTCCAAGTCTGGGTACCTGGTCTCTGCATCATGAAATGCTTTGCTGACGTAGTAGACGGGATGTTCTACCCCTTCCCGTCTTGTGATAAGAACAGAGCTGACAACTGAGGTTGATACTGATAAGTATACGAAGAGATGTTCTCCGGTCTCTGGTTTTGCAAGCAGTGGTGCCTTGCTCATGTATTACTTGAGTTCAACGAATGCCTTGTTGCATTCCTCAATCAAATCAATTTGTTTGCTCTTACTTTTTAGAGCTTTGAAGAATGGGGCGCATCTGTCCGTTGCTTTAGATATGAAGCGAGAGAGAACTGCCACTCGTCCCGTCAAGCGTTGGATGTCCTTGTGGGTTTGTGGAGGTTGCATGCCAAGAATTGCCTTGATCTTTTCAGGATTTGCCTCAATGCTTCTCTGGTTGATCATATATCCCAAGAATTTGCTTGATCCCACTCCGAAGACACATTTGGTGGGGTTGAAGTGCATCTTGTACTCATTGAGGACTTTGAATATCCTAGCCATGTTGAGAATGTACTCGTCATCTGTTTTGCTCTTGACAAACATGTCGTCCACATAGACTTCCCTTATTTTACCGATTTGATCGGCGAACATGAAGTTGACTAATCTTTGGTATGTCGCTCCAGCATTCTTTAGGGCAAAAGGCATAACATTGTAGCAGTAGACACCTAGGTTAGTTCGAAAGCTTGTATGGATTTGATCACCTGGATTCATGAGGATCTGGTTATAGCCTGAGTAAGCATCCATGAAGCTGAGTAATTCATGTCCCGCGGTGGCGTCCATAAGCATATCGATCTTAGGTAATGGGAAACTGTCCTTGGGACAAGCCTTGTTGAGATCGGTGAATTCGATGCACATGCGCCAGGATCCGGATGGTTTCTTGACGAGCACCACGCTTGCTACCCATGCGGCATATATGGCTTTCCGGATGAAGTGTATGGTGCTCAGCTTTGTGATTTCAGCCTGCATGGCCAATTTTCTTTCGGTGCCATAGCTTCATTGTTTCTGTATGACTGGCTTGAATGATGGGTCGATGGTGAGCCTGTGGCAGATCACATCAGTAGAGATGCCGGGCATGTCTGCGTAAGACCATGCAAAGGCTTTGACATGTTCCTTTAAGAATTCCATGAGGGCTGCTCGTATGGTGGGTTTCAATTCTGATCCTATCCGGACCATGCGATCTTTGTGTTGATCAGATAGAGGTATTGCCTCTGTCTCTTCCACAGGTTCGGCCTGTGGCATGTTTTCAAGGTCTCGTGGATCTTCTAGAAGGCTGTCCTGAAATTCTTCCATAAGTTTTGGGTTGATGGGGTCATCTCCCATGGCGGTTTCGGTGACTGATAGAGTTTCTGTTTGGTCTAGCTGATCCTGCTTGCTCATCTTGGTTAAGGTCGCAGCATAGCATGTTCTTCCGGAGAGCTAGTCTCCTCACACTTGTCCTGTTCCCATGGTGGTTGGGAATTTCATCAGTAGTAGGTGGGTTTCCACAATGGCCTTTATTTGATTGAGTAATCCTCTTCTAATAATGGCGTTGTAGGCCGTGGGACAATCGACCACAAGGAAGGTCGTTATGGTTGTGGCTGTCTTTGGGGTAGTGCCCATTGATACTGGTAGAGAGATGATGCCCTTGGGTAAGACTGAGTCTCCCGAGAAACCCAGAAGTGGTGTGACCTTTCGATCGAGCTCCTTCTCATCTATGCCCATCTATTTGAAAGCGTCCCAGAAGAGTACATTGACCGAGCTTCCGATGTCAATGAGTATTCTTCCTACGTCGTAGTTGGAAATTTGGGCTCTGATGATGAATGGGTCATCGTGTGGGAACACGATGCCTTTCTCCTCTTCCTCTGAGAATGTGATGGGTTGCCATCCGTTCCTGGCCAACTTAGCTGCTCGACCGGAGTCGATGCTGACTTGGTGGTTGGCTTGGGTAGCTCGAAGGAAGTTCTTCTTTGCTCGGTTGGAAGTGATTGAGGAGGATAGGGTTGGTCCTCCGCTAATGGTGTTGATCTGCTGTTGTGCTAAGGGAAAAGGGGCATGTTGTAAGAACTGATCAAGTCTGCCTTCACAGACTAGCTGCTCGACAATGTCCTTGAATACAATGCACTCCTCAATGGTGTGGCCATTGTACTTGTGATATTGGTAGAAAGCTTCTTTGTTAACGATGGGGCGGTAGTTGGGGTTTCTGGGCTTGTCCATGGGGATCATGCCTTCCACGTTTAGCAGTACGTGGTCCAAAGAGGTGTTCAGTATCGTGTATGTTTCGAAGCGACGCCTTGGTCCAGAGTTATCTCCTACCAAGTCTCGTGCTCCTTGGTGATGGTTGTCACCTCTCTTGAATCCCCTGTTATCGTAATTTGGTCGACCCTTCTTGTCATGATGTTGTCCGTCATAGGTGAGTTTCCTCTTTCCTTGATGAGATTAGTTGGAGCCATGATTGTAGCCTCTCGAGTTATGGTTGGTCTTACCTTGGTTGTTGTTGCCTGGGGGAGTTGAGTATGAGGGTGCTCTATTCTCCTTGGTAGGAGTGTGGAAGAATTCTGCTTTGGTGTGGATTTCCGCCCTTCGCATGATCTCATTATAATCCTTCCAATCTTCAGTATGGGCTGCATACTTGAAGGGTGACTCCCTGAGTCCACTTCAGAAAGCGTTGAATGCAGCCTTGTCATATGTGTCTCAGCAGCGGGAGTATTCGAGGCTAAACCTAGCGGCATATTTTTGAAGTGTTTCATCTTCTTCCTGCCTGAGGGAGAAAAGATCTTTCGTGGAGACCAGCCTATCCTTCTGGATCATGAACTGGTTGAGAAAGGTTGTCTGTAATTCATCGAACGAGTCGATGGTATTGGAAGCCAGGCGGTAGAACCAATTAAGAGCTGCGTTAGTAAGAGTAGAGCTGAAGATAAGGCATTGGACCTCGTCCATCACGTTCTTGTATGCAAGGGCAGAGACATAATTATTTAAGTGGGTGACGGGGTCGCCTTTTCTCGTGTAGAGAGCTATTTTCAATGGTTTGACCTCTGATATATGTCTTGACCGAAGGATTCGGCGGGTGAAAGGACCAGTGCTAGTCTTCCCCCAAGTTGGTGCTTTACCTTTGTCCTTCTCTGCCTCAAGGTTGCGCACTCGTCGTAAAAGGCTTTCTACCATGGCATTGTCCTATTGAGGTGGAGGCGGATTTGGTTGGTGTTCCTCTTGATCATTGCCTCTTTCTCGACGATCTCTATTTCTCCTTTTGCCATGGGAGCAGCTCTTGGCAGTTAAGCTGGTCTCATCTTGCATTTCTCGAGTGTTTGCCCTCTGTTGTGGTTCAGGACCTCTCGTCCTTTGATCTTCTCGGCCATTGGCCATGCTGACAGCGTGTCCCGTCATTTGTCGGCCTGCCGTAGTTAAGATGGGTAAGGGAGGTTATCCCACTGCCCTAGGATCTGATGTAGCATAAGTTAGGCGGAGAGGCTCTAACTCAACTTGGCAATCTTCTAGTAGTTGGCGAGCGTCTCGATAGATTCTTGGTTGAGACGGGTCGGCGCCATTTTGTGGTTGGATGAGCAGTCGCCCTCCAGATGAGGTGGGGTTTGCCCTAGACTGATGTTTCTTATGCTTGTCCGAGGGAATTCGCTCAATGGCAGGTTGATCGATCGGGGTCCAATCGGTCATAATTTGGTCGGCATGTACTTGGTCGACTAGTCCCTTGTCTTGCCCTTGATTGCGTTGGGACATCCTTACAAGGGCGAGTGTGCTCTCGTACTGCTTACACAGGACTTGATTTTTAGCGTCCATCTTGGCGTTGTGAGCCCTGAGTTCAGCCACTTCTCGTTGAAGGTCGTCCAACGTCTGTCTCAGCATATCAGGGATGTTGTCCCTTGAGCTCCTTTGTAGAAAAGGAGTGTTGTTGATTTCTCCTTCATCTTGATCGTCCAACATGATGCATGAAGGGTGTTGGGACGGCCTAGGTGGTAAGTGAGTTCGTGGGAGGTTGTTTCAGAATTCTCACAGACGGTGCCAAACTGTTAATGCCAAAAATAGACCAACTTAGAGTTTCCTTGCTGAGTTCGCTTGACTCGCTCTCCTCGGGGATAGGAAGACCTACAGGGAGAATGTAAGAGCAAAGGAGCACCGGTGGGGTGCCGGCCTAACAGTCTCCGATGCTTAAGTCAGTTAAGTGTGGAGAGTACTGTAATAATTAGGCAGCGTAAAGACAAGGTTGTCATTACCTTTTTGAGGGGAGGTGCCCTTGTATTTATAGTGACATTTAATGTTGTATGTGAAACATTGACAGGAAAAGCTCAAAAATCTTTTTGGAACTTGCAGTAAGTTGTTCACTTTTGGCCTTTCCTACTGGTTTTGCTCTCTATATTCCAAGCCTAATTAACCCCGTTTCTATTAGTGGTTTGGGAATTCTTGAGTACAATTTCGATACAATGTTAATACAAAATCTAGTTGGCCAGTTGGCCAGTTGGGGCACAGTAACCGCCAAACCAGTTCAAATCTTTGTCTGCTTTTGGAAGGGTGTGGAAAGCCCATGGCTTGTTTTCACTTGTAGTCACGAGTTCAAGCATGTAAGGTTAGTTCTGAAGCAAGATATATCCGCAGTGTTTGTAGTTACCCAGTTTCAGGGATTAATGGCTTAAAAAGTAAGGCAAACAGAGTGGATAATGAGGAAGGTCTATCCCAAGTAACCCAGGAGGGCTTACAACTAGTATATAGCATTCTTATAAAATGGATGCAGATCCCCTTTCGCTCTCCCAAGTACTTCTTTAAATTAAGGTACGCTGTCACATTGATTACTTTGACTAAAAAATATTTTTGTTGATTTCTCAATGTCCTTAGGCCTTTATTTGAAGTTTAAGAAGAAAAAAGAAGGCGAAAGAAGAGGAGGAAAAATTAGGTGCACCTCTTTGTGATTTGATAAGGTTAATAAAGATAGAAACTTGGACGTGTGATTGGATAATTTTGAAGAAAAGAACATGTTTATCTTTGATATATATGTCGTGCATATGCGAAATCTATAAATTACATGCATTTTTTCCAGGGTGATTTTATTGACACCCCCCTAAATGTTAAAGCACCCCCTTTTCTTCTTTTACCATCAAACTTCCCATTTTGCCCTTTAATAAAGTTTATTAAAAAATTAAAAATCAAATCTATACCCACGAAAAGAACACATACCTACATCTTTATTACCTGCCGGCTAGACTCTTCAGTTTCTGCCACTGTGTGCTGCCTGCATCCTTCGGTGCTTAGCACCTCTCTCTCTCTCTCTTCCCCTTTCTTCGCCTATCCTCCACCAAACCTTCAGATCTCCAAACTCTCTCTCTCTTCCCCTTTCTTCGCCTATCCTCCACCAAACCTTCAGATCTCCAAACTCTCTCTCTCTCTTATCTCTCTCTATAGATCACCATATTATAATTGGGTAAGAATTTTGTTGGGCGAAGCTATGAATTTTATTAAATTAATTTGGCAATGAATTGAATATAATTTGGATATAAATAATTGCCAATTGGCTTGAAATCAGATGCTGGGGGTTGCCGGTGCAAGCGGATGGTGGCAAAGGACAATATTGGGGTGTGGTTGGTTGTTGGGTAGGGCTATTCGCTGCCAACGAAACTGGAAACCCAGATGGAATATTTGTTTCTTCAGGCTCCCATTTGTCCTTAAATTTTTGTCTTCAATTAAGAAATGGGCCACAAGATGTCTCAGTTCAATTGAAAAATGTATACTGCATGCTCTACTCTAGAGTATCCTTTCATGAGCCAGGAGAAAGTGGAGAAAACGAGGAGCAAAAGCAAGGAAGTTATCAAGCTTGGGAAGCTGTTGACACAATTGAAATTGAACGAAGAACTTTTGCAGTACGTGACAAAGTGCAGAACAATACAGAGTAATCAGCGTCAAAGGGATAAGATTAACAGTGAGATTGTGAATTTGTTTGTGCCTTTTGAACTGAATGAAAGATGGCAAGGGTTCTCAAGTTGCTTGCTTGATGTTTCCGCTTTTCCAGTATGTTGTTATAGAATCAAATGGCATAGCTATTGTGTTGATAGTGAGGCTAATTGCTGGACATTCCCAACTTTGAATTCTGGACCTATATTTACTGTACACATATTGTAGGTTATGAATGTTTAATTAATTAAGCCCAACATGTTCTCATTTGAATATTTGCTACTACCACCAAGATCTGCACCAACAACCGCTCTGCTCGGGCTCGCGCCCCAAGTTTTGCAGCGACCGCCACGCCCTCCTACTCATCGGGGCCTGGCACTTGCCCCGACGGCTGGGTATAGGTCGCACGCTTCAGCGCCATCCATTTTTGGGGCTAGTTGATTCGGCAGGAGAGTTGTTACACACTCCTTAGCGGATTTCGACTTCCATGACCACTATCCTGCTGTCTTAATCGACCAACACCCTTTGTAGGTTCTAGGTTAGCGCACAGTTGGGCACCGTAACCCGACTTCCGGTTCATCCCGCATCGCCAGTTCTGGTTACCAAAAATGGCCCACTTGGAGCTCTCGATTATGTGGTGTGGCTCAACGAAGCAGTCACGGCGTCCTACCTATTTAAAGTTTGGGAATAGGTCGAGGGTGTTGCGCCCCCGAGGCCTCTAATCATTGGCTTTACCCGATAGAACCCGTACACGGGCTCTAGCTATCCTGAGGGAAACTTCGGAGGGAACCAACTACAAGACGATTCGATTAGTCTTTCACCCCTATACCCAAGTCAAGCGAACTATTTGCACGTCAGTATCGTTGCGGGCCTCCACCAGAGTTTCCTCTGGCTTCGCCCTGCTCAGGGATAGTTCACCATCTTTCGGGTCCCGACAGGCATGCTCTCACTCGAACCCTTCTTAGAAGATCAAGGTCGGTCGACGGTGCAACCCTCAAGGGGATCCCGCCAGTCAGCTTCCTTGCGCATTACGGGTTTAATCGCCCGTTGACTCGCACACATGTCAGACTCCTTGGTCCGTGTTTCAAGACGGGTCGAATGGGGAGCCCGCATGCCGATGCCAGGAGCACGCAGATGCCAAAGGCACGTTGGGACAGCGCGTGCTGCCCGCCACGATCACGTCAACGACGTCTCCACGGGAATATCAACATCTCGGGCTTTGGCTGCCGTCGCAATCCGCATCGGTCCACACCCCAAGCAGATTTTTTTCATTGTATTGATATTATAAATTGTATAGTTCAATGGTTGTTCAATGTTGGAATGAAATTTTATGAGATTCATGTAAGAGCAAAGCCCTCATCACATGCCATATTTTTCAGCAAGCTTACTGCTGCTTCAGTGTGGTGACTAGTGAGAGGTATTAAAAGTATTTGGTTCGATTTTTGTAAATAGCGAAATCGTACTCAAATGTATTTCTTACTCTCTCACATATTGTGAGTAATTCATTGGTATATTCATAGTGTCACATGATGGTCTTCTTATGTCAGCTTTGGTGTCCACTCATATTGTGACGTGGAATAGGAACACCACGTGACATGTTTTAAATACTAAGGAGTATTTCTCCAATATCGTTTCATAAAAAAAAAACTATTATCATTTTTAGGTTGTTAGAACATAACATTTAGAATTCTCGATTTTATTATGAAACAAAAGAAGACTCGATCAACATGTGCTTCGTATGAAATAATCCTACCATGTATTTTATACGGTATGTTGATAACCTTAGTACGCTGAGCCGAATCCGTCAAATAGTGCATGACAAGACCGTCTCGAAACCCATGTTGGGAGATCCCTAGGTATATTCCTTATGTGCCCACAGACTAGGGCCCACAAGGAGTGTATGCACCCCAATCAAAACCGTGGCGCACACCCGCCATTTGTGCACAGCCTACCCGCTCTGCTGAGGAAACAACATAGCCGACCCGTTCCCAAGAGCATAGCCGACCCGATCGAGTATGCCACTGCCTGTGTTAGAGGTTCCTATCAACTCAGCCAGCTGGGTTACACGTGTTGCTCATCCCTTGGTGGAGAAGTCAGCAACCGAAGTCTCATATATCACCGACCAATGCGCCCTTGGGCAGGGAAATCCATAGTTCCAACGCCCTAGCTGTCAGCCTAGGGCGCTAGTGTCACTTTTTTGGTGGATCTACACATAAGACAGGGCTGGTACAGGATCCCAAGGGAGTGGGTACTCGCCTTGCGCAAGTGGATGGCCACAGCCGGGTCGGCTATGCAGGCCGACTCAGCCTATTTCTCTATAAATACTCCACTCTTCACCCCAAAAAAGGGGACTTCAAGTAAGCATTGTTACTCTGAAAATATTTTCTCACTCTAAAAAACACTCTCACTTCTCTCTAAAAAGCTCTCAACTCTCTTATACTCCTTCTTCTAATCTCTATATTTGTTCTAAATTGAATATGTCTTTGCTATGATTTTCCACATTTTCCAAACACAAATTAACTTAGGCATCGGAGGGCAAGTGGTTGGAGCCACACCGGCCTCCCAAGCCTAATTGTTCTTCTCTTCCTTTTCCTTCTCTATATTCTCTTAGGTACCTCTATACAAGGTGAAAGGGAGATTTGATCAGACAAAAAAAGCCTAGTCTTGTAGTCAAAGGAACCTACTTTTGTTGTGGGAGGAATCTTACCACCTTGTTTGCGGCACCTAGGAACTTGGTCCGAATCACAAGGACTTTTACGTTGTCGGATCCGACCCACCGGTCAACACGGTATACCAAACACAGCCCGAACAATACCTCACATTTTTCTATGAATCTAGAAATTCTTTCAACCAGTTACTTTCAGAGCTCCAAATCCCCCGCCAAAATCAAACTGCCTCTCCGTGCTTAATGAACCTCTCCTCTGCACGCAAAACATTTGGCCTCATAACCTCCCGTTATTACCCTTGCGTCACTCTGCTCCACCACCCTCCGAATCTCCAACATTTTCTTCAGCTTTCAATTACCCACCATTCTCTTTCACTCACTGAACAAGTTCACGCTCACATTCTCACTCATGGCCTCCAAGAAAATCATTTTCTCGCCACAAAGCTCATCTCTGCTTATGCTCTTTGTGAAATTCCAACCGGTCGAAACTCGTCTTCCATTCGGTTCAGCTCAGGAGTGTGTATTTATGGAACTCATTGCTGAATGGGTATGTGAAAAATTGTGTTTATAATGAAGCCTTTGAGCTGTTTGTAGAAATGTGTAACAGTAATGTATTGCCGGATAATTATACATTGGCGACCATGGCGAAAGTGTCCGGCGGGTTTGACGACTTGGTTGCCGGGAAATATCTTCATGGAAAGAGTATAAGATTCGGGTTTATTATGGATACTATTGTTGCCAATTCTCTGATGTATATGTAATGTAAATGTGGGAACTTCGGGGAATGTTGGAAAGTGTTCGATGAAATGCCTCAAAGAAATGTGGGGTCTTGGAATGCAATAATAGCAGGGTGTGCAAGTTCTCTGGATGATGGTTCTGATAAGAAAGTTTGGGAACTTGCTAAATGCATGCTGATTAACGGGGTGAAACCTGATGGGTTTACTCTTTCAAGTCTTTTGCCTTTGTGTGGAAGTGATGATATTGGAAAATGGGATTATGGGAGGGAACTTCATTGTTATATTATAAAGTATGGATTGGATTTTAAGTTTGGTTCAGATGTTCATCTTGGGTGTTGTTTGATTGATATGTATTCTAGGAGCAGTAGAATTGTTTCGGGTAGACAAATTTTTGACTGGATGAAGAGTAGAAATGTATACACTTGGACGGCGATTGTTGACGGTTATGTGCAGAATGGAGTTTCTGATGAAGCTTTGGTTCTTTTTCATAAGATGCAGGTGGAAGATGGAATACAACCCAATAGAGTATCACTTGTAAGTGTTCTTCCTGCTTGTAGCTCTCATGCCGGTTTAGTGAGTGGGAAACAAATTCATGGGTTTGCATTCAGGAAGGAAATGAATCATGATGCATCAGTTTGTAATGCTTTAATTGATATGTACGCCAAATGTGGGAGTTTGGATTATGCAAGGCGAGTCTTTGATGATGATTCTTTTTGTAAGGATGCAATCTCTTGGAGCTCAATGATTTCAGGATATGGATTACATAGAAGGGGTGAGGAAGCCATTGTTTTGTATAACAAGATGCTTCAGCTTGGAATGAAGCCGGACATGATAACAATAGTTGGTCTTCTCTCCGCTTGTGGTAGGTCAGGATTGGTAAGTGAAGGCCTTTCAATTTATAGCTCTGCAACAAATGAGTTTGGAATTAAACCAACGGTGGAGATTTGTGCTTGTGTGGTGGATCTGTTAGGCTGATCAGGAGAGCTTGACCAGGCACTAAAATTCATCAAAACAATGCCGGTAGAACCAGGTGCAAGTGTTTGGGGGGCTTTACTTAGTGCTTCAGTATTGCACGGGAATCTTGACACGAAAGACCTAGCTTACAGGTTCCTTGTCACGTTAGAACCCCAAAACCCATCGAATTATATTTCATTATCGAAGTTTTATGCTTCTTCTAGGAGATGGGATGGTGTAGCTGAAACAAGAACAATGATGAAAGAAAGAAGCTTGAAGAAGGAACCTGGGTGCAGCTGGATAAGCATTAGTTCAAAACTCATTGTTTCTATGTTGCTGATAAAGCACATCCTTGCACGAATCCGATCTATGAGATGCTTGATTACCTCATGGTAGTAATGAAGGGAGACTGCTACTCTGATGATTTTGAACATCCACACATTTGGTAGGGATAGCAAGCATGCCTACTGCAGGTACCATTTACTGATCTAATGATTTGTTGTTAGTTGCTCACCTTCTATTATCTCAGGACAAATCGACCTAATGTAGGGCATAAATTTCATAAATTTTTTTTTTTTTTTATGGAGTTCACTGATTGTCTCAGAATATGTTCATCTTACAAAATTGAAACTTATTCTGATATAGCTTTAAGACTTATTTTTTCTTGAAGAAATCATACTTACAACATGAAACTCCTTAGGATTCTGATATACCATAGAAAGAAATTGCAAACCCAATACAAGTTGAATATTAATGAGAATGGAAGAAATTAAACGGTTTCCTTGATGCCATTGTTGAAGCTTAAAATGGATCAACTTAGGGGTAGGAAGACACGCACTCATCCAAGAACACAAGCATGTACGTGGTTCACCCAAGTTGGGCTACGTCCATGGGATAAGATCATTCTCATTAATAATAAGTGTATCATTCTCATTAATAATAAGTGTTTGTTTGTACGTAATATAAGAGGCTTAGAGCTTTTCAGAGAGAGAGAGAATGAGAGGTGTAGAGAGAAGGGAGAGCTCTCAATGTGAGAGAGAGAGTGGGTATCTCTAGTGAGAGAGTGGAGTCCTCTCGAATGAAGGAGATATCCTCCTTATATTGGCAAAATTAGGTCTTGATTGTGGGACTCAATGATGGACTTTAGTGATGGGCCTTGATGATAAGCCTTGTTAGTGGGCCTTGGTGATGGGCTCGATATGATCTTCTGAGTCTTCTAATGAGTTTGTTGCTTGGCCAGTAACGGTACGAACAATCATGATTCCTGTGTTGGTTCGGGTCTGTTTTCAATTATTTGTATCTATTAATATTTGTTTATTTTAGTAGATTAAGTTATTAACTATCTTAATTTGTGTTCTTCCAAGTAATGTTCTTCCAACTCTACAACAGCTGCCATAGATTTAGTACCTCATAGCTCCAAAAGCATCATTCTGTGTACTTAATTTGTGAGAAAAGCTCGGCACCAATGACCTGATTCATTGAGGGCCTGAGGCAATCCTAGATTCCCCAGCTCTCAGGAAAAATGCCACCCTAGGAAGTAGCAGCTCCCATTTGCACTCCGCTTGCTATCTGAAAAAGAATGAGATGATGAAACTTGTTCTTTCAATTTTGCGCCTCAGATTCTCTTTCGCGTCTGTAGATAAATACTGAACCATATAACACTCCACCAATCCTTCTACTTGTCTGAGTTCTTCTGAAACCTCTCTTCCTCTCCTTCCCAACAACAGATTCTGACATGGGCAAAGTAGCTATTGAGGATAACACAAGGCTGATGCTATGAAAGAAGTCAGAGATGAGAGACGGTGGTGCTTTAAGGTGGTGGCGGCGGTGGCAGCCCATGGCGGTTAACGTTTATGTGATGATGACTTTGGGATTTGATTGCAGGAGATAAAATGGAGGGAGTTTTATAAAGAAGCCACAAAAACCACAACTGAAACTGATTGTGGAGTGAATAAGTCAAAGGGTCCAGGGATACTAGTAAGCAGTAACACTACAAGTTGGTGCCAATAAAGATACGTAACGTATCACTAAATAGGAGTACTTAGTCTATTCAACAACTTGCCCGTCTAGCTCGGTTGGTAGAGCGTAAGGCTCTTAACCTTGTGGTCGCGTGTTCGAACCCCTCGGTGGGCGTTTGTAACTTTTTTTTTGCAACAATTTGATCAATGTCAATTTCCAGATAAACATAATACAAAACAATAAAATCAACTTTAAAAAATAAAACCAATCAATATATCCATAAGATTGAATTTTTAAAGGGTAAGAGACAAACCTCATTAGAATCGAGATTCAGAATTAGATGGTTTTTCACATTTGAGATCATGGGTTTTCTCAATGTTTAAACAAATCCCAAACATGATTGTGGCTGTCCAAGGTACATAGGCTTTTATATCAGAGTCCAAAAGTTTTAATGTAGTTCACATATTTATTTAGTCATTTTATCTATTTTGTACGTGGAAACAAATTAAAATTCCTTACTTTTATAGATTGATCATTTTTTTCTCAAATTTAAATTTTGAATAAGTTTTGTTTTTATTGAGAATCCATCATATGATGTAATTTTTAATGTTAGGGATTAATGTCTTTTAATTTTTGCCACTAGTTCTACTAATCAAGTGGTATTCTTAGTTGGCAAATTTCCTGATGCCTAACTGGCAGGAGTTCGAAACTCGCTAGATCCACTTTGTGGACAGGGGCAAACCGCACCCCGAGCGGGAATTAGGTCCACCGTTCGAGTAAATTTAACTGTTACTGTAACCAGATCAAACCGTCTTCCACCTGTCAGACGAATGATGTAAACAAAACCGCTAATCCAACAGTCCAGATAAAACCCAATTCAACCAAGCCACACCATACTCAATAACAACCCAAAAGTTTATCAGAGCCAACTAGGTTTAAAAGTTAAATTTACAGTCTAAAGAAAGTCCTACATATTATATAGGATAAGCTACAACATATTATATAGGATAAGCTACAACATATTTGGGTTTACACCAACCCAGACATGTATATTTAAAGATTCGACTTCTTGAACCTTGTAAGTATAATAGTGCACTATCTGAATGGACTATGCCCTTAGCTAAACCTCTTAACTTCCCAAAGAAACTAATGTTTTACAATAAGCTTAAGCACCACAAGCCAACAATACGACATTCCAAAATATAGATTATATCATAAGTTATGAATGGATGACAATTAATATAGATACTTCCCTCCAAATCAAGTTAAGGAATCATAGTTTAAACTTATAAAAGAAATCTTCGAATTATCAAGAAATATTGAAAAAAAATTTGAAACATCTAGGTTAACATTTCACTAAACAAGCTTTAATTTGATATAAAGAACATAGAAATCCGTTAAGAAATGAAAGATATACAACGTTTGAAAGTTCAGTAAAAAGCAGTTTAGTTTGTTTGGACTACTCTGCTTCGAGCGTTGATTTCTAATTCTATATAAATCCATTGTTCACCAAAATTTCCAGATTAAAAATTCACTAAACAAGCTTTAATTTGATATAAAGAATATAAAAATCTGTTAAGAAATGAAAGATACAAGGTTTGAAAATTTCAGTAATGTTAAGGTCCAGTTTGATTGAATAGGTAAGTTTCGGGCCTTATTTTCTAATTCTGTTTTACTCCATTCGGTACCAAAATTTGCTCAAAAAAATTTAGGTAAAGAGCTTCAAAATGATATATGGAACATAGAAATCCATCAAGAATTGAGTAGGTTACAAAGGTTGAAAGTTTCAAAATCTTGTTGTTCATTTCTGGGTTTTCCAGCAGTTGTTGATTTTACTTTTGCCATAAAATTCTGATTTCTCAACCTTTTTAGATGATTCAAAAGCCAAAATTTAATAACTTTTCATGTACTTTTAGATGGTATGATCTTTTAACACTAACACTGTAATAACCGAACCAAGAAGTATTGTACTGCACTATAGGATCCTATAAATTTGAATTTATTCCTATTACTCATTCAAACTCTTATTTACTCATATTTCAAATGCATATTTCGACCAAATTTGAAAATGAGAATTTAATGGAAAATTACCAAAATAACCCTGTACGTATTTTCTTTTCTTTTCGTTTATGAAATGTTTAGGTGATTTAAAATGTTCATGTCATGTTTCCTCTCTAATTCTTGAGATATATCTTGTAAATTTGTGTGTTTTCCTGTTTTCGGGATTTTGAGTGAAAAATGACGAAAATGCCATTGTATTAATAAGTATTTCTCTGTTTCACGAATCATATCTCTAAGTGTTATACAAACATTCTTACTTACTTTTTGTCTTTGATAAGTATAGGATTTCATTCTACGAAATTTCGGAAATTTTCGAGAAATTTTAAAAAATTGTTGTCAAAAGACTAAATTGCACTTGTTGCATAGGCCTTAGAGAAAAATAAAAAATAAAAAATATCTTAATGCGTTAACTTAACTATGCTGCAAAAGGGTGATTCTCAAATCTCTCTCAAATCTTCACCATCATCAACCATCACTTCTCTTAATTGAGAGAATTAACTAAGCCAAAATCACTTATCGAATCCCAACTAGATTTAGCCAATAAATAGGATGAAATTTCAACTCAAAACCATCTCCAAATTTCGATCTAAATCTGTGAAAAGAGAAAGAGGGAAAATCTTGAAGGAAGTCTCTCACTTTGGATGGCCAGAGCCTGGGTTTAAGCCTCTTAGATCATCACTTTCACAACCTTAATCTCTCTGTAAGTACCTAAGTAGTTACATTATGATTCCTTGCTTTTAAATTTTGAAATTTCATGAAGAACTCCATGGAAGCTTTAAGAACACCATCTTTGTAAACATTAGAATTTCGTACTGTTAATGACTGTGTTAGTATTAAAAGATCACACTATCTTAAAGTACATGAAAAGTTATTAAGTTTTGGCTTTTGAATCATCTAAAAAGGTTGTAAAATCAGAATTTTATGGCAAAAGTAAAATCAATACCCTAATGGAAAACCCATAAACGAACAACAAGATTTTGAAATTTCCAACCCTTGTAACCCACTCAATTCTTGATGAATTTCTATGTTCCATATATCATTTTGAAGCTCTTTACCTAAAATTTTGATATTGAGATTTTGGTATCAAATCGAGTAACACAGAATTAGAAAATGAGGCCCGAAATCTTACCTATTCAGACAAAATGGACCTTAACATTGCTGAAAGTTTTAAACCTTGTAATTCTTTCATTTCTTAACGGATTTCTATGTTCTTTATATCAAATTAAAACTTGTTTATTGAACTGTTAATTTGGAAATTTTGGTGAACAATGGACTTGTACAAATTTAGAAATCAAGGCCCGAAACAATGTGGTCCAAGACAAACTAAACTACTTTTTAATCAACTTTCAAGCCTTTTATCTCTTTTATTTCTTAACGGATTTCTATGTTCTTTATATCAAATTAAATCTTATTTAGTGAGCTATAAATCTGGAATTTTTGGTGAAGAATGGATATGTACATATTTAGAAATTAAGGTCCGAATAAGTGTGGTCCAAGATAAACTAAACTGCTTTTTACTGAACTGTCAAACCTTATATCTCTTTGACTGCTTAATGGATTTTTATGTTCCATATATCAATTTGAAGCTTATCAAATGAACTTTAAATTTGGAAAGTTTGGTAAAATAATGAATGTCACAGAGGCAGAAATCAGACCCTAAAGGTAGGAGATGATAACACTTGTAGAATAGTTTACCTTCATTGTAATGCACTCTCAATGATTCAAATTCCTTTCAATATTTCTTGGTTAATTCAAAGACATCTTTTATAAGTTTAAACTGTAATTGCTTACTTGATTTGGAGGAAGCATCCTATATTAATTGTCATTAATTCATAACTTATGATATAAGCTATATTTTGGAATGTCGTATTGTTGGTTTATGGTGCTTAAGCTTATTGTGAAATATTGGTTTCTTTGGGAAGTTGAGAAGTTTAGCTGTGGGCATAGTCCTTTCAGATAGTGCACTATTATACTTATTAGGTTCAAGAAGTCGACTCTTTAAGTATACATGTCTGGGTAAGTGTAAACCCAAATATGTTGTAGCTTATCCTGTATAATACGAGACTTATGTTCTGTTACTAGTTCTCTATTTATGAGTTTCCGTGATTATCCATTCCAAGTATTACAGGACCCCTCCCGAATTTCGTTTCGAAATCTGCAAAAGCCCTGCTCCCGTCTGACAGCTTTTAACCACAAAAGTTAAATACCTGAAATACCCTTAATCTTTGGAAACATCAATTGAACTTTACAGGGGTTCCAACAGAACCTCCTCTGTACCTGATTGACCTTCACCTACCTGTTAGACAAAGGATAGACCAGTAGTTCACAAACTACCTCGGAAGACCTCCCCCGCAAGCAAACAAGACAACTGACGTGTCACCCTCGTGTGAACCGTCAACAACTCGTCGATCTGGGTCACCACCCACACCACCCACTGACCCTGATGACGAAGGTACCAAAATTGGTTGAATTGAGTCTCACTGACTTACCCCGAGTCGTAACTTGATATCCCGGCTCATCTTGAGCACCCCGAGTTGTAATTCGATATCCCAGTTCATCTTGAGCCGTAGCTCAATATCCCGGCTAATCATGAGCCGTAGCTCAATATCCCGGCTCATCTTGAGTCATAGCTCAATATCCCGGCTCATCCTGAGCACCCCGAGTCGTAACTCGATATGCCGGCTCATCCTGAGCTATAGCTCACTAACCCAGCTCCTTCCAAGCCGTACCCGATATCCCGGCTCAACTCGAGCCGTAGCTCAATATCCCGGCTCATCCTGAGTCGTACTAGATATCTCGGCTCATCCTGAGAGTATGATGAAATCCTCCATAACATACCTCAGATCATTCATCAGGTCAAAACCCAAATCACATTTCGTGGTATAACATAATACATAGAAGTATGCATGCCACGAAATCCAAGAAACTCAATCCGTTCACAGTATATCCAAAGTACTAATTCAAGGAAGCCCTAGCCCCAAGGAATAACCCAGCCAAAACCCGCTCTGTGGTGGTCCATATAGCTGGAATTACTCAAACGGGGCTCTAAACGACTCCAACGGCCTCAAAACCTCCAAAATCAGATCCAGAATGCTCCAAAACCCTAGACATGCACCGCCACGGGCCGGGAAGCCGCCCCACGCGCAGCCACGGGCTAGTAGAAGGCCGGACCTCGCGCCACGCGCATGCTACACTCCCCCACGTGCCCCAAGCGCGCCTGTACTGTCACGGCGGAATATTCAGTCGTTCTGACGGAATATTTCGTCAAACCTGATGGAATATCCAGATGAAATCGGAATATTCCATCCAAACTAACGGCATTAGGGTTCCGTCATAACGCCGTTACCTTTTGACTTAATATGCTAACGCTATTAGCATACTTCGTCAAACCCTGATAGCATCAACGGTCAACTAACTGCTGACTGGACGCTGACTGTGTTGCCACGTGGCTCCACTTGGCAGCTGAGTCAGTTGCTAACTAGTCGCCACGTGGCTGCCAGATGGCATGCCACGTCAGCCACCGCAGTTCGTACCAGTCATCGGAGTACGTCGGACTGCCGCCGTCGCTGGTGGTCGGAAACTGGAAATTCTCGCTAGAAATCACCATTTCTGGCGAGCTTCAAACTCTTCCCAAACTCCCCCGATTTCTACGATCCACACCTGTAGATTCATCTACGCAACACTAGGAACTCGAAAAGGAAGTCAAGTGTTCGAGATCATACCTGGTTCGATCGAAATCTGGCTGAGAAGTTTCAGTCCACCTCTCCACCTCCATCTGCCATCTATGGCGACACTCCCACCTCGAAATGGGATTGGATTTGATCGAATCGGCCCCAAAATGGGACGATGAAGGTGAAGGTGGTGCGGTGATCACACGGGGAGAGAGAGAGTTTTCGAGGGAGGAGAGAGAGAGTCTGAGTCCGGGCTGAGTAGAGTCTCCGAAGAGAGAGAAAAATATTCCCCTAATTTTGGACTTTTCCAAAATGACCAAACTACCCCTGAAGCTTTTAGACCCACAACGTTCTCACCGGGTCTCCGTTTTTCACATGCCGCCTGTCTACGAACTCGTGAGTTCGAGACCTACGCAACAACCAAAGAAAAACATCCAAAAGTACTGCTAGAGAAAAAGTGACTCTCGAACCCCTCTGAAACTGAGGGTAAAATCGTCCTTTCCTTAATTAAATTCTCGAATTACTTTAATTTCTGGTCCGGATCATTACAAAGTATATGTTATGTTACATGTTATAATATGTGAAATTAATTAGACGATTCTTGGTGATTTGTGGTTAAAATACGTAATTAACTTGTTAAGCCTATGTATCATAAATTGATTTATTTTGTGCTTATCGGGTTGTGTTACTCATGATGCTACACCTTGGTTTTTTCAGGTATCGAGTAGAATTACGGGGA